>CM049384.1:14214008-14884008 GCA_026937815.1 Etheostoma perlongum | reverse complement strand
GCAAGATTGTTAATACACAAGTCGTCTGGAAGTTTTTTGACACATTTTCCAACATAAAAAGTGAGATTTTTCCAAAAGATGCTGGATCCTTGTAACCAAACTGTTCTATCATTGCTCTTTGGATGCCTGGCTTATCTTGCGGTGGTCTCTGTTGTAAATGCAGATGGTAAGTTCATATTTTAAGCTATTGTAACAGAACATTATAAAATATAATATAGGCCTAGGCCTATTTGCGACAACAAACAGTTGACGGACTCATTATAAACTCACAATTTAATCCCAAACAAAATTATGAGCTTTTATTGGAATATAAAATGATTTTTTATCACCAAAGTTAAGGAGTATGTGATGCTAACCGTGACCGGACTGGTGAAAGCGCGCGCTAACAATTGGCACCACCTGCCTTGTGGTCTTGTGCCTCTAGTGGCTATCATCGCCAGAGAATTTTCCCTCTCAGCGTGTGGGATTTTTTCTTTAAAGTTATCATTTTATCGCATTAATAAGGCACTTATAGGTCTAATAAAACTATGTGTAATGGATGAAATTTTTAGAAGATTTAACCGTTAACACGTTAAACAGTAAATCACAATTTATTTAAGCTAGCGATACTGAACGTTAGCTAATGACGTGACAATGAGGTGCTAATGAGACGGACAGCATGCACCTGTGATGTACATTGATCACACCTGTAGTCAATACACACAAATTAAACTTCTCTGTTGAGCTCTGCTCCAGTGCACTGACAAGCAAGTGTTATTTAGAGTGATCCTTTATACAACATAATACTATTTTATCAATCTTTAAGCAGCTGGCAAGTATATTATTTTTTACTAAATTGTAATATATATTGTAATTCTATATGATGACAAGCAGTATAGACATTTCGTGATGATTTATAGCCCACCTGTAGTGTTATTCAAATGCAAATCTGCATTATGGCACACATAATTAGGATAAAGATTTGGGTATCAGTCTCAATATCCTTATTTGTGGGTTGCTAATAGTTACTGCTCAAAAGTATACATAGTCCTCAAATAAAACTGATAACTTGTTGGTAACTGTGTGGTTTTCAGCAACCATTCCAATGGATGCCCAAAACCTATATTAACAAAAATGGGGGGGCTCAAAAACCTAGCTAGCATAGGGCTGAGGACATTTAAGCACAAATAAAATGTATTGTTAAAATATCCAATTATTCCAATTAAAAGCCTTTTAGCCTTCACTTTCTCTTCTGGGTGGTTGTCTTTTGTAAACGGATACATCTGTCTTTTTTCTTCATGTAAGAGGAAAGACAAGTGATTATTGTTTGGATTTTACTATAATGGTCAAAACATTTAGGAATAAGGTGAGGCATCTAATTTTTATTGATCCTGTCAATACCCAGAAGCTCAGGTCGAATTTAAACCGCAGCTCATGAAAACTTGTCACTTTATGACTTTGTGCAATATAAGAAATTTCAGAGGTTTTCCTCCCACTCCCTGCACTCTCTCTTCTCAGGTCGAGTGTTCGTATTGGACCTGAGGAACTCCTCCGGCCTGCAGGGCTTCAGAGATGCTGAGGGGGCTTGTGCCTCACAACATGCTCGCTTGGCATCAGTGGAGGAGCTCCATCATGCAGTGGTGGAGTGCTTCTTCTCTCCATGCACCCGTGGGTGGCTCTACGGAGGCACAGTGGGGTGAGAAAATAAGTATTTGTAAGTTCATTGTTTTAAGGGATGTGT
Source organism: Etheostoma perlongum (assembly GCA_026937815.1). Classification (NCBI taxonomy): domain Eukaryota; kingdom Metazoa; phylum Chordata; class Actinopteri; order Perciformes; family Percidae; genus Etheostoma; species Etheostoma perlongum. The sequence continues at coordinate 14,882,288 of CM049384.1, read as the reverse complement.
AGAGAGACTTCTAGAGATGTCAAAGGTCATTTTGGTGTGTGCTTTTGTGTGTGTGACGGCATTTGCAGGAACGGATGAAAGAGAAAAGAAGTACAGCAGCGACAGTTAAAGAGAAAGTGGAAAGATAGAAAGTTACACATTTCAGGGGGGAAGAGAAAAAGAGAGAGAGGAAGAGAGGGAGAAAGACTCCTCTGTTCCTTCCTGAAGGAGGAGGGAATTCTGAGCCGGGGTGTCATGTCGACAACAGCCTCCATTTACACCTCTCATCTCCACGGTTAAATGACACATAGCTTTCAGCACCCCGAGACAGACACAGACAAAGACCGAGACACAGGGCTGATTCGGGCCTGAAGGAAGAAGATACACTTTAAGTTTATAATGAGGTGATTAATAGCTTGTATGCTTTTCTTTGGTGGCAATGACAGAGTGAAGAGAGAGACAGAGAGAATCCAACCCTTACAATAGCTGTTGCACAAACCGACTGACCTACAGACCGACAGACTACCTATCCCTAGAGCCATGCCGCTAGCACGACTTGCGCTGACACAAGGATTGCTCCAGATAGATGCTGTCTTTAAAATTCTAACTCTCTTAAGAATTACTCAACATACAAAATGGCCTTGACAGTGAGCTTATTCAAGTGTCTTAAGTGTTTAGAATGGGCTACATAAGATATTGGAAGCTGATTAAGTATTGTAAATTAATTTATAACGTAATGTCTTAGAAGATTAATATATGATGCAAAGAAAACAGTTAACTAAAAACTAACTTAACTAAAACACAACAACTAATAGTTTCCCAAATCATTGTTCAAAAGAGGAATTATAAGTGTTATGAAACAGAACCTGTTTCAAAATGGCGTCCTCCCAAAGAATGAGGTACGTCTGGTCAGAGGAAAACCTGACACATTTCTCCTTTCCTTCCTCCTTGCTCTCTACGTGTTGACCAGTGGACATCAGCTTTCACACCTGTTTACCATGTTTCACATGGTATCACCCATCGATGACTCTGTGTCTAAGCAGAGGTCATCCCTATAACCCATGCTCTCGTCTCTCTCATTGTCTTAATCATGTGCCTCACCCCAACATTCACGAGTGAGCAGCAGAATAACTTCAGTTTTTTTTGGAGGCTGTCATTTCCCCCCAGAAGGCAACACTTTTGGTGTTAGTGCCAGTTAACTTGTAAACCTTGACATCATTTTCTGTTGCATACAAACATGTGCTTCTCAGATTGACTCTCCTACCTTAACGTCTACCTCTTACCTGTCAATCATAGATCTGCCGCCCTGGCAACCAAACACAATACCAGTGGACTAATACAAACACATACACACATATCTTTGGGTTTTCTTTGTAATAGTTATGTCATGCAAGGTGAGGGTTTTGAGAAAAGGTTCTTTGGCCAGGTTAAGAGTCCCCTGATGTCCATCATGGGGGTCAGTCTTTCTTTCTCTCTCTCTCTTTCTCTCTCTCTCTTTCACACACACACACACACACACACACACACACACACACACACACACACACACACACACACACAGATGCCTGCAAGAGATATAGTTTAATGTGAAAATAGACTTTGTGTGTTTTGTCTCTCTCTGAGTGTTTTCTTGGCTATTTCTGTCATGCTGCCTATTTCTCTCTTTCAGATTTTTGTCCTTATAAGCTGAAGTTAGCTTGGCACAAGCCTGCAGTATGACTCACACCGCTTCTCACAGTCTCACTGCACTGCCAGTCAAATTCTTTCCAATTACTGATGCTTTGATTAACTCCATTTAGTCCACACACACACACACACACACACACACACACTCACATACACACACACACCTCTTACATTTAATGATGCGTGATATTACTGTGTAATAGTCAATGAAAAGGGGCATATGTCTGACAGGTAGGTTGTAGGCGTTGTGCACTGACCGCATTTTTCATTTGGTCCCTGTGGAATAGATATTATATTAAGTTGTTAATGTTATGAGTGTTCTTTAGTTGGCGTTAATTTAAAGCTTCTGCATGGGAACATCTATTCGTAATGTGCCACTGTGTGATAATATTGTGCCACAGGCTACCACTGATATTGCAACATGTCTGAGCCATGATGTGTGTTCCGACTCTGATGTCATGCTGTATTAATATATGAATAAGCAGCATGTCAGGCGGTGCCCGAGAGAGCAACACGTACTGTATACATTTGTCCGTATGTGTCGTCATATTTCCCGTATACATATAACAACCAGAGCTGTTATATTATTCGGCAGAAATCTCACTTCACTTTTTATCAGTAGTGTAATACATGGTGGAAGAAGTATTCAGTACCAATATATTAATGTAACAATAGTCCATTACAGGTAAAGTGCTGCATTCATATCCTACTTAAGTAAAAGTACATAGGTATCAGAAAAATGTACTTACAGTAAAGTATAAAATGTAATACTTGTTTTGGCAAAAAAAAAATCCTGTGACTGATACAATATGAAATAATTAGATTGTTAATACTTATGCATTAGTGTGTAGGCAGCATTTTACTGTTGTAGATGCTCAAGGTAATGCTAGTTTACAGTGGCTTGAATACGTTTACACACCCATGCTAAAGTTGATTAAAAAGAGGAATAAAAAAAATCTTTTGGAAATTGATTTTAATGGCTTAATTAAAGAAAATTAGGGAAACCCAATCTTTTAAGGACATCGAGAAATGATTCATGAGAGATAAAAAAAATGTTTTTGTACTTTTACTTATTTTTTTGTAAAATATTGGATTATTTTACCTCTTTAGGCATATAACAATTATTTAAATTAGATGTTTAGCATTAACAATGCATTTTAGCTAGATTTCTTTCCTGTAAAATATAAATAAATAAAAAGTAGGTAGTAACTAAAGTTATCAAATAAATGTGGAAATTAAGTACTTAACTACAGTACTGGAGTAGATTTACTCAAGTGCAAGACTTGTTCCCAAAGGAGTTTATGTGAATGTGTTAGAACCACCCTCAATTCTTGAGTCCCTTAGTGTTGCCTGAATGCTTTGCTGTAAGCCATTTGCTCCCATATCACATTGTAATTAATGAGCGTGTTTGTGTGTATGTGAATATTAATTTCTACAAACATCTATCTATCCATCTATCGACGTAGGACCACGGTGTGTAATGTTGTGGGCAGTGCACTTAAAGCAGTGGATGTGAGAACAGAAAATGCTACAGAGGATGCTGCACACTTGGACGCCTTCTGTATCAAAGACAAAGGTCAGTGGGTGTGTGTGTGTGCGTGTGTTTGTATGTGTGTCTTTCCTGAGATATTTACTGAGGTGAGAAATAAGCTGTGTTCCTGCATTCAAACCAATATTGACTTTCAGTACTCTACATCCTGCAAGTGTGTTTTCCATTTCTATGTTTCTACTCATTTCTGTCGTTATATACCAGTCTTTCTGCCTCTTCATGAATATCTTCGTGATTGACCATATAACTTGATCCATGAATGTACGTAAACACAGAAGGAACATGAAGATAAATTTCACGTTTTAATCTAGTCAACATGTTATTATGTATCGAATAAACTGTGCTGTCTCCGTGTAATTACCATAAAAAATTAGACCAGAGTCGAGACAATATGTAGCCTTTATCTCATCCCAGTGGCATTGTTAGTGGTCTTGTTTGTGAAAATTACATCCTCATTTTTCAGAAAGCCCATTGCTTCCTGTCCCTTGAGTCATTCTTATCTTTTTATGTTTACAAATGGGATAGTGATGCTGTAAAGCTGGATAATAATATTGAGTGATGTTTCATTAACCACACTGTGTAATGCTGAATAGAGGTTTCATAATTTCTATTAAACTAGTACAGAGCCCGTTGAAAATGTGCTGGTTTGGAACGGGCGATTGCTTGGCCTGTGGTATTGCCGCTTGTAGAATTCTTCAAAACCAAATTGTACCCTAAAATTACTTACAGAAGGACCCCAAACCACTTCATATGCAACTCCACTGTATAGCCTACTACTGACTTACAGTGTAGGCCATCAGAAGAAGACATTGTACTACTATATTTACCTGACAGAGGACAATGTGGAGTAATCAAACATTAGCCTCCTGGACTCATAGCAGTGCGCTACCAACCTGGCCCGTTATGAGAGCAAATCAGCGTGTGTGTGTGTGTGTGTGTGTGTGTGTGTGTGTGTGAGAGATCCTACCATTTATAGATGGATAGTTTGTTTAACAATGCAAAAAAATTATTACATGTATTCATAACATGCATCTCTGTGTTTGTTGTTGACAGGTGTGCCGTGTGGTGACCCCCCATCCTTTCCAAATGCCCGTCTACAGGGGCACACTGGGTATGAGATGGGAGATGAGCTGCTGTACACATGTGTGCCAGGTTATGTAATGCCCAGTGGACACACTGCCTTTAGTCTTCTATGCGACAGCTGTGGAGAGTGGTATGGACTAGTGGAAATATGTGTCAAAGGTAAGAAGGTGTTTAAACTGTTTATGTTGGAGAGTGGGAGAGAAATAGAAGGAGACAGAAAAAGAAAGCCCCCTTTTTGTTCATTCTGTTCAAAGCTTTGAGCTTTGACCGAGACGAACAGGAGACCACTCTGAGGTCAACCTCCTCCCTTCTTACTTGTTAGCTCCCAGTGTTGTTAAGTGATCGGTGCTTGATTCTTGGCTTTTTGGAAAACAGAGTATCAGTTGTGAGTTGAAATTGGCTGCTATGACACCTCAGTGTGACATGCCATAGTGTGGCCCACTTCATAGCATAGAAGAAGAGGGCCAAAGTTGTCTATATGAAAGCAGAATGCCAGGCCTGTGTCCATGGTTAGCTTACAGACTGAGTCATGTTTGTGTGCTACAGCGGTGGTTCTTAAACTGTTCCAAGATCAATCTGATCAATGTTAAAGAGATAACAAAGGAAAAACTAAATATCTGTTTTATTAGTTATAACTTATATTATTAAACTTTTTTTACTGAATACTTTTACTTAGTCAATCACCTAGAAATCCTTTAAATAGGCATGTGACCCCCTATGATAAAGGATCACAAGCAGACATTGCTTTACTTTGAAAGGAACAAATTGATACTACTCTCGCTGGAGCCAGCAGCCGGTTAGTGTAGCTTAACCTAACAACTGAAAACAGGAGGAAACTGCTAGTCTGACTTTGTCCAAAGGTAACACAATCCACCTACCAGCACCTCTGAATCTCACTAATTAACACATTATATCTACATTGTTTAATTTGCCAAAAAACTGAAGTGTAATGCCAAAATCTTGGACTTCAGAAAGTCATTGGCCGGGAAATAATGACCTTTAGAGGTGCTGGTTGGCTGATTTGTTTAACCCTTGGACAGAAATAGGCTAGCTAGATCCCTCTGTTTCCAATTATTATGCTATGCTAAGCTAACTGCTGGAAGAAGCTTCATATTGATGTCAAACTATTCCTTTAAGAGGTCATTAACCCAAAACTTTCGGGAACCTCTGCGCTAAATTATTTCCACATTTTCAGAATCCAAAAGTATGTGATTTTTAATTTTTTTATTTGAGTTGTCTGATCATGAATGTTAGAACTTCATCAAGTAAATGTGTCCTTGTTATGATTTTGCAGATGAGACTGAAAGTCACGTAGACTACGAGGACAAATTCACAGATTCCTATAGAGAGACAGAAAGCCACAACAAGAGACCAGAGGAGGCTCATGGTGAGGTGTATGAGGAAGTGCATGGACCTGCATCCCCCGGAGGGTGATAGGATACAGGAGCAGCAAGAGAAGAGCTTTAGTGTTGAAGTAGAGGAGGAGCATCAGGACCAACATGCAGAGCATGAAGTGGAAGGAGAGGTGATCGTGAGAAAATTTAAAGGAGCTGTAGAAGGAGGAGAAAAAGACAAAGATCGGGTTGTAGAGGGCTTCATAGGCCATCCAAGGTGGGAGCAGGAGAGGAGGGAGGTGGTCAGGACTGATGCAGCTGCAGCCACAGAAGCACCTGTATCTCTTCTCTCCCAGAAGCACCTTTTCTGGTTCCCCTCTGAGGCCTTCCAGGAGGAAGGACATCCTGTCTCCACTAATCCAGTCACACAGACACATAGAGCCTCAGGCGCCCAATCAGAGGAGAGTAAAGAGCATGACAGCCAAGAAACGCACCACCACCAGCAGCATCCAGTTGATGTCAACAACCAGGATCACGAGGGAGACAGCTACAATGATCGTGACACAGAAGACAGAGACGATCACGATGACAACAACCATAAAGACCTGGATTCCCATGACGAAAGCCACCATGAGGACCAAGAGGACCACGACAGCCACCAGGACAAAGATGGCCGTGATGATCATGTAAAGCATTACATTCCATCTCAGCATGATGATCTGGAAAGACGGGGCCGCCACCAGAATCATGAGGATCATGATGACCATTATGACATGGGTGAACAAGAAGAGGACCGTGATCGTGTTCGCTATGGCAGCCAGGAGTATGACGATACTTACGACGAACACAAAAGCTATGAAAAACATGATGATGTGACCGACGATCACGGACATCCTGATGGTTCTGAGGAACATCCAGACCCCGATGACCATGAGGAGCATTATGACCCGGAGGAGGATGATTACGACCGTTACACTGATCGTGATCATGAACACGATGACCACGACAGCTATGATGATCATGATAGCCATGAAGATGACAGTCATCAGCATGTAATATTTTCTATAGCAACTGATAAATATCAAAACGTCACTCAGACGGTTGCAGAAGGAGAGGCTGCCACAGACGACACCTGGCTGGATGGCTACCCTGTCGTTCCAGGGGAAACAGAAAATGGTGAGTCCACAACAGAAAGGGCAAGACTAAAGGATACAGTGCGGAGGACAGTTGTTGGGACAACAGACAGACCCAATGACGTGGAAATTCGTAGACCTGTCCCTTCCACCAGCTTACCAAAGCTGCCCAAGTTTCCCACCACAGGGCCTGCCTTAAATCAAGGAGGAGTGGAGGAGATGTGGCCTGGCTTCATCCCCACCACTGCTCCCTCACAGCCCTCAGACTCCCCCTCATACTCTGACACCCTGGACTATGACACACAACAGGCAGCTCCCACCCACCCCTGGCAGGATGACCTCACTAAGCACCCTTTCCTCAATCAGGGCCCAGTTCCACCCATGCACGACGGCAATAATGGAGTGATGGAGGAGCACACTGTACACAACATGCCCGGTGAGACAGGCGAGAGGGGCGAGATGGGGGGAGGCGATCTGTACAGGCGAGAACTGCCCACCCCGTCCTCCGAACTCCTCCAGCCGAGGTCCCATGGTGGCAGCCATAATTGTGGTGATGTGTGCAGTCGCCGCAGCGGTCATTGTAGGCGTGTGGTGCTACCGACGGCAACAGCAAAAGAGCTCAGTGTACGAGATGAATGGAAAGGGCCATAGCCAGACCAGACAGGGCCAACAGATAGAGATGCAGCAAAAAGTGTAAGAGCGACGGATGAAGAAAGAAGGACACTAACAAAGGGCAGAGACATTTTGGAGGGATAGGAGGATTCAAATGAATTTGAGAGGAACGTAAAGCCCCTCATCTTGCTAGAAACTACTGCATTATTGAATATTTTGGATAGGTAAGAACAGATGAGTTGTGCTACAGCCCTATTTTGAAGAGCAAAACCTCACCTATGTGATGCAAAAAATTGTGTAAAACAGTAAGAACTGATGCTTAACACGGTGAAATCTGAGTGAAACTAGATGGTAGATCGATTATATTGAATTTTACCCATCTATGTTATACCTACCCAATATTTTCAAAGCTCTGACAGTCCTGACACGGGCTGTGTCTGGACTGGACTAAACTCCAGGAACTAAAAAAGGAGAATATAAGGAAATAACCATGTAGGAAAACCACAAGAAGGCATGCCTGCCCTCCTGAATATACGAACTGAGACTTAAACCTCCAAATCTCTTGGACATTGTGGTAAAGTTTCTCTGTTACCTTTTTGTTGACTTCATTGACTTCTTTATTGTTGATTCCGCTGCATTGTTCTCGATTCCCCATCTTTTTCTGTTTGTATGAGTATAGTGTTGATAAAAACGGTATTCCACTTGTTACCCCACGGCAAGAGTGCTGCAGTACAGAACACTTTAGATCATCACAGCAGATTTGGGCAGGTAGTCCCAAATTAACGATAAGGCCTCTGCCAAACCAGCAAGAATGGAAAAAAGAATGATGATGATGATGGCTAGATCAGATGAAAGGGTCGAATGAGCTGTATGGGAGAAAAGTACAGTGTGAGAAAGCAGGATGTCGAGTGAAACATTTTAAGATCTTCCTGCCTTTGTTGGTTTTGGCAGTTGGCTGGTAAGAGATAAATAGTGGGTGTCCATCCAGACTGTCAGTGTGTGTGTGTGTGTGTGTGTGTGTGTGTGTGTGTGTGTGTGTCAGATCCATGCTGTAGCACTGTGTTTGCTGACGGCATTCAGGCATTCAGAAATCAAATAGTGTGGCAACAGAGACAAACTAAAGTCACAACCCCCAATGTTTTTAGTTTTAACTTAAAGGTCCCACGACATGGTGCTCTTTGGATGCTTCTATATAGACCTTAGTGGTCCCCTAATACCATATCTGAAGTCTCTTTCCCAAAAGTCTGCCTTGGTGCAGATTTACAGCCACTAGAGCCAGTCCCACGATGAGCTTTTCTTAGTTTGTGCCATTTCTGAGTCTGTAGCTTTTGAGGAGGAGAGGGGGGGGCGCAAGGTGTAGGCTGGTGTAACATTAGTCTTGACCAACTGCCACTTTGCCTATTTGAAAGCCATGATGTCGCTCTCTCATGGGTGGGCTAAATTCTCTGGGCGGGCAAAGCAGAGAAAGGGGAGGTAACCTCAGCTCAGATGCTCAGATGGGACAATCTGGAATCTTGCCCCTTATGAGGTCATAAGGGGCAAGATTCCAGATTGTCCCATCTGAGCTTTCATTTTCTCAAAGGCAGAGCAGGATACCCAGGGCTCAGTTCACACCTATTGACATTTTTAGCCACTGAGGGACCATAGGCAGGCTTGGGGAATGCATAGTAATGTAAAAAAAAACATAACATAAAGTGACATTTTCATGCCATGGGACCTTTAAAGGGTTAATAGTACTTTACAGTGTTGCAGCGGTTTGGGATGTTAAATGAAAATAAGTAGATAGATTTCTAAATATTATGTGGAGTTGGAGAAGAATTAGGGCTGGATCACAGGCCCTAAAATGTATGATAAATCATGATAAATTGTTAGTAAGGCTACATTTAGCTATATAATGATGAATATAAAGCTAAATATGTTTCAGCACATCAATGGTTTATACTTCACATGTTTTAAGTTTATGCTGATAAAAGATTGAAGCTGGTTATCATTTCATGCTGTTCTCATTTTAAATATTTGAGAATTCAAACAATTTGTCATATGAGGAAATTTTGCTGGGTTAGAAATTCATAATAAATTTAGTTTTATTGTCCAGTATTTTACAGTGTACTGTAGCTTTGCATGTTTTGGTTATATTCATTCTTGCGGTTTCTATAATGTGCCAAAGGTCAAATGTTAAAATAGAAGGCTAATAAAAAGGTGCAAATGTAAACAAATTCAAATAGCCGTAAGTGGGTTTGAATTTATAGTTTGTAATTCTGGTGATGTATAAAGACTACAAAAATGTATTATATGGCAATAATTTAAATAGAAAGTGCTTCACTTGTAATTAATGTCAAAAGTGGGTGACAGCTTGTAGCTGTATTTTTTAATGGTGTTATTTAGTTTAGTTACATACTGTATTTAGTTATAAAATAAGGATTTGTTAAATTTGAACGGGTTAAGTGAATAACAGCTATATTGATTTGCTAAAAACTTTGTTTTTCATTTCCGTATTGTTGTGCCTGAAACTGAATTGACACTGATGTGGTGAGGGCACGGGGAATCAAGTATCTGTTGTCTATATGATTCTGTAAATATGAATGTCTAACTGTAATAACTCGCTATACAAAGTGCAGCATTACTGCTGTGTGGGAAATAAATCTGACTTATGTTTTTTCACCGCGACAGTCAAGCACAGTTGACATTAGACATTACCTCTTTGTGTCTTGCACAGGGTCAGGCCATCTCAAATTTACTTAAAATCTACTCTACTGCCTGCCTTTTACTTCACCTGCTATTAGATAAACCTGTTTAAATACAAGTACTGTACTTGCAATATAACAGCAATGACCTGTCTGATCACACACCAGGGTTGCCAAAAGATCCATGAAGACTGAGCATAATCATTAACAATGGTTAAATATTGTGATTATATTTGGGTTTGGGATTACTTGAGTTACAGTTTGTGCAAAACCATGACAAGTGTGAAAGAAAGCAAAGGACTTACATTGCTGACTTATTCACATGATGCTTATACTTCATCTCAAACAGCCTGATGTGTGTGATGTCAGGATGAAATGTGTGCTATGTATGTGTTCTCTAAGTCGCAATAAATTCCTTAACATGTGGTTTTAACTGGATATCTATTTTAGGTCATGGTGTAGCTCTCTAACCATTCATTGTGTACGAGTGTGAAAGAGACTGACTTGCCATATTAAGGTGGGACTTTGACTTGTGACCTCGACTCCTGACAATCAGCCTTTTATCTTAATTTTTTTACAGAGCCCCTTCTGCCAGCCATTATTCGTCCATTTCTTTGAGATGTGCTCAAAAAATGTTTAAAACAAACAAAGAATAATGTTTAAAGAAAAGAGGGCTGGTGAAAGAAAATAATTGGCAAAGGAGAAGAAGAGGTAATAAAAGAGACAGGTTAATACAGGCAGGAGACAAATGAGAACACAGAGTCAGAGAGAGAGAGATACAGTAATACAGCGAGAATGTTCCCCTTTGGGTTTTTAACATCACTGTGTGACAAACTGCACAGAGGCTCAATGTTCAAACATTATTAAACAACTCAGTGTTTTCTCTGAATGCTCTCAGCGCAGCACAGTCTGAAGGACTCTCGCAGATACCCTGCTCTATAGGGGCTCCAGTAAAAAAATCTAAATATTGTTTCTTTAATCAATTAATCAATCATTTTAGCTACTCGGTTTAGATGATTTGCTTTTCATTGTCTAACGTGATAATAAATCGATCATTTGGATTTGGATGGGTGGTTGGACAGAAAAAACCTGAAGAACTGAACTTGGGGTGCAAGAAATTGTGACAAACATATTTCACTGACATATCATAGTACGAATAATTAACATGAAAAAACTGCTGGCCGATTGTATTTTAGTCCTTATACTAAAGGGGTGTTATTCACAACTGGGCACATCTCCAAAACCAGTGTTGGAAGAACAAGTAGCAATACCGCAATGAAGTAATACTCTGTTAAAATCTAAATTCCTGCATTCAAATTTTAGTAAGTTAAAGTACAAAAGCATTAGCATTAGCATGCAATAAAATATACTTGAAGAAGATAGAATGGCCCATTTCAGAAAAATAAATGTCATATTGTTTTATTAGTAATTGTTTTTTGAGGGCATTTTAGGCCTTTATTTGACAGGAAAGCTGAAGACATGAAAGGGGATAGAGGGAGGTGAGGTGAGCTACCCGGGCACCCAGATTATAGTTATTGATGCATTAATGTGATCATCACTTTAATGTTGCAGCTTGTAAAGATAGAGCTAATTTTGATTACCTTACATACTGCTGGGTAGCTTTAACTATAACAATACATCATGATTTTTGAATTATTGTATTATATTGTATTTTTTTGTATTAATAACCTGAATCTGCAAAGTAAGTAAAGGAATAACTGTGTAGTATAGTGTAATGTACAGTAAAACGTACAATAGTGACCTCCCAAATTTATAGAAGTAGAAGTATAAAGTAGCAACTGGAAATAGTCAAGTAAAAGTATGTCAAAATTGTACTTAAGTTCAGCACTTGAGGAAATGTACTGTTACATTCTACCACTGCATAAAACCAACAACTGTAGTATTACAACAACATTGAAATTATTACTTGAAAGACCCAATGTTTATGTTTATTTATTATCATTTCATTGTAAAAATTACAATTTTTGACAGACAACATACATACTTGATTCACAGTGGAGGAACTGATCCTTTAAACAGCGAGCAAAAGTATTTCTCTCTCCATTATTATCATTGTCTTTAAATCATTTAGTGCTGTGTCGCCATACCACTAAACTGGATTTTTAGTGCACAAAATAGGAAATTTAAAAATATGCTGGATGTGGATCTGAGGTAAAAACACAGTGACCAATCAGAGTCTCTCACAAAACCCAATAAATACAAACCCGGAAGTGTTTTGTTATGTGGATTACAGTTTTGGTGGAATTTCCAGATTGGGCAATTCATCACCATCCAGGAACTCATCTATAAACTCCACCACCTCCCCCTAGACACACACACACACACACACACACACACACACACACACACACACACACACAAATAAATAAATAATTAAATAAATATAAATTCAGATTGAATAAACAGACAATTCAGGGGGTTAGATTAGCATAAATCCTCCCACTCAAAGTTCTCTCTGAATTCTCATACCTGGCATTACTAAAGAGATTACAGTCAAGAACTGAATAGTGTTACCTCATACAGCATGTAATCCTGGTTTATGTTAGGTTGCCCTGATGGCCAAGGTCCTTGTGCTGCATCATAACTTTAAGAAACGCCAATGTCATGCTGCCACCCCATGGCAGTCTGCCCTATTGCAGCCTGATAAACACAGGGCCCACATTGCACTGCATGGTGTTATGTGACCATACTAAAGAATAGGGTTTATCATAAATCATACAAAGACGGAGAATAATCCAAACTGATTATATGGAAATTACTCTGGTCTATTTTTAAGGGTAAACTGTAGCTCCTTTCCCTTGACTACAGGCTTGAAGCATCCTGTAATACACTAACACATAAATATATTTAAACAGGCACGCACCTCATCGTCGCTCACCAGGCGCTGTTTGGAGAACTCCAACATCTGTAGCTGCATTGTGGTCTGATTGTGGTAACGCAGTGCCTCCTGTAGCAAACACAGGATGTTATAGTGAACCAAGAAGGCAAAGGCCAAGTGCTAAATTAATTTCACATCATGCAGTTAGTCCAGGAAACCTGGAAATACGCTTATTTGCTTTATTACAGATTTACATTCAAAGAATTGATACCACTCTCATATCTGTCATAGCTTATCTTCTGCACAACGACTGGAAACCAGCTACTCTGGTTTTCTCACAAAGTCTCTGTTTAATCTATATCTGATAAACTTGGGAAAGTAACTGGGTGCACAAGATGTCTAGTCAATATGTCTCACTGATCTGGGGAGGAAGTCCTCTTCTGTCAATCCCCACTGTTTTTTATGGAACCGGTAATAGGCCAAGTTATTATTCATAACTTCGTCATTGGGGTCAAAGAGCACGTAGCTGGCTGCACATGGTACCGCGTTCTTCAGGTCATTCACTGAAAACACAACATTTACAGCACTCAGGGATCGTTCTATATAAAATTCATAACACAGTAGAACCTGAGGAAACAACATGCTACTCACATTTGTAGTAGGCAAACTGCAGGTAGTGGTACATTGTGGCCACAAACTTCTCAACGACGAAACCTCCTACGACAGGTGTCAGGTCACTTTCACACATCACTTTCCTGTCAAGGACCTCTATGTAGTGATCTGTAGAGGAAACATTAAGCACAATATGATAAAAAAGATGAAAGTCCTTCTCCAGACACGTTTTAAGATATAGAAAAATGCAAACAAAAAAACTCTGAAAAGGGATTGGAAGAACATCTACTCTTTATCCTTCGTTGAGAAATTCTGGATCTGGCCTGGAAGTGCTGCCTGCTTCCTTTAGGTGCCCAGTTATATCCAATTGGGCTGTTTAGACAGGACACCATTTGCAGCAATAGTTTCAGCGTCGTGTCTGAACCTGGCGATCAGACCCAGATTTTGTTGTGCACCAAAATTGGTTACTAGCAGACGTATTAGAACAATATAGTTTAGTTAGCATCTGTGTTGTTTGTTAGCTTGTTAGCGTGTAACTGGCAGTGGCTGACACAGCTATGATGTGTTTTCATTCTATGACAAGTCCACTCTTCCCCGGAGGTTTCTTTTCCGTCTTTTGCATATTAGACAGTGATTGGCTTTTGAAACTGTGATGTATCAAATCTAGCTTGTCTGGGTACATTTGAATCTCAGATTTTAGGGAAATGCACAGACATGTCCCCCTGAAGGAGAGGAATGTAAAAACACATCTCTACCGACAAACTTTGCACAGATACAAGTCAGTATAGTCAAAGTAAGACACTTTAGGGGACATAAACATAAAAATACACATTTTTGAATGGAGGGGATCTTTAAACATAGCCATAACAAGAAACGTGTTGGGTAAATTAAATAACAAAAAGAAGACAGATGCAAAAGTGGATATTTAATGAAAGAGAAATGCAGTGATAGATGGACGGCGCAGGAGGAACAGAGTCAGAACAGAGGTACTGCAGATGAACTGACCGGCTATGGAGGGGTAGAAGTCTTTAAAGTCTTTGATGTCCCTGGGGCCCTCAGACGCTGCCAGACATTCATCGTAATTCTTGAAGAAGTCCCGCAGAGCCAGCTCCATGTCTGACACTGAAGTACGGAAGTTTTCTCCATTATACGCCCGCACTGCACGCACAAACAGTGTCTGCAATAACACACACATAGAAAATCATGTTCATTTTGGGCATCATGGCATTACTGAAAGCATTCTACAAGTTAAAAATTCACTTTCTTATTAAAATCAATGATATATATGTATAATATGGTATAATTACATTACATTATCTGTATCGCTATTGTTAGCTTAACATGGACAATTTTCTTCACCGTGGACTCTTTAAGTTATTTTTATATTTTTTTATTTATTATTATTATTATATTATTATTTTTTTAGGCAGCATTCATGTAATAGTTAACAACTGTAACAAGTTCATGTTTATTTCTATGTCTTGCTGGGGCTACTACAGCTCTGTCAAGGACCACTGAAGGCTCAACTCAATAGTATTTGGAATCAAAAATCATACAACTAGCAAATTAAGTCGTCAGCACTCACATGCAAGCATGTACTATTTTTACTAATGCACAGCAGCAAAGTAAATTGAAATGTTTTAGCTCTAGGCTTTCCTCAGCTTGACTGGTTCACCAGGCTGGTACCACACCCACAGAGCCAATAATATTATGGTTTGCGTATGTGTTCACAAAGATATGTTGGTATCTGTGTGTATACCTCATAGGATTTGGTCTCCAGGTCTTTGAGGTGTTCGTCGGCTCCAGGCAGACTCTTGTAGTAGGCCATGTTCCTCTGCATCATCTCATCATTTGGGTGTTTCAGTAGGAAGGTGTGAGCAGCAGACGCCGCCTTGGCAAGGTTGTCAGACTGAGAGAAATAACACAAACAAACATTGTAAACAGCTATTTTTGTATGTGCTCTGATCAGATAAGGAAATATTACAAAGCCAAAACTACACTGTGGCACAAAAAAATAGACTAAGGACATGATAATTAATAAAAAAGTCAATACTTTATTCCCTCATAACTCTAAATTTGAGGACCATTAGAAATTAATGTTGTTTTTGTCACTTATCAGGTCAAATCAAATTCCATTTTTTCTTTTAATTTGCGCCACTTCCGTATATACTGTATCTTCAAATTTGACCATAACCCTCACTACTATATAAGCTTAAATGCAATCATAATTCCAACCTTAGACTCTAAATAAACTGGGATTCATAACCAAATCCTAAGCCTAAACTATTTCCCTTGTAGAGGTGGTGAATTGTAAAAAAAAAAATGCTTATGTGTCTTTATTAGTGTTTTCTTTTTCTTCTTATTAGGAAGGGCAAGAAAAAACAAGCATTCACAAGTAAAAGTATAGGACCTCCACTCTTGCAAAACAGTGTGCATCCGTGGCACGTATGTGACGTCAGAACGCATTTTAGGAAGAAAAAAATGTGTGTGACGTAAAAAATAGAAACTGTGGATGCACTAAAAACCACCACCTTATATTTAATATAGTGAATCCGAGGTTTAGAGCCCATTTACCCTCCTGGGGACCCCACATATTGACATATTTGCTTACTTTGAAGTAGGCGTACTGCAGATATCTGTACGGCTCTCTCTTATCAAACTCATCTATGGTGTCCCGGCTGGGCATGGTCTGCCTAAAAGCGGGCAGCCCTTGTTTGCAGCGCTTCAGGCACTGCGCCCTCTTCATAACGTTACCAAACGCCCGCAGCTCTGGAAACTCCGCAAACTTCTGCTCGTCGTCCAGCCTGACAGAGCTGCAGTTGAGGTTGCAGAAGGCCTCGCTGTCCCGCAGCAGCCGATACAACCGCAGAGACACCTCCATGTACTCCACCGACTCCTTCCACTTCTCTCCGGTGTACTGATCCAGTGCGTATTTGTAAGCGGACTCCAGAGGCATCAGCTCGTGCCTGGGGAAACTCCTAAAGCTGTATTTTTCATACTGAGAGTTCACCATGGAGGTAAAAAATGCGATTAAAAGCGCCGAGAAAAGTTGCGAAGAAGTGGAGGGTGCCATTTTTAAGTTTGCTAAATGGTGGGTTGGGATGATTCTGGAGTTTGGTGCATGGGTCTTTAGGACCGCCTCATGTTCCAACACGTATCCGGACAAAAAGCCTTCCCACCCCCGGGTGCAGGACTGGAGGGACTGTTCCTCCCACTAAATCACTGCTGTTCTTTACAGAACAAGTAAAAACCAGATTTTAAACCTTAAAATCCAAACTGATGTATATATTTCTATACTTTTTAGATAAGGGACCAGCTAATTTAGTAATATATTTCCGGGCTGGCAAAGAAAATGTGTCCATACTGCTCTATAAAGTCTAAAAACTTGTATCCTCTCTGTAACTAATTAAACCCCTGGTGAGAGACTGGAGTGTCCCTCCCCCTCCCACTGCCACGTACAGACATTCCTGCCTGGATCTGCCCCCCCACGCCCATCTAAAGGCCTGAACCCCACCAACACAAGAGGGTCCACGTATGGACTTAACATCATTTATGGGCACACTTTACGAGTTCTGCTCAATGTTACCATTTAACTGCTATTCAGAGTATCCAGATACTCTGATTTAAATGGATCCGGGGGGGTGTCTGCAGCCGTCTGGAGACCCCTACGTTACCACGTTGACACATAAGAGGCTGCACTGCGCAAGAGCAATACGTGGTGCCCAAAATTATCCCATTCAATCCCGAAGCGCGTCAAGCCCACTAGAAAGAAGCAGTATGAACAGGAAATATATGTTGAAATTTCAAAATAACAGCATAGATGGCTATCCAAGCTTTGTTTGTATTCGTTTATGTCTCACACCAATATTGTATTGTATATATGCAGCCGTTTTAGTTTTAGATTTACAAACAAAACATGTTATTGAGGTCATCAGTTGTCGTTTTAGCTTTAAAGCTTAACCGGAAGTTGGTGCAATTTTATCTGACTTGACACGTGATCATCCCTGCAATGGGACCGGGGGCAGGACTTCTTTCCAAATCGGAGTAGAGGAAACCAAAGTACCGGGGAACAGGGAGGCAGCATACTCCTACGGGCCGAACCCACAGTTATCTCCCTTTTCTGAAAATTTGTCGGCAGAGAAAATGATCCACTGCGTGCAGGCGATGCTTTATTTGGCGGTTCTGGTGGCGTTCGGCGCGTGCAGCGCTCCTCCGGTCCCGTTAGACGACATATTCATTGAGAAAACTTTCGTGCCAGAGCAATGTGTGCGCGCAGTCAAAGTAGGGGATTATGTCAGGTATCACTACAACGGCATGTTTCCTGACGGCAAGAAGTTCGACTCAAGGTGAGTAGGCTATCAAGCAAAGAATGCTTGTTTTCACTTTTAGAGTCTCGTCGTGCAGAGCACAGCAGTGCTCGGTGCGAACAGCCGTGCGCGATGCGTAAAAGTGCGCGTTGAGTGGTTCGCCCCTGTGAGCCACGCAGGCAAGCTGAATGAGCTCTGGATCCATGTATGCTTAATCCAAGGGCTTCAAAATCTTTTCATATACACCGGGATATAATTAAAGGCCGCAATTTGATCAGATGGAGTAGTTTTGCTACTCAATTAATGTTAGCCTGCTTAATCCTACTGGATTCATTGAAACTTGAGGATTACGTCCTTATTCTTAATGTTGAACCTGCTTTCAGGACCTCCAAAGGTCCCTGGACTCCACTTTGGGAACCACCGAGCTGGTCAACAGTAATAACCGTGTACCATGCAAAGTGGTCAAGAACCCTCAGGGCCCCAAAAGCAAAAAATAATTTGGATTGGTTTTTGGTCATTTAATTAATTGCACATTTGTTAAAGAATATAAACTACCAAAGTAGCCAGGCCCTGCAGTATTACCTAATTGTGTGTGGGCCTGTGTGGTAGAAGGGTCTTGTGCTCGTGTACAGTATTCCTAATTAAAGTCAAGCTTTACACATTTCAATCTGGCTGTATGTATCTGTATGATATATGTAAATGCATCACTTGGTGTAAAGATGGTGACATCCTGAATAACTTAAATCCAGGCTCAAAATGACTAAAAACAAAAGCATTATTTGCACAAGACAATATAATAAGATCCTGGTGCATTTACTCACTTTTGAGTCCCTTTGGATGAATCTGAACCCTGGCCAGAAAAAACTCACTCAGGTAAAACAAGATGTCCATCTGAGTTTTTTTTCTGAATGATTTGTCAAAGCTTGCTTGAGAGATATAATTGTCCCTCCCAAACAAATAGTAATGGCAATGGAAAAACTTTTAGCCATGACCCACAGTGAACTGGCTTTGATTAAGGGTATGCATTTTAGTTGCAGCAAGGCACATATTTAATATAATGCAGTCATATATATATAAGTAATGGGTAATGTGTATGTGTTTCAGTTACGACCGTGGCAGCACCTACAACGTGTTTGTTGGCAAGAAGCAGCTGATCGCAGGGATGGACAAAGCTCTGGTGGGGATGTGTGTCAACGAGAGAAGCCTGATCAAGATCCCACCTCACCTAGCCTATGGCAAACAGGGATACGGTGAGTTTTCAACTTCCTGTCATATTTGCACACCCTGTCAGAATATATTATTCTCCATCAAGTTTCAGAACATGCCAGTGTTTATTCCTCTGGAGAGTTATTATAAATACACAGATGAATGAGCACACGGCTGGCGCTGCTAACCATAACAATGAGAGAATTTGGTCAGGGGCAAAAATTACAGTCTTTGCAGGAAGTACCATATTGTGTTGTACTAGAGTCAGGCGAAGTAGAAAGGAAGTGGGCTGCTCCCAAGCGTCCATGTTGAATGATGTCACAGGGACATCACAAACCAGGAACTGGTCAGAAGCTACTTTGGATCAACATAGTAACTGCACTGCAGAAGCTAGAGCATCAGCAGCAGGCAGATACATGTTCTAGCTGTTGATTTGTATATGAACATAAATAAATCTGGGCCACTGTGCAACATAGAGAGTGTTTGTGTCAGATGTGTTGAAATATTTGCTTACGATTGTAGTGATGAGAAAACAATGCAGAGGCCCTCTTTACATGTAGATACCAGTGTGTCAGTGTATGTATTTGTGTGTGTGTGTGCATCAAATAGAGAATGGAAGAGAGAGGGGGCATGTGTGGACAGGCAAAAGCTGAAGCTGTGTCCTGTATCAGAGGAAACATCAGAGAGAGAAGACAATTGAGAGGGGACATTTTGTAAGAAGTAGAGAGAGATTTAAATCAGAAAGAGGCTTGCCAGCTCAGTAGTAGTAAATATTGAATGGCTGCCTCCCACACAGTCCTTGCACCACTCCTCCACCTCATCCTATCCCCACCTCCTTAACTTCACCATCTTCTCTGTATCTATAGGTCTCCTGTACGCTTGTTGAGCTCAAAAGGCAGTGTCATGCTAGTGTTTGCAGACAGAGTTGGTTGAGATGTTGCACTCACCAATGTAAATGTTAATGAGTGAACCTACTGATCAGTCACCAAGGCTATACCTGTAGCTAGAACTGAGGAGACAAGAGTCATGTCCTATTCTGGAAAACTGAGGGGTTTAATGACATGAGGAGTTTTCTTTGTACAATTACTCACCTGTTCCCCAGGCTGCATCCAACAAGTGTTTTCATAATTGATTCATTTGCAGATTCTATTTTTATGATTGATTGATTAATTAAACACATCAGAAAACCATGTGAAATGCACATCTCAATTTTCTAGAACCCAAGTTAAACTTGGCTATGTCTTGGTTTGTCTCACCAACAGTCCAAACCCGAAAGCTGTTCTGTTTACCATAATGTTAAGACCAGGAAAAGCAGCAATTTTTTACATTTGATAAGATAAAACCACCAAATTATTTATATAGTTAAATGAGCTGATGTTTTTTTTTTTTTAAATAGATGGGCAGTTTTTCAAGAGCATGGTTTTTATGTTAATTCAAAATATAAGATAATATACAGTGCATATAGAATGTATTCACAGTGCTACACTTTTTCCACATTTCGTTATGTTACAACTTTTACTCCAAAATGGATTCAAAAATTCTACACACAATCCCCATAATGACAACATTTAAAATGTTTGCAAATTCATAAAAAAAGAGAGAAAAAGAACAGAAATATAATATGTACATAAGTATGCACAGCCTTTGCATAATACTTTGTTGTGGCACCTTTAACAGCAATAACAGCCTCAAGTCTTTTGGAATATAAAGCCACAAGCTTGGCACACCTATCATTGGCCAGTTTTGCCCATTCTTCTTTGGAGAACCTCTCAAGCTCCATCAGGTTGGATAGGTAGCGTCTGTGCCCAGCCAATTTCAGATCCCTCCAGAGATGTTGAATATGATCCAAGTCTGGGCTCTGACTGGGCCACTCTAGGACATTCACAGAGTTGTCCTGAAGCCACTCCTTTGATATCTTGGCTGTGTGCTTAGGGTCGTTGTCCTGTTGAAAGAAGAACCATCACCCCAGTTTGAGGTCAGGAGCACTCTAGAGCAGGTTTTCTTCCAGGATGTATCTGTACATTGTTACATTCATCTTTCCCTCAATCCTCACTAGTCTCCCAGTTTCTGCCACTGAAAAACATCCCCACAGAATGATGCTGCCACCACCATGCTTCACTGTAGGGATGGTATTGGCTAGATGATGAGCAATGCCTGGTTTCCTCCAAACATACCGCTTGGCATTCACGCCAAAGAGTCTGATCTTTGTCTCACCATACCAGAACAAACATACAATTTTGTTTCTCATGGTCTGAGAGTCTTTCAGGTGCCTTTTGGCAAACTTCAGGCAGGCTGCCATGTATATTTTACTAAGGAGTAGCTTCCATCTGGCCACTCTACCATACAGGCCTGATTGGTGGAGTGCTGCAGCAATGGTCGTCCTTCTGGAAGGTTTTCCTCCCTTCACAGAGGAACCCTGGAGCTCTGTCAGAGTGACCATTGGGTAATTGGTCACCTCCTTAACTAAAGTCCTTCTAATCTGGTCACTCAGTTTAGAAGGACGGCCAGCTCTAGGAATAGTCCTATTGGTTCCAAACTTCTTCCATTTACGGATGATGGAGGCCACTGTGCTCATTGGGATCTTTAAAGCAGCTGAAATATTTCTGTACCCTTCCCAAGATCTGTGCCTTGAGACAATCCTGTCTCGAGGCACTGTTAACTGTGGGACCTTATATAGACAGGTGTGTGTGCCTTTCCAAATCCAACCAATTGAATTTACCACAGGTGGACTCCAATTAAGATATAGAAACAGCTCAAGGATGATCAGTGGAAATGGCTGTGAATAAGTTATTTCACATATTTTTGTTTTTTGATTTTTAATAAATTTGCAAAAATTAAATTTACTTAAATTAAAAAAATATATATTAAATCCATATTGGTATAAGGCTGTAACATAACAAAATGTGGAAAAGTGAAGCGTCGTGAATACTTTCCGTATGCACTGTAAGGTCTCTGAATATTTACTGATCGTAGGACCAGCAAACACATCCTGAGAAAAAAACCCACTGATGTAAATTTGTATTTGTAATGCAACAGTTTAATGAAAGTCTTCACAACCATGTTAACTCTAAAGCATTATTTCTCTTTTCCCTAGTAGATTTTCCTTTCCGGCTCAACTTTACTCTACTCTACTTCTCCTCAGGTGACATCATCCCTCCTGACTCTATCCTCCATTTTGACGTCCTGCTGCTCGATGTGTGGAACCCAGAGGACGGCGTCAGAGCAACACCTACCACATGCCTTCCACCTGCTCCAGAAAGGTGGAGGTGTCTGACTACGTTCGCTACCACTACAATGGCACCCTGCTGGACGGGGCGCTCTTTGATTCCAGGTTTGTTCTGTAAAACAATCTTTCCTTCACACAAAAATGTACACACATGTGTTTGTGTGTGTGTGTGAGACCTGTCTCCTCCATCCTTATCTTTAGCCACACCCGTTTGCGTACCTATGACACGTACGTTGGGATTGGGTGGCTGATCGCCGGTATGGATCAAGGCCTTCTGGGAATGTGTGTTGGAGAGAAACGCATCATCACTATGCCACCGTCACTTGGATATGGAGAGAATGGAGACGGTGAGTATTCACAATTTCTTTACTATTTATTTCCTTGAGCCCGCTTACATTCTGTGAGTGACCTTTGAAAATACTGTGGAAATCAACAGGTGCTGTAGTTGCACACTTGGAGCACAAGGGAGCAGCACATCCCACACATGCAGTTAAACTACTCATCATATCTTGTTTAACAGCTCAGTTCTTTTCCCAAACCACAGCGCTGTTCAATGTCTTTTTTTTTTACATCGTCGTCCCTTTGAAAATTTGACAAATATCATTTTCATGACTTATTTAGTTACTTGGTTGAACATTATGGGAAATACGCCTATTCCCTTTCTGGTGTAAAGCTGGGGTAATGTGTGTGACACTTAACATTTAAACATTATATGAACAGATAAACACTGTCCCTTACAATACATAAGTATTCCTTTAATTGACTGTTTTTTAAATTTACTTTCAAGATACTTTTTTATTCTTCATGCATGTCTTTATAAATATTTTCAAATAAGCAAAACTGTTGTTCATTCTCTCCCTCAAACATTTAATAGACTTTTAAATAAGGCCCTTCTAATGCCAGATATTTGTAACAATAAATACTGTCATGTCATCAATTTTTCATTGTCTGTGTAATTAAAAGTTTTTGTAGCTCCCAATCTTGTCCCCATAACCTGCCTCCCTACTTGTCTTCAACCTTTCTTCTTCTCTCTCCAGGTAGTGACATCCCAGGACAGGCGTCTCTGGTGTTTGATGTCGTACTTCTAGACCTCCACAACCCCAGAGATGGGATCACAGTGACCAATCAGATTGTGCCTGAGTCCTGCACGAGGAAAATTGCTGCTGGAGACTTTGTACGCTACCACTACAATGGCAGCCTTCTTGACGGAACATTTTTTGATTCCAGGTACGTTTCAGTGTTTATTCATCATGTTAACCACACAGAGTGGCTCATAGTAAACCTTATTATAAAAATAATAAGAAATAGTCTGTCCTCAAGTGGCCTCAGGTTGGCAGCATCTCTCTGTGCACTGAAGACGCATTGAGACATGAATCGAAACTTAAAAACCACAAATGGAAATTTCCTGTTTGATTTACATAAAACTGTCTGCATCCTCTAAATAGTTTTGTCTTCTTTTTTCGTGCGGCTACTTGCAACAGAGGATTAGGTCAACCTGTGCTATACCTTTTTTTAAATACACAGTAACAGTATGTGCTGTACAATTTATTCAAGTAAGTTAAGGATTCTAAACTGGAATATACAGATCCTTTCCAAAACATGCAGAAAACAAATATTATTGTTTTGTTTTTTTATTCCTGGTTATAGATTTAGAAAATTTCTGTGAGGTTGACAGAAAATATCAAACGTATAGTTCACTTTTTGAAGAACTTAGCTCGGAAGAACTGCTATGATAATTTACTCAGTACGTTGTCATCATTACAGCCGTCACAGCCTTGTGGGTTTGGCCTTGAAGCCTCTTGTGTTATCGTTAAGAAATTATTTCATACATTCTGTACAGATGTCAAGGACTCAAGGAAGCCACTTTGGTAACTTTCTGCCACACATATTTTCTATCTCTGCATGCATATACTTGTGTCAGGAATTTGAAATTTTTCATATTTTACAATGCCAACATACTGTATGTTTACATCAACAAAAAACACAACTGCATCCTCTAAAACAAACTGCTTCTTGCAACTCAAGCACAATGGTTGTGGAGGTAAGATTTTCTCTGAACCCGCTTCCTGCAACATAATCATTTTGTGTCCTATACTGTAAGGACCTCTTTTAGGTGTTATTCAGTTGTTCTCTTCTGTGCACTGCCTAAAACACCTTCATATGTGATTTATATGACAGCTTGCTATGTACTGTAAGTAAAAAAAACATGTGATGCGGACATCTGTGGGGGACGTGTGACAATACTTTTGTTATATTTTCTGTTCCACAGCTACTCTCGTGATCGTACCTATGACACCTATGTGGGTCAAGGCTACGTGATTGCCGGCATGGACGAGGGTTTGATTGGAGTCTGTGTCGGAGAGAAGCGCACCATCACCATCCCCCCACATCTCGGCTATGGAGAGGAGGGCACAGGTGTGTGTGTATAATGCTTGAATACCACTGTCTCTCACCATTATTACTCCCTTGTCCGTGGCTTTTAATATTAGAGTCGTTCTTTTTTTTCACCATGTCTCTTTTAGGCTCTAAGATCCCTGGTTCAGCTGTGCTGGTGTTTGACATTCACATCATCGACTTCCACAACCCATCAGACAAAACTGAGATCACTGTCACTCACAAGCCAGAAGAGTGTGATAAGCAAACCAAGAAGGGAGACTTTGTCAAATATCACTATAACGCCTCTCTGATGGATGGCACATCCATCGACTCCACGTGAGTAAACTTTAGTGAGACACTTCTGCAAGACACATGAGATAATAGGGTTTCAAGTGCTAAGAGGAACTTCTTCCTCATATGCCCTTTCCTCTGCTGTCTTTTAGTCTTAACAGCACATTTCCTTTCCTCTGCACTCTGTCTTAAGTCTTTGTAAAAACTAATTATTAGTGCACCGTACTGCCCTGTCTGCACATAAGTTGTTTGGACATTGTAGGAGCTTACTGACAGCACAAAATCATCATCATAGAAATTAAAACGAATTCAAAAACACTCAATATCATAAATAAGAATAAGATAAGCTATCTTTCAAGAATGCTTTGAAGTCTTCCTTCCTTTAAGATTGTCCTTGACTCCAGTTTAACCCTTTAAAAATATTTTTGTTCCTGGATTCAAACCAAGCTTTGGCTTCCCTCACCCACTAAAACACTTGATAAAATGCAAGAAAATCTTCAACTCTTAAATTACCACACAGCGTGTTAAAGGATATATTTTAATGACTAAAAATACAGTAATTTTGTATGTTTCAGTTTCACTCTGACTCTATTTGTTTCAGGTATAATTATGCAAAGACATACAACATTGTCCTGGGAGCCAACCAGGTAGTCTCAGGGATGGAGGACGGACTTATGGACATGTGTTTGGGAGAGAAAAGGCACCTTGTTATTCCCCCTCACCTGGGCTATGGGGAGAGAGGAGTCAGTAAGTCACACACAAGTCAAAAGGACACATGCAGTAAAAGCAGAGAATATACACTACCAGTCAGAAGTTTGGAGTCACTTACAAATTTCCATATCACTCCATTTTAGACAGAATACCAGCTGATCTGGGTGGGTGGCTGATCTTCAATGCAGTATCTACATTGCCCATTATCAGCAACCATTCATCCAATGTTTCAAAGGCACATTATGTTTACTAATCTGATAGCATTTTAAAAAACTAACTGAGAAAACATTGGAGAACCCTTTTGCAATTATGTAAGCCCATAATGTAATCTGAATTCTGCTGCTCTGGTAAAAAAAAACAATGCAACTGATCTGAGCTTGTATTCTGTCTATAATGGAGTGCAATGGAAATTTCTAAGTAACCCCAAACTTTTGACCGGTAGTGTATGTGATTTACACAGAAGCAACTCTTGACCGATGAGATTTAGGATGAAGCATTACAATTTAACCACACTGTAGTGCCATCCCAGCTCATTTCCAAGAGGCATATAGCTCAAGCTGAACACATGTCAACTTTTTGTTATGTAAAGATATTAATGGCGCCATAACATATGCGTCGGTGTGTGTGTGTATGTGTGTGTGCATGCATGCAATTATGAGACAGGCCAGCTGTTAAGCTAAACTTAGAAAGTGGCATCCCTCTTCTCATCTAACTCTTAGCAAGAAAGCAAATAAGCGTGTTTCCCAAAATGACAAACTATTCCTTTAACAAACAACCCATCACGTATTAGATGCTTCAAGAAATCCTTTACAAATTCTTGGATTCATATCTAGATTTGGATTTGCACCACTCAATCCTTGGCCCAAATTCCATTGGAATCTGATAACAATATATTGAGAAACCATGTGTGGTAGAAAAAAATACAGAACATATTGACGTTGTCAGGATACACTGACATTGTGTGCAGACAGATAAAATACATCATGCAATCCCGTTTTCTAAAAATCTGACTTATCCCTTAATATTTCTAATGTATAGTTAAAGGACAAACAGCAGGGGTGTTGGTAGTGACTTTCTCCTGCTGGTTACTGGAATTCACTTATCTCTTACTCAATACAGTCTTGCTGTTAACTATGTGTGTGTGTGTGTGTGTGTGTGTAGCTGATGAAGTTCCAGGGAGTGCAGTACTGGTGTTTGATATTGAGCTGGTAGAGATGGAGGAAGGACTTCCTGAAGGCTACATGTTTATCTGGAACGATGAAGTGTCACCCGACCTCTTCACTGAGATGGACACAGACAAGAACAAACAGGTGGAACCCTCTGAGGTATGTGATAACCTGCTGTTTCTGTATTATTTGTAACATAATACAGAAACATATAATCTGAGACATTTTCCTTTATGCTACAGTCTGTGCATCCTCAATTTACCCTCTTATCCCCCTCATTTGTTTAAACAGTTTACGGACTACATCATGCGGCAGGTGAACGAGGGTAAAGGCCGCCTGGCTCCTGGATTCGATCCCTATCGCATCATTGACAACATGTTCTCCAATCAGGACCGTGATGGAGACGGAAAGATCACAGAGGCAGAGTTCAAACTTAAAGCAGATGAAGCCCCTCATGACGAGCTATGACGGGACTGAGTGTAGAGCTCAGAGCAGGGTGAAGGTTGGGGGGTCAGACAGTGGGGTTAAAATACACATGTGGGTGGTAGAAAAGAAAAGATTGGGTTCTATTTGTAAAGTCAGTGAGTGTGAAGTGAGAAATGAGCTGAGAGATTTAGTTTTTTTATTTTGAAGATAAAGATGATGTTCAAAGGGCATCAGGTCTGTTGGAGATTATTTTGAGAGATAAATATTACAAAGAAAGCTCTTTTGAGGTCTATGATGACAGAGAATTTCTTTTTTTACCTTCTCTCCCATTGATATCCGGGTGGAGATCAGGAAATGATGATGGAGACTTCAAAGATGACGAGGCCAAAGAGTTCAGATCATTTGCAGCTTCATTCAAACAGTGAACAAACTTTCACGGATGTCTATACAAGAGTGACCCTTTGAACATCAGAATAACTGCGGGTTTTTTTTATAGTCTTCTTGTCCTGCACCGGTCAGTTGATCTATTTCTGTGAGACAGGGTTACCTTTGAAACGCCTTTTTATTTGTGAGACACTTCTACTAGTTTTACACATTATGATCTATTCCTGCAACCTAATGTCCACTTCATGCTGACCCTGCCCTGAAAGCTCCCTGAGAATAGTTAAATAAGTATTCCTTACATGCATAAATACCAACCTATCATCCATCAAGTTGTGTTGTTTTATGTGACATTTATTATTTTTATTTTGAAGGGTACAAAAGCACTCGTGTGTGTGTGTGAAAGAACAAACTGAGGCCTCACTTCAACATCTGTATGTTCAGCACTCCTTCGTTACTTTTTTATTGTTGTTAACTTTTTGTGGTTATGCGTGTTGTTTTTTTTCACTGGGTATCAGCTAGTCTCTGAAATATCTGACAGTCGGTCATCACTCACTGTAATATACTGTGATGGAGGGAAGTTACATTTGTTTCTGAGTGTTAAAACTCATTTATTCATAAAAGAATAACTGATAATTTTAAGTGAATGAAATTGTATTTACATATTTTGTAGCTGACATTTTTACTGTTTACCTTATAAATGTCAGGATGCCTTCTTTGTTTTCTGGAGTTGAAATCATCCAAAATAAGGCTGACAGATTCAAAGTCTTAAAACGCTGTTGAAGCTCTCTGGTCTTTCAATAATTTTTGGTGAACTTGTGTCATTGCTTGTTTGTTTGCATCACCAGCAATTTAAGAATGTGTGTGTGTTTGTGTGTGTGCCTGAGAGATAAGTGTGTGTGAATGTTTTACTTTTTTATTCAAGAGGATAATGAGGCTTGATGATGAAAATGTCAACACTAAGTGTAACTTGATTAAATTACCTGACCTAAATATATGTCTTGATTGTGTCTGTCCTTTTGGACCTTGGATTTGTATGGCTCTGTGCGTGTGAGTCTCTGTTTGCTTTAGCCACTTTTTTACCATTGATTTACAGTTGCACTCTGAAAGGAAGATTGAAGTTGAAATTGATTAGGCAACAAGGAGATTCTCAGTTTAGATTTATTCACACGTCTGGACAAAGTTACAACAGTAACAACAGTACAACCACAGAATCTGCGGAAATTTCAAAATGCTTTTTTTGGGCTGATTGCGTGAGCAGAATGGTGATGTGTGGCATAACTTCAGAAGTTCCCTTAATATGGCCTAATATTTGAGATCCCTAGGCTCTGTGCCAGATAGAATATCAGTATATGTATAGTTTTTTTGGCTGTTTAAGACACCTAGAATTGAGTCACCCTAAAGTACAGTAAATATAGAGGAATAAAAGGTTTATAGAATATCTCAAAGGTTAATATGAAATGATTAAAATCATACAAAATACAAAACAACACAAACATATTAAATGTGATTATTACAAGTCAACATACAAAAAAACCCTATCAGCAGTATTGCAATCACTTTTTTAACTTTACTTTTATTGCATCAACTTCACTCCACTGACTTATCATTGCCCTCCAATAACATTGTCACACAGACTCTCAATGGACAGTTAAAAGTAGGGTCAAGATGTAGCTGTGGCTGTGACCTTGCATTAACCATCTAAACCCTTCCTCTTCATTTTTTCAATATTTGATGATATTCAGGAAAGGATTTGCTATTAGTTGCACAATCCTACATCTAAAACACAAATTATTTTCTGATATGTTTTCAGGCTGGATGCCCAGGATAAAATGTGCTGGATTGAGCTTCAGACTATAGTTTGATAATGAATCACATAGACTTCATTAACGTATGTACCTCTTAAAGTACTATTCTTTCTTGTAGTTCTCTTTCTCTCTTCCCTCTTTAGTGTCTTTCATCCCAGTTCTATTTGAGTGAATTTCACTGTTGTGTGCACCTTGGAGTTCATTTAGCTCAGTTATGGAGGTTGATTACTTTTGTTCTACGAAGCAGTAGTTGCAGATTAACCTTTTTATCGATGTGTTCAATAAACCCAATTGTCTTTAACTGTCTATGGAACGGACAACCTAGCCAACATTGAAATTGTGACAGTGGGATAATTCATTTTCATATGAAGGATACTGAACTTCGTGAACATAATGTGTCAATATCAAATAACGCCAGTAACAGCATGTAGCCTACAATATAACGTAAATCAATTATTTATGATATATCTGTATATTATAATGAAATGGACAATGATGGTTCCAGAAGCAAACTGCACCAAAACAGCAATAATGGTGGTAATAAAGATGAGATTATCTTCATGGAAGTCCTCCATGTAACTTAACCACACAACAGCTGAAGCTGTTGCTGAGTGGCTCACTGTCCCAAGGAGTGTTTAAAAATGCCACCATTAACAACACACAGCCACATGACAAACGACAACAGCTGAAACTGTTGCTGAGTGGATCATAAACGGCTCTAGCAATGAAGAGGACTTTCTTTTAAAGAAAAGTTCTTTTCCCCATTAACACCATTGTCTGTCTTGTCCTGTCAGACACCCCACTCATTGGCCTGTAGTTTGACGTGGTGAGTGGGCTTTAAACTGAACGGCCATGCATGCTCAACAAAGCAATATAAAACTCATTACTTTACCATGCTTACCTTACCTTCCTTTCCTTTATAGATATAGCTGATAAAAAATATACAGTTGTTGAATTCCTGGATGGCGCAATGGCTGCTGTTCCCAGCATTTGGGTTGAGAGGAAAAAGGGTATTTTTAATGTTAATGCCTAGATGAGAATGATGTTTTTTCTGCAATACACGTTTACTTTTGTTTTACTTTACAGGGAATATTTTCGTACTGGACCAACGAGAAAGGTGAAAACGGCTGTCCTGTCAGACAAAGAGAGGAAAGAGAGGTGGAGGAAATTCCCTCTTAAAAAAATATGGCTTAGGACAGGTTAAAAAACATATATAAAAACAACTAAATGGTAGACATCAGGCATGTGTTAAGGCTCAAGAATTGCAAACCTGGTTATTTGGAGGCAAAACATATTATACTTAACATAGTACTCAACTCCATGAAAGATTTCCCCTATTTTGTCCCTTAAGATTCATACAGCAGGGTGGCTGAGAAGGCCACTTTCACTTCTCTTTCACCTCAAACATCAAACGTGAGGCTGAATTAAGCAAACAGAAAAAAACAACCACCAAAAGGCCGACTTGCTACAATACTGAGTCCTCCGACAGTAAGTCCTGTTCAATCGCGTTCAATCGGATCTCTGAGGAAGGATGCTGAGGGTCAAATTGAGAATTAAGAAAAGGTTTATTGCAACAGCATGATGAGGATGATAAGACAAAGACAGATAGGCTACAAACAAACATAATAACACTGCAGCTGACAGCGGACTGGATCCATGCTTCCCCATGATGGAGTCACGTGAAACCAGTATTGAAAATTCCTAAATCACACACATTTATGCCCTGCACCTGGGGGCGGTTCCTTTTTACCTGGTACAGTCAAATCTATTGTCATTGGTCCGCCGTCGTCATGACAGCATGCCGAGGGCATCTTCGCAGTCCAATGAGAATAAACATGCCGCTAAACTCTGCCCCTTTGGGGGTCGCTTTTGGTTGCAGAGCAAAAGGTTCTGTTGTTTAAATGTGAAACTCAACAGTTTCATTAGCATTGTATTGTCTTAGCCCAGACTAAGACCCCAGGGGACAGGAGACACCAGGCAAACTCCTTTGCATATGTTAAATGCCAGACTTGACCAGATCAATTCTTTACAGTCAGAGAAATAGAGGGGGAAGGTGGGGAACAGATGGCCATTTTTTTATAACTCAACAGTCCCCATTGCTGCCCCTTCCTTCTAGAACCACCTCAAATTCACCCTTGAAGACCCACTTTATCAGATCTACTGTTGATGTTAACAAGCTCAATCTGCCATAGGATAAATTTCTGGGAAAACGTTGGCGGGTATTCTGTTCTGTACTTGTACCAGTGTTTAAAATAGTTCTCAAGTAAAAGTAACAATACCACAGTGCAGATTATACTGTTAAAAGTCGTACAATAAAAACAAGTGATAAGTGAAGTACTTTTTTTTGTAAAAGTACAAAGTAATAGCATTAAAAACCTAGCCTAGCTACTGAGTGTGCAGAGACGCTTATAATGTTTATTTTCATCACTTTAATGCAGCTCTGAGGTAGAATTTTTAATTATTTATATACAGCAGAGTAGCTTGTGATTTTTTTTTAATAATCTGAAGTAAAAATAAAAATACAATTCTTCTGAAATGTGGTTCGGTAGAAGAAGGATGACATGATGTTCAAGTAGAGTACAAGTATTTCACTTGGCTCATTTTCCTAGCTACATGCTGGTGTCCAGGCAACCCAGAGAGCATGTCTACTGCAAGGGGACCCTAACATCAGAGGCGCTGAGAGGAGGGAGGAGTCATGGCCTCTCTCATTACCACCGTCCTAATCACATTACATATCATTTGAGCACAAAAATGAACGCAGGGCCCCCGGGAGAAGAAAGAGAAGAACTGGTACTTTTCTCGGGTTAATTTTCACTTGGACTCAAGCTCGTGGTCGACGGCTACACATCGAAGTAGGCTAGTTTATATTTTTCTCTGTTGGCATTTTTGCCCCTTTAAGTCTGCAAATAACAATTTACTCTTAACTTCCTGTCGGGGAGAAGTTTAGCTAACAGCGGCTGTGACTTTGGATCATGGAGCAAACCAGCTTCGGCTGCCAGGTACGTGCTTACGACTTTATCAGACTTGTTGTGGAGAAATCGAAATGAATGGATGATCTAATTTCATAATTATGTGAAGTGTTGAGACACCATGAGCATGGGGGGGGTCATAGCTGCTTATGATCATGGTAAGAAGTACAACACATTTAGATGTTGAGAACTTCACACCTGCATGGAAGAACCTGCATTATACAACAAGTCGATCAACAAGTAGGCTATTTCATTAGTCAACTTAACATTTAAAACATTCTCAAATTAACTACCTAGCATGCTTACGTTAAGTTACATGTGAAGTCCGCAAACATAGCTATAGGAGCCAATCTATCGATGGACAATCTTAGTTGCAACAACATTGAGCTAGCAAAGCAGTTTTGTGTTTAAATATGTGCGTTATTAGTATCAATTTGGGAAATCCCACGATCTCTACAAAGCTAACGTTAGCCTAAGTTGGCTGGCTGACTAAAACGGGGACTGTTATGAAATCGTTGTTTATTTATTCGGAGACGGTTGTGACGTTATTAAACGCAACATACACTAGAGTAGTTTTCCTCAAATGGGGGTACGTGTACCCCCTAGGGGTACTTCGGAGTACTGCGGGTGGTACATGAGATTTCTTTAAACATGCATAATTTCCTGAAAAATATATTATAATAATGAATTCATTAGGTCATGGATTTTTATTTTTTTATAAAAATAATTGAAGTATCATTTACGTGTTTTTCAGTTACAAAGTCAGTCAAACATTGGAGGTTCAGGGCTGTAATGTTCCTCTTTATAGTTATTTCTACTAAAAATACTTAGTGCTGGTCAAGGGGTACTTGGCTCAGAGAATGTTTCACAGAGGGTACGAATTATATAAAAACGTTTGAGAACCACTGCACTAGAGGGTGTGATTTAACATCACATTTACTGGTTACGAACCCTGGTCCTATCCGCATCACTCTTGTGCCAATAATGTGCCTTTTGTCTGAATTCTTGCTTGCAGTTAGTTGCCTACTGGAAATATGTCACACAAAATTTGATGAAAGGTGGGTGGTCCTAGTAGTAAACACAGAGGATGGGAGAAGGAAGTTTGTGTGAGGTGGACATCACAGACCCAAATCTTCTCGGCTGTTGTCTAATGTGGCACATTATCTTTGGCACATTGTTTGGGTCACTTCTTATCATGACAACGAAATACAAAGTGTAATCACGTGATGACTGATTAACAGTAATGTAAATGCTAAATTCCCTCTGTTGATACTGCAACAACACAAAGTACAGGCTCTTAACCTTGCAGTTTTGCACATATCATGTAAGACTCAATTTCTCCATTTCTTTGCACTTAACTCCCCAGAAAGTGCCAAATTGTATTCTTGATTTTTAAATTTTTTTCCTGAGGCACAAGGGGCATACCCCTGGACTCCCCTAGGGAGAGCCCCCCCCAACATAACAAATCCCAATTTAACCGCTGTGTGCATGTAAACCTGATGGGCGAAGTTGTGGCAATCAGCAGCTTGCCATTACCCAATATCGATAACGATGCAAGACATGCATGCATGTGTGTTATATGTACAACAGTATATTGTGTGTGTGTGTGTGTGTGTATGTATGTGTGTGTGTATGTGTATATATATTTAAAAAAAATATATATATAAATAAAACATGCACAAGTTGAAGGGGCTGCTGGAATGATATTTACAATTGTACCTCGTTAAATGTGACAATAAATTTGATTGTTTAGGCATTTAATTGGATGTTCACTGAAATATGTGGTTTGAACACAATGGATGTAACTCTGTGTTCAGACGTGGTAATGTTCCAACACAGCTATGTTCTTTTGTCGCAGTATGCATGGTATATTTTAGCTTTTGAATAGAGGTAGGGTAGATCAAACTGTCAGGCCAGAGTGACAGAGAAAGACTAGGTGTCACGCCAAAATAAGAGTCCAGGTCAACCGAACTGTCTTCCGCCATACTTTTTCTCTCCCCATGTTGTGATGTATAGTGCTGTTTGGGCTGCATATGTTTCAACCCAAGTCTGAAAGAATAGTAACTGAGCCTGACCCAACAGGGAATCTGTTTTTCTATGTTTTAATCAGACCTGAGCATGATGCGGTTAATGTAAAGCAAAGCACTGAGTTTGTGTTGCAATATTATTACCCTGACCTGTGTTGGAGCTAAATCCTGCTCCATTCTCAGGGTTCATTCAATTAGTAGTCAAAATCTCAGATGTTGATATGTGAATCCATTTATTACATAGGATATCCTAGAGGCAAATACAGAGTCAACCTAACACGGCTCTCCCCCAAATTTGTCTGACTCCCTGGCTCTCAGTCCCCCAGTATTATCTCACAAAGGGTGGGGTCTTTGCTTATTCCTTATCTTTTAGTTGGGATGTGACTGAGGGTTTATGACCCTCAGGACTGACAAAGCAACAGAGCAGTAGGGCCATAAAGGGTGACTGAATCCAGAGACAGGATGTCTCTAACATCATCAATTCAACTTCTGACACATTTGTAGAGCTGTGTTATAACAAAATGTACCAGAACATCTTATATTATAAAACACAAGTATTGCTAAACAACTTAATGTAACAAACTATATATTTATAACAACAAACTCAATGCATGACCAACATGTCTTCATTTATGTTGAAATAATGCTTTTACCTTTTGGCTTGAATGTATAATGCAAATCACCCACAATGTTTAAGCACATACAACATTTTAAATTCCAACACCTGATGGGTTGTGTTTATACGTTGTTCATGTAGATGGGTCTGGCAGTGCAAGACTGTGTTGTCATTTAGGCTAAATAACGAGCCCCAGCACTGAACAAAATGTTGCCCAACCCAGACAGTAGGTCAACCCTTTTTATTTATATTTTCACAAAAAAGAACTTTAAAGCACCATATCAAGTAATATTTGTAAACATTTGTTTGTACCCAACCCGGGTAGCAACACTAGGGTTTCACTGGACCTGGAGTTTCCTAAACAAAATAATAATAATAAATAAATAAAAGTATAAGGCTATTGGTTATACAGGTGGAGGTTTCCTGTTGTGCAGTACCAAAATGATAAACATTGATCCATTTTGATAAGACTGGAAGAACATTTGTTTAAATGAGCCAAGATTTGTTAGTATTTATCCACAAATGTCCCTTATTCTGTTTCTCAATGCTGATGCCCTTTTTTGTCTACTAGGTCTGCCTCACCAAATACAGCAAGGTGCGTGATTTGAAGAGTCATGTGCGCTCAAGTCTACATCAACAGGTGAGCACAGAACCTGGTTATTCTCAGTATTGTCTGGACACAATTAGTACATGTATAGTATAGTGAGGGTGTGGATGTGGGTGGGTGGGTGGGTGTGTGTGTGTGTGTGTGTGTGTGTGTGTGTGGGTGTGTGTGGGTGTGTGTGGGTGACACTATTCCCCAACCAACTTAAACACAAGGGTTTTGACGAGGAAGCAAGTTTCCAATTTTCTTCAAGAGATAGGCACTAAAAGAAGCATTTCAGACAGGGTTAATACAGATACATTCAGACAGTAAGAGAAAAGACAGTATGTTTTTTTTAACATAAAAGCATGTAAACATGTTCTAGTAGAACCCCTAAAATACATATAGACCTTAAAATGAGCATAATATGGGACCGCATTTCTTTGGCCTGTTGGTAAACAAATATAGAACATGCTAACTCTGTTGTGGCAATCAGAAAACCTGATGCTGTCTAGTGTTGGTGAGATGATGGTACTGAAATACTCAACACAATATCTGTCTTTGTCCCTAATTGCTGAGAATACATTGTTTTCAAGAGTCACTGCATAAGCATGTGGGAAAGACTAGATAAATAAAAACACTTAACATTACATTTTATAGTGTGAAATAAACAAGTCACAAATGCCATGCCCCATCCTTTTTGCTTATCTAGTGGACAAGTTTAGTTTTTTTTTTTAGTTTTTCTACCTTATCA
This sequence comes from Etheostoma perlongum, assembly GCA_026937815.1. NCBI lineage: Eukaryota > Metazoa > Chordata > Actinopteri > Perciformes > Percidae > Etheostoma > Etheostoma perlongum. The sequence continues at coordinate 14,845,930 of CM049384.1, read as the reverse complement.
GGCATTCTGCCACTTCCTTCGGGGGTTAGACTTCCGCTTGCACCTTGCGCTTTTAGATCCTGGCCAAGATTGTCATGTGGTGTTATGCAAAATAGGACACATAGGAAAAGTACTTCTCCAGGCTTTAGATCAATTCTCCTGTCTAGATCTGTCTGTAGATCTGTCTCATGAACAGCATTATAAGTAAGCTGGCTGACTGTTTAGTTAAAGCTGGAAGCCATTGGAGAGAAAGACCAGTCCTGTGTTTGACTCAGTTAGTGTAGTTGTCCTGTACTATAAGGCAGTCTCCATATTTATTTTGCTACATTTGCCTAAGCAATAATTAACCCCTCTGCATGTTTCCGCTCTTCTTTACCAACAGAAAATGGCAGAAGTCTTCCAGAAAGGTAATTCATATTTCTGTTTGTTTCCTGCATGAGGAAACGTGTTACGCAAAAAATTCCCATTCAATAAATCTTTTTTTCCCCTTCCTATTTCTTTTTAGATATGTTCGAAGGTCAGGGTAAGCCTGCTTCATTTCTTTTCCCTCGTGTTTGTTTGGCAAAGGATTCAGATTCGATAAAATGATATCAAACCCCAACCCTGTTTAACATCACCTGTTGATCACTGGAATGTACTGAAACCACTGGCAGGAATATGCAAGGCGTCACCTCTATGCGTGTCCTAGTGCACAAAACGTGTGTCGGAAAGTTGTTCCTCAGATTATGTAAAGTTACTAATATTAATCTTCTTCTTTCTTCTCTTACTTGTTCACTTCTTAGATATGTATAAGGGTCACGGTAATCATGTTTTTTTTGCTTGTAAACAAACGTTCAGTGTGAATTTCTTTTTTTGTAATTGTTGTAAATATTGAAACCGGCATTGTTTTCTTCTTCTTTGCCTTTGTTAACACATTGCTGCATGTTTTTGCACATTACCCCAAACGATGGGTTCTAGCAAAATTATAGGAAAAAAGCCTATTATTTAGACTGAGAAGGTTAAAACACAACGTGCAAAAATTAACAAATTGGAATGTCACATTGTCATATGGCCAATGTTCATCACTGGACACATTTCTTTAAAGTTAAGATTGAAGTAACGTCGGCTGTCCTGAGTAGCTCAAGTGTAATCATCTTTTCTTCCATTGTTATGTATACTCTACAGGCTTCTTTCCCTACCTTATTATGATCCATCCACGTGCCAGGCGTGACATCAAACAACCCATCATAGGTTAGTAAAGTGTATTTGAGTTTGTTGGTAGTTTACCCTTTCTTCTCATGCATCGCAACAAGAGATCAATCACTGCTTTACTTTTGCAGAGTTAGAATGATTGACGGCAATATAAGAAATAGGGCAATATTTTGCACTTGATTGACATGTCAGTAAAAGTTTTGTTAAATTTTAGTCTAACTGAATCTTTGCTTCTATATTAACATACTTATATTGTATACTCTACCTTTTTTTTTTTAAAGCAGTCTTTTATTTAGTATTGTATAAGTATACAGTATTGTGTGAGTTATTGTCATAGCTGAATGGGGGAAAAGGGCAAATTATTGTTATTATTATTGCTTGTCTTTATAACTTGTAAATATTTGAGGCCTAACCTCATCAGAAAACACCTAAGTGTTGGACCCTAAGTTGTTATGATTATGTGATTGACAATTGGTTCTCCAGATGTGAGGCCAAACAGTAGGAAGGAGTCTGTTAACTTGGTGGTCCGTGAGGTCTGTGCCTGATCTGTGTATTAGACGGTTTCTCTCACTCGAGTGTGTGGGTTATCTATATGAATAAAGCTGCATCTGAATCGGTCATCTGTGATGTCTCCTCAATCCATTTCCAGATATCAAAGATGTAAAAGATGAATTATGTTTGAAGTAGTTATTCTCTTTTAAATGTGCTTTCTTCCAGGCTTGTCTCTGATGACTCTGTGTTTCAGTCCAGAGACAGACCAATCTTTTTACCTGTGCCATGTCTGTGAGGAAAAGAGGCCACCAGACAAGATTATACACCACCTCTCTTCTATTGACCATTTCAGAAACTACTTTGTATGTGCTGAACATAATAAAAATGAACCGATGCTTAACATTTGGAACCACATTTTAATTAGTATTTTTTTTATTTTAGAACTACACAAACCCCAACGTGCTGAATTTTGGCTGGATACCCAGCATGGATTCAAGAGTCTTTATGAGATCTGAGGTCATAAAGGAAGTGAAAGAAAGGGGGCAAGGACAACTACAGGTTTGTATTTGAAGGTCTGGAATCATAATTTTGAATGAATATTGAAACATAAAAGCAGCTATATTTAATAATTTTATATCAACAATGGATCACATAACTACTTGTATGTGAAATGGGTCGCTGCCTGGAAGGCAACGTTGGCGGCAAAAAAAACACCATAAACGCCCAAAAACATTGTTTTGGCTTTCCAGAAATTTGAGTTCAGTCGTGAAATAAACTGCTGGGTCGCTGCCTGGAAGGTGAATAAAACCCCAACTCTCGGCTCTATGGAACTTCATATTTTCCTTAAGCTCATTGTTTTGGCTTTCCAGCCCACAATTTGAGTTCAGTCAGGTTTTTCAGTCTTACTCTAATATTGTTATTTTGGACTGTAACAGGCATCTTTTCTGCTATGTAAAAGGCTGTGTTGCAATTTTTTTATTGGTGGGATGAAAGCCTGTTTTCCTAATTTTTTCTCTGCAGTTGTTGGATTTACCTAAAGATCTGTTGAATAGGCTTGAAAGAAGTACCTACACTGAAGGTAGGCAATTCTAAGATTTCACTATGCAATATTTGTTTGAGACTTTTCTTAAATTAAGTTTTAATAAAAATGATCTGATCCTACTTTGCAGTGATGTGCAGTCTCGGTGAAAATGACAAGCTTCTCAAGCTGCTTAAAGGTGTGTGCACATTTTTCTCAGTACTCTTTATTTCTGCTTGTCCGGATATCGGAGTTCAACATACACTTCAAACCTTACCCATCTAATACCCCTATACAAAAGTAATGCTTTATTAGTCATGTAATTAAATCAGCAGCCATTTGTTTCTTCTACTTGTAATGATCCTGTTTATCTGCATATGTTACATTTATTTTTACTTATTATCCTTTTTTGTCCATGGTTCATTGCTGCAATTCCCCCCCACCCCCTCTAGTTACCAAGCCAAAGAGGACAATGATACAAACCTACCAAAGAGACAGCAACAGGAAGCATCCACTTCTTGGTCAGTAAATGCCTCACGAAACTTTTTGGAAGCAAATTCTGCTGGTAATGAAATGTTCCTTAGTGTGGAGAACAGGAAGGGAAACGTATATTTTGTCTCATAGAATAATTGTACTAATTTAGAGAAATGTTTTGACATGGGATTACCTTGTCCCTAATCTACAGGAATAATTGTATAATACCAATTCAACAAAATTGAATGATCCAAATAAGGATTTTACCAATCCACAAGATGAAATTTACATGCATTCGCTGCAAAGTTAACTACATAGTTGGCCATCAGCATTCTTTTTGAACTTCTTTCCCCTTTTCTGTATTCTCTGGTCATGATCTTGTAGGCATGCAGCACCTTGTTGAATGCATTTGTGTTGGGCCGACGGAGAAAAGATACTACCTCTGCACGCTGTGCAACCTACCTTTGGCTGACCACACGATCATCAAACATGTCCTGAGCTTTGACCACATCTTTTGTTATTTTGTAAGTAGCTTTGACATTAAAATAGAATATTTAAAAATACAATCCCAGAGATACAGGGAATATCTACAACGCCGGGTTTTATCCAGAATGTAGGTCTTTCAGATGGTGCGTCTTTGAGGTAATAATGGAATCTATGTCATTGACTGTAAGACAATGGGCTTGATGTCTGCTTGGCTAGATCTATGTGTTTGAAGCTTGGGGAAAAAATGCATAATTTCTTACTTAGTTTTCTTCTTATGGGGCATTGTGTGATTCACATAATCTGTGCAGAGAGCGTGGCATCCATCTACTTTGCTGGCAAAGGAATCCTACATGGATTACAACAAGTTTGCCCCCATGTTGCTCAATTTTGCAAAGCAGACGGAGGAAATTCACAGTACTTCAAATACTGATATGAAGGTAATACACTTCACAAATTCGCTAGTGCAGGTATGCCAAATGTATGCTTTTGTCCATATTAATGTAAAACTGTATGACTTTTTGTTACAGCAAGTGAGCCTGGACCCTGCCAAATTCACATTGGTGAATTTCGCTTGTTATGCAGAAGGTTGGTTTTTATTTGTCATGCCTCCGTTTATGTTGTATTCCTCTGAATTAACTGGACCTTCAGTTAAACCCAGTATTATGTTTTACTAATTGAACCTTTGGTGGCTTGTAGCATTGAAGGAACTGGAATCCATCAGGATGGAAAACAATGAGAGTGGCTTGATTACAAGCATCAAACCAGGGAACAAGCTGGGTGTGTATTATCAGTGTGAACTAGTTAGGCATCTTAAGTTGTTGGTCGTACATTGGTTGTGATAACGTGAAATGTTAATTAAATTCCAGTGTTTTTAAACTGCTAAAATAAAAATTTAGCCAGACATTTCATACATTCCAGAAAAAGAGACCGTATATTCAATTTTTTCTTAAAAAGCAAATCACAGATATTCTGTTGAACTTTTTTTTACAGTTAAGAATGTGGAATTAACAACTCAATGCTATTTTTTTGTCTTTTCAGTGTATCGTTCTGCTTCTGTACCGTCAGGAGCATTTTCGTACACACTACGCTGTCAGGTGATAAATTATAAATATCACAATTATAAATTTCACTACAATAGCCTGGATATCATTACTGTACCTAATACTATCTATGTTGTAAGGAACATTAAGAACACAAGTTTGTTTAATGGACTTTGTTTATTTATTTTTTTGTTTCTCCCCTATGGCAGAATTGCAGTGTGAGCTTTGACGATAAAAGTCATTATTCCTCACATTTGTCAGAGTCAGGACACAAAGAGGTATATCAACATTTTCATAGCTTCCTACAAGTATTTGTGATTATTCATGATGTGTTACAAAATGTTATTATATGTGACATTACATACTCTCTAAGATCTGCCCTTATGTTTTTCCCTAGATGTTAACTAAACTCTTTGGAGGTATTGTGTACTTTCCTCTCATTTCTCATATAATTGTGTTGTGTTAGGCTCAATTAAATGAAAGATGACAATATCCCTCCTTTCTTACAGGTGCTGATGGTTATTCCCAAGGTACAAGGTTTTCTCCTGTTACAACATTCTGCAACACTTTATTAGTTTTGAAACTATATTGGTCAAAAGGTCTGCCAGCTAATTAAAAATATAAACATTTAAATATAGAACTGATTAATGTTCACAAAGTAAGCTTTGATGATATCACTGTCTCCAAAAATTGGCATCCACCTTGGAAACTTTGAGTTGATGTTTACTCCTGCTCTAATCTAAGGAAAATTGCAATTGAATCTCTTAACCCTCTTTTTTTATGTTAGAATGGAAACTCAATCTGGGTTTATACCTTGAGTACCTCAAAGTGCGCTTGGGGAAAAATCAACCAGTTATTGGTGAGCAGACCCACTTGTTATCATTGTCCTATTTTAAGGCGTTAAACTGTAAAATATAATATCTGTTATCTGTATGTTTAGGTGTACCCCTGGTTGTGATGTGTATCAGCACTCGGTTTCAAGAGGAACCTTTCTATGTGTGCTTTGCTTGTGAGGAGTGTTTCCCCCAGTCCTTTCTCATGCAACACTTTGACTCCCCAAAACATCTTATACACACATTGGTGAGTTTAAGTCATTTATGTGGTTTGTGTTCAATGCAGCCGGAGGTCAGCTTGAGTTAGCAAGCTAGTTTTAAAGATGCTTTTAGCCTCTAAACATGTTCAAATGTCATTAAAAGTGCCTACCCATGTGAAGTGATTCCTTTCGAGTTAGAAAAGCTAATTCAGCTGTGTTTAGTTCCTGTGTTGAACAGGAACTAAACAAACTGAATTAGCACTACTTTCTAGGGTTGTAATCAAACAAAGAAAGTCTTGGTCGACTGAAGTCCTAAAATTTTGTTGCGGAGGGGCGGAAAAAAAACGTTAGATTAATTAACTGTACTGTCTTGCAGTACTTGTCCTTGTAGGCTATTTGCAGTATATTAAATCGTTTTGACCTAATTATTTTGCACTGAAATGACACTCGTCTGTCGGCTCTGACAGCGCTGCATCAGCGCTCTGTGCATGTCCTCACACGGATCAGCGGCTGAACATCGGAGCTCGGCTTCGCGCCTGAGACATGAATAGACTAATAGTTTAAAGCTTTTACTATTAAACACAAAAGGCACGTCCACTTTAATATATACTGTATATTTAAACATCTGTGGTCAAGCTCAGTGCCTCGCTGTGTTGTATAGTCCATGCATGATGGTGTGGCGTGCTGGCGCTGTATATTAACAAGTTCTTCAAACCTCAGCCCTCCACAACAGCAATGGGCCTCATATCCTGAGCAATAAAGTCGACAATTCCTTCCGTGATATTATTTTTGCGTTAGGATGGTAGAACCTTAACATCTAGCGGGGTCTGGGTGTGTCTGGGGAACGCTACCGTCGTTGCGGGTGGGTGCGCCGGTAGTTCTAAAACGGTTCTTAGACTATGAAATATGCCAATTCTGATATGTTCATATAGCCTACTCAAAACAGACAGGGCAACCTAACGCAGAAAAGTTAGCTTACCGTTTTTAGGTGATATGCCATATTTGTAGTCGAGCTGCGAATTGCAAACTGTTGCTTGCAAACTTTGCATTCAACATTTTTCCGTTATCTATTTTTGTAAAATGCTGCCACACTGCCGATGTCTTCGACATGGTAGAGGAGGACTGACTGTAAATTAAACACTCACAATTAAATAAATATTCAGCAAACCACTAAACCAAGGGGTTCTAGTTCTATCTTCAATCTGTCCCCAGTGGGTTGGGCTAATCCAAAAAAGGTGAAAACAAGGGCGGTGTTCTGAAGACAGACTGTTACCTGTGAAACAGGGGTGCTTTGACAACACCCTCATTAGCAATTAGTGCTTTCCACCCATAGACCATTATGGTCTATGCTTCCACCTGATGAAATAACACGCCAAAAAATCGACCAATCAGAATTTTGGTTGAGCCAGAACGTATCGACCAATAAATTGACTAGTTGACTGGGAGATTACAGCCCCACTACTTTCATGCATTTCTTTCACATATATAGCAGTCAGATTCATTGTGTTCCCTCAGATAGAATCACTGCACATGCGTAGGCACTTGTAATGATGTTTTGAACATGTTTAGAGGCTAAAAACGTGCCCTGTTTAAGCCTGTTGGGTGCTAACTCTAGCAGGAGGATTACACGGTGTAGGCAGTACTGATTGTTTTTCTCGCTAATGACAGCACTCCAAATTTCCAGACAGAGCTACGTGTTGGAATCGACCAGGATTCTCCTTTAAGTGATCAATCTACTCTGGGCTACGCTAGATTGGGACAAAAAATTGGCCCTAGCATTTTAGCCCAAACGGGCCTACCAGAATTTGTTTTGATCTTAAATGATTCTCATAGCCTTTTTCTTGCAGCACCTGGAGTAAATATACTTTTAGGCAGAGTAGAGAACCGCTTATTATAGGTTCATCCGAACGAACCACCCTCTGCCGGCCCTTGTGGTCCTGTTTGGTGCGGTTTTCAGGACGCTCTAAATGATGCAGGTTTAGGATATGGTCATGATATGGTTACAGGAATCGGAGACTGCTTTGTGAAGTTGTGTAGGCCAAAGGAAAGTGGCCCGTCTCAGATGGCCAATCCAGCCCTGTTCCTGGGAATCCATCACAATGAGCCGTTTATTTGTTATGGTTACATAATTGTTAGATAATGGCATTAGCAGTTTAGAACAGACACACTTGAGTCCTGCAGGGCCCTGAAACGTAGTAATGTACAGTTGACCCCTCCATGATATAAAAAGCTTTGTCTTAAATTCTTAGCTGTACCAGAACCCCTGGCGGCTGCCTTTTGCGTGGAAGAATCTTGTGGATGTGGAAGTCTTGAGGTCAATGGCATGGGAAGACGAAAAAGAAAAAGGACAAAATCAGATGGTGCTGAAGGTAAATAGCTAAAGAACTTGGAACAAACCTGCCCCCCCCCCCCTTAAGGTGTTCACATCTGTTTAGAGATGTGAACACCTTTTGTCGTGAAAAATACTAAAAAAAAAAAACTCAGATTTTAGTCTAAAGATGAGAGTTGATAAACAAAATGCCAGCATACACAGTATCCCAGTAAAATAAGCTTATATTGCTTGTAAGACGCATCATCAGCATTACAGAGTTCTTATGGTCATTTGAATTAACACACATTATCTGTAACAAATGACAGGATTCACATGATATCCTTCAGGATGTTATGACATTTCTTAAAGAAGCTTAAAACTTCTTGGATTAGGATGCATTGTTCTTTCTCCTTCAAAACACCCGCACATCTGTGTCTACGCATTAACCTCTTCCACACACATGTCCTGTGATTGAACGAAAGACTTGTCATTTCTCTATGTATGCATATCCTCAATTTCTTAGAACACCTTTACCCCTTTCAGGCAAAACTCTTTTGCAATGAGTTTACTTGATTTTTAGTTTCCCAACAACTAAATGTAAAACAATATCATGGTTGATACATATACATGTATACAATTGTAATTGCAAGAGCATGATCATAATTGAAAAAGCAGTATAGCAGGGATTCCCTTCATGGGTATATAAATGTCATTCTTGCTGCTTTGCCTGATACTTGTACCATTATGTCTGGAATCATAGCATACACACTAAAAGTCTAAAAGGCAATAACTAACCACAGTCAAACTTGATAATGTAAAAGAACAAAAAAGTTTGTCTTCTGTAGACTAAATAATATTATTTAGGCATTACTAATTGAGAATCTTTCCTTTCTCAGGTATTTGATATCCCACACAGGGTGTTTCAGAGCCTCAACGGACTGAGTTACTCAAAAGGTAGGGCTTATGTACATGCATATTATATATTATTCAGATGAGGAGACAAATTTCCCAAAATTGTGAACCCCGTTCTGTAAGATTATTTGAAGTGGTTCTGGTCATGCTTGCCACTAAGCCAACTTGAACAACTTTGAAATCCAAAAATAAGGCCTGGAGCAGTTTAAACTAGTTCTATTCTTTGATTTTGTCTGCAGTGATGGAGAGACTTGATGTACACCGCACTCACTTAAAGTGTGCAGGTTAGTAACATAATACTTTCTTAGCCCTAAATAAATTTAATTAAATTGATTACCTTCAGCTGACTTGTCCATGTTGGACTGTTTTTTTATATCTATGCAGTTCCACAGCGTGAAACTTACAGCAAACTCCAACAAAATGAAAAGATTTCCTCTGCTTGGTGAGTACCACCAGAGAGAAACGGTCTTGCCAGATATCTGAAATGAAATGCACTGTGGCAACTTTTGAATTTTTGATTTTTCTTCGCCTTATCATGGCAGGTTTTGAGTTCCTGGTCATGCACGACGTGTGTGTCAAACGGGACCAGCTAAGAGAAGTGGGATTCCTGTGTTTGCTCTGTGAGAGGCGGTTGTCAGACAATGAATGCTATGCTCATGTGTTCAGTTGGCAGCATGTTGCAACATTCCTGGTAAGTGTTTTTATTCACACAGCATTATTTTTCCATTAAGGGTGACTGTTATGCTCTTATTGTCGCTTAGTATCTCTTGTGATTATTTAGGATGTTAGGATAAAGTCAGGCAAATAGCGGCACAGTTGTAAAAAGGAGGGTCTATATATTTGGTATATTAGATATTGTATACATAAGTGTAGTGAAAAAACAATATCCGTTTGCTAGACTAAACATTTGTGCTTTGTGTGTGTGTAGGACCGTTTTCACCCAGGCTCCCAGAATTCAAGCACAGATGTAGAGACCTTATTGGACTTGGCAAAACAGGCAACTCATTTTCACCCCATTTCACATGCACAGGTATTCTAGAAAATCTAGAAATTAAGTTTCTGTACTATCTTCATGTAGACTCTCCAGCCATGCGCCAATGCTTTTGTCTCCATATTTTCTGCCTTTTTAAAGGTAATAAAGTTGAACAAGCCCATTTGGGAGCCCTGCTCGTATGCTAAAGGTGAGTCTTTGTCTTTGTATTTCATTGAATGATAAACATTGGCATCTGTAACTGAATTGATTTTTTTTTTGTTGACTGATTTATACTATTTTGTTCCAGCAACACTGATCCTGCAAAGTGCAGCTAAGAGAGAAAAGAGATGCCTTATACCCCAAATAATGCCTAAAAAGAAGCTGTGTAAGTCAAGCAGAACACTCATTTTAAGAGTAATGTTGATGTTTTGTGTGCAGTATGACAGTAGTACCAGTATGACAGTGGAAACATTCATATTTAGAGTACTTGATGCTTGGGTTCTGTTGGGAAATTTTATCCTTCTGTTTAATGAGTCACCTCAAGTCATTTGAGTTAGGATGTAGAAATTTATTAAAGACGCTGCAGACAGACAAAATGCTTTTCCGGGCAGTTAAACGTGCACGGACCAAATGGAAATCCTGCCTAGCGCAGAGATTCCCCAAAAGGCACTTTAACATTGGCGTGCTCAGATAGATATAGGTTCTCCTTCTGGAGCCTGATTGGTTAGCTATACTATTGCTGGGGCACTCCTTTCTCTGTCTGTCCCTTTGTAATCATTCTCTTCTTGGGAGCCCCCACCCTTGCTGCTCACTTTACTTTCTTGAGTAACTGTCTCTTCACATACAACAGGCCTTCTCCCTTGTGTTATCTTGCGTGCTTGCGGCCTTGATTGTGGTTTCGCAATCTGCCCTGCCTGTACTCTATCAGTTCCTCCCTTGCTTCATATTTTCCTGTATTCAGGATGCTGTGCCCCAGCTGCAAAGCACACTCTGTTCTCAGTACATTCTATCTGTTTTGCAACATTAATGCAAGCACCTAACTATCCAACAATAGCATTGAATACAAGTCAGCTTTTACGTGACCTCACCCGTGTGTCCTTCGCTTCTCTCAAACTGCCACCACCCATACACAATTGATCACTAATTTTCCCACAAATTCCCCCTTTTCGCACCTGCAAGGTGCGAAGACATTCATGAGTTCACTACGTTACCAAAGATCCCCCTTTAGGACTACAGTGTCATGCTCCCGTCCGTATCTTCCGGCGGCTCCTCTATTGTCAGGAGCGGCATCACCGTATAGGGCGGAGGGGCCTTTTCTTTAGACAATGCGGTGGTGATGAGGCGCGAGATGAGGGTCCGGAGACACGGGATACAGCAGCAGCCACAGGTTACTAAAATAGCAGAAAAAACAGCCAATGAGGTCAAACAAGCAGCAATGAGATTTTTCCATTTTCCAAACATATTAGTCATCCACCCCTCTAGGGGATTGTCTACACCTGATGCCTCGTGCATTTCCTTGGAGAGGGCACGGAGTTGGTTCAGTGCCCTGGTGACTTTCCCATCTGGTGCGGTGTTGTTGGGGATGACGGTGCAGCACAGATCTCCGAACATGGAGCAGACCCCGCCTTTCTCAGCCAGTAGCATGTCTAGCGCCATCCGGTTCTGCAGGGCCATCAGGGAGGTGGGCGCCATCTGTTCTGCCAAACCTTCAATCGCATCTTTAGTAGCATTGCTTAAGCGTAAAACATTGTAATGTACAAAGTTAATTCTGTCAACATTCTTACTTGGGGTAATAGGAAATAGAGCAGATATAATGGGAATATTTTCAAACCCTGCAGCGATTTGGTCTGCTAGTTTGAATTCGTTTGGCACGCCCCTTGGTATTCCTATATAGTCAATATACGTAGGGCTTTTGGCCCATGGGTCAAATTCCGGGGCTCCGTTGGTGAGAGTGCGCCTTCTTCGCTTCAGGGTCAGCTGGACAGATAGAGAGTGGGTGAATTTCACTTGTTTTCCTACTAGAGAGATGGGCATGGCCAATCGCACCATTGCACACACACCCTTGGTGCGGTTTGGGTACTTAATTTGAGAGTAGATACGTAGTCCCCCACAATAGTAGAACAGTCCCAACCTTGCTATGGGGCCTATGTAACTCTCAGCATTCTGGACAGTAACATTGCACCAATCATGGGGTATGTTTCCTAACTTTATGGTGGTTTGTTCTGTACCTGTGAAATTAAAGCAATGGTATCTGGCCCCTTCCCCCTTTACGGCGGTGAAATAGCCTGGTTTTTCAAATCCTGGAGGGAGGAGGGACCACTCCCAGTGGTTTTGGTCGGCGGGTCCGCGGAGACTGTTCCTTGTGCTTTCATTCCCCACATTATCAATACTACCCCTATTCCTAACATCATGCCAATTAGTATTGTTGCTCCTTTCCCACCCTTTATTCCTTTCAATATTGGGCCCCTTGTCCGGACTGAGGACTGTCCGGACTCCCCAAGCAGCGCTCAATCGACTGCTGCATTTTTAGATCGAATCGAGTGTCCGCCAAATGCGGGTCGGAGGTTCTACTGGGGCACAATGTGTCAGGTGATGTCAAGGTGTGCCTGATTTACCTTTTGACCTGGACCGAGTGTGAAGTAATCTCCTTCACTTCGTACGGACCAGTCCACCTGGGGTCAGTCCACTTCCTCTTGTGAACTTTCAACCCTGACCCAGTCACCTACTTTCACCTGGAATGACGGTCGTTCGCCCTCCTTGTGTTGATATGCCGTCTGCACCTGCGTGGAGAGCTGCAACCAGAGATGTCAGTTTTCATTCCTGTATTCTGACTTTTCTACCCGTTGTACATCCAACGATGGCATATGACCTCCATCATTGGGTGGGCCCGGTACTTTCCTACCCGTTAATATTTCATGTGGCGACAGATGACTGACTTCCCCTTTCTCGGACCTCATGATCATGAAGACCAAGGGACGTACATCTACCCACTTTAGTTTACTCTCTGCACATACTTTAATTACCTTAGTTTTCTAGTCTGGTTGACTCTCTCCGCCAGTCCTTGGGACTGGTACTGGTATGGATACACCGACCCCAAGACACACACTATTTCTAATTCCACTCCTTGTAAAATCACTCCATTTATTTGCACTCCTTTGAATCGGTGTATCCCCTAGAGTATTTATTTCCACATTCTTCACTTAATCAACTACTGACTAACTGTCCCTACCACTCTCCTACCCCACTTGTGACTTCTCTCAGTCCATGTCTAACCTACACTTTTCCTATCAATCTCCTACCACGTATTCGTATTTTACTTCACTTGATTAATTACTGACTACTTATCCCTACCAGTCTCCTACCCCATTTATGCTCAGTTCGTGTTTAACCTACACTTTTCCTATCAATCTCCTACCACACATTCATCTTTTACTTCTTGAAATCTTTAACCCTTTTTCAGGTTTACATAATCCTACCATCCTATCCTGCCCCACATTTGGTCTGTCTGACAATAGACTCTCTGAAACCAGTTAAAATCCAGTCTGATCACACTTGATTTTGTTTTGTCCAATCGCAGAATTTTAATTAAAAAGGCTTCTGCTTACCTTTTTTTTGTTGACCGGTCGGTGTGATCAGACCTGAGTCCTCCTGGTCCCGCAGTCAATAGTCCTGTAGGGCTGAATACCCGTACTATACGGGATCCAGCGAAATTTCCCTGGATCTCTAGATAACCATCCTCTGCTACCAATTTGTTGGGAAATTTTATCCTTCTGTTTAATGAGTCACCTCAAGTCATTTGAGTTAGGATGTAGAAATTTATTAAAGACGCTGCAGACAGACGAAATGCTTTTCCGGGCAGTTAAACGTGCACGGACCAAATGGAAATCCTGCCTAGCGCAGAGATTCCCCAAAAGGCACTTTAACATTGGCGTGCTCAGATAGATATAGGTTCTCCTTCTGGAGCCTGATTGGTTAGCTATACTATTGCTGGGGCACTCCTTTCTCTGTCTGTCCCTTTGTAATCATTCTCTTCTTGGGAGCCCCCACCCTTTCCCACAGTTCCCCTGGTGGGAGATTTGTTTGTTTATATTTTATTTTGTGTAGCAGTAAAGAAATATATAACAAGTGTGCAAGTTGCTTTCTGCAAATTTGCTTTTATGTTCATCTCATCCACTATTTTCTACTATATTTTTTTTTTTTTTTACCAGTCCCCAGACAAACCCTGAAATATGTCGATAAGGACAGTCAGAAGAACAGCAGGATGATGGAGGGGGGTGAGGAAACTAGTCAAAAATCTACAGACAAGGGTGAGATGACCCTGAAAAAGATTTCAGTAGAAGTTGGTGCTGAAGTCACCAATACACACAGTGTAGAAACTCCTACACCAAGTGAAAAGGAATCAGAGAAGAGAAGAGAGGTGTTTTCAAAAACTAGTTCAGAGGAGATAAAGAATGCAGGAAGTGAGACATGCCAGGCGATAAAGGAGAAGATAGAAGACCTAAAGAAGAAAATGGAAGACCATAGAGTGAGAAAAACAAGTGGGCAGACACTAGAAAGCTTCAAGGACACAGACAAGAATTCGAGGGCAGATAGCAAAGATTTCTTGACGCAGTTGACCCAGAAAAGGAAAATCTCACAGGACACCTGTTCTGTTGAGACTGCCAAGCATGAAATGAACCATAAAAGGGCAGCGGCTCACTTCCAAAGAAGACTCATTCTGTGCAGAACCACAAAACTTGCCAAGTAACGAACACAAGGAGGTAACCACCGCAGACACGGGAGAAATTGGCAAACCAAGTCATGAAACTGCAAAGGACAAAGGTATGTAAATGCCATATTGAGGTTTTTGGAAGATTTTTTATTTTTTTTTTCTCAGTGTTTCTATGAAAATGTTTGTTGTTACAGCATCTTCTAACGTGAACCATCAACAAGATCAATTGTGGCAGTATGTCAAGAAGAAGAGCCGAGATCCTGTGGTTGGTCAGTGCCTTTTATTCTTTTTTATTATTATTTATATACAGTGTATATATTGGCAATTTTGTAAAAAAAAATTATCAAGGATCCATGCTCGAGACCTAATGAAAAAGAGTCTATATATTGTAGAATACTTGGTCAGTTCGGACTACTGGTAATGTTGTTACACTGACACAACACCTGATCATATTTTGATTCCGCATAATATTTTATGGTTTTACATTTGCTTGAGCTTCATTCATTTTCTAATTTAAATAAGACAATTTCTATGCAGGGAGGAGATTTCAAACGCAGTATTAATAGTACAAACAATATATCTTTTAGGCTTAAGTGCACTTCTTGAATGCCATTGCGATGAGCGTGACCCCATCTACTTTTGTGAGTGCTGCTCTCTGAAGATCCCAGAGAAGGACATCATCACCCATGTTACCGGACACCACCACCAGAAGATCTACCTGGTGGTGAGTCAATGTTAAAGGATAAGTTTGGATTTTTTTGAGTCCATTTTAATGGACTTCTCATATGACATGTGTACATTGAAAGGCTTAATGGTCATTGTAATCCTTCCACCTTACCATACTGGCCATGAAAAGATCCTTTCATAGACCGAAGTGGGGGACAAAATCCACAGTGCTCATTCTGTGCATAAAAGCATGCCAAGTCTGAAAAATGTTAAGTTGAATCAGAGTGGTAGAGAAGTTTTAATATAATACATGTATTAGAATATCATAGCTCACTAATACAACGCAACAGCTAACTTATTTTCATAGCTTATCATAGTAATTAACATCTTCATTACCCATCAGAATGTTTTCTAGGGGCCGTATTACAGAAACTTCATTACTTGCTGATCCTTTAAGGATCATTAGTACTAGTGTTTGTCAACTTGTCTGTTCCATTTTTTTTTTTTATTGCTTTTACACAACCAACTTCGTATTGACGGCAAACCCTAACTATGTGTTTTGATTTGATGAAGAAACACTCATTAAAAGATACCACAGATGTCGCACTTGAGTCCTACACACAGTGACTTCAGACATTTCCTCAAATGACTTTTGACTCGACTCTGACGTGTACTTGCAGGACTTGTGAACAATTTTTTGTTTGTAGGAAACGTCTGATGAGCTTATTTGTTATTCCCCTCACTGCGTGAACTTTTAACCTAGCTACTTAATATGTAATACATACACGTATCTGCTGCGCTCAGCCACACGGGAGAGAAGACAACAAACATGTTGACCGCACCGATGTTCACCGGCAGCTGCTGGACCGTTGACCATAAGCTAACAAATGAGGACAGGTGAGGGACAAGGACTACAAATTAGCGGAGGATAGACATCCTAAAAAACCCTGCATCTCTCACATTTGGTGATATTGTTATATATAATGCTTCTCTATCACTCTAAGGTAATGTCCCTGATAAATAAACAATAAATACAGTAAAACAATTGAGTATTTAGGATTTCCTAACCTGAGATAAAAAGATAGCTCCCAATTTGGAATTACACAAGCAAATCCTAAATTGGACTCTTCCTATCTTGACTTAAGTCATAAGAATGGATTTTTTCTTTAATACAGCAGGTATTTATTTAGTATTTGAGTTTTCAAAAGTTAAAAACAATGTTCTGTAAACAATGTATTTCTGTTTAATGTATAGGTCTACTCTGAAGCCAGATTGATCCAATACTGATAGCCTTAATTAGCATTCAACTACTTAATACCAACCCAATCTTCTAAAAGTTGTTGATCAGGTCAAATCTGGCATTTAACATATAGAAACAAGCCTTTTGCTTAACAGGAAGTAACCTTCTGTCTCTAATCCCCTGGTGTCTTAGGCTTTGTCTAGGCTAAGATAATGGAATGTTGATACCTGTATTTTTGTGAGAGTTTCTTATTTACATGATGGAACCTTTTGATCTGTGACCGAAAACGACCCCAAAGGGGCCGAGTTTAGAGCCATGTCCTTCCTCATTGGACAGTGAATAAACCAACAAGTTGGCAGACCAATGAGAATGGGTTTAAATACACCAGGTGAAAAGGAACCGCCCCCAGGTGCAGGGAATATAGCTAATTCTGGTATTTAGAATGATTTGGGGCTGTTCGATGTGTCATCGTGCAGACCACTGTCAGCTGCAGTGTTTTGTGTTTGTGTCTTATTGTCTTTGTCGTAATCATCTCCATCATGCAGTTTCATTAAACCTATGGTTAATTCTCCATTGGGACTCCATCCTCTCTCCTCCTCATCAAATCCAAGAACACAAGTTAGTTTTTTCTAACAGAATGCCTTCTGACAGAGTTTCTGACATTAGGGGTTACAGAGACTTCCACCCACACCATTGATTAACCAGAGGGAGGCGATCAGACGTTCGGCGGCTTCATTTGAACAAGAAAATGGATATGGAGAGGCTCAGGTTTGGTCCTTGTTCTTTCATTTGTGGTAATTGTTATAACTGTCCCTTCATAAACTGAGATACAAAATAGAACAATTTTCCTTTGCCCAGCACTTGATAATGTACAGTATAACATGTTACCAATTGTTGTTAATGTCTGGTCTCCAGGTTGTTGATCTGAATGAGGAGATTTACAATAACATCTCAAAGCAAAGCTTTGAATCAGGTAAGGTTACACCTTGCCTTAATTTTTTTTTCCTTAGTAGTTTTGGTTGAAGCTAATTTATTTCAAGTAACACGTGAATACGAAAGTCCAGACCTTTACCAGGGCGGTAGTAGCTACTCGAGTCCGGAGACCGTTTTTCCATGCATGGTCTCAGACTCGCTAGGTTAGTATTTGGACTCGGACTTGTCTCGGTCTCAGCCACTGGTCTTGCCAAAAATGGCTTTTGGTCTCGACCGAGTCCAGGTATCTTTATTATGTTGATAATAATATTGGAGGGAAAGTAAAACACAGTTGAGGTGGGGATCTTGTTCGGCTTTTCACAAGTTTAGATCGCTAGCTAACGCTACGCCAACGTTTACTAACATTAGTCCAACAGCGTTAGCCTAGCATACTAGGTAAATACTACGACTGCCTTCGGAGTTTCTTATATCTGCATCCCCGTTGTCAACATAAGACCTGTGGCGTTAGTGCTCCTTTTGTACCATTTAAATAATAAGCTTTGCTCCTACGAGCTGGGTGAGCTTTTGTTATGTTAATACACAAAGCTAACTGTCTATAGTTAGCCTGTACGTATATGCTTACGGACATTAGGACAAATGTTGCCGAGCCAGCCGGCAACTTTGGTAGAGTTTTTGGCGAGCTGATGTTGTAATATAAATCAGATTGTAGCACTGTTTCTTTAAAAAAAGTCTCTTACATCCATGTCTGTGTGAGTCATTGGGTTGTGAGTTGAACAAAAGGACACAGACACATGTTTATGAGGGGGTGGGCGGTGTAAGAGTATAAGAGAAAAGGGAAGAGGAAAAAGAGTCAGACATTCAGACTGTCAGCTCTGAGCATGTTGCTTGTGTTTGCTGTATGAACTGCATGTCTCCAAAATATATATTTTGCATAATAAAGTGCAACCTAAAGTGAACCTAGGGTCCAACTCTGGACCAACGCTAACCACAATGGTATTGTCGCCCACGATCAACCTCTGTTCTTCTGTATTTCCCATCATCTACACAGCCATAGAGACAGTGAAGGCACTTCGGGATCAGCAGCACATTGGGCATGAACTTCCTGTGGACACCTCAGCCACCCTTGATGCTGAAAATAAGCTCTGTCAGGTCAGAGGATTTGGCATTATACAACAAGTAGATCAACCAGGCAATCTGATTAGCCAACTAAAAATTGAGATAGTGATCAAATCAGAATGACCGCACACCATGCTCATCACTATAAATATTACTCTAGAAGTTAGTGTTGCCATGGAAATGCCTGATGAATCAAAAACTGTTAATGTTTTTATTCATGAAAATAAATCACAAATCTCTATTTTTCTTTTGATATCTTAGTTCTAACAAGATTGAGAAACTCAGATTACACCAATTACCCTTAAAGAGGCTTTAGAATGTTTAATTGGACAATGGAATTTGGTGTGGTGTTCAGCGCTTTCACAGCTGAAAAATGAGTGGTATACTTAATACGCTTGTTTCATTTCATTTCAAAGATGGTGATTGATGAGACCCCCCTGACTGTTTCAAGAAGTAGTGAGGTCAAAACCGAAGTAACAACCGTTGGACCATTAAAAAAATCAACCACTTCCAAATTGAGGGGGCCATCTCAAACTGCAGCAGATCTGGATTCTGCTGTAACTAACTCCACCATTACCGTCTCCAAGCTTCCAGTCAAATCTTCCAGCTCTACTCCAGACACCACCGAATCGACAACACCCATCTCCAAACTCTCAGTCGCCACCTACAGCTGTACTACAGCCACCAAAAAATTGAGACCAACTGCCAATGAATGTACAGCAATCACATCTAAATGTACAGCATCCTCGTCCACTCCTAGTGCCACCATCTCAAGCACAGCCTCTACCACAAAACCTGCAACATTGTCTAAACCACCGGAAAGAACTGGAGCTGCAGCCAAAGTTCCAGTGACTTCATGTAACGCTGCCACTGCCTCTAACATGGAATCCACAGTATTGCCTGAAACCGCCTGCAAAACTGCACCTGTCTCTAAAATGGAAAATGTCTCGAAAAAATCTGAAAATGCATCCATAACTGTGGTCGAATCTCAAACTATGATGAAATCTGTAGCCCCTGCTAGAATAACTAAACCATCAGTTAAATGTGAAAACACTCCAGCCTCTGTCAAGGCTGCACATAGGAGGAATTCTGTGGGATCAACTGTTGATGATGCATCCAAGATTCATAAGAGTAAGACACCTGCAGCTCCCTACCTGAACTCCAGGTCTGAAAATAAGAATCCACTACATACCTCCACAAGTAAGACAAAGCCAAAGGAAACCTCTTCTAGAGTTGGTAAGTATTTATTTTTACGGGGGAAAATTACTCAGTGAGTCTCTATGAATTGGTCTCTTTTTGGTTTAATCGGAGGTTTGCATTGTTTCTTTACTTTATAGGCTTAGACCAGCTGATCGTAGTGAGATGTGGAGAAAGGAAGCGAGTCTACTGTCAGCTGTGTTTAGTTGTGTTGACGAGTTCCAGTCACCCAATGGAATTCACCCACCAGTTTAACTATGTGGTACGTGCTTTATAAGTCTGGTTGTAGAAAATGTATGTAGCTTGTAAAGCAGGTCAGTATTACAGATGCTAACTGTGTGCCCTTAATGATATTACTAGAAAAAGCAGCACCCTGGGTGGAATGCCCCGAATGACAAGTCGTTGGAGCTGCGGACCAAATTGGCCAAGATAGTGAGCTACTTGGCTGAGATTGAGAAAAATGTAGGATCCCCATCCAGTAAGGTGACCAACTCAAGCCTCCTTACACATCACCCAAAAATCAAAATCACCCAAAATTGACAGTCTGTGTGGTTGTTAATCTGCTTTAAGGGTGTGATGCAATTTGTACAAAAATTGGCTTAAAAAAAAGATGGCTTTTAATTGTTTTGTGCCTTACTTTTTGCAAGGAAGTGGAGGTGAAGCTTGAAGAGTACAAAGAGCTGGCGGATCTTCCAGTGGTCAAAGGTAAAGTTATCCTAGTAACTCACCAAAACATAACTTATAATGTAAAAAAATAAATAACGAAGAGCCCTCTGCTGTTTGTTGAACTGTTCATCAGTATTGGTGAAGAGCTGTCTGAGGAATTATCCCTGCAAAAGCACAATACTGCAGATGTTTATTTTTATCTAGAGCAAACTTCTTTTACTGTAACACTGTAAAAATTTAAAGTATATCTGTATGTTACAGAAAATTGTTTGGAATTGAAGAGAAGAAAATCATTAAAAGCATCCAGTTGTATAAATAAATGAAACAAAAACAATTTTTTTTTTTTGTTTTTTTTAATTACTTTTTGGGGCATTTTATTTGATAGTGACGGTGGATAGACAGGAAAGGTGGAAGACAGATGGGGATGACACGCAATAAAGGGTTCAGGTCAGACTCGAACCCTGGCCGCTGCAAAAGGACTCAGCCTACATGGGGTGCACGTTCTTACAGGGTGAGCTAGAGGTTGCCCCTAAAAAGAACTTTCTAATCATAATGAGGTGTTAGTTGGAGAGGGAATTCCATATGCCTATTGGTAAGAAAATAAATAAGATCATTAGGTGAAGAAGCAATCGGTCAATCAGGCCACAAGTTGATCTCAGTTTTAAGGTGCTTTATTGAACATATAATATACCTGAATCTGCCCTACTACTAAATGAAGACAGTTATATAGCCTAGGTAAATGTATGAAAAATACAAATGCAGTAAACAATAGAATGTCTTTGTTCACATTGAAAAATATGTCATCAGAGATATGATAGTCAGTGTGTGTCATAGTGTTTTAGCTTTCCTAAACAGTGACATCTGCCTTTCTACATCTGTTCTCACACATACTGTATGTATAACGGCCATGTTGGACTCTTATACCCCTTTTCCACCAATGTTTGCGTGTATATGATCCCAAAAAATGGGAAATTACAGTGTTACAGCAGCAAAATGTCACACAGCACAGTGTACATATGTAGGGTTTTTAAACACAGGTTAACCTGAAAATATTAGACTCTTTTCCCATGGACAGTAGACAGGTGTGCCTATCTGTAAGATCTGATTGGCTTAAAGTATGGTCTAATATAATAATGACGTGTTACTTCTTTAGCGTTACACCATGTCATTTCATACCATATCAACCATCTCAATTTACAGTCTTTTTTTGTATCCAGATGAGCAAAGTCACAGTAGACAAACCTGAATAAATGAGAAATCATTCATTCCAGTTTATATTCCAGTTTATATTCACAATTGTCTTAATTATATCTTGATTCTCAGCTATTGAAAGGCTGAAAGAAAAATTGAAACCGCAAGATTCGCAGGTCTTATCGCCCCCCAAAGCCGGTACTGCACAGGTTTTGAGACAGCAAATTCCTTCTGCCAGTCCATATGAAGCTTCAAGCCCAGATTACGGTAAATTCAGGTGTCCTTTCTAAGCACCATTTAAGTTTAAAAATGTATCTGTATTTTTAATCATAACATGAGAAACGCATATGTCTTTGGGATGTAATTAGAAGACCTGTGAATGAGGCCCGGAAGTATGTAATTATATTAAACCAATCACTGCAATTTTGTCTCTCAGAGATGTACATGCAACAGGACAAAAAACTTTGTGATAACCAATCAGAGCTGGAGAAAAAACATGAGCTCAAGGCACTATTGATCCAGAATCCAGGTGAGAACCCACATGCCTACACACAAGATTGGTTCCACACTCTACTCACACTTTTTGATACATGCTGTTCTTAATTCAGAAATTGAATCCAGTTCAAAAGAGGAAGGAACTCTTGCTGTGGATCAGTCTGACAGAGCTCAGAGCGTAAAGAGTTCAGAGCCAGAAGCTAATGACACAATTTCAGACCAGCTTCATTCGTGGCCGATCTTGAATAAAAATGAGCCCATTCAAGACGCTGGCATTGCAGGTATGTTGGTTGTGTGTCATACACAGAAAATTATTATTAAAATATTTACAGCTGGACTAATATGTAGTGGATGACTCACTCATATTTTAAGTCACTATCATTTGTGTATTTTGTAAAATGAACCTATTGTAGATTCCACTGTTAATATATGTAAATATACGGTGTCTTAATGTTACCAGACATTCACACCGCCACCGACTTGAGCGTCTACAGTTACCGGAAGTCATTCATTTTCAATGGAAGCCGGTTTCTCTCAGCTGCAAGGAGCGGCAAATCTGTTGGTGTCGTGTTTTGGGCGTTATGAGCATGTTGAGCGTCAATCAGAAAATGTTTCAACTTTATGGTAATGAGCTATGACGCGGTTCAGCGGCAAGCAGCGGCTAACGCCAGCCGCCAATCGGAATATAGACGTCCTTCGCGCTGGCTGATTACGAAGAAACATACGATGTAAACTTTTGTTCCTACCAAAACATTAATTCTCATGACAAGCTCATAATCACCGTTGCTGGGTTACCTATTGTTTATAATAAAACGTTGTTTGTACATAAGGACCAGTTAACGTTAGCTGCCGGTCACATCGTCTCCAACGGTCCGCTCACAGTGAAGTCCTGCACGGGTCCCTGGGTTTAGTCCGGCGGCTGCTTGCTCTGCCTGTACGCCACTATGGCTGAGCGGCTAACAAGCGAGCTAACTGCTAACACCGCCACGTCAAAGCGGCCAAAGCGTCAAAAAGCTTCCCCGTACTTTTTTGACAAGCGTCCTTGGCGGGGCGGCCAGAGCTTTTTTGCAGCTCATGTCGGTGTCGGTGTGTACGTATGGTGAGTCCTTGCAATCATGCTTTTCTTAGGTTTTCTCTTCCTTCTGCATCAACATTTCCACAAATCCACCATCTCACTCATGCCTACCTTCCAGCAGTACAAATGCAGAAGATTCTGGGTGCCGCTGACTCCACGGGCGGGTTTGTCCAAACCTGTGATCCAGAGAAGAAACAGCAGCAGGAAAGAAGTGTTTCAAAGTTACAGGACACACAGGTGGTGCTGGAAGGCAGCGAGAAAGCAAAACGTGTATCAAATCACTCACAAGGTAGGTGTTAAGCGTACAAAATCTTCTTTGAAAACCGGTAGTAGCAGTTTGGTGATGTCGTGAAGTAGCGTTCGGTCAGGGTAGGTTTCCTCATCACCATTGCAGTCTGCTTCTTGCTTCTCTAATACCTTTTTAGATCCAGACTGTCAGATGACTAAAATCCTTTTATCCGGTTAAAAATATAGTTAAAGGCTGAAATGGAAAGTTTGTGTGCAAAAGCCTAACTGGACTTTACCTTGAATGAAATGACATCATCACAAATTTTTCCAACAATTGTCAAAGTCAACAAAATACATAACATAGGCGTAGTCATTTTTGGACAATAATTTTGGATTGTTTACACAGGGGAAAGTGCACAGTGCTGCAGTAATTTGTCTACATACTTGAAGGTGTTGGAATATGGACCAATCATAGGTAAGGGTGTGTTTCCTTCTACAGCAAACCTAATTCACTCCCATTAGTTTGTGTCATTTCACAAAAGCATACAATATGTCAAAGACAGCATGTTGTCATCAGGTCTGGGATCTGTGTGGGAGTGTCGAGGGATAAAGCAGAATTCGTTCTACCTTTGTGAGAGCTGCAGGGAGATGCTCTCCATCGGTGACATCTGTCGACACATGCTCAGTGATGAGCACAAGCGTAAATGCATAGTGAGTGTTCTCTCAATAATGCAAAATACAGTACAACAATACAGTATAACAACCTAAGTATTTAACAATTGCTTCCATGTTGTTTTTTCTTTTCTTGTATGACAGATCCATGTGTTTCAGTGGAGGAACTATCCTCTGGATCTGCACTTCTGGCTGAAGGACGATCTGCTCCAATGGATGAAAAATGAACTTTTACAGGAAGTAGCCCAGATGCTCTCAAAACAGGAGCATTCTAACAAGATAGATGCACAGGTAACATGTTAGGTCCACGTATCATGCATGTTATCTCAAATGCCCATGGGGTCATTTTGGCAAAATATGGTTATTGATGTATTTGTTGTTTTTTTGATAAGCACTGTAAATTGTGTTTAGGGTGTGTCAATTCCACTCTGACAACAAATCGTTTACAGTGTTATATAAATGTGATATTAATACTCAGAGCATGGTATCAACCTTGGCCTTTTTGGTCATTAATAACAACTTTTTGTTACTTTCCCAATGATGACATGGGACTGTTCCCCCAGAGGCATCTTAGTCTGGTCTTAATTACTACCCCGCAAATATCTTTACTTCTACTGCGATTATGAATGCTAACACATATTTTGTCATGCACATTCCAAGAACCCTTATGTTACATTTATGATACAGTGAAGGGGGAAAAAAGTATTTGATCCCCTGATGATTTTGTACGTTTGCCCACTGCCAAAGAAATGATCAGTCTATAATTTTGATGGTAGATTTATTTTAACAGTGAGAGACAGAATAGCAAGAAAATCCAGAAAAATGCATGTCAAAAATGTTATATATTGATTTACATTTTAATGAAGGAAATCAGTATTTGACCCCTTCTCAATCAGAAAGATTTCTGGCTCCCAAGCTGACATTAGGAGCACACTCTTAAAGGGAGTGCTCCTAATGTCAGGTGTATAAAAAACACCTGTCCACAGAAGCAATCAATCAATCATATTCTAAACGTGATTGTAGACCTACAGAAGTCTGGAATGGGCTACAAGACCATTGCCAAGCAGCTTGGTGAGAAGATGACAACAGTTGGTGCGATTTATTTGCAAATGGAAGAAAAACAAAAGAACTGTCAATCTCCCTTGGCCTGCAGCGTGGTCCCCCTGCTCAAGAAAGCACATATACATGCCCGTCTGAAGTTTGCCAATGAACATCTCAATGATTCAGAAGACAACTGGGTGAAAGTGTTGTGGTCAGATGAGACCAAAATGGTCAACTCACCAGGTTTGGAGGAGGAGGAATGCTGCCCATGACCCCAAGAACACCTAAGGGGACAGGACAACTTCACATCAAAGGGACAATGGACGGGGCCATGTACCATCAAATCTTGGGTGAGAACCTCCGTCCCTCAGCCAGGGCATTGAAAATGGGTCGTGGATGGGTATTCCAGCATGACAATGACTCAAAACACACGGCCAAAAACAAAGTAGTGGCTCAAGAAGAAGCACGTTAAGGTCCTGGAGTGGCCTAGCCAGTCTCCAGACCTTAATCCCATAGAAAATCTGTGGAGGGAACTAAAGGTTTGAGTTGCCAAACGTCAGCCTCAAAACCTTAATGACTTGGAGAAGATCTTCAAAGAGGAGTCCCTCCTGAGATGTGTGCAAACCTGGTGGGCAACTACAAGAAACGTCTCACCTCTGTGATTGCCAACAAGGGTTTTGCCACCAAGTACTAAGTCATGTTTTGCAAAGGTGACAAATATATATTTCCCTCATTAAAATGCAAATCAATTTATAACTTTTGACAGGCGTCTTTCTGGATTTTTTTTTTTTTGTTATTCTGTCTCTCTGTTTAAATAAATCTACCATCAAAATTATAGACTGATCATTTCTTTGTTTATGGGCAAATGTACAAAATCAGCAGGGGATCAAATACTTTTTTCCCTCACTGTACTCTGGTGAACAATCAGGTTTGCTTGGATTAAAAAGGTTACATGGTACAGATTCAAAATTATCAATAGGCGAAGATAAGACATTACTATGCAATAAAGTCAGACTTGATGCAATATGTGTAATAAAGATATTGATTTTATATATATATATGTGAAATTTACATTACAACAAGATATGTTTCTTACAAATAACTCTGCTTTATTTGTCTTAAAGTGGAAACACACCCATCATGTTAATTGTTGCCGTTTTGTGTCTTTAAAAAAGGTTATAATCATGAGAAAGGATGTGTATGAATATGTCCGGAAAGCTCCGTTTGATGAAGGTAACAGTAAGCTTATTTGTTAAGTGTACAGTGTGTATGGTCCATGGGAGTATTTAGTATCAACTGTGCTATTTGCTTTTTGTAGCTTTAAGAGTGGTGCAAAACATCACCAAAGGTCTACCCATCTGTATTCCACTTAAAGGTGAGTCCCAGAAGCCCAGTTACAGGGTTGTTTGCTTCTCATTCTTATACAGAGCCTAACTAGAGGGACTATGGGTTACAAGCTATGTGTTTTGGTTTATTTTCCCAGATGAGGAGCCTGAGGCCCGGCACAGTCCAGAAGAATCTTTTCCCATGAAGATGCAGCCAGCACAGGCACCTGAGATGGGCCACGGTAGCACAGGTTAAGGCCCACTCTTGTAAACCACTTGCTTGATTGTGCACACAAAATGTATTTTCTTACTTAAAAACTCGTATGACTTGCATAATACTTGTAATTTTGTCTTGGTAATTCGCTGTTATAAATTTAAAATGACATGTGCATGTTTTCTGGTGCCTTAATTGTTGCAACAGTGTGTATTTGTGTCTTTTAATACGCTAAGAAAATCTAAAGTAATTCTGGTGTTCATGAAATGTCAGAGCCTACTTTGTGAATTTGCTTTGAATGTTTTAACCACTTTTATTAATTATTTTTTTAATATATGTATATCCTTTTTTATCAAACTCAGAATTGGTGCTGTCTGTGCAGAAATAAATTGAGTTTTTTTTTCATGCGTTTTCTTATTCCTCCTCCTCCATTGTCTCTCTTAGGAGCAAGACAAAAAACTGAGAAACATAATTTGGAAGAAACAGTTGCAGCTTTGGATGGGGTCAAACAAAGCACAGTCTTGAGTCGTCTGGATGTGACTAGTGTCTCCTCAAAGCCTGCTACTGTTGTCTCTCATTTCCCTGGGGCTAGAGTATGCCTCAGTCCCCGAGAGCAACCAGAACCCAGGTGCCCAGTCTCACAGCACCAGAGGCCTTTCCCAGAGTTGCAGGTGAAACAGGCAGGGGGACATTCAGAATCCCCACCTTCCTCTATTGTTAGTCCTAAAACCCAGTCAATGTCTCCTAGAGACAAATATCTTCTAACAGGCAAAATTAGAAAAAGAAAACGAAAGAAGAAAAAACGAAATGGACCAGCGGTTGGATCCGTTGAAACACTGACCAGAACTTTCACCAGTAATCCCAAACTCGATCCTTTCAGTCAGCCAAACTCCCAAGTAGTTTCTGAGTCCACTTCTGTTAACCCTCCTGCAACCCCCACCCTTCTGTCTCCTAAGGACAAAGGCACAGGACCTGGATTTGATAAACAGATTGTGGACTGGACAGCCTTTACACAGCTAATCGCTCTGGTGAGAGAGAAAAAGTCTGAGAAAAATCTGTCCTCTCGCACATCCACTCCAAGTTACAGTGAGACTACGAACTCCTGCGTTAACAATTCATCCGAAAATGGCATGAAAAGAAGATGGGATCCAAATCTTTGCAGACTTCAGCTAAAATGGCCAAAATAACAACATGGAATTCAAAGTGCAATCCATCCTGTGCTAACTCAGCAGAGATGGTTTCAACAGCAGCTCCAGTGATCTTGGGCAACGAGAACCAACTCTGCACCCCTAATGCCGACTTTGTTTGCTTGGCCAAGAACTCATCTCTTGAGGGCTCCGTTTTAACAAGTGGCAACCTTTTGCTCGGAGCGACAGAAGCCAATGCAGTCAGTACCAGGTTACCTTCTGCCAGCACTGCCTACCCCAGTGGCCCACAGTGTGTCGATGCTCAGAGCACCTCTAGAAACAAGAGCCAGTTAAACCCTAGTTCCATCAACTGTGAAGTCACTCACGATGACCCAAGAACGATAGCACAGCCAAGAGGTTACACAAAGACTGACAACACTGGGGTCCGCCAGCTGCCCATTAACACCATCGTAACTGCCAGGCAAACCCCCCATCAGAAGCAGTTTATGGAAGACCACACTGAGGTGAACAGGGTCACTCGCATCATTTCCCCAGTTGGAACAGTAAGCCTCAGTGATGCTTCAGTAGGATATGGTCAGTGCAGCCAGATGGCCTATGCCATAAATGGACAGTCAGGTTATTTTTCTTCTGAGCCTGTTGGAAGTTACACAACACCCAACAACCCTCCGGTATACAGTGGGAGTTCCTACCAATGTGAGGGGCGCTCTACAAGGGAGTTCTATCCAAGCCAGATGTACACACAGCAGGATGCAAACTGCTTCAGGATGCAATCAATTGGACACGGTTTAGCAGCTCCACCGGTCCCAGAAAGGGTAAGGCTGAGCATACAGCAGTATTCCTCATGGACATGTGCGTCCCTGGCTGCTGGAGATGGCAAAGGGACCAATGATGCTGCCTATGTACAAGCTGTTCCATTCCCAAATCCAATCAACAATCCAGAAATAGCAAGTTACCTGAACGAATATAGCACCAGCAGTACTGCTCCAACTCGGAACAGCAACCACATAACACCGAACACTCCTCCCTTTTACCTCAACCCTCCAGTCATTAACAATCCTGCTACAGCCAACATTGAAATCATATCTCAGGCAACTGCAAACTCCTTTTTTGCTTCTGGCACAGAGTTTTTTGTTAGGGCTCCCTCTGTGGTCAATATCACTCGTCCATGAAACTACCAGTAACACCATGTGAACAATCAAACCCAAGTTATTTATTAATAATTCTCTTTGTTTCTAGGAGACATCGTTAAGTTTAGACATATGAAATCTTTTTATCAGTAAGATGCTCTACAGCATGTTAAGCACAATACTGATCCTCCTTGCAAAAGACATCTTGTCTCAACTTAGACCACAGTGAGGTAGATGTATCAAATCGATTTAAGTTCCTGCAACACCCTAAAAAAAGTTTTAATAGTCTTTAATTTGTATGGGTTTTGTGTTGGAGTAGTAACAGGCTACTGTTATCTTAGCTTCTTACATTGCTTTACATGTAAAAGACAAGTTTGGAAACTTTTTATAAAAAGCATATGAAGCTTCTGTAAAATTTTTACCATGTCTAATTATTGTATTTTTATGTTTAAGGCAATTTTTTTAAATATATATTCATGTAAAAAGCAGTTATTCTGTTAAATGTGAAATATATATTGTATATTTGTTCCATAAATCTGTCTTAATTTCCCATTTGGCTAACACAAGTTTACTTGTTTTGTTTGTTGTGGGTTTTCGTTGAGAAATTACTTTTATAAAGAAGATTGAATCTTAACGGGTCACTTATCGACACCCTACAGCTCTTGATAGCTCTAATTTACGACTGTTTTCACAGATCAGTACCCATCTGATAAGGGCTGGTCTGGTAAGCAAGACTAGATAAGGGCCTAGATAACACCCTCACAATGCAGGGTGGTGCCCTGCTATCTTCATCAGGGGCTACTCTCAGGCCCAGGGAACAAAGAAACTGATTATTTAATACAAATTGAATGTATGTCAATTAATGCAGTCATCCACTTGGTGGTCTCCTATGTTCCCACAAGTTAATCCATCTACCATTTATGGCGTTATGTGGTACACCTTGGTCCTCATTCCTTAATTACCTACCGCTGTATTAATGGTTTCAGTCATTACATTTATTCATTGGTTAATAGTTGTCATTATTTGTTCAATATTTAATTAAAGAATTTGATTAGTATGATTCTAATTTTGAGTGAGTATGTGCATGTTCGTCAACACAACTGTAAATTCTCAAAATGTGTTGGGTCAGACGGGCCCGGGTTTGTTTTAGTTAGTTATCCCCCTACGTTTAATAAGTATAAAATCCACAGAGGTCAAGACATCAAGGTTATTGGCTGTTCAAGAGACAAGGAACAGAAACAAATGCTTGAACACAAACCTGCCAACTGCATAAATCCTGCAAAATAAAGACTCAGACAGATTTAAGGAGATGTTGTAATCAACATAACATATGTGTGTTGTTCATTGCTTGTGAGATAACCAACTGTAGAGACTTTAACCTTAAATGTATAAAAACTGCACCTCTACACCTCTATACGCACATACTCAAATGTACACCAAATGAAGAAAAGCTACACAAAATTATGCTTAGAGCGGTTTTGCTTCAGTTTATTTGCTAAACCATTTGCATCCATTTTGCAGCCAAACTATCGTTTCAGTGTTTCTGTCTTTCATGTGTTAATCATGAAAGCTGAGTGACCTCACTAAGAGCACAGGATATACCCCTGAGGGCAGAGCTCATAATGTGGAGGAGATGCCGGGCCTGACCAGAGATAAGAAGAAAAGCTATTAATTGCATGAACCGAATAACTAACTTGACTCCCGACTCCTTTGAAAAGACACTGTTGTGAACGATCTTCAGTCATTTTCTGTACTTATGTGCTGTAAACTGACTCTACTTGCTAACAACTTTAAGAAAATTCCAGTGATTTTTTTTTCTCCATTCATTAATAAATAAGTATCCAAACAGAAAGTTATTCCCACAGCAACAGAGCACATCCTCAAGGTCCAGCTATCCATACAATGTGATATCAGGAGGAAAGCACATCCTCAAGGTCTCTCTAATCGGAACTGCCTGTTCTCATTCATCTCCCAACACAAAGTTGGCCATGTGTGAAGACCATGACAGAAGAAACCATTCTTTCACATGTACATTTCCTAATACCAAATATTTATTCTCTACCAGATTTGTAGAACACCTTTCAACAACAATGCACTTCAAAGTGCTTTACATAAGACACAAAGGCATTAAGAAAGGATATAAAAGAAACACAAGCCAATATAAAAATATGATTTTAAAAATACTAACACAAATAAAATAGAAAATAATAAAAGACAAATTAAACAGGAGAATAGAAATTACAATGTAGCTCCATTCAGAATTTCTATTTCTGGAATAATACTGATCAAAAGTCATGACTTGTGTAGCCTGAACCTAACCTACCCCCCTAATGTCCCAAGTCACAAACTTCTATTGACCTAATTTTAGTGGTGGAATGTATCCAAGTACATTTACTCAAGTACTGCACTTAAGTACATTTTTGGTACATTGTTTGAGTTTTTGCTGCTTTTTAGTACTACTTCACTACAATTTAGAGGGAAATGTTATTCATTTTTCTCCACTACATTTATTTGACAGTTTAAGGTCATTTGGTTACTTTGCAGATTCAGATTATTAAAAGGTTTAAACAAAATAAATATGAGGTATTATTATAAATTAAGGTAAGACTTTATTCATCCCATTCACAAGCTAATGTGGAAGAAAATAGTAGTATTAGGCTGAATCCCATTTCTCCATCTTACCCCCACCCCTTACCCCTAGCCCTTGGCCCTTGAAACCAAGGGGTAAAGGCTAGGGGTGAAAACATCCCCCTATGAAATGGGACACCACTTGGTATGTCACCATACAGTATTGATCACAAACTTCCAAGATGCCGTCCCTGTCTATGTCAATTGCGTGGGTTTTGACAACAGTGTCATATGCATTTATATATTTTTTAGTTATTTCATGTTCATTTTGGTGGTGCAGAGGCAGATGTTATTTTTTTGGTTTGCACAACAGTCCTGCATTTCTCTGCCTTGAATGGACTGTATACATTGCATGGACTGTATATTAATATTAATGGTCTATGATACATCACTACGTGCTTTACATATACCGCCCTGTATCACACAGCAGCTGATCCACTTTCGGGCTGAAAACGAGCAGAAGTTTAGTAAATCATGTGTTCATGTTGTACCCATTCATTATTGCATTAGTAATGTATTATTGTAATCATTTGTAATTCATTCCTGTTCATGCACTTGTATATTGTTGTTGGTTATGATACACTGATGAAATGTTAGGGAAGGGTTGGCCAACAGGCATCAGACTGGTCTGGAATATCAGAACAGCTGTAGTTAATTTGTTTGTTTGTGGTCTTTTTTTTACTTTTACACATTTGAGTGCCTTTTTATGTGTGTGACATGTAAGTTATGGTTCTAATAGTTGATAATGGTTCTGTAATATAATTTATGTAATGTTTTTGCCTGTTATGTTTAATTTATTGGGCAATAAAGACAGATTTTTGTTAACAAAATGTTTTTCTGAACATCAATGACATTCAAAACGGTGTTAATTGAAACAGATATACAACACACCATGTGTTTGTATACCCATATGTATTGCAAACAGACTTAAGTACTACACAGATAACAACATCTGCCTCTGCACCACCAAAGTGAACATAAAATAACTAAAAAATATATAAATGCATATGACACTGTTGTCAAAACCCACGCAATTGACATAGACAGAGACAGCATCTTGTGATCAATACTGTATGGTGATGTAATCAAGTGGTGTCCCATTTCATAGGGGGATGTTTTCTCTTTAATTTTGTCTTTGTGTATCCTGATTGAATGAAGTGTCTGCCTTTCTAGCTCTGTGTAGAGAGAAGCTTTTTTTTACATTGATAAGCATATCTCTGTGACTGTAATCTTGCATTGCCAGACTTTCCTCCAATTAAACCCTTTGTTGTATTGTGAGGAGAGCAAAGGCTACACCTTTTGTTTAGCCTGCTGTTTCCTGTAACCCTCTTGTCCAGAAACTTGTCTGGTCAGAATTACACAGCTTTGTTGTGAACTTTGGTCTCCACTGCACAAAACTAATCTGAACTAGCCAAAGAATTGGACCTGAAAGATTGTTTTCTCTTCTACACTAACATTACGTGGCAGTATAAAAATTAGGCCCACGTTTACCAGCTACAATCTGAATTGAACTACTCTGCATAATGAGTAGGCTACTTTTACTTTTTGAACTTGTAATAGAAAATGTTATGATTATGAAATGTTGCTTACTTTAAACAAGAACACATGAACACTGTGGTATTGAAAAATTGTATGTTATATATCTAACTTTTTACATACATAACTTTTTCTCTGATCAGTGTTAAAACTGTTTGCATAACTGCTGTTGACATCTGATATCTGGGAGCCACTGTCTTGTCCTTGTATAGAGCACGGTGTGACGCTGGGAAAATAACAGGCGCCCCTGGCCTGTGAGAAACTGTCGCCATTACTGCTTTGTTGTGACTGCGTGATTTATCTCATTCCACACTGTATTACAAAGGCTGCTGTAGAAAGCTTTTTTGTCAGTAATTTTTCTTTACTGATACTGTGAGTACTGTAAACTGACCTATTCGCAAAGTAAACAGAACTTTATTATAACTTAAGTGGTTCCTGTCTATTTTTGATAATAAAATTATTCTAACAGAGCAAAGGAATATTTTTTTTTATTGTGTCAGCATCTGCATAATAGACACTGATTGTACTGTGGTTTGACCCAAGGTCATGAAGAAGACATGTTCAGGCTGTAGGAGCAGGATGGCTGCGAGACATTACCACACCTAGACACAGGCGCGCTCAGGCGGTTACTGACAGCTTGGTATTAGCGTTTCCTGTTTGAGTATTCTTATGTCTGTGTATAAAGGATGCTGAAATTCTGCATGTTTTTTTGAGCACTCTTTTGCTGCACTCTGTAGTGGTGTACTGAAACCAGCTGTCCACTCCCGAGCAATTATATTTGTAACCTGATGTCAGGTGAAAGTGTTGTTTCTGCTTGAAAGAAATGAAACAAACAAAGACAGTTTGATTTTCCTCATCTTTATTGCTGAAGACATCTTTACTCCCCCTGCTGAACACACTTCAAGTATATTTTGATGCTAATACCTTTCAACTTTAACACTTGCTTATATTGACACACACACACACGCACGCACGCACGCACACACAAAGCGACAAACTAAGATAACTTGTTGCGCCGCCCACTTCCTCCTGGCACAAACGTGGGTGAGTGAGCGAATTCAGATTTCGAATAACGTTTACTTGGGACATAGCTAGCTAGCTAGTTAGCTAGCAAATACGAGTCGGACACTAACGTTAACTTTCTCGGTAAGTTAATTTAATGTTTCAGTAGGAAGTCCGTTGTCTTTAATGTTACCGTTAACTTTCGAGTAATTTAGCTAGCTAGCTAACGTTAGCTGACAGTTAACTGCAGTCAGTGGCTGTTAGGGAACACATTTAATGTGAGTAGGTATAAGTTAACTGGAGGATTGATATTCGCCGGATATTCGTTTTCGACTGACCCCCCACCCCCACCATTCAGTATTTTCATTAAAATTCGACGTTACGTTACTAGTGAAGCTATGTTGAGGACAGTTTAGGACACTGTATCGAAAAAAAAAATCACAATGGTATTTGTTGTCGCTACCGATTTACGTTCAAAAACAACACTTAAATCAAATTAGCGTTCGATTGCTCAGGCTGGTGACAGCTAGCTAGACTACTGGAACTTTTTCAGGAAAGGAATTCACCATAAAAATACCTTCTTTTTTAAAATTCTGATTGCTGTATGTAGTTGTTTCCAATGACAGGCTACTATATATTTTTCTCGTAACTTTAAAGAGTGGATCTTGAAGGGTTTCACATCCTGCAAACGGACTCCCTTGGCTTTAAACAGTGTGATATTGCAGCGCCATCTTGTGGTTTATTTAATTCAAAGACATAGTTTATAGTATAATGTATGTCTGTGGTCATTTTATCCCAGTGCCCCATTTACACTTTGTATTAAAATCCGATCTGAGTAATCCAATCATAAGTGTACAGCTCTAGGTACATGTGATCCTACCTGGCAATAGAAATAAGTTAAAATCCGCACATAAGCTCAATACTCCGAAAAATACTTTAATAAGGCACACGTTTCAGCCCACAATCTGGCCTTCCTCAGGTGTAATTTGATTGCAATGACCCTTATCTGTTGTCATCACATGGTCAAAGGTCATTTGATATGTGAAAAATAAACATACATAGTGATAATATGCAAACATAGATATACATACTAATACTGTCCAGATTGGGCAATTAAGATGACAAAATAATGACAGATGACGTATGTAGTTTAAAGCCAACAGACTCAACCTGTTGTGATTCTGATAAATACAATTCAAATTTGTTGCACAACAATTTAAGATGGAGAAACATTATTTCAAAAGGTGACTTGAAAATTTACAAAAAAGATCAAACCCAGCAGTTTAGGGCTTGTTATGGTGACAAAACCCTGGTAGTATAATGTGTCTCCAAATGCATCCTGAGTGCACTTGTGATCGGATCTCCCTTCCCTGCTCTATATGAAAATAAAAACATAGGGTACATTTCCATTTTCATAGGCTGGTTGTGCCTATGCCACCATGTCTTAAAAACGCTTGTTTTATTGTTTACTGCTAAGAAACTTTACTGCTCTCTCTTTTTCTACTCACTTTTCCCTCACACAGCCTCTACGCTAACCACAGACACCACTTACTGTGCACCTCCCTCCTTGCTCGACCAATCACTAAATTCACTCACTTAACTGTGGATTACTATTTTCGTTTGTACTTACCATTAGGGCTGGCCTAATCTTTAGCTTTACGTTATAATTAGCTAACGTTATAGACCAACCATTAGCTACTTGCTTGTCAACTAGCACCTTAACAGTAGGCACCAAAGCCAACCCCACAGGTTGGTAGCGGAATTGTCCCTTACTGTTACCATTATTCTTATGTCTCATTCGAACAGTTAATGAACCACTGAAACAATTTTGGAAACATTATCTTAAGGTACAAAAGAATATTTGTTGTTGGATCGATCACCATTGAAATCAATTAATATCAGTATCAATATACCAGTATCGGAATCGCCTCCAATACTGCATAAAATGCTGTTATCGGGAAGTACTGGAGTTTATACATCTGATCGATCCAATACCACGTATTTTTTTTTTTTTTTTTTTTTCCGTTTTTTATATATATATATATATATATATATAACTGACTGCCAAACTAGACAGTTCTGTGGCATTCGTGTTTGTGTTTGTTCATGTTTCACAAAGAGTATAACCTGAGCCAGACCGACAACAAAGATAGAAATCACATCCATACATGGATGGTAGTATACAGTTGTTAAAACATATTAAAATATATGACACACCGGTATCGGATCAGTACTTGGTATCAGCCAATACGCAGGTTCAGGCATCGGTATCAGGAAGCAAAAAATGAAATTGGACCATCTTTACTTACGAGTACAGAATTGACTGCCGATCACACTGCAACTGGTTTTTAAGCAGTAGGTCACACCCAGGGTTACAAAACACACAATCGGTAAACAAATTTTATCATGACAGTCATGTGCCTCTCAAACGCATCATGCACTTCACCCACAGGCACTTCCTGTTCTTGCAAGGTCACTCAGTCCTTCTGATCTCTATCATGCACAGATAAAGTTGTATTACAGGTTCATGCAACAGTTTGTATAATTTTTCCAACAGTATTATTTGAATAAGAATTTGTACTTTCTTATTTATAGTTCTATTTAATTCTTTGTACTGTTGAGCATTGCAAATGTTTTATTTTTGTAAAATATTATTTATAAAACAATATTGCACATTTTTTATGTATTTCTTGCGTTCATTTAACTTTGTCTGAAATGTTTAGTATTTTGTGCATTTTCCTTGATAATTAAGCAAGTAGACTCATGATACCATTACATTGCAATTGCAGTATTATATGACTTTTTCTCCTAATCGTGCGGCCCTGATAAGATACACAATACATGGTTCACAATACCGATAATATCCTGATACAGCAATTCCGTGGTAATCAATATATTGCTAGACAACCCTATAATGATTACATCACAGTATCTTTGGATGCAAAATGCTAGTGAAAAGGTTTAGTGTTAAGTGCTATGGTTTTCTCTCTTTACTCACTTTGAAAACAGCACAGTTCTGCAGCAGAAGTTTATCAGTCTGTAAATTAAAATTACAGAACTATGCAACTGTGGGTCCAGTCTTAAACATGGCTGGGTCATCTGTGTTTTTCCTGAAACTGCTGTCCGCCATCCCGATGAAAACCTCTTCCTCTTTGGCTAATTAACTAAAGTTCAAGTTTCCCTCATTCATGTATTAAGCGCCACCTCAAGGAGCAATGAATTAGCAACACTGGGAGCAGGAAACCTATTTAGATCGCCTTATTTGATTAATTAAATTTTGATATTTGTTGCTAGCGTATTGATTCTTGTAGCGCACAAAGAAGATAACGATATATTGCTGTATGTACGTAGATTGTGTCTCACCCTAGCTCTTACATAAATCATACATTAGAAATGTGCAATGACTTATGAAAAAGCATGACATGATATGCACAACATTGGCAGTAGCCACAAAAATACAGGTTTACCCTGCCCATTTCCTATTATTTCTTCACGTTTTCATGCTATTTTAGGAAAAACTTAAATAGTTCCGACAAGGCTTGTATGATAAATCATTATAAAGTCGCAATCTTGATTCACCTGTTTGAAATTTAATTTTTAAATGACTTTGACTCTCCTTTAATTTTACGAGCCAACTGCATCACAAACACTATGACTTTCTTCTGAGTTTTAAACATAGACTGTATAAAATAGGTTTAAAGTGCTGCAATGCTCTCCCTTGTAGGTTTTCACAAAGTTTAGGGCTTCACCCTCAGCCATTGACAAAGCGCCTTTTAGTCATTAGTTTCACTCTTTGTGAGAAAAAGATTGTGGCAGAGAATCGTGAAGTCAATTCTAAGCTAAAACAATCGTGATTCATATTTTTCCTTGAATTGTGCAGGCCTAGTTCAGGCATCTAAACACAAGCCCACTCAAATTAAAATGACTCATTGTAAGTTCTAACTCCAACTGTATGCAGGTGGTGATTCTACAGCTGCATCATGCAGCCGGCTGAAGCACAAAAAGGTATGACTTTTACTCTTGCATGTGGACTTCTATCTACTATGGATTTATTTTTCTAATTACTTCTCTAATTTTAGGATTTTCTAACAAAAGCCAGCTGTTTGATTCTCTGAAGGTGTATCTGAACAACAAGAACCGACTACAACCCATTATTGGTCTGTAGTAACAAATCCATATTGTGTGTGTGTGTGTGTGTATATATATATGTTGTGTGAGTCCTGTGTGTGTGTATTGAACTAATTGGTTTTTATGTACATTTAGGCCTGGGCAGTATTATAGAATGTGTGAAGGCGGGTACACACAACAGAGAAGTATTGTACCTGTGTGAGGTCTGTGTGTGTCGCCTTAGTAAAGCCGACATGCGGAACCACATTATGGGAAGTCTCCACAGATACAGCTACATTGTAAGTAGCACTATAGAAGAAGTCATGATGGCAAGTTTGTGTGCTGCCTTGGACGGACTGTGGTTTATTCCCAGGTGTTGTGTTGACAGAAAGCCTGGCACCCCCACTTAATGTCTGAATGGAAGGAGATGTCTGACCTGTCTAATCTGGCCTGGCCGCTGATGGAGATGGCCAAGGCACTTGAGGAAAAAGAGGGACCTGGAGATGTCCAGGTATGCTATTTTGACCGTGTCTTTGTTTCTTGTTGCAAACAGATGAGTGTTTTGGATACGACAACTCACATGTTTTGCACCTTCATATTAAGTGGTTAGAGTTTGAAGACGCTTTATTCCAGAAGATGGCAACCCACAGTGAGAATGACGGTCAGTGACTATTCACTTGTTTAGAATAGTGGTTCTCAACCCCTTTCCACCCCTACAATCCCACCCTGTCTTTTCACTTTTTTGTGTCATAATTTCCATATGTACATGTCTCTTTTTTACTCCACAGCAGTAACTCTGATAACTATCTTAAGAGATGGGCAGGGCCAGGGTAACCCTGAGACCACATCTGTGCAGCAGGAGCACCATCCCGTCCAATCGCAGAGGATTGTACTGGTTTCCAAGAACCAACAAAGACCGTCCAAGAAATCACTTGAGACCTCAGCAGAGACAAACAGAACTATAGCTTTTATCAAATCAGAAGACTTGTTAAAGAACCCATCTCCTGAACCCTCTGTGCTATCAGAGAACGGCAACAGCTTTCTCGATGGCTACACAGGAACCAAGCCTCTTATTGGTGAGCACAGATAAAGAGAAGCAACAGATGCTATGAAATACAGAAAATGTCAGTGTTATGTCATCATGATTGAAGGTACACATTTACAGGCAGTTGTAGGATAAGACATTTCCGCAGGTATTAAGTGTTCTAATGCACTTTATAAAAATTAAACAGAATGATTGTTACTTGCACCATAACAAATGATGAGTGCTGGACACATCAGTAATTCACAGTAGATCTTCTGGTGAGAATTCTATATTATGGATATGGATCATTTGAATGTTTATTCATATTCTTGATGAAAAGATCAATACAACCTTTATGTCCGTTTGGTAAATATGGTAAATATAATACTTCAAATGTCCAAGCGTCTCCATTGATTGCCTGGAAACGTGCCAAAAGACTATTACACATCCCCTGTAAAATGGCAAAATGTAATTTTTACACTTTGATTTTTACAAATCAAAGAGATAAAACATGTTATGTAGTGAGCTTAAGAAATACTTGTAGGTGGCTATTGTTACCTTTGGGCAGAGCCATGCCGCATGTTTCACTGTTTTCAGTCTTTGTGCGAAGCTACCCGGCTGCTGTCTGTAGCTACATGTTTACTGTTACAGACCTGAGAGAGGTATTGATCTTATCTAACTTGTGGCTATTGCTATGAATATTGCTTGAAAAGAAGCTGCTTATGCATGTTTGCACCAGGTCTTTTCCGCGTAGTTGAATGTAGAAGTGACGATGGCCGCACACACTGTTTCCTATGTCACTGCTGCCGCATCAGATCCAACGAAAAGGACATCATTGATCACCTAACCACATCTTCCCATCTCATAAACTACTTGGTCAGTTTGTTGTGGATCAATAATTGAAATGAACAAGAACACAAATAATTAACAAAAATGCATGCAAAGGATCTAGAAAACATGCTAGGTTTAACTTGGAACCTTTGTGTGTAGATGGAAGCTTATCCTGAGCAGGTGGAGGTTATAATGGCAGACATTAATGAAAACTATCAGCTTCTCCAATCATTGGCCAAGAAAGTGGAGCAAGAAGAGGGCAGAGGAGAGCCAAAGGTATCCTATTTACTTGATTATCCGGCTTTAGTTATGCTAACCTAGGTGTAAAATGTTTTGTTACCAGTAAAGTTAACCTGTACTCCTCTGTCCATCCAAATGTTTAAAGCATGTTAAAACAACAAAAATGTTTCCAGGTGATAAATGCACGAGAATCCTTCTGTAACCTAATGACTGGCAAAAGTTACCACTGGTGTAAGTACAGATGCATGCCCATCCACAGTTTTCTTGTTTGGCCATGAACCATTCTCCTCTTTAGCTTCAACTCTCTTCTTTTGACCTGTGATTTGTGGTGCAAGTATAAAACTTAGTTAACTCTCTGTCCCCTCACACTATTACAGATTAAGTTCTGAAAGAGGTGAATATTTGACACTGCAATAAAAAAAGCGAAGCTCCAGAAGGCCTTAAGCTGGCTGTAAAAAAAAAAAAGAAGTAATGCATACAGAACCTGTAAGTCCAAGGTGACCACAGCCAATTCTCCGCAATGGAGCAAAATAGAAACTTACAGCCATTGTTTAATTTCAATTTATACTTTGGGACCTAAATTGGCTGAGTTAACGTTATTTTAATATCTATTGTCGTATTATTTACTCATTTCTGTTTACTTAATTCTTTATTCTCTTTACACTCCCTACGTTTTTTATTTGTTCTCAACTTCTATTCCTTTCACCCTGTGCATTTTCTTTAGATTTATGTATTAGATTTATGTATATTTGTATACTCTTGTTGTTGTTTTTTCTCTCAGGTATAAAGATGCTGTGTAATGGAGGGACACATACTAACACCCAAAAGCAGAAAATAGCTGTCAAAGGTGTGTCTTTGGAAGCAACAGTGCACTTGAAGGCGGTCAAAACATGTTTTGTCTTTCAGTAATTTAATATTTTTGTAATTTCCAATTTACACTTTTTCTTTAAGGGCTAAGTAAAAACATTTCGAATCGAGCCAGGACACAGGAATGTACCGTGTTGATGTCACAGTTTGCAAAAAGGATGGCCACGAAGAGGAAAATGAAGCAAGTGGATAATACTGTGTTCAAGGTAAGCCTGCCTTTGACGAAAGGTTCAATGCTGCTGGAGAGGACCTCTTTCAGCATGAACAGCCTCCCTGGGTCATCTGCATGCTCCCCTTCATCCGACTCAGATGTCATTCCCTCGCCAGAATCTCAGTCAGAGGACTGTGAGTTGGACTATCATGCTGGATCATTTGCAAGTAACCACACTGAACACACCTCACAACTTCAGCAAGACCTCTGTAGGGGAGATGCTGGTCAATACAAGGGACCAGAAAGAAATATCCCAGTTGCTCAGTATCAAGAGGTGGCTGGTTACTTCAATGACAATGAATACTTATACTACAACCAGTCAGAAGACATAACTGGAAAAAAATACCAAAAAGTCTATGGGGACGATAATTACAAGAGACAACACAGTTCTCAAGAAAGATCAAGTAAGAGGTTTTACAAAGAATGGCAAAATGAAGGCCCTCAGACACAAAACGAGTGGCTGTCACCGGCTGTGTCCCACACTCAAGACTGGCCAACTTATAACGCTTCCTACGGATGTGAGGCAGGTTGCACTGAGCAGTGGTACCATTCAACTTCTCAGAGTAAAGTTGGCACAAGAATGTCAAGGGAAGAGCGACAGAACGAGATGAGCATGGATGCTACTCAACATTGTTACCAACGACAACCACAAAATCAGTACATGGAATGTCTTCAGACAGGCAGTGTGGGACAGCATGGTTTTTCTGATGAATTGGCTGTGCAGTCAAATGCTGCTAGGATCGGCATGCATCCTCACTTAGGAGATCCCCTTGCTCACAGTAGCAGCACTACACCAGAGCCTAGAGTATGGTTTCCTGAGATTGAACAGAGACCATTGCAAACATACATGGAGTTCGCCATTGGTCATGTCCACACAGTTCAACAAAGTTATATGACACAATCTAAGGCCTATCAAGCCAGCCTGCTAGACCATGGGGTATCAAACTACAATATAGGACCTAGGACAAACTATGAACAGTGCTTTCATCATCCATTCAGCGTGGGTGAGGGTATGTCCCAGTCGAAATGCTTTCATTCCACCTTGGCAAGCTCAATGTTATAGATCCCATTCTGACTTTGATTTCAGAGTTGCTAGTTTGTCAGATTTAACGATTGCAGGTAGTTAAGATGGAACAACTCCATTTATGTTTGCATATCCAAATTTGAATTCTGGATGTTTTGCCATACCTCACTGAGACCACATTTTCCTAATGGTTTGGTGTCTCCAATTAATGAAATCTCACTCAGATGGTCCAGCCTGGGTTCTTCACATTCCATGGCATTTTTGATGTTCTTTTAAAATAAATGCATCTGGTCTTTGCCAGAAATGGGAATCTCCTAATGGAAGAATGTTTTGCCTGCAGTAATAATAACTTAATAATAATAACTTTCATAGCCACTGAGTTCAGTATTCAGCTTTATATGACAACATATTTCTATATGAAACTGACAGGGATATGGAATTTTCTTTCACTCTAATCAAAAGATTGTGGACCATTAAACTAAAAAAAAATAAGCCTAAATTGTGACACATTTCCTTGTATGGGCTTGGCCATGAATGTATTATAAGTAAAAGTGTCTTGGTTGCATCTGCTTAAAAGGCTGGTGCTTTAAAAAAAAGCTAGTGCTTTTTGATTTAGAAGTAGGCTATTTATAATAGACTTTTGTTATCTCAGAATTGTAAAAGTGACCCAAGAATATTAGGGATAATGAGCTTGATTAATTGGACAAGCATTTATTATTCATATATATTTCTAGGTTTTACACATATTCTAAACAAGTGAGGGTGAGACACATGCTCAGTAATATAAATCGTCAAATGTATAAACTGCATAGT
The DNA here is from genome assembly GCA_026937815.1 of Etheostoma perlongum. Taxonomy (NCBI): domain Eukaryota; kingdom Metazoa; phylum Chordata; class Actinopteri; order Perciformes; family Percidae; genus Etheostoma; species Etheostoma perlongum. The sequence continues at coordinate 14,802,693 of CM049384.1, read as the reverse complement.
AGCTAGCAGTTTTTTTTTCTTCTTATAAATGTATTGTTTCAGAGCAACAAATGAGAAATTGCAAAGGTTTCAAATCACACTGAGGCTGTGGTTTGTAGTTGTCACTAAATATGTTGAACCTCAAATACTAATAACCTGTATTTGCTTTTTCTTTTGGAACATTATGTTAATGTGTCTGCACATGTTGTGTACAAGCTGCTTCTGAATGTGTGATGGCCTACTTTAGGTTTGTGCTTGAATGTATTTTCTTAACTTTTTTTTTTTGGATTACCTCTTTTTGCTTACTTTGTGTACCACTGGATAGTATATTTATGGTGTATAATAGAACTAATATTGACACTAGGTTGCTATAACCAAAATTTGGAAAATGAGCAAGTGAAAAATGGATCACCTGTTGATAATGTTAGACTAGGTAACATTATATGTTGTACATTTAAAGGTCAAGTTTAACAATGCAAATGCCCAATGTTGTGATGCATAATACATTTGTAAACGTCTTAGTTTCTTCATTTAGGAGGTTTAATCATCACTGTTGTGTCCTACTTACATAAAACTATTGATTAGTAAGGCTCATTACATTTGAACAGAAGAGAATTAAAGGATGGATAAGGATTTGCAGTCTCTTGATTTGAAATGTTGAAGTGTCAAATTTAAGTTTACATTATGAAGGGTGGAAAAGTTCACTGTAAGAGAGAGTTGAGACTCGGTGTGTATGTCTGAAGTATCTCGCGTTGGGATAACAACTGCATTTACATGTAATCCAAAAGACAAAACGCAAAAGAGCAAGTACACAGCACACATTGCATTATAGGGAAGCCAACTGTTTTTTGTGATTGTTGTGAGGTACCACATACTGTTGGATATGTATCAGAGAGAAAGGACATTATGGCAGAAATTAAACTAGTTGGGAAAACATGAGGAGTAAAGAACATACTGTGTGACTGAAGTGGAAGGCAGAACATGCTTGGTCAGCTTCGTAATGAGAGTAGGACGGATGAGGAAAATTGGACATACTGTAGGAGTTAACAAACTCCAGACGATGGCAGCAGTGCAACATTAAGGAATGCAAGCTGCCGTTAAAACACAAAGAAGAAGCAAGCACCTCTTGCAGGCTTCTGTGGTTTGCCCCTTAGCTAGGCAGCAAGCAGCCACCCCCTTGCACTGCTGACAGGACGTCGGTAGCTAGTTAGCATTAGCAAGTCTTTACATGAAAGGGAGCGTATGCCATTTAATTCGAATGGCTAAAATGATTGTTGTGACTGGCTAACTTGCTGTAGATAGCACATCTGGGAGAAACCTCAAAACTGCCTCTCCCAGTGTCTAGTTAACGTTATCCCTCTAATATCGTCAAGATGTCAGCTTTCTCTGAGGCTGCTTTAGAAAAGAAACTATCCGAGCTCAGCAACTCACAACAAAGTGTGCAAACGTTGTCGTTGTGGCTCATTCATCATAGAAAACACTCGAGGACAATTGTAAGTGTTTGGATCAACGAACTGAAAAAAGGTAAGGTATACAAGAGCTAGCTAGCTAGCTAGTACCCCATAACGAAGACCGATTGCATGCTTTTCCAGGACAAGTTAGTTTAGCCTTTGGCTAACGTACAGGAGCTGGCTAGCTCTGGCTAAAGCGTTGTTGTAAATGTTGAACTATTCTAGCAGTTTAAAAGGGTTTGACTCCACAGTAATGTTTGTTAGCCTTAAACCACGTGTTCGCCATGTTTGACAAATAAAGTTAACGTTAAGTTACTCTGTAAATTGATGCTCTGGCTTTCTAAATTTGTGAAATGGATGTTACCACTGGTAAAGAAGATCATAGCAGTCTATTAGTATTTTAGCAATGATACAAGGCCGTCATACTGTGTATTGACCTTTAGTACAAATTGACCCACTCATGGCAGCTATTAATGCGCATTACGAAAACAGTGGAGCATTTAGCAACTATAGAGCCAGATAGTTCCCTCAGAAGACGGTATGGACTAAAACAGAGCATTCAGGTGGGCATATTAATCACGACACCAAGTGAATGCAAACCCATATCTGTAATCTATTGTTAGTTTACATATAACATTTTTAAAAGGTGATAACATAATTATGTGTTAAGTGGCCAACAAATGAATCAATGCAGCTTTAAAGCGGTTATAACTGATAGTTTATAATAAAATCTAATGACGGTGTGAAAAACAATTATACAATGAGAAATACTTAACAGTCTCACAGCTCTCATGCTTAGCACCGAACAGTAGACAAACTATAAGAGTGATTATTGGACTTAAATTGGCCAGGTGGACGACTTCAAATGAACAGTGTTGCTCAAACTACTGGATGTGTAAATAAGCAACTGTTCTGTATCAACCCAAAAGCTGGTTAAATGTCAATGTTAAGTTCACAACTTGTTTCTGCCGCTCCTGTGTGGCCCAGTAAATAAATGAATAAATCCGTTATTGTATTATTATTAGGTTTAAGTACACCTGACGTCGACATTTTTCACCTGATTGATTGCTGAGATGTTCCCAATCATTCTGTTAATGAACACTGGTGGATCACAATCAATGGCTTAACCTCAAATGCAGTTGTCCAATGCTTTATGCTAGGGAGATATTTTAGCTACTGCTGTCTGTAGCTGCAGGGATGGTCTGCATTTTTACTGGAATATAAGAAAATCTTCTTAATCAGTTTCTTTTGAAATTCAAGACATAATTTCATTTTTGATTATCTGCCACCAAAATAGGTTTTATAAAAACATTACATGTTAAACTTTTTGAAACAGTCTTGCAGGACCAAAAAAAAAACAATACTGAATTATGGCTGCACAAATAATGGCGATTTTATTGAAATCAAAATATGGACTAGTGCAATATGCAAATCGCAGGGGTGCGCAATATTTGTTAAAGGCAAAATATGTCTCAAACCATTCTAAATTAATTACTGAGTTTATTATCCCGCAGACTAAAGAAAAAAAAGTCTTCAAAGTCAGTGTCCAGTGTTTCATAAACAGCTGAAGGTGCGCGGTGTACGTAGCGGAAACCCTGTTGTGCGTCTGCCCAATACCATGGCGACAGAAACAAATCAACGTAGAGGAAACACTGGGGTAAAGGCAGTTACAGCAAAAATGCATAATTGAGTTTATTAGAATATTTTGTCAAATTAGTTGTTGCTTATGCATGCTGTATAGATGTCTGGTATTGCTATTGTTGTAGCTAATACTGGCCCACTTTTCCTTAGGGTGCTAGTCAACAACCTAATGATATCTCAAGTGGTTGATGTATTTTAGGAGCTTTGTCTGAGGACTGAGAGTGCAGTGTTTATAGCAATGGGGACAGAGATGGCACACTTCTCTGGAGCTTTATGCTCAGTTCAGTGTTGACTGTTACTTCTCCAAAAACAACAAAGAGAAAAGCACCATGATGATGTAACTGTGCCATAAAGTACATGCTGGTGAATAAATCCCAAATGGAATGGACATACAAAACAAGTTGTGTGCTGAGAGAAAAAAAGGATAAATGACATATCTTAAACGCCCTAACCCCTGGTGCTTATATGTAGTTATAGTAAATAATGAACTGTGTGACTAATCGGTTGTTATTGGTTATGGTTGATAGCTGTGAGGTGAGACTTGCTGTCTTTGATACATAGAATAAAGGGTAACTTTCATTTATAATGGTCTGTCAGGGGTGGGAAAAACATGGCATTGTATTTACATTTTGTTCTTCTAATCATTTCACAGATGAATGTATATTTATATATATATATATATATATATATATATATATATATATGTATATATGTATATGTATATGTATATATATGTATATGATATATATTATATTTATATATATATATATATATATATATATATATATATATATATATATATATATACAATATATATATGTTATGTTAGCAGGTTAATTTACCTACCAATGTGTTGCTCAGCTTGAAGTTTAGTAATGTAAATCATAATCAAATAACTCACTGTTATGTGTATGTGTACATTTGAATGCATGCAGCTCAGGTATCACGCAAGCTGACCTTCCTTTACTTGGCCAATGACGTCATTCAAAACAGCAAGAAGAAAGGACCAGAATTCACTCAGGATTTTGCACCGGTCATCGTTGATGCATTCAAACATGTATACAGGTCAGATTTTATATTACAAATCATAAGTAAATCTATATTGTCTACATTTCGGTAAATGGCTCAGAAAAATGCATTGTTGAAGTCATGTTTGTCTGTTGCTTAAAGGGATGAGGATAGGATTTGCCCGTTGCAAACAACTGCAACCCCCCCTTTTTTGCCAAGGGGAGCTTTGTTCCTCTGGCTTTTTTTTCTTCATACATTAGCGTTTCCTACAGTGCACTGTCCATCATTTCCGTAACATTTTCTTGGATGTGTGCTTGCAATCTGGTCGCTGTTTTTAGAGTCCAACCCCCACACCCTGCATGCTGTGGATGGGTGCTACACACCCAGTGACCAAAGGCTGGCGCCCAGTAATACTATTTATATAGTGATACACAACTTTGAATAAAAATATAAGAAATTTTAGTCAGATTTCTGTAAGAGTGGTTTTGGAAACACTAGAGACTTGCACTACATTACTTGGACTACCTGATGGGATTCAAATGACATATACCGGTATTCACATTTAAATAAATTTTTCAAAGAACCTATCACATTTTATTCCTGTGTTATTCAGCCCTAACATCAGCTGCATTTCATAAAGGAGTTTAAAGTATATGTTCTGTCTTATGTTTTCCTGTCCAGAGATGGTGAGGAAGGCTGCAAAAAACAGTTGGGTCGGGTTTTGTCTATCTGGCAGGAGAGAGCTGTGTACGAGAACAACCTCCTGGATCAGCTCTCACAAGTTCTATGCAAGTTCACACAACACTAACTTAAACTACTTACAACAATATGCTAATGTGACAGCTTACTTTGGCATTCTACAGGTTTAAACCGTTTTGTCTTGTAAGGATTCCTTGAACGGTTTTGCATTTTAAAATGACAGGTCTTATTAATAAAGTGTAGGACAGGATGAAATTTGACTTCAATATGTGATGTTTTCTTTGTCTTTTTTGTAAATTCTAGATGGAGAAAAGAAGGCTAAGAAGAGGTCGTATGAGGAGATCCGACCAGATGATGAGGACTTTGCTTCCCAAAGCTCCCCTGCCGAGCCCCCACAGGTGAATGCCTAAACAAAAAGAGTAGGACTGTAGCAAAGATATGAGGCGACACTACCAGCGTTTTTGCTCAACAGCCACAACAAGGCATGTTTATAGGGCAGCTGCCATTTTGGGTTGAATGCTGTACCGTTCTGTCACTAACAGATGTGAGTTGAGTGCAGATGTGAGTTGCAGATGTGAGTTGCACATGTTCAGATTTAAACAGTTTACGGCATAACGTGTCATACTGACATTTGTGAAAATCCATAAAATAATAAACGTTTCTGATTACAGACAATAACATAAGATGGAAATCATTTAAACAATGTTTTAGCTATCTGTGATTGTTTTAAATTTGCTAACGTGTAGTCAGCAGTGAACGAACTTCGTTAAGTAGGTCCATTTTGTACTGCATCTTGTAGGCTACTTGTCACAAAGTGACGTGAGCAACTCACATCTGCACTCGACTCACATCGGGTAGTGTAACTATTAAAAGCATAACGCATCCTCTTCTTGTATGTCAGTCATGAAGAACCACAAGCAGTATTCTTCTACTCGATATGATATCAACAAAAAGATTAAAATGAAGACAGACTGAACTTGTTAAATTGGCTTGCCAAAAATACTAACATGTATGTCCTTTACAAACTATAGGCTTTAGCGTAGACCTCTATTCCAGTAAGTCAGTTCAGACGAGACTGTCTAAATGCCTTAAAGAAGTAGCTTGGACCTACCAGACTCTGGTACATTTCAGTGTATAGAGATTCTGGCGGGTACTCTGAAGTTTAAAACTATTGGATCCGCCCCAAGCCACTCTGGATCTGCCATAACCAATCGCTAACGTTTAGTCGTGACGTCGGCTTAGCATCGCTAGCGTTCACCTTAGCCAACTCCTTTTCATGACAACTTATAATTCAGTACCAAATACAACAAAATGCAGTTGTAGTCTCAAATTCCCTGACCAGACAATATTGCCGGCATCCTAACATAAAAAATTTAACATCTAAACGTTGTCCATTAACTTTGACTTGGATCACTTTGCATCACGGACTCCTGCAATCTGTTAGCGTGGAACACAGTCCGCCTGTCAATAGCAACAGCCCTGTCCAGGATGATGGATTCATCCCCTCTCGTGAATGGGAATGGCAAACGCCAACAGCGTGATGAAGCGCTGAGCGGCATGTTTGGCATTTTTTGTCCGAGAGTTATAAAATTTTCAACTTTGGGTAAAACACGCTGACACCATCACTTTCTACTCGTCTTCCAATCACAGTGGTGGAAGTGTGGGACAAATGCTATAAAGACATCACATGTACACGTGCTGAACAACAACAACAATGACTGAGGAGAAATTAATACTGCTGACTACATAGACTGGCAGGTCCATCTTCTTCCCCTATGTGCTTCAAGATCATCTAGAGCAAACACTCTACCTTGTATAGACATTTTTACTTCCGCCAATATTCTGTATCATAGCAATCCGACGCAACCAAAGCGTCTCAGCTGAAAAAAATGCTGCTCCTTCAAAGCGCTCTTAAGCTCTCCCAGCTGGGTGCCAGGCGTTTTCAACTGGAAAAAATGAGTTGGTGGACACTTACAAAAAAGGTAACCCCAGCGATTTGTCTGACCAATAAGAATTTGTTCGGACAAGAGCATATTGACCAACAATTTGACCAAATGACCAGAAGTTGTCACCCCTAGAACAGTGTAGACATAAATACAGTGTGTAATGATAATACTCTAAACCACATAGAGGTAGTTGGTACAGCTCCCTCTGGATGGATTTGTATCTAATACTTAACTTTCTCTGCTGCCTCACTAATATTGTTCTTATTTGAAACATACTAATGTTAACTCCTAATTTGATCATACATTCTTCTTTAACTTCTCTCCTACCTTTGCATCTTTCACTTCCCTTCCCTTATCATCCTCACTCTACCTCAGACAGCAGAGTTAATTCGAGCCCTGCAGGAACTAGAAAACGCAGCTTCTGGCGACTCAGTGCTGCGTCAGCGCATCTCCTCCCTTCCTGCTGAAGTGCAAGACACGTCGCTGCTTAACAGGATCACAGGTACACAGAACACTATTATATACTGTATGTACACACACACACACACACACAAGTCCGTTCAAAAGCTCATTAACACATGCACTTATTATTTAATAAAATAATGAATAGAAAGCTGCAATTCAATATAGAAGCCCAGGGTTCACATCTATGTAGCAAGAAATACCTGCCCAGCCAATGTGCCCTAATATTGAAAAAATTAACAATATAATTTACTGGAGCAGTATTATAGTATACATTGTTTTACTCCCCCTTGTGTACAAGACCTTATTCGTTTCCCAACTATCACTCAACTCGACCCTGCAGGACGAACAATCAAACAAAACAAATGCATACTTAAACCTTTGAAAAAAACGGGTGACAGAGGAATCCATGCATGCATATAAACATACATACATTACAGTGGACGCCTGAGTACCTAAAGTGGATGGTTTTTATAGATATTTGAGGATGTTTCACAGAGCCTTAAAAAAGTTGTAATGATCTTTGTATAGAAAACCAAATCTTTTTGAGACTACACGTTTAAGTCATTTAACCACTTTACACACTATACATTAAAAGGCTAGGAAGCATAGCACCCTTGCTTTCATTTGCAACAAATAAACATTACAAACTGAAGTGCCCTTGAGCAGTACACTGAAACTACAAAGATTAAAAAAAAAAAGCCTCTGTAGGAAACAATGTTTGATTTGTCAGTGATTATACAGTTGCTGTTTACATTACATTAGTATTGATGGATAACTGAATGACCTCCAGTTGTACAGTCAAGACTGGTTATGTTTAAACATTGGGCTCTGGTCTTTGTGCTCTCTTCTATGCTTCAGATAAGGAATCAGGAGAGCGACTTTCCCGGCTTGTGGAGGAGGCCTGCATGTTGCTAGCAGACTACAGTGGCCGCTTGGCGGCAGAGATTGATGACAGGAGGCAGCTCACACGCACACTTACGGTCTTCCTGCAAAGCCAGAAGGATGGGCTAAACCAGAACGAGCAGAAACTAGAAGTGCGTAAATCATTTCTTTCTTTCAATTACTGTATGTCTTGTCTACCTCACCTTTGTCACCATTATTGATTCTTGGTGTTCAGCTGTCTTCTGTAGCTGTGTGCTCAGACTTCTTCTGAATTAACATTTCTTTTCATGTATTTCAGCATGTTGCATACTTCTGCAGAGTGCTGAATCAGACTGTAAATTAAAATTTGATTATCAGGCTTGCTGCTGGTGTTACAAACAGGAAAGAGTCCTAATTAGATATACTTGAAAACCCATATTTGATTTTCCCTTCTCCCTGGGAAAGGCTTGTTCTTTTAGATTTTGTCATTTAACTCAGTTTAATCTCAACTCAATGCATACTTACTTCCCACAAGGTAAGTATCGACCAAAATACTATACATTAATAAAAACGTAACAACGGATTTTCTTGTTCTGTGCTGACAATAACTGTGCAGCCTTTATCCACAGGATATCAGGAGGATAAAGAATTTCATATTTGTATCTTCACTCAGTCAAGTCATCTGTAATAAAAAAACATGAAAATAAAAACCAACTGATTTTGTGAGTGCTTTTATTTTACTGTTGCCACTCCTGGTGGTACATGCATTCTACACACTTTCAATTTCAAAGACGGTCTATAATAACCGTATTTTTGTTGTTATAGTATTGACATGGTAAATGCAAGCTAGATCAATTCATGGTTAAATTGAGCTCAATTCAATACAAGTTGCAAATGTGCTGAAATAGAGGAAATCTCATACCGTTATTACATGTCAAACCAAAACTAAGAAGAGACAAAAGGTTTTAGGAATCTTGATATAGAGCAGGATGTGATATTAGCAAAAGCATTTTTCAGTGGTGATTCATACTGAACTTGTTGAGGAAATGAGTTCTTCTTGCACCACACACCTACGTACATCAGCTGTTTGGAAAACATTTACAATAAGCTCATTCATGCAGCAGAGATGAAACATTTAAGTGACACTAAATGTTACTGTTTCTTTGATTTTAAAAATGGTGCATATACACGATTGCTTGTTCCTTTGCTGACTGACCTTCAGTTGTGTGTCCAAGCCATTGTTTCTGTGAAATGCATAATATAACTACTCTGCAGTTTTGTTGGTTGTCTTCACAACAGATAGTTACCTTAATAAACCTTAATATTATAATATATATATTTTAATCTTTCATGTTATCGTGGATGGAAGTTAAAGTAAACCATGTAGCAAGTTGGTCATGAAGTGGTGGCAAAAGTAGTGATACATTGTTTTTCCTACAAATCTCATACATATAGTTGTTTTGAAAGAGTTAATTCGGTTGCAAGCTTAACAGGCAAAAATTTGTATTTAATATGCTCACACAACCTTTTTCATATATGTGGAGGTGCTTTCAAATTAGACTTAATTTTAAGGGAAAACAACTATCCAAACTTGTGTTATTTAACTTCAGTTGGACATTTAACTAACACCCCATTCTGTAGTGCATAGTTATCATATTCATGACATAATTTTACTTCCACTTTTATGCAGTCTTGATATCCTTGATTCATACTTATTTATTACTCAATAGCTTACTGTGCCTTACCTGTCTACTTGCCACAAATTGTGTTCCCAAAATTGCTGTTGAGACTTTGAAAAATACACACGGTCACTTATTAAAAGTAAAGATAGTGTTCTATGATGTACTCTGATGGGACTTCTCTGCTATGTTTTTATTTTCAGGAATACAAACGCAAACTGGCGAGGGTGACCCAGGTCCGGAAGGAGTTGCGTTTGCGTCTGAACAATCTTCCAGGAGGACTCTACAACTCTTCAAACTGACTCAAGTTTCACCTCCTGACTCTCCTGCCACTAAAACATCTCAACTTGTCTCTTAGATATTTTATCAGTCACATTGCCATACCCTTTTTTTTGTTGGTTTTAATTTTGGAAAGTGTCTGTGGTTCTCATTCTGTATTTAAAAGATTATTTATCCACGTGGACTTTATTAACAGAAATGTCTTATTTTTCTGTCTGTGAGCTCATCCCTTTGTGCTGTATCTCATCATTGAAAATTATGATTCATAATCATCAGACACAGGCCCCTGCCCATTTAACTTTTACAGCTTTAAAGTGGCATGGGTGATGCTGGTGTGATATTTTTGTATTTATAGTGACTTAAGATGCACCAGAGAATATCCACTTATTGTGATCATTCATAATCATTTTCAGTGTTTTGGATTTCTGTCATAACTTTATTTTACTATATCTGTAAATGCATCTGTCTAACTTTTGGCTATAGATCATTGTTTTTATGCAGTGTGATAATGGCCTGTGAAGAGAATGGTACACTTGTGAAATCTTTAATACGGTATGTCATATTCTGAAGCGAGTACTATTCCATGTCCCTGAAAGCAATTTAAAATGTGTAATTACCATTTACATAAAGCCTCTTTGTGAGAGGGGACGCAAGTCATGCCTCAGTGTACATATTCAGATTTGCATGTAAATATGATGGGAATTATACCTGTAAGTGCTTAAGCTTAGTATCCATGTCAACATGGCTTGTGAAATGGTCATTCAGACAAATTACTGAGGTATCTCTGTACATCAATATCGTCATAGTTGATCAGACATCCACTGTACTGAAATAATGAGTAAAAGAGTCTATTGTGTTGTTTACTGTATCATACTGCTTCATAGATTTATCCTTGAGTCTACTGAATGCTGTGCACATGCCTCACATAGCTTAGGTGCCCCAGTTTCCAAAGCTGTTTGTTTTTGTATATGAAGCAACTTCTTCTTAGAAGCAAATAAAACACAAAATGTACAAATATTTGCAGTCCTTTCTGCAGTATACTGTATGCCATTTTATTTGAGTCATGTGTCGGTCTTGGCCGACAGGGGGCGTGAACGGACATCCATCAACTAACGGGCACCGTACAAAGATGACCCCGTTTAAGTTTCCTACGGCGGCTATAGTGGCCAACAGGGGCCAACGCCCTGCAATTTAAAAAAACATGCAATTGGACAAAACACAAGCAAATTAAGAAAACACCTTCATTAATTTGACAAAACGTATTTAGCAAACACGCTGCAAATACACACAACACAATCAACTACATAAACGCGCAGCAAATACAGAAACGATGCAAAAAGAAAAGTAGATGCAAAAAAAAAACAGATTACACAACGGCAGTTCTCCAGGCCTCTAGAGAGAGCGCTAAGTGGAACAGCTTGATCTTCGACCCCACGGGGAAAGAGAGAGCAATCCGGACCGCGACACGTTCACTCTCGGAACTCTCTTGCTACTGCAAATATTAAGTCTATATTTGAGATATGTTTCTCTCGTTTGGTGGGTGTCTCGGCTCAGGTCACAGGTGATTATACAACAACGGTTACCTACAAAATAAGAATAAAATAAGAAATCAATCTGTACTTCGCTCTTGAAAATAATGAAAAAAAACAGACAGGATTTCTAGTCCCCCTGTAAACCAGTTATTGAGATAGCTTTAGACCGCGGAATTTATCAAACTGAATATATCCCGCCCAAACATAAACACAAAACTGAATCTTACATCGTGTTGTAAGCATAGACCGATAAAATTAATATTAATATCAATATAGAGTCTATGGTTGTAAGTAGGCTAAGACATCTGCTGAGAAAGTTGCACAGGCTTTTCTTTTTGCATCGTTTTTGGTTGTGTTGTGTGTATTTGCAGCGCGTTTGCTAAATGCTGCGCATACGTTTTGTCAAATGAATGAAGTTGTTTTCTTAATGTGAATGCATGTGTTTTCTTAAATTGCAAGGCGTTTGCCCCTGTCGGCCACCGTAGAAAAACTGTGCACAAGCACAACACAGGAAGTAGCTAGCCATCAGCAGCATCGCCCACCAACTTTTGTCAACTGTAAAGACAAGCAGCTGAAATGCTGTGCAAAATAAACCACACAGACAATAACCTTAGCTAGTCCATTATTGTAAGCAAACTACTAAGTAGTACTAAGAGAATTGCTTGCTACTAACACCCATTAACGTACTTACTAGCGTTAGCTAGCCTGTTATGCTACACGCTTGCTAAGCTACTAGCTAGTGGCTTCTTCAAAAGACAGCGTTAACGCAAGTCGTAAAACATCCAACAATGGACACCAATCTCGAAACACCATACGAAGATGAGGCTCAATTCATTGAATGCACGGTAAGCTTACCGTTACATGAATTTGAAGTTGGAGTCTGCATAGTTCAATGCAGAAATGCAGCATGGCTTTCACATAGGTTTTACTGCGTGTTTACACTTAGATACACCTAACTATACCTAATGCAGTCTACATGCACATTGCCTACAGTACACCGAAAATAAACCCCTCATTGATTTATGTTTTCTCTTGAAATCCAGGTATGTGATAAATCCATAAGCGGTGAAACCTTGTACAAGATACATCTGACTACACCTGGACATATAAAGGTACACTGTGTTAAGTAGTAGTCTGTGATAATGTTGAATACTAACTAAACATGTAGTGATAGACGTTTAAGTTGATAGACCGTGAGCACTTCATTTTGACGAGTGTTTTTTCCACGGCCTCTTTTTATTTAGTCACAGGTCTTCCACAGGTTCAAGATACATGTCACAGCAAGAAACAAGGAGCATCCAAAAGTGATCTTTCACTATCTTTTCAACACCTGGGGACTTTTGTCAGAAGACCTTGCCAGTGTATTATTTGTGAAGTATTGCCTGCTTGTATATGACCTTAATTACTTCTGTTCTGCCAGCCAAACACCGTGCATCTTGGTATGCCAAAAAGGTAAATATTTTGGTGGTACAGTAAGTACCAGATCAGTGACAACAACAGGCAAGGTGTTTCATATTTCTTCTAGGTCAGACTTGAAGCTGGAATTCTGGGAACATTGACATTTTGTTCATATGTGCTTAAATATAGTATCTTGGCTACCATGACTTGTTATCTGAAAAGTGTTCTTTCACTTCTTTAAGCACGCTTCATACTTTCCGTGTGTTTTGGGCGGTAATGGCTCATCCGCCCATACGTCCACACCAACCCCTATGTGGCAGTCCTTATGCAGCCAAAATTTGCGACTGCATGGACTGTAGGCATAGCAAGCACGTGAACTGCACATGCTCCACCTCATTTTCCACGCTCCAGTCCAGTTGGTGGCGTATGCACCTCTAGCTTGTTTGCCAAGAAGAAGAAAAAGAAGAGGAAGATAACATAAATTGATGCTTGTTTTGAAGAGAGGTTGCGCAAGGTGATTTGCCATTACCCACATTCAAATACACTTGTCTTTAAAGGAATAGAAAGACAGCCAAATGGCAAAAAAATTGTGCAAACTGGAACTGCGCATGCATGGAACACCAGACCAACGGGGACCCCCAATTGTAGTATACATGGAACTGCGAACACAGACGCTCAACCTGACACGCAACGTTGAAAGTGTGGAATAGCCTTCAGCAACAGGCAACAAGGAAAAAAATGAATGCTTGTCTTTGACAATCATGAAGACTATGTACTGGTAATTTTTGAGGAGTGCCGTATTGTTATATTTATGGCACACAATAAAGCAACATGTTAACACATTTAGGTCAGACTGATCAATATGTATAATATTTATTTTCAGTCCAGTGCTCTCCTGGAAGGTCTAATGACACTCAGAAGATCCATGTGTTTGTGGAAATGTTCAACAACTGACTTCAGACTCAATACTTTCACACTATATACATGGACAATACTTTGCAAACTGAGCTTTACAGATATTGTCCAGGCTGTGTAGCTACAGCAGCTTGTCAGCCGCTTCAGTCCTTCGTCAGTGTCTACGCTGGATGCGTTCAGACACAGTTCTGGCGTGCTTTTCGCAGAGCCTACTGGCCAATACACAATCACTAGTTTAGGCAGAAGCAAAAGTTGCTCCAAAATGTCTTTTGGTTGTGTTGAGGAAAACTGGATACTTGTTCTCTGCATACAGATATGCATTTTACAATCCATTTGGCCTTAAAAAGTTACTATAACATTTTCCCAAGAAGGCGGCTTAATATTAATAATAAAATATGAATAATAAAATAATTTGCAGTAATGTGTAAAAACTATTTTCTGGATATGTATCTTTACTGCACCTCAAGTGAGCTGCGGTTTTGTCAACCATTTTGTATCAAAAAATACGTTTCCATGATATAACCCTTTCTTTGTGTAGCAGTGGTTAAAAAAAGTGTCCTGTTTAACCAGCACTGATTGACTTAATATGTATTGCTCTACTTTCGTTCCTGGCAGAAAGAGGATGCCTTGGTTGCTGCGGGTAAGTAGACTTCATCTTCAGCCTTTTCATTTTGTTCTATTCTGGCCTTGAGTATATTTGCTGTCTATTCTGGCAGGTAATTCATTCCGCATACAAAGGTAACAGAGGTCACTCTAAACCGTTGCCTGGTTTTAATGGACATCAATTTAGTCTATATCCATCAAGGGCTATGATCCCTTAAGAATGGTTATGAAGGCAAAGGACATGTCATCGTTTGGACTGTATCGTGCTGTGTTGAAAATGCGTGCCAGCGCTTTACAGTCTGATATAAAAACTTAAAATTCTAATCTTTCTTTACGCTGTGCAGCCTAAAATATGTCTACACACCTTGGTGTGCTTTCTGTCCTGGGCTGTTTTCATTCTTTGGCTTAAACCCCAGTTAAGGGGCATTTTGACTCTGCACAGTCTCCTGACCCTAGCCCACAACACCTTTTAAGATGAATGGGAATTCCTAATATGAGCCGTACCTTATTGCCCAATATCAGCACCCGACCTCACTAATGCTCTTGGTGCTTAACGGGAGAAAAGTTTTCTAGCCAGGTTCCAAAATCTTGCAGAGATCGTTCTCATTGCAGGCTTCTACAGCAGCAGATTACTGCCCATGCTTTTGGAATAGGATGTTCAACATTTGCCATATAATGTTTGATGGTTATACAGCACAGTTAAGTTGCAGAGAGAAAGGTGTCACAGGAAGGTAAAGTGGCTGAACGGCTGTATAAATCCAGCACGTGTGATTGCCAGAATAAGACGGCGTTCAGACCAGGAAAACAATGATCCAGCAATATTTTTATTTTTTTTTCGCAGGGTTGTGCAATGGTGGGAGTGTCACTGACATGTGTGGTGTCCTGTTGTGTTCCTTAACACCCCAAAGTAGCACAAGTAAACTTTATATTTCACTATTATTGTTTTCCATCAGATCCTTTATAGATTGCAATGTTTTTGACTGCATTTGAATGCAGCTTAATTTCTCAGAGAAAGAAAAGAGATGGAGGAACTGTGCTATGTTGTTTGGCAAACCTTCAGCTGCTACACAACCTCCTAGGCAGTTGAGTGCTTTGCTTCTGATGTTAATCCTCATAGTGATTTTTCCTGTTTCCTGTAAAGGACTCTCATACCACCTTAAAACCGACTGACAAGTCTGATCGCCGTCTACATGATTGGCCACCGCAGTGTGAAGTTGGGTTGTGTTTCTCCAAAAATTGAGTCGTCTTCTTTTTTTTTTTTATCTCCCCACTGCGTCACCCCCAGCCTAAACACAACCCATTAATGAATGGGCCGACCTGCGGTTTCCACCACATTTGCCGATGCAGGCAATGTGAATGCAACTCGCGGTACTGAAACCGGCCCAAGCTAACTGTAGCTGATTGTCAGTTCAAATGTCAACATGGTTGGCGTGTTGTGTTTTTATGTTGTTAATGGTGAAGGACAGGAATTCCACTGTGCACCTTGTTTTGGGCAGGGAGATGATTGCTCTTGGTATTTGAATCATGCTGCCATTTAGCTGAGAGTGTGCCCTCTGCTGGTGTCCTTTGAGTCAAAAGAAATGTCGCTCTTTCACCCATTATTTAAATGTGGGCACAAACCTACATGGCTTCCACAAAACCTTTTGTCGCCAAATTTGGCGGCTATATAAATCATTGTGGTGGAACATCAATGAGTGTGCCAACACTCGCCAACATCTTGTTATGGGTAACGGTAAGTCACAGGCTTGCAGAGAAGCCGATGCACACAACAAATGCCAACAACTTGTTGCGCAACCCTGCAGTTCAGACAAGCTGATTGTTTAATCTAACTTTCTGCGGAAAGGTGGGTTCAAATCCGAGAAAATGCATCCATGCTTCTTGCATGTATAAAAGAAACAGCCACAACATTTTTCCAAATGACTCCTGTGCACACTTGATAATGGGCAGCCTGTGTAAGCAAAGTCCATTGTCACTTTTTTATAAAAGGATTTTGTCTGTTTTAAACTGAGAAAAGAGCTGTGGCATGCTCATGCTTGAAGTCTACATCATTTTTTTTAACATCTTTTGGGAATTCTTTTTGGATGGTAAGATTTTTTTCCCCCTCTACTGTTGGTTATGTAGACAACATCAGCATTTAGAAGCTTTTGTCTTTAAGATACCACAGGAGGCCAAGGTCATTATGCCTCCACATTGTGATTATATAGCAGGAAATCATCTCGGGCCAACATTTCTTTACTTAAAGGCATTTGCACAGCAACACCCAAGGATCATGAGATACAGAAGATTGTGCATTGTTTCAAAGAGACAACCTCCCTGCTGATGTAAGTAGAGCAGAATTGGAGGACTTAAGTGTACAAAGGTGAAAACTTGCAAGATCATACATAAAAATGTATTTGGTTAGTCATTTGCAGCAGTCAGATGTCTTATGTCACTATGTGAAGTAGAGAATTCAACCTGTTTGGCTGTAGCTACAGGTGATCTGTTATTGCTTAATGGCAATATCATTCACTAAACAGGCTTGAGGGAGATAGTTGTGACATTAAGGGCATATTGAGAAAACTCATGATGGTCTGGTAAAAGGTGAACAAAATAGATGGTTGGAAATGTGCAATGATACAGTTGGGTGTAGCTACACCTAAAACAAATAAAAGTACATGAAAAATACAACATTGGACTGGTGTTTGTCCTCTGCTGTGATCAAACCAGCAAAGTGAGTTTATTTCACAATATGATGTAAGATAATCACCAAACATGCCTTTTACACACTACACTACAAGCACTGTACAATACTTTGTCTTAAAAAAAAAAACTACTGTAATGTTTTTTTTGTGGCTAATATTCAGTGTTTGGGTTTTGTCAGGTCTTGCTGTCAGATACCACTGCGTACCGGTATTCGAGGACATTTTACAATATCTGGATTACATGAAGCTTGATGAGCCCATCATTGGTGAATAACTTGATACCATTTTAACCCCCCCACACACACACTCTGCTACCTGCAACCTAAAATAAAAAAAAAAAAAAAAATATATATATATATATATATATATATATATATATATATAAATAAAAGGTATAGTATGTTTTTATTGGTGCTTGTCATTTTATGTATCAATTTCACATTTGCTCTCTTATTGAACTTTTTTTCTGCCTTATTTCTTAGGTTTGAACTATTTGGATGAACTGCCCTGTAATGACTTACAAGCAGGCCCCAGATACACATGTAGGCTATGTCATCAGAATGCAAACCTACCGGAAATGGTCCGTCATGTGATTGGACGTAAACACCGGCAGAAATATGTGGTAAAGCATTGTGAACTTTTTCAGTGCCTGTGTCTGCTTTTTAATGAAGAAGGCGAAACAAAGTGAGAAAGTCTAATATATATATAATGTAATACTTTTGTGCTTATGTAGGAATTGAAACGGCCAGACTTGGTGACCTGGAATAAACAATCCATAATAACCCATGGCGGAAAGATCATACGAGCCAGAGCAGAGATAATAGAGAGGCAGGATGGACGAGGAACTCCAACGGTGGGACATACAGAGATCAGTAACATGAGACATGTTGAATATTAGAATGTACAATTAAAATCATACTTTTGAGAGTAATATGTTGTGTATGTGTTTCAGCAAATGGCGAAAAGAGGGGTAGAAGGCAAATTAAACATCTCAAGAGGTACATTCATGCTGTGAATTCTAAATAATAATATTGGATACAACATTGGCAAAGTTACATTGTATGTTTCCTATGTTTTTGTTGTGTTCTCACTTGACTGAGCATTGATAAATGCATAGAAATGTTGGTCAGAGTTTCACTGAAGGATGGATGTTGCAGGGTTTTTTCTTAATGATTATAGCCTGATATGACGATAGAACTGATACTTAGGCTGATATCGATAATCATGTAGGCCTTTAGTCTTTTAACTTTATTTTTGATAATAATATCTTTATTTTTTTAAAGGTATTTGACACTATATATGTACTGAGCAGGATCATTTACAGAACTTTACACAGAACAAGTCTTTCATTCGGTGCTAAACTGTTTTGACTTGGGTGTTTGGGAATTATTTTTGTTACGACATGTAGGCTATTTAATTATTTTCAGAGAATCAAATGTAATACATCTATGTCAATTTGTGTGAAAAACCTGTCATATAATGAATATTGTATGTAATATTTTTACTTGAACTAAACGTTTGAGTTTGTTCCCTAGTTCCCCAAAGGCAGAAGCAAAATAGGGGCCGCAACATCTCACAGAGTTCGACCCAACGAGATGTGCAATCACACCTACCAGAACTCAAGGACTACCAGGATGAGTACTCTCACCCAGGGAGGTATCACCCAAACATACCCCCATTCCATCCAGAAGACCCTACATGTTAAACAGAGACAGATCCATGTACCACCAGGAGCACACTCTCAGCAGTGACCGCATGAAAGAGGAGCTGTGGAGGGACAATTACAGGGAAAGTGATATAGACAGACGAAAATATTTGGACCCTGATTATCGTACAGAGTATAAAGAGGAATATGTTAAAGATCCACAAAGAAGAGCCGTGCGAGAAACAGGTGGTGTTCCTAGGTATGTTTCAAGGGAGGAAATGCCCAATGGCCAGGCTCAGCATGGAGAGTCTTACCCAGAGGAAGCTCCTCCCTACAGGAGACCCTACCCAGAAAGAGATCAACTGACAGAATTCTTCACTGAAGAAGTTAGGCGTGGGCGAATTTGTTCTGCCGAGTACCAGCCCTCGCAGCCGGTGTACTCAGAAGGCGATGAACAGCGGTGGTCTCTGGACAGGGAATCTGGTCGACATGACAGTATGAATAGAGCAGGCAGGCAGGGATCAAGTGAACCAGAGGCCAAGAGGAGGAGCTTTCCCACACCTATAGAGAGTGACCGTTCGCGTGACCATTTGTTTAATGTGTTAAATGATTATTGTCATGAAATGGGAGGACCACGAGAGGAGGCAGTTGCCAACCGTGGGCCAAGCAGAACAAGACCCACTACCTCTCAGAGACGAGAGGAAGCCACCAGGGCCATCTCTGACATCCCAGAGCCATTCAGGCGTTTCCTGAAAGGGTCAGCTAATAATGAGGGACGGAGTCAAAGAAAAAAGAGCCGTTTCTCTGATGCCACTGCAGAGGAGGTTGAAACGACAAAAGAGATGTGAGTGATAATGTAACTTGTCGTTTATCTGCATAGACTGCTTTCCATTATTCTGGCTAGCTGATACCTCCTTTAAAAATGTTTTATATTATTTGACTGAATGCTTTGTGTTTTACATTTTTGGGATTTTTGCTTTCAGGTTCAGTGATGAGTATGGACCTCCAAATCCAAAGTCTGGCAGTCATCCTAGACCGGTTAGTGTACCATTGGGACCTGAAATGCATGGAACACAACATTCTGACTTCTACATGGAATCACAGGTAGTTGGTCGTGAAATCAGGCTATTTGTTTTGATTATCTAGTAATGTGCCAATATGCCATACTTCTAAATACATACTAATCTAGAAAATATTCTCTTTATGTCATGTACCTGCTGTAATGATATTAAGATATGTAATGTTATTTGGGTTTTTTTAGAGCCCACATCATAATCAAAGCTACCAAAGAGGAGGCTCTGAGCCAAGGGACATCTTTGATATGCTCGTGAGTTTGTGAAATTGGATTTGCAACACACGTAGCAGTGAGTGTGTTTGTTGTGCAGCCATACCTTGAAAGGTGCATCTTAACAATGTATTTTCCCCTACTAGAAAAACGTTGAAATTGAAAATGCAGACGAGGCTAACTTCCTGAAGAGCAAACTCTGCAACCTTCTAAAAGAATTCAAGACCAAAAAATCGGAGAATGCTCTGGTATGTGTCACTCTACACAGGAACTGAATATTTAGTTTAACTTAACATGTCGCTTAATTCTCTGACTCTCTTCAAAACACGAGAAATCAATTAAAGAAATGTGTTTTTGTTGCTGTAGCAAAATAGCCATGGTCGAAAAGCCATCTCCAAAGACAACAGCTTGAACCCAGACCCAGAGCTTTCTCCAAGACACCAGTATGACACTAGCCTACCTAGGGAAGATTCAGACATTAGAAGACCAGACGAACACTACTTTAAAGAAGATCACAGAGGAAGAGGCTGGCAGCAGCGTGAGAATGTAACTGACGAGTGGCTCCAAGACTACCACCATCCTGTTTGTGGGGAACCCAGACAGTCAAACAGAAGCCGGCATGAAGGTGTGTATATATGTACGTGGCTTGCATAAGTTTACACACCCATGCTAAAGTTGATTGAAAAGAGGAATAAAAAAAACATCTTTTGGAAATTGATCTTAATGCCTTAATTAAAAAAAAATTAAGAAAGAAATCCAACCTTTTTAAAGACACCAATTTTCTTTGTGAATGAATAATGTGTAATAGATAAATAATAGATATTCTAGATAAATAAATGTTGTTCCTTAAAATACACACCCCTATGTTAAATTCTCATTGAAGCAGGCAGATTTGTATTATTAAAGGCCAGTTATTTCATGGATCTAGGATACTATGCATCCTGATAAAGGTCCCTTGCCCTTTTTGATTAAAAGAGCCCCACCTCATCACATACCCTTCACCATACATAGAGATAGGCATGGTGTTATTTCAGTTAGTTTAATAGATGTTTTTTGTGTTTCCAAAAGATGTTCTTTTCATTTCTCTTTTTAATCATCTGGGTGTATAAACTTATGCAAGCCACTGTATATGTATGTTTCTTTCTATACACTGGATACCAGTTAGATTGACAAAATATTGATCTTTAAAAGTATGAAAGAATAGTGATCAAATGAAAAACTGGTAATGGTAAATGAAAACTAATTTGAAATTTATTATATAAGTCTGCATTTTCCGACCTTTCATTCAAGTTCTTTTCCTATTGTTTTTTCTTGCAGAGGTTTTTGGGTGGCCAGGGATATCTCAGTCGCCAGATACTACCAACTCAAATGAGCCAGCACGTTATCCTAAAAGGTTTCAAGAACCCATGCACCCTCGTGACTACCCACCTGCTGCAGAGGAGTTTTTGGACTCCCACTCTTCCCCACCTCCGCACTACATGGAACGAGGACACAGGATGGACAGGGGCCCTCGGTACTCCAACAACCTGGAGAAAATCACCTCCACCCTTCTGGAACTTGTGGCAAGGAAATAATTGTCAGATTTCTATACCTTTAAGGGGATACTTTGGTTTGAAAACATGATTAGACATTACATTTCTTTCTTCCTTGTTATTTATTTTTTAGGTTATTTGGCTTTACACTTAATAATTTGATTAAGTTAATAAATTGATTCATGAAAAATGTTAAGTATGAGTGTCTTAGTTAACATTAAAATATTTGTCTACTGCAGCTGTCATGTCTTTGTTTTACTGTTACCAGCAGCAAGTAGTAATATTGTTATTGCAATTTAAGTATTACATTTTGCAGCAAACTTAATTAACTTCAACTTAATTTAAATTAAACTAACTGCAGACATTTGTGAAATACTTTAAAACATGTTTCTATTAAATCAGTCATATCTTCCTGTTTTTATACTTAGCAGCCACATTTATATATTTTACTGTGTCACGTAACTGTTACGTCATCACGTTCCTATATTCAACTCTTTCCGGTTCAATAGCAGCCATCTTGTTTCCCTTTGCAAGCTAGCTAAATAAAATAAAAAATACGCTGAGCCGGACTTCACTTCGAACCCGTAAAACAAAGTGAGTAAGAAATTAAAATTCGTTGATGTGTAGAACGTTTACAAGAAAGCATTCCGTGTTGGGTGGAAGTAGGAGCATTTTCTTCGCTTCTTTTCATTTGCTGCTGTTAACCAATAGACGATTGTTTTGGAAGATGAACATAGGCGCCATTTCCCTCCCCGCTCTCTGAGGCGCTTATTGGTGGCCCGCTGAAAGGATCACGGGCGGTCAGGAAACTGATATTTGGTGTCCACCATGTTGGCTCAAGTCTAAGTAATTGTAAGATGGACTGGCCATTTCTACCGGGCCCCGAATGGCGTCAGTTGCAGAACTAACTTAGCCCTAAAAACCTTGATTGGTGGAATCTAGTCCGAGGTTTGATTGGTCTGAAGGACAGATCCAAACGTTGTCTTTATTGGTTAGACTGCTTCTTCCTAGCTTTGGAAAACGTTGCAAACTTTCACTTGATGTCAGGACTCGTTGATTAGTGGGGAAATTACACCTCGGATGGTCACCTGTGCTGTACAACAGTCATCAGTGTGCACCTCCAACAACCTAATATTAACAAGTCAGGGCCAGCAGTGACTGACGATATCATAACGTTAGCTACTAGTGCTAAATGTGTGCGTTGGAGGTTGATGGCATAACGTTAAGTGTTTAGCAGAAATGTCATAGTTTAGCACTACAGTGTATTCTAATGTTTTAGTTTATTGAGCTACACGACCTTATAATGGATGTATTATAAGGTATCACTAATAATTAAATGCTGACTTCCATCTGCTACCCTAGGATGTAGCTTTGGTTTCTCTGCTAGCCGCTTTGTTCGTCCTAACTGGCTTATAATGTAGGCTGTAGCGACCTAGTTAAAGTGCAACATCGTGTTTAAGGCTAACGCGTTAAAGTTGCCTTACTCCTACTGTAAAACCATTGTGCTATCTATGCGTAAATATGAATTTTCTTTTCTTTTAAAAAAAATATCTTTTCTTACTCAGGTCAGTGTAAGCAACACACCGGGTCATTAAATAATGAAAGAGAGCGCTTTAAATTACGCAACAATATCTTAACAGAACAGATTCACCCAACTTATAGCTGTGTTTAGTTAATGTTAATTAGTAATATGCTTTCATCTAAAAACCATATCATTTCTCTGCTATATATCCCAGTGAATTCAAGAATTTCAAAGGTGCTTCAGCAGTTTCTATCCAGTGTTGGCAGTTGAGACAAATAGCATCTCCTGTTTACATTCTTGTAACCTTAGCTTTCTTTATTAATCTAAAGAATGTATATTAACGTTGTGTTCATAGTTCACTATGCACGTTTAATGTAGCAGTTATTTATATTATATTTAACATGACTTAATGAGTGTCGGTCATACTTTTTGAGAATGTAATCTGAGTCTGTGTGCAAGTCAGTCAACTATTTATTTATGCAGGTGTGGATGTGTTTTGCACGTTTGTGGGTAAATTCATGGCTCGGCCTGACTGCCTTGAGGGTGCTGTGTGTTTATCAAACCCACAGTCTGGCTGGTGTATGTTTATCTCTAAACAGGGCCAGTAAGAGCAAACATGTCCCTGCTAGGCCCTGCATGCAGCACAGGTCATGGGAAGGTCTCATTTGTACAGTGACCTTGCCAGGTGTCATGGCTGAGGCATTTTTGGTAGTCAGAATACATCTACAGAGAGAACTGCCTGCAAGATTAATCTTCGTACAACTCCCCTCTAATCATTAACTAGATGGCTGTAGTACCTGCTCTAGTCCCCATGCTCCTCAAAAATAGAAAAGGGAACATTTAGCGTTGTTTCTCTTGAGTCTCTATCTTGTTCTTTCACTCTCTCTCCACTTGTTCTACCCCTCCCATCCTGTAACAACTCTCCTCTCTGTCCTTCTCCATCCTTCCGCTTCCCCTCCCCCTCTAGAATTTTCATTGATTGGGCAGGTTTGCTCTCTCTCTGTCTCGCTTAAGCTTTTTGTGTTCCTTAATACAGTCTTGATTTGCAGTAATATGCAGCATAAAGCTTCAGGTCATACCACCTTCCTTTGCACAAGTTATCAGTTACAGGCTACTCTAGCCAAAACTCATTACCATCACACCTTCAATGTCTGTCACATCTCAACACTTTATTAAATAAACTTTTAAGTTTCTTCATGAGTTTGCATATTAGATGTGGAATTACTGATGCAGTCAATAGTGCAACACACTGAGTTGGGCACAAGCAGCAGTGTCATACTTTGGTGTTCTAAAGTAAAGGTTATTGTGTATGAGGATGCACATTAAACCAGTGGTGAGGAGTTAACAAGAAGGGCATTGTATGACATTGCTGAAGTGGTTTTTTGATGACGTTTTTATTGTGGAAGTTGCTGTGAGCGTTGTTTTTTGGGGTCAAGACAACAATGTCTTTGTTTACAGACTTTGACCCATATCTCTTAAGTCTTGTTTATCCACAAATAGGATGAGAATCAAATGGACTCTGTTTCCCGTTTCTGTGGCTCTTTACCAGCCAGATGATTTTTCTTCATGTTGTACAAAGGCTCTACAATGATCTGTTGCCGTATTTTTTAGTGTAAATTTGATTGACATCGATATAAGGGTTTTATTATAATAATGTTGTGGTTGCAGTAAGATGCAAAACTAATTGTTCTCATGATCATTTGTTGAATAAAGTCTAACTCAACTAATTCATATTCTAAGTAAATAATCAGTCGCCATGCATGGAGAAGCATAATATTAACGGTACAATGAATGTCATTATAACAAGTATGCTGGAAAGAGGCTAGAGGTTTGTGGTGTGTGACTGTGAGCAAGGATGAATGAGAAAGCAAGGACAAAATGTGTGTGTATGTGCATGTGTACCTGTGCACACGTATGAGACAGCGAGTCTGCCTAGTATGCTTTTGTACTTTAAATCATGTGGATGCAACATGCAGCATCCGTTCTGCCTCTTGTTTTAGCCAGTGAGGGCCAGCATGGCTGCCTGCATCACTGTGTTGTCAGCCTGTAGCAGCAGAGAGGAGGCGGGGCAGAGGGAGACATTTAGTTTGACATTGTAAATAAGCAGAGAGCAGTTGTCAGAGAACAGCCCGTGAAACCTTTCTCATCCGTCCAGCAGCAGGAGAGGCAGAGACCGCCCGAGGACAAACAATGCCAAGGCAAGCAACCACTAGCACACCCTCACACAATCCCAGAAGAGCTTTCCACAACTTTATTTGGTCTTTTTACCTATTCTCCTCCCTACTCTCTCTTCCTCTTTTCTTTTCCCTGACCCCTATCCTGCAGCTCAAGGTAACTTAGAGCCGGAAGTTGGTTGTTGGTAAAAAGGGGTTGGACAGAGAAAAGGGGAGGAACTAGGGATGTGTCAGAGCAGATTGGTGTCTGCAGTGTCCAATGGCATAGGAGGACCATGTCTTTGCATTGGTTGCAAGTGTCAGAGTGAGGCGGGAGTTGAGTGTGAGGCGGGGTTTGAGTATCATGTAGCATGCTAGATTGATTACTCTTGAATGTTAAAGGGGAAGGAGGCTAGAGATTTTTGTCTGAGCCTGGAGTGCCGCTGTACCGTTTGCCTGCTGTTGCCTGCTGCTGTGCTGGCTTTCTATTCCCTCTCGCCCTCTTCTCTGTGCCGGGCCTGGGGTCAGCTCAAAGACAAACGCACAGGTCACTGGCTAGAGAGAGGGAGAGGGGTTAGAGAGTAAAAGAGAGAAGGTCAGTTAGTTAAAGGCACTTGTTCAGAAGAGAAACAGGAGAGACGGGGCTGTGTGTTTAGGCTGGAGGAGGACATTGGGGGGGGGGCAGCTGAAGGAGACAGGGCAATGTGTAAAGGGAGGGTAGAAGAGAGAAGGGGGGAGAGGGGTAGAAGAAGGGGGCTTGCTCTTCTCTGTGTGTCCAGGCTGAGAGCCTTTTTAAAGCCGTCCAGTGGAGCCAGAGTACCTTTTGTCTATTAATACGATCAGGGGACTGGAGGAAGTGAAAAGCTTGAGTTTTTCTGTCAACCTCTTCTTCCTGCTGCCGCTGCTGTTCTCAAGAAGACTTGAACAGGGCTATCGTTTCCCTCTATTCTCCTCTGCTCCAGCAGGGCACACCGTTGACCATGAAGAGCACAGGGGTAAGTTTGACCACTGAAAACACCTCGAGAGAAGAACTTGGCAAGTTGGTTAGGCTGAGGGTTTCTCAATAAATTGTTCATCTCTGTTCACTTTGTGATGTCTCTCTGTCCATCATGCTCTGCAGTGATGAGACCGCATCTCTCCTTTTACAGCTGTCCTCAATCCCCCTTCCTGTCCTCTGTGTGTGTGTGTGCGTGTCATCAATGTCCTTCAGTTGTCACCTCCAGTACAGCATTAATGCTTTTTACGGAATGGACTGCTATAAAAAAAAAAAGAAACTATGGCAACCACGTTGCATGTTTGTATTTTTTTAATTCTCAATGTAACAATGTAGAGTGAAGTCTGTCTGCTTTTGGCTGTCACTTGTTGTGTTTTGACTGGACCACCATCACTTGCCCAGTGCCCTTACATCGACTGCATGTAAGTGCATGGCTGCCTGACTCTGATGTTCTTCACTGTTTTGGTGTCCGGGGGGGCCTGCCTCACACTGCTGGTCCAGACCCTGTTTTTCTCCACTGATGTCCTTGTTTACACGCTAGTATCCAGACAGTGACGCAGAGCTGAGAGGCAAAGATGGCATTCATGTTGAAAAGAGATTTGTTGTATATGGAGGAGGAGATCTATAAGTGTTGTTGTTGCTGGTAGTGCTGTGGGTCCCCAGGGGTGGAGGTGCAGCTGGTTGCAGTGAACTCAGGACCCCCCAGGTCCCCGCCTCGATGGTACCAGACGCCCAGATGGGACAGACTGTCAGCCTGTCAGCTTCAGGGACAGAGGAGGCTAACAGTTTGATCTGATCTTTTGTGATGGAATCTTTGGAGGGTGCCTCTCCTCTGACTGCCTTTCTTTCCCCTCCTCTGCTCCCTAATTGAAAGTTTCCATTGGTGCCTTTAACAAAACAGAAAGCGAGTGCGAGAGATCGAGAGAGGGAGACTAAAAATAACTCTTAAGTTGAAGCCCTTGCTGCCAAATCCCAGGGTTGGCTGCTGTCTGCATGAGATTTGAATATCATTTGTGCTTGTACTGTACCATAGGCACACTGGGGGACGTAAACGAAATACACAAACCACTTCGACATAGCTAGGCCTTTCCGCTTATCACTAAGGCAACCACTACCTCCATGCATTCACTCTTTTGCCCTTGCCCCTGTGTGTTTTTACATGTGTACACTGTCACTAAAGACAGTGTGGACAGCCAGGGGGAGTCAGCTGTTTTCCGGCTTGTAATATGCAGGTAGCTTTAGCCCTGCCTACTTTGGGCCTGGACATTTGATGAAGGTCACAGGAATGTGAGATTGGCTCCTGCAGTCTCTCTGTCAGCAATGAGAAGGAAACACGTAACGGGAGATGAGTGGAAGCGAAACCCAAAGGGAGATACAGAACAGAGCTAATTTGTACAGGAGGTGATGTTTTTATTAAGCTTCTAAGAAAGTACACAGCCCACACCACTGGGGTCACTTAAGTGCTGCAGTGAAAGTTAAAAAAAAGAACTGTAATTTTCTATTCTCTCTCTCTCTCTCTCTCTCTCTCTCTCTCTCTCTCTCTCTCTCTCTCTCTCTCTCTCTCTCTCTCTCTCTCTCTCTCTCTCTCTCTCTCTCTCTCTCTCTCTCTCTCTCTCTCTCTCTCTCTTCTGTTGAATGACCTTGGAAGATCAGTGACTAGCACTTCCTGGAGTTTGCTTAAAGCAGAACCAAGGGCAAAGTTTGCAGGGTTGGTCGGTTGGCTGGTTCGGTCCAGCCATGCCAAAGGGATGTTGCACTGCAGGTCACGCCGAGCATGTCCGTTATAACCCTGTCTGTTCTTTTTTTTTTAAATCACAAAACAATTGCACCACCATCTGTGAAAATGTTGTCCGTGAGTATCCCAGTAGTTAATCTGTTATTCCTGGCTGGGAACTTCTTGTTTTTTTTGTTTTGCCTGAGTAGATCATTTACCCTTCATGCTGTAACCATGCCAGTTCATTTCTGTGTGGTACTTATGATTGGGTTCATTAAGGTGAATGCTTTAATTTGATTTATGTCCGTCTTTTAAAATGAATGTTTGTCTGGATGACATTTGTTACCTAGGCTGTATTTAGTCAATCTATTCAGGTATAGTAAATCAGAATAAAACCGACATACTGAGTGTTAAACATTAGGTAACGATTCTCAGTGGTCCAATGCATTTGTTTTTCTGCTTAGACTTTAACCTTTAGTGACCTTCCTGCATAACTGCCCATTCTGCATCATTGACAGTTTCACACAGCAGAATGTGGGAAATTGACCTCTTCCTGACATGTCACTGTAGCAACACTCCTCCCATAGATGGTAATATTATACAAAAAAGGTGTCTTTCAGTTGATTTCATCATTTATAGTGAGTGAAACATTGTGGTAACCTGTATGTGGGGTAAAATGTTTGCTCTTCGTATGGCCTGATGTTTGAACTAATACATTTTATTTATAATGCCCTTTACATTTCAAATGAAATCTCAAAGTGCTACAAACTGTAAGCAAGCATAAGCTTTATAGTCATTGTATGGGGGAAAGTAATAACCTTTGTCTTTTAGCCCTTCCTCTTTGTTGTCCCTTTTCTCAATCATTTGTCAACAAAATGTATCTTAATTTGTCTATATCTATGTTATATGCTAACAGTCATATTGACTTGAAAGGGGATTATAAAAATCTGTTTAGTTTTAAAACTATCTGGGATTACCCAAAGTATATTCTCATAAAAAGCATTTTTCAGATCTTTTCAAACTGATATATTATTAGATTATAACACTTGCCCCCTCATTTGTGTGTGGGTCATGCCTCTCAGTGCACATCTGCTTCAATGTGAAGTGTCAGCTTTGCTTCAGGGAAAGATCTGGAATGAGATGAGTTTTCCTTCAGCACTGACGGGTTACTGAAACACCTCGGGGAAATTCAAAAAACTCAATTTACACCAATCATCGGGTCATTTAACTGCAGAACATTTCACCTTAACCAAAGGCCAATTAATTAATTCCCTCAACTCTACTGTGTCTTTTACAACAATGCCGATGTTTGAGTTTGACTCTGGAAACGTTTCCCATTCCTTGTTCTTTTAATAATCTTAGAGAGCAAATTAATCGGCATGTTGCTTAGTGATAGATACTATCTCATTTTTTTTTCATGTTTTGCATCCACTGCTATCCGGTTTATTTGGACATGACTTGAAGTCTCATTTAAAGTGGTGTGATGTCACAGTTAGAGCGAGTAGCTGATTCTGCTGTGAGTGGCCACTTGATGTGACGTGCCACTTAGCGAGGGAGGGAGGGAAGGAGGGATGAGAGCCGGAGAGATGCGGGGTGGAAGAATAACATTAGTGCTGATTCAGCTGCTGCAAGTGGAGCAGCATTGGCTTTCTCAGAGATGTTGGAAAAATGGGATCAGGTGAAAGTAACTAAGACAGAACAAGAGAGATGGGAAGAGCTGAAGAAGAGACAGGAAGAAAGATGTAGAGCCGACGAAAGGAGGATGAGCAAGTTGCTGTTTTGGACAATGTCGACAAAGCACAGACATAACATTTGTCCTCAAAGACACACACACACACACACACACACACAGAAACCCAACACCGGCATCTCTCTATCTCAATGACCTGATGAAGGACAACAGAGCCGCAGGGAAGAGGAGAGATGAACAGCGCAAAAACACAATGCACCCTAATATAGCATACAGTAGCAGCTTAGAGCAACACAGCTAGACTAGACCCAGACCATAGAAGGTGTTGCAAAAGTCAACAGAATCCTTTATATTCTGCACTTGTGTGTCATACATCAGCAGGCTTACACAAACTTTCCATTGACGCAAAGCCTTGGGAAATATGGTAATATCGGTGTACTGTAGGTAGAGCACGCTAGCTGGAGGAGCA
Source organism: Etheostoma perlongum (assembly GCA_026937815.1). Lineage (NCBI taxonomy): Eukaryota > Metazoa > Chordata > Actinopteri > Perciformes > Percidae > Etheostoma > Etheostoma perlongum. The sequence goes on along the minus strand of CM049384.1, from coordinate 14,772,552 downwards.
AAGTTTAAGGCATGTTGATACTTAACCCTTCACTTCTTTACTCACATACTGTATGCTCTGTTTCTTTTTCCCTTCTCACGTTTCGGCCTGCCTCTCGTCATACTTGGTTTCTTTTTTCTGCTCACATATTAACTCCCCCCCCCCCCCTGCTGCTGTGGTTAGTGCATGGCTGTGTATTTAGATTGAGGGTCACAGGGTCAGAGAGGGGGGTTGGGGTGTGATTTAGTAACAGCTCTTTCTCTCTCAGTTTTCAAACAAATTGCAGGAGTTTAAGAGAAGTGTGTTATATGTGTGAGAAAGTTCTGGGTGGCCTGTGTGTTTTACTCTTTTTTTTTTTTTATCAATTGAATCATTTGCTATTTTAACTTCTTTATCCTGCTCTGTTTCCTCTGTCACAGCGTTGGCACCCTGGCAATTAGCCTGCTGGTTGTCTGTAATGCTGTTAAGTGAGTTATCTAATATTTGTTTTTTATCAGACTACCAGATGGAGAGTACACACAAAGATACAAAAGGTTGTCATGTTTAAAACCTATCACACAATAATGCTGATACGTGTGGTAAAATGCTGTTTAGCTGGAAAAGCAAATGGCTTTCATTTTGCTCACCTTATGTGCATGGTCATGGTGCTGCAAAGTACATGGAGGCCATGATTGAACTGGCAGAGGCATCCGGCACAGGGTAAAAACTACAATTCATTTATGCCCCGTGGAATGCTGGGATTGGTCTAGTGACTGCGGGATTTCAATCAACCTTGAAATGCAACTGGACACTGGAGCGTCTGACAGAGAAGGGGAGACAAGGTCAATCACTAGCCTGGCATGCCATAGCTACATGCTGCCCGATTGATTTATATAAAACCAGCCCCCCCCCCCCCCCTCCCAACCGCAGCCATTCTGTCTCATTGATTTAGGCTACTCTCTGTCAAAAACAGAATGAGTAAACAGGATTTAGCAGTGCTTCTTCTATATTATTTAGTAACTGTAACTGCCATAGAAGCAATCTTTCCTGTCAAAAATCAATCCGGTGTTCTGGATTAGTGATTTATTGGTTCTAAAATATTTACAACTGCACTTAAACTGTATGAATACATGCGCAGACTTGGAACCAGAGTCAAAACAATCCCCTACAACACCGATGTAACAAGGGAGACACTTGATGGAGTGCTTGAAAGGCAGTTTTTTGTTTTGCATTGGTTTGTCAGCTGGACCAGAGTTGGAGCCATTCATGATTGTTGGCCCAGAGTGAGAAAAAAGAGAAGATAAAAAGGAGACCCCCCCCCTTTCCAAACACTATTTTTTTCTTTTTGTCATGTCTCTCTCTGCAGCTCCCTCTTTCTGTTGCATTTGACCCACATAGCAGTTTGCACAGCAGTCTGACTGTGGCCTTGTTTGTCTGTAACATCCCCCTGTTGAAGCCTTTGGCACTTTGTCTTAGTGCTGGCTTAATGCTGAACTGGTCAAGGCACGACCCCTCCCTCAGCAACATACACAAACACACCCTGTCTCTCTTGAGTAGCTCATCTCTAGTTCTGGTCCCCTGTGTTCCTTTTTCTTCTCCCTTCTGGCAAATCTCTTCACTGAGGTAGGGAGAAACAGGAGAGATTTAAAGACTGTGATCCAGACACTCCAAGCTCTGCATGCCCAGACAGGCAGGCCAATATTCCTCCAGATTCCTGGCATGCCATAGTAACCTGCTGGTTCCTCTTTCAAACCATCAGACCCCTTGTAGAAGCACTGGATTTTATGTAAACATGTGTGTGTGTGTATGTAACGGTTCATTTCACTTTACAGCCTTGGTTATTTTGCAAGCATGTGTCTCTTCACAATGTGTGCCCACCAAAAAACTGGCATTAAGTTGTTTTCAGGAGATTGTTTCTCTCTGACACAAACACACATGCATCTCCTAGATCTGTGGCTTCAGCATTGTTCTCTGCCCCACATGGTTGACTTGCACATGACATGCTTATGTTTGCAGAGGAGCTGCATATGTGCCCAAGGTAAGCCATTCCTAATCAGGGAGTGTGCAAGAACTCTGGTGGTGGGTTCTTCCAGGGCAGGTTAACATCCCACAAGGACAAGAATAGAAGCCTGTTGGGGCACTACTTTAGATTTCACTGTATGATAATTATAGGCCATGCTAGGATATGTGGTTCTGACACACAGGAACGTGGGCAGCGCAGCCTTGGCTTGGACTGACTTGACTACTGACCTGTCTTGAGTCTCTGAATCATAACATCATGTCTTTGTTTTTGTGTTTGCTAATAATTGAACCTTTTGCTTCCACCTCTCTCCTCCCCTGTCATTCCTTGATGCAGCAGAGTAGAGGATGTCCGCAGATGCGTTCGGAGCCGGTGGCAGCGATGCCCAGCAAACCCTGCAGTCCTTTTGGCCTCGTGTCATGGAGGAGATCAGGAACCTGACTGTGGTACGGTGTCCACTGAAACAGACCGACACACACATCCAACAACAGCCTCATTAAAACTAAGATTCAATGGTTTTATGTAGGCCTGCATGATTAATCAAATTCAGTGTTTCTCAACAGGGGTGGTACAGCCCCCCAGCGGGCGTTACGAGGATGATGATTAGTACTGGCACTGCAGCGTTATAAATTGGTCTTGTGAACTTTATAATCTATATTAAGTTGCAATCATTCATCTTTAATAAGTCTATGAACATAGCTGTCGAACATTTTTCATTCCATGATATGATTTTTTTTTGATGATTATTGATAACAGTAGTAACAACAATAACCGGACTAATAACAATAGTAATTATCATAACAATAATAGGGCCTAATCAATAATATTCAGGGCAGTTAGCCTACATCTTATTTGATGGGCGGGCGGTAAGAGACCTGGATAATTGATAGGTTGGCACTTGTGTCAAAAAGGTTAAGGACCTCACAATCGCAATGTCACTTTGTGCAACTGCAAAAATGGTGCGTTTTGCGTAAACAAAAGGTCTGCTGAATGTGTGACACTCTAGTCTCTGTGTGCACTGCAGTCTCCATGTTGTAACAGCCTTCACTTAAATAACAATATTACCAACAGATGAGGAAACAAATTTTTGATCAAATTTTTAAAGGGAGCAAGAAAAACACATCAAGCATACAAGTAGTACAGAGGATATACGATAATTGACAACACTTTGGTTCACTCTCTGCACAAACCCTCCTCGATGGCGACCCTCACCCCTCAGATAAAAGCTTGATGTTTATATTGTTCACTGTTAACTAATTTTACGTCATCTTTTTCCTCTCGCCCTTCCCTCACCCAGCCGCTACGCTAATGGTGTGTTCAGACCAAATAGGTATCCGGAAATTTACTGCAGGGTTGTTCAATGGTGGAAGTGTCACTGAAATGGCCCATTTGTGTGATGTCGTGTTGTGTTCTTTAACCTCCCCAATGTAACACAAGTAGACTTTATATTTCAGTGTTTTCCGTCAGATTGTTTATAGAGCTCAATGTTTCCTTTTCAGTTTAATTTCACAGAGAAAGTGAGAAGGAAAATAAACGAGCAGGACAGATCGACTGTGCTTTGTTGTTTGGCAAACATCTAGCTGTTATACAAACTCCTGGACAGTTCAGTGCTTGTGTTTTTAAGATTTCTTGTGGCAGTGATAGAGGCAGTGATCCTTCCTACTCTTTACTTTACAGAATTCTCACACCTCCTCAAAACCCACTGACAAATCTGATCTCCGGTTACATGATTGGCCACCAAAGCGCAACGTGGGGTTATGTTTCTCCAAAGGTTGAGTGAAGCTGGATTTATGCTTCTGCAGAAGCTCTACACAGAGCTTTCACTGTAGTCTACATAGTGGCCTGAGGTTTATACTTGTGCGCTGATGTCTGCGTCTAACTAGCGTATCTCTTTAAGAGAATAGCAGGGCCGTCATGTGTATATGCTGGGGAGTGTTAGGTTTGGAGCGAGTACCAACTCTAGAGGCGTAGTAGGAGAAACAAAGTGTCTCCTGTGCTTTCTGGTGAGAAAGCTGTAGCAGGAAAAGTTAACACTCTTCTTGATTTCATGTTCATTATGGAGAAGGAGAACCCGGAAATGAGTAGGGGGAAATGCAACGCTACCAAGCCACGCACAAACAGACGAATCACAGTTGCGGCCTGCGTCGCCGCGACGTGTAGTTACATTAAGCATGTTCGAGATTAGCTTTGCCACCCCGTAAGGTGGACTGGAGCAGGCAGGAGCAGCAGCTGGGGGCAGTGACAAAAGCTGCGGTCAAGTCGGACAGTTTCCAGCCGTTTCCAGCAGCCTGAACAGAAACACTCACATCCTGTTAGATACCAATTTAATAAAATGTTATCCGACCCATATATCAGCTTCTCCTCAGTCTCCTGATTTAATAGCTGTTTAAATGCTCTACATGCAATCTGTTGCTAATGTTAATATACAACAGACTGGAGATGATCTGTAATCTGAACGTATTTAGTCTCTAACTTCAAGGAGTGGGAAAAATAATTGATTCTTAGTCTCTGATAAGTTAATAATCAATTATTAAATTATTATTTTAAACGTGTTGCTTTTAATTTAAAAGTTACTGTCTCCAGACATGTACAAATCAGAAAACATGGACAACAATTTAGAGTTTAGTCAAGATTGCAGAAAAACCCCACAAAAGGGGAAAAAAAGGTTTTGTATATACAGTGGCTAGAATACGTTTACACACCCATGCTAAAGTTGAATAAAAAACATCTTTTGGAAATTGATCTTAATGCCTTAATTCAGTGGTTCCCAAACCTTTTCAGCTCAAGACCCAAAAGAGAAATTTGGTGTCTCCCCGGGACCCAAATTTACAGAAATACACCATGAATCATTGTAACATCTACATTTTTAAACTGTGGACAAAAGACGAAACAAACTATGAATTTAAATGCATGTGAAGTATATTTATTCCATTATAATGAGGCCTTCAGCGCTGCTCGGTTCCCTTTGAATGCCTGATAGATAACAGGGAGAATCATTATTAATCATTGCCAATTGGCGACCCAATAAAACGGGTCTGCGACCCATTTTGGGTCCCGACCCTTAGTTTGGGAAACATTGCCTTAATTAACAGTTTGGAATATCCAACCATTTAAGGACACCAATTTTCAATGAATGCTTTGGCGAGACATTCTTTGGAATGCCATGCCAATCTGGGGGGTTATTTTAATTCCAAAGGCCAAGGGACCTTTATCAGGATGCATAGTATCCTGGATCCATGAAACAACTGGCCTTTAAAAATAGAAATGTGCCTTCCTCTATAAGAATTTAACATAGGGGTGTGTATACTTATGCCCCCTGTGTTTTAAGGGAGAACATTTATTTACCTACAATACATTATTCATTTACAAAGAAGATTGGTGTCCTTAAAAGGTTGGATTTTCCTAAATTTTTGGAATTAAGGCATTAAGATCAATTTTCAAAAGATTGTATTCCTCTTTTTAGTCAACTTTAGCATGGGTGTGTAAACTTATTCAAGCCACTTTATACACATGATCTAATAAGAAATGCTTGAAATAATTAAGCAAAACACATACAGGCTGTTCATTTACTATCACATTCCGTCTGACCAGCTCATGTTTCATGTTAGAAGTTAATTCTCCACCTTTAAACATGACTGAGCCTCTGACATGGAAGATTACTGTGAGAGAAGGTGACTTTCACAAGCATGTTTAAGGCTTAAGCATGGAATGACTACACAATATAAACCTCAGACAAAAAAAGTCATTAAAACTTGTGTGTGACAAATATGTCAAAGTCTAACAAACTTTTTTTATTTATTTTTTTACTAGATTTATATGTATATTCTTTAAAATCACGCATGGAAATGTAAATAAACAAAAATTGTTGCATCGTTAATCGGTTTAGAATCAAATCGTGGGGTGCCCAGAGATTCCCACCCCTACTAACTACTAAACGTCACCATCAGCCACACAAGTGTTCTGTTAAGGGACTAAGCCTTCAAATCAGAAAAATATTTAAAAAAAAAATAATGAAACGTTTATATGAAACGTCATTTTGTGTTGATTCTGAACCAATCAGCTGTTAGATTAGCTGAGAGCCAGGCTTTTCCGATCGTGCCCTGAGTCTTGTAGTGGGTGGAGAGCAACTCCAGAGTTTGGCTCTAAAAAGTGTGGCCGCCTTGATCTCGTGAGGTTATTGCTGCCTACACGTGCATGACGTCAGATCAAGTCGGACATAAATCTAACCAGCATGCATTGGGTCAGCGATTGCCGGTGATCAGTTTTGCGCAGGCCTGGCTTACCTCGAACAAGCCTAACTTTTTGCCGCAGGCCACTGTGGGTTTTTTCTATCTCCCCCCTGCGGCACCCATCGCAGGAGCCGAAACGCACTACCCCAATTCAAAATAAATGAAAACCTGCGCAGGCTGTTTGAATGCAGAAGTCCCAACACCACACACCGGCGGTCACTCGCCCCGCTTGCTTCACCAATGACACACTGATGTCATTCACACAACTCACCTGCCATTCTTTCTCTCACTAATGCCTGATTGATGCTTCTGTGTGGAATCCACGTTGAATCTGCCCTCTGAATTACTCTACCCCATGGATGTAACGAGAGCTACCATCATAACAACATCCATAAAAGATATGACCAGTCAGTCTGTTTAGGTAGTAGCACGTGTGTCGTGTATGATCACGTGAGTATCAGAAGTGTAGAGGGGTTCAGAGCATGTAGACTTTAAGGAGAGGCTGTATTATTTGGTGCTTTAGCTGTCTTCATGATGCTGTTATAAAATAAAAAAGTAAAGTACAAATTATATTTTGTAACTTAATCACTAGTTATTATATTACACCCATCCTAAATGTCATTGCTAATAAGGTCATACAAAATATATTATTTTAATTACAATTTGTATTTTTCTTATTTATTGTTTCAATTATGTTTAGCAAGCAAAAACAAATGTTTTTAAGTTATTGCACATTGTTTCTTTATGTATTTCTTCTTATGCTCGTTTAACTTTGTAGGTTCAGTTTAAGAAAAACACATTTCAAAATGTAGCATAGCATTTGGTGCATTTTTCTTGATAATCAAGCAATTAGACTCATGATACCATTATATTGCAATTGCAGTATTGTAAATCGCAATGTGACTTTTTCTTCAAATTGTGCAGCCCTCGTTTTATGTGGTTTCAAACATAAACACATGCAAAATATGAAAGAACAACTTTCTTAGTCTCTTTCTGTATCTCTAACTAACCACACATCCATTTTTTCCAGAAGGATTTCCGTGTGCAGGAGTTGCCACTGGCTCGAATCAAAAAAATCATGAAGCTGGATGAGGATGTCAAGGTAAGAGGACAGCTTAAGTAATTTACCATTTTGAGAAAATAATTGTTATGGGGTTAAATGAGCCACAGAGATCTACTGTTATTCCTTACATAAAACTGAGAAATTAAATCCGCTACAGGTCAGACCAAAACCGTAAGAGTATATAACGCGTTTGTCAATTCTTAGTAGTTTTAGCCGACCAATTAATTGGCCGATTTTTGGCATTTTTTACATTATCGGCATCTGCCGTTTTTTTATTATTTAGGGTAGAAGTGAAGATGTTTTCAAGTGTTATACAGTTTCTTCAGACCTAAAACAAAGAAATGCTGCTCGGCCATCGGCTGACCCTGATTTCTAAATATTGGCATCGGCCAGAGAAAACCCCGTATCGGCCGACCTCTAATTTTGCATTCTGGTACGTTTCAACAATTGAGATAGGATTAGGGAAAAAATTAGTGTTGTATAGCTTGAACCAGTTTTTTAAAATACCTTTCTGAATTTACTTACAAAAGTTTGATTATTCTCTAATTTGGTGCCTGTATTTATCAAGTTGTTGGTTTGTGGCATGATGAGTGCATTCAGCAGTGTCTGTTGATAAGAAGTTAATTATTTATATCAAATGGGTTTACATCAAAAACATAATAATGGTGTGCATACAGCGTCATTAAGTGAAATTACTGATTGTGAAATAAGTAGCTGGTAATACCACTTTGTGAAGCACTGACTTTGTATCCATAAAAAGAAGCTATATGTAGTATAGGTGTTTTACTTGAATGTGTCAAGACCACTATCTCTTTAGTTAAGCTGCAGCTTAAAGTGGTAAAGAGATCAGGACTACTTTCTGTGAGTCGTGACACATCAGCTTTCACTGCATGTGTACATGTGAATGGTGTGGCATTATTCCAGTCTATCTAGTATATTTAAGCTTCACATTTATGTCCATATACGTAAGCAATTACCGTATGGCTTGGTCTGAGAGTTCAATCAATGAAGAAGTGGAGTGTCAAGCTAAGCAATTTGCCACCAGAGGATTTTACTGGTGATCTTTACTGTAAAGTTCAAGATTTTTGGTGAATAATGACATTCTCCTGCTAAGCATAATAGTTGTGTTAGAGTAGTGTCTTGAGCTGACACATTAACACATACAACATGATGTAATATTTTAAAACAAATTAATGCAGCACCTGTGACTGTGATGCAGCCATTTGCCTCTCAGGTCCTGAGTGATTGATGTTAAAGCTGAAATGTGATTGATGTTAAATAGTCTGTGGTTGTATTTAAGCAGATGTAACTCCCATATCCTCTGTACAGATGATCAGTGCAGAGGCTCCAGTCCTGTTTGCCAAGGCAGCTCAGATCTTCATCACAGAGCTCACCCTCAGAGCGTGGATCCACACAGAGGACAACAAGAGACGAACGCTACAGGTCAGATACACTCATAGAGCCTTATAAACTCTGTTCTTGTCACTTCTTTATGTCCTCCCCATATGACACGTTTTACCTTGATTCGATCATGCTCCAGTTAAGGAGCTGAGAATGTAAGAGCGCTGATGGGAAGAGTTGGGAAAATCGGACAAGAGTCTCACCTGGATGTCAAGAGGGGAAAACTGTGGAGCAGAACATGAAATCCCTTAAGTCCACTTTATCCATTCACATTCCTCTGAGAGATTAGCAGCCCATGGATGTGTGTGTATGCCAATGCAGGTAGAAAAAGAGACTGGAAAAAAGAGAAGAAGTGTGTTCCCTTTGATGTTGTCTTGACTTATGTTTGTCTCAGAGTCCTTTTATAGCATTAACTCCCAGGTGTAAGACCTCTGCATGCTTTAAATAGAAACTTAATTTACTGCACAGGTTTACATGTTAATTACATTTAACACCACAGATGATGCATTGGGTATGTGGGATGATTGAAACCCATGTGATTTTCTTGTCAGGAAGAACGGCATAGTCAGTTTTCACATGTTCACACATACACACACAGAGCTTGAGTCCTATTGTGAAGAGGGCATGCCAATTGAGGTCACTATAGCAACGCACGGCAATAGAACAAGTGTAGATGTGACCTGGTGTTACCAGATATTAATCAAGCTACTATAAATAACTTTTAGTGCAGAGATGGCCACAATGGGGGGTCCTGACAGCCAATATCCTGTGGAAAATTCCACAGAGACAGCACACTGCTGTGGATGTAGGAAGGGAGTATAGCAGCAGAGCCTGCGCTCATGAGGGCAAGAAAGCGTCATTCCTGTTCATTTGGACCCGTCACACATCATCCAGGTGTATGATTGTGATACTAGGTTGATTGTTTTTTTTTTATTACCTTTACTGACTGTTGGTTAAAACAAAAGTTATTGAACAAAACATCCTTAAACTTGAGAAGCTACAACAAGCAAATTGGCATTTTGTGTGTGTGTAAGTGACTCAAATAATCAATTGATTATTAAAATAATTAGTAGTTGATTCAACTCTAAACTTATCCTCAGATATCAAAGCTAATACCTGGTATAGTTTGTTTCAGGTCCACAGTAGCTTCTTTGTATGGCTATTTTAGGAGAGTTGCTGGATATATTGAATCAGCATAATTAAATTCAAACCTAATCTCTTGACCCTCTGTGTGTTATGTTTACAGAGGAATGACATTGCCATGGCCATAACAAAGTTTGACCAGTTTGACTTCCTGATTGACATTGTGCCTCGAGATGACCTGAAGCCACCTAAAAGACAGGTAGGAAATCACATGCTGCACAGTGACGGGGCATACAGCAGATGTCTCCAAAGGTGCTCTTGGAGGAGTTTTTGGAAAATACACAGGAAAAAGAGGATCTTTATCCCAGGTGCTTTTCCATTGTTGGCAACCTTGAGGTGCTGTAAACATCCTTGACTGGAAGCTGGAGTTTCTATAGCGAGGGCTTTCAGTCAGATGTTTGCAGCATCTTATTGCCTCTTACAGCCAACAGTAACTCCAGTGATGACACTAGTTTGTACAATTTGTAACAGAAAAGCACAATTATAGCGAGCATACGGATATGTCTATCCGTATGTAAGTAAGGATGTATGTAAGGATATAATTGAGTGCCTTCTCTTACAGAAAACTGCATATTGCATTAAAGTTTTGCTCAAACAAGAAATTGATGTACTACATACAAATGTAGGATACCAGATGGAGGAGTAAGATATTTAAATTGGTTGTCAAGTAGACTGTCTCCAGGCATGTAAACATCCTACACTCTCAGCTGTGTTGTCATGGAGCTGGGAGAAGGTTGTTTACGCTTCTGGTGATGGATAAACCTCATCAAGATGAAACCCTGTTCATTAGTCAGTTATTAAGCAGAATGACACAAGTCAATGCTTACTGAGTTTAATTTGTGTTTCAAGCTGCCATGCCAGCAATCATCTGACCTGCTGATCTGAGGAAACTGAATGCCAACTAACTCTGACACTGCATTTATTGGTCAGAGAGAGTGTTTACATACATACTGTACATCAATAATTGTCTAATTATTCATTTTTAGTATAGCTATAATGCAGTAGACTCACAATGTTTGATAATATTTTTTGTGTGTAAATCATTCTGGCTGATGCCAGGCCTGCACTCTATGGTATTGACCAGTATGGTGCTCACAATAGATCTTATGTCTAGATTACATTACTCCTCCACAGCCACATCCTATCAGTTATTTATCAGACCTGCCCTCTTCTATCGTTACACCTGCAAAAATAATTCATGGAGATGTAATGGACTGATGGGCCTTCTTTGGTGTGTCTGTGTCATCTTCAGGAAGAGATGCGTCAGTCAGTAGCTCCAGCAGAGCCAGTGCAGTACTACTTTACTTTGGCCCAGCAGCCCGGAGCTGTACAGGTGCAGGGCACACAACAGGGCCAGCAGCCCGGCACAAACGACCATCCAGCCTGGACAGATCATCATCACTCAGTCACAGCAAGGACAGGTATTACTAACACCTTGTTTTAAGATCTCATAACAGGGTAACTGCTGGCTATGAGAATTCTAGGCCATGATAAGGTTAATGTGGAGAAGCACACCAACTACAGCTTTAACTACCCAAACAGAAACACAAATTACCAGTTAATGAAGCCTGCTGAACTTCAAGAAAAGGATATTTTGTTTGAGTGCATGTGTGTTTCTGTATCTCTGTGACACCTGAAGATTACATCTCCCAAGTAGTTTAAGTAGCACATTCTAAACTCCACCCCCGTCCCAGGAATGCAAAAGGCTTTTTATCACACCTAGCATTATTGATGTTAGTCTTAGCTAAAATTCAGTAGGTGAATTTTCAGCAGTAGATCAGTAGCTATCAGTCCTTGTCTATTATTGCAATATCACAGTCTCTAATATTTATATGTCACATGTAGTGTCAGAATCATGGTTGAGTTTCTGAAATTGTATAGGAAGCAGTGTACGTTTTGCCTTATAAGTGAAGCACACTTAATAATAAAAATAACTCAAAAACATTATCAAAGGCTTGTTGAACACTTCATGTACGCTTTTTCAATGTTTGTCATCCTCACTGTTTCAGTTGCATAGAATTGAGCAGAAAGAAACAAAAACTGGGAATCAGTAGCTGTTTCTTATTGGATAAAAGTCCCTAGCGCACACATACAAAAACACACTCTGTTTCTCTCACACACTCACACACAGACACATACACAGAGTGTTGGGGAGAGTGAGTTTCCCCTCTTGATCACAGTGTTTTTACCAGGCAGTAAGAAAGCAAAGGTGCAATTTTTGGACATCTTTCAGTTGTCTCTCTTTCTAATTATCTCACTTCTACTTTCTTTGCTGCTGAGTGCTCTCTCTTGCTGCAGCTTTGTATCTGCATGTTATGCAGCCATGCTGTTGGGCTGCTGTGGTGCTTCATGCTGCTTCAGCAGACTGTCTTTAGCTGAGCTGTCCTACTCGTTTAGACCTGGCCTGATTTACTAGCACTGCTACTGCTGCATTCCCCGTTGAGAGCAGGGAAGTCACAGTTTGACACTCACCGTACGTAGACACCATTGTAGGCTAGGTAACTAGGACTATAGTTCAAAATTAGCTGGCTAACACTGGCGCATTTACAGAAATGTTGTTTAACGTGCATTGCCCTAATCAAATAATTTAGTCCCTAATCACAATTTACAGGGCAGCACAGGGAATAAGTGCAAGTCTTACATTTGACTTTCCAAAAAAGCCATTTGGTTTGTTGAAGTGCTTAAATTAACAAATGAAATCTTTGAAGCTTCATCTCAATCCCTCTGCCAATGCAACCGACCTATCCCTAACCCTCTTGATGGTGTAATATGGTATGGTATAAGTGCTATGTAACCACAGTTGACATTACTTGAGCTGTTTTAAATGTCACCGTGATGGACATGCATTTAAAACCTGTCCAAAGTCCACCATGATTTTTTTGTTTTAAACACGTTTCTGACATCTCACCTCTGCTTCTTTATTAATCATATCATTAATCGTCATTTGCTGCTTATATGCCACAGTTTGCTGCTCTAACATTTAAGCTTTCTGCACACTCCACACATGCTTACATTCACGTACTAAGTTGTTGCAATCGCTGCTTTCTCACTGTGTGTCTTTCTCTCATTTCCTCATTTTATTCTATCGGGCCATCAGATGCTGCAAGGTGCCACCATGCAGCAGTTACAGCAAGTGCAGGTGCAGTCACAGGGCACACCCATCACGGTAAACACACATGCACATTTGCTTTTATATGTTCATTAACCAGGCACACCAACAAAGGGCACTACTTGGTGCCACAGCCCTGTAGGTGACTGCCTACGAGCTTTGCCTGCTCAAGTGACTGAGGCCTGTAGGGGTGACTGCAGCATGAGATCAGGTGGCCTCTCCTAGATAGTGTGACAGACAGAAGACAAAGAGGTCACGAAACCTGCATTGTCACCTCATGTTCCCACATTTTTTTGGGCCTGCCTAAGGATCTTAAACAGACTTTTAAAATCTTAGAATATATAAGTTTTATGGTGCTAGTTAAAATCTTCTTCCAGGGAAGTTAGTGATTTCCTGTTTTTTTGCTTTGTGTCTGTCAATCATAAACTACATGTCTTTACCAGTTAATATCTTACTTCTGTTTGTTTCTCTTTCTGATTTTCTTTCTCTCCATTAGAGTGCGCCTGTGGCCATGCAAGTGAGTGAGGGCCAACAGGTACAGATTGTCCAAGCTGCCCAGGGTCAAGCTCAGGCAGGTCAAGCCCAAGGCCAGACCATGCAGGTCATGCAGCAGATCATCACCAACACAGGAGAGATCCAGCAAATTCCAGTAAGAAATAATATCAAGCTAAAACAAGTGATGGGAATTGGGAGAGATTAGTGCCAGAGCAAAGAAGCTCAAACAGTGGATGAAATGGCTGAAGTAGTCTGTTTGATGTGGTGTTTGACATTGTGTTATTGCACAAACACAGTGTTTTAGTGAATGATCCACCCTTCAATGGGGATCATCAATCATAAGTTTTACAAAGTTAAGGATTCACCAGAGGAAAGTGAATGATTCTCATTGCTGATGTGTTGAGTGGGAAAATGGCTGTGACCTATGTGTTTGAATGACCTTTTGCTCCAAACCAACCGTTGTCTCCTCCTTGTGTTGGTTGAGTGTAGGTGCAACTAAACACAGGCCAGCTACAATACATCCGTCTCGCCCAGCCTGTGTCTGGAGCGCAAGTGGTCCAAGGACAGATTCAGACTCTCGCCAACACCCAGCAGGTAATCACAATAGCAACAGAAACCTCATTCATAAATCAATGATCTTATATCCAAGCATTAGCATTCTTTGTTTGTTTCTTTAATCTAACTTGTTTTGTTTTCAGATCACACAGGCAGAGGTACAGCAAGGACAGCAGCAATTCAACCAGTTTACTGATGGACAGGTAAACAATGTCATTAATATATCTAATGACAGTGACATTTTCAGCTAAATATAGTTTGCTCTTTTTATTGGCTTGTTAGCATTTTAACCAGAAAAGCCTCAATGAGAATAAGGTTTTTTTCAAGACTGTGCCGGCCAGGAAAGATCACATCAGTTAAACATCAGTTGCCTCTCTCTCTGTTTTACAGCAGTTGTATCAGATTCAGCAGGTGACGATGCCAGCAGGACAGGAGCTTACCCAACCGATGTTCATACAGTCCACCAACCAGACAGTTGACACACAGGTCACGCAGGTCAGCACAGACTGAGCCCAACCAGGAAGCTTTCCCCCCACACACACAACACGCATGCCAGCCCATGTGATGCCGACAGATCCCACCAATTTTGACAAAGGATGCTTGATAAACTTGATTTTAAGCACTGCTCCTGTAGATGAGGGACCCAAGATCTTGTAACATTCTTTATTTGTAATAAATGTAATACACTGGACAAAAAAAAAACAAAGGGACACTGATGGATTTTCAAAAGTACATGTTAAGTTGCATCCATGCTTACGCACTGTTGACCTCTTGTACTTCTGTCACTCACATCTGTAGCAGAAATATGCATCCACTGCCACAGTCCCTGACACCAGTGTCTCCACAGACAAACTAAACTATTCCTTCTCTCATCTCTTGCCCAAACCTCAAGGATTACTAAATAAAAAGAAAGTATATGCTTTATTCCTGGCAACTTCTTTTCTGCTCTTTATTTGGAAATTAATAGGAAAAGTGTCCATCTGTCTACATGACCTGCTCATGGCATATCTGTGGCTGCAGGTAGCCGATTCTTCACCTTTTGCTTTCCTTCGGGTAAAACATGAAGCATACTCTCTTTATTGTTTCCCATGTAGTTGATTGATAAAATGAAGCCATATACCTCAGATATCACATTTCTACAGCAAGTCAATCTAAGGGATCTCGAGAGAGACTTTGATGTTTAATAATAATTTTATGTAGTTTCTCTTTTGTGTTGTTTATGACATTGACGATGAAGCATGACTTTGTGTTTTAAGGGCTTCACTGTATAAGGTTAATCTTGTATGTTAGGGGTGTGTGTGTGTGTGTGTGTGTGTGTGTGTGTGTGTGTGTGTGTGTGTGTGTGTGTGTGTGTGTGTGTGTGTGTGTGTGTGTGTGTGTGTGTGTGTGTGTGGTGGGGTGTGTGTGTGTGTGTGTGTGTGTGTGTGTGTGTGTGTGTGTGGGGGGGGAGTGTATTTCAAGCCCCCACACCACAGTCATCTTTACTCTTCCATGTTGTTCCTTTCATTCACTTTTTCTTCACCCCTCTGTCTTTAGAGCAGGAAATGTCTTCTCTGCTTCTATGCAGTTTCACACAACTCTCTCTACCCAGGGGGTTTGGGAGTCTTGTGCCCTGGTTGATGTTTCATGTACAAACACGAACAAAAAAAAAGCCACCCTTTTAATAAAACTCCCTTTTTTCCAATACAAGTGTTTTTCTTTTGGTTTTGGGATTATGTTTGGCCTCATATCTTCCCCATTTTTTTTGTACAGTGATGATTATTATCAATGTTACTATTGTTATTTTTGCATGTAGTTCAAACTGCCAGCATGACATGCAATAGATAGGTACAATTTTATTTTTGACGTTCCTTTTTGTAAACAATTTTGTTTGTGAGAAAAAAAATAAAAAACATAACTTGTCTAACGGTCATGTTTTTATAGTATTTTTCTAAGTTTGTGTTATTAAGTACTAATCTTTGTTTTTGTTTTATTTTAGGTAAGTTAAGCACCTTACTTGTGTGTGGACTGTAGACAGGGACAGAGAGAAATGCAACAGCACTGGGCACAACAAGAGATAAGACTTGAACCAACCCATTCAGCATCCAACTGTATTTCCAGGTAGACACAACCCACCACCAGAGCCCAAAATACCAAAGTCAACTTTATTGTCAATTCTGCCACATGTTCAGGGGTCTGTTTCAGGAAAGAGGTTTTCAAACTCTGAGTCTAACCCTGAACTCTGAGTTGATTTACCCTGAGATGGAAAACTCTTTTTTTGGTTCCAGAACAGCTGATTTGAGTTGGTTCAAAACTCAGAGTAGGTTCAGTCAGAGTTAAGCGCGTGCACCACCACTATAAAAGGCCGCATGAATGGAGCCATGACACTACGATTCACCATGGTAACAACCACAAACTGGTCGGCGGAAATACTTGTGCGCATACAGCGAGTTTGAACATGTATTTCGTTAAAAAAGCAACACAGCGGCTGCTGCAAAAAAGAGAGAATTTGCGTGGGAGAAAATGAGTAAATGCGTAAGTTCCAATACAGTATATTTATGTCATATTTAATCATAAGTATATTACATTTAGATGCATTGCTGTGGGTAAAAAACATCCTAGGCCTACTAATCCCCAATCTGAGACTGCAGCACCATCATTAACAGAATCATAATTCATTATCTTTTGTTTCAAAGGGTTTTACACATACCAGGGAACTCTACAAAAACATATAAAACACGTTTCAGAGCAAGTCACGCTCTTTGGGACTTTGCTACAGTGGTTTTACTAATATGCTCTACATCACCAATGTTGTAAAGAAAACTGTTGTTTGCAAAAAGAAACGTAATGTGACACAAATAATCTACCAAGAGCATGTCCACAATGGGAGAAGTTAGTGATATGACAACAGATAAGGTTATGTAGGCTACATAACTGAAAGACTGGGAAGACAAATGATACCAGTCAAATAGGTAGTTATTATCTGGAAATGAAAATACATCTGTAGTCAGGGTCTTAATATCATCTCCTGACGTACAGTATGTTTAACTCCCTGCAAAGTAATACAGCTTCTTCATCAACGGGATTGTCAACAATAGGAAATGCCATGTTCGAGGAAAAAAAACATTTGTCTGCCTAACGCAGTTAATAAACCAATATGTTTTTTTTATTCATGCAGATAACAAACTGCGCTAAAACACGCCTGATTCAGACTGAATGAGGAAATGAAAGAGCACTGTGTCAGAGGGAGGTGACAGGGAAATTCAAGGTTTCTTGAAGAAAACCCCAAGGGGGTTGCAAGAAAGTTTCTGGGGGTCGCCAGATGGTTGGGGATGGTCGGGAGAAAAAAAATGAAATAACATATTCTAGACTGGGGAAAAGGTTGAGAAGCAGTGATATAGTGGATCAAAATGCTGTTCCTCTCAGACCATGGTGTTGGTATATACTGCATAACAAGGATTAAACAAAGACAAACAACAAAGATTTAAAAATACTAGGATAAAACTAAATACTATTAAAATGTAAATATTTACCAGTTAGCTGGGTCTGGGTTGGTGGGGAGTCCAGTACCATAACAAGGTACAGACACAAAACGCAAAAAACTAAGTATAGTGGAAATGGAACAAATACTGCACAGATATTGCACTTTTGCTTTCATAGGAACTTTGATTAAGAAGCAATAGCATAAGAGAAAATCTATTGTAATGTATTTAAAATGGTCAAAACTCATTTTAATTATGGACTCAAAATATTGGTGGGTTTAACTTGTGTGAGGCTTGTGTTGTTTTCCCAAATGGCCATAGGAGGGCAGCACTGATCTAACAAAACTGTAAATGCCAGTGATATCCTCTTTCTGATTTATTGCAGAAAACACAGGTTTTTTTCACCTGGGGCATTGTTTAAGAAGCATAGATGCAAAAATCTGCAGTCAATATTTGCCCACGTTGCACCCAAACCAGACTATATGAACACCACTAATCTTATTTCTGCTGCCCTCGAGTGCTCGAAAAGCTTCATGTGCTACAGAGAGCAAGCGGTTAACAATAGAGTCACGAGTTATTTGGCTGGAGACCGCTCAGCTCCGCCGAGATCAGACTGCATTCCTTTTCCGACCTAAATCTTAAAAGGAAGAGAAGTAATTATGGTGGAACAGAAAATTAGGTAGGCAGAGAGATGCAGGGGGCTCATAATGTCCCACTTTACACCAAGTGAAATGTCTCACATTCAACATTGTGTCAGTGTCTTTGCAAGTCAAAGTTGCGAGTATCACTTTGTTTTTTACCTTATCCATAACTGCTAACTTCACAATTGTCTAGTTAAGTCACAGTAGACAGCCACAAGTAAACATGAGTCAAACCGGAGGGCCCGTTCTTAATCGACTTAATCACTGAACAATAACAGCATTAATGAGTGCAGACTCATGCTCGGCTTATTATAATAAGAGCAGTAAGGATTGTGAGAATGTTTGAGCTTAAGTCAAGCATGAAAAGGATTGTCTGGTGGTATTTTTCTTGGCCGGCTCATCTGGTCAGATCAAGGCAACCTGGGCCAGATGAATTGGGGCTGACTGCCATGGCTGCAGTTTGCACCTTGTGATTGGGCCACAGCACCAGTTGGTCTCACCAAGTTAGGGACAAACCCATAACAGGAGTGGACATTCACTTTGTGTTTGATCCTCTTTTCTCTCTTGCTGAGGTGTTGGGAGAGTTTCTTTTAATCACCATCAAACTTCAATGCATACTTTTCCCAGGTCCTGGCGTTTCATAAATCTGTAAGAATAATGTGAATCATGTATCTCTTTTTACACGGAGCAGCAACAGAATGGTGAAATATTCACAACTTTTACATCACAGTCGATTCAGGAAAAAAACAAAGCCTTAAATTGTATTAAAATCCTCAACTTTTGTTTATAAGGGTATTACAGTTTGATTCAAGTAAAAAAGACTGAATTGATGCCCATGTATTAATTCAGAATGAAGATGCTGTCAGTTATGATAAAAGGCAGTTGTTCCCAACCTTTGTGGTCTGGGCTACCCCCACAGCCCTTTCAGATGATCATTCATCAATTCCCAATGCATGCTCTAAATTTATAACAATATTCATTATCTAAAACTGTTGATTATTTCATACAATTTAACTGTAAATATTAAGGAATTGGTTTGGTCAGCAATCATACTACTAGCCTATAGGCTATTCTAGGCTACTCCTTGGAGTGAAACTGAATGTTTGATCATTTATCCGTTAACGTTACTTTAAGCCAATACTTTTAGGTAACAATTTCAACCATTAGCTACAGTAACTATTTTAACTTTGAGCTATTTTAACTCTTTGTCCATTACTCATAGCTAGTCATTTGAACTGTTTAATGATAAGCTAGTTATTTCTAGAATGTGTTCATATCTTTCAGCTAAACTTCTGTGCTCGCTTACTTAGTAGTTTTCACATGGTATTACATCGCTGCAACACTAGTGTTTAGGTGTTACAGTTGACTTAATGTTAATATGTGTGTATTTTACATATGCAAAAACTACCCCAAATGAATCCTTCAGGAAAACTGTAACCAACTTTCTACTCTGAACTCATTCCTAATCTCTTTTATTTTGGCTTCAGACACAGAGGGATTTTTAGTAGTTAACAAATAACGCTGGTAGCTTAAAATTTTTTATGTAATTTTTTTTTTACCCTGATTACTAATCCAGCCTCACCCCATAGACTGGAGACTGATCATTTCACCCTGTGGACCTTGACCTATTAGGTCATCTGACCTCTGTATTTTTTTTTTTTTTAAATCAGCCCAGTTAAAACAGTTTTCAATACTGCTACTTGTTTTGTTTGTTAAAACTTTTTATAGCTCAGCGTTGTAAAAGTTAGGGTTGTTTTTGCCTGTCCCCTCCACTTCTCTGAATGGTTGTTTGTAAAATGCTGCATACTCTCAGGAAGAACGTGCTCTGTCACTGCTATAAAAGCACTTTGAGTGGTACTAAGTTACAAAGGATCTTTTGACTGACTATGAATGGGCCACTGAGTGAACTAGTGTAATTTCCTGACTCAGTCACTGAATGTAGTGGTTGACACTTCATGTTGCAGAATGGCAGATTGATTAACACAGGAAAACTGCCTCACGTCAGTTGACATTTTTACAGTGTCTACATGATGTTTTTTTTAGTGGGTGTTCTTGTTCCAAACACAGCACAGTTTTGGCTCTCCAAAGACTATAACCAGACATATCACATTAGCCCATATTAACAATTCAGCCCCCTCCCTTCCACTTTCCTTTCTTGGTCCCTCTAATGTTTTCCATTTAGAGAAATATGTCAAAGAAGACGAAACATAGTTAAAAGGAGAAGAAAAAGAGATGAAATAAAGGCAAACAAGAGTGGGGTCTTGGAAAGCCATTAAGAAATGTAAGTAAACGTCCAAGTGCGAGAGGAAATACAAGGTTGGTGGGGGTCGGACACAGCGAGTTTGTACTGTACTATGTGTAGCAAACAATTGCTGATGTGAGTATTTTTAAGTTCCCATACATTCCCTGAGTGGCTGTCGACTCCCGGAGCTCAGCGGGCTCTGTGGGGCGTAAGTGAATGCTTGGAGTGAGGAGTGCAGTGGAAAAACAACAGCGAGGGGAGAGGTGGGCGTGAAGGGAACACAACAGCCGCCTTCTAACACTGGGCCCCTCTAGTCCGCTCTGGGTCATCCCTGACTGTACTTTCACCCTCAATACCATCAAATCTATGTACACAAGTGTGTGAGCCCTTCCTCATGGTCTGGTTGTATACATTTGTGCATTTAACCACCCGTTCCACGGTCAAAATTTCCAGTCTGACCTTGCTCAGCTGTTGTGTGTTGTCACGGGGCCGCCTTTCTCCCAGAGTTGTTGGAATATTCTGCCGAGCTCCAAGTGTTGATTACTGGGTGAAACTAACACTGGAGCAGGGCTGGTGCTGTTATAGAAAGAGGGGGTGCATGGTTTGGCCTCTGTGAAACTTTGATGTAAATCCCTGAGTGTACGAGCAGGGCTGGCTTGTCTGTCAACACCTTCTTCCTCGCACCATGGCCTGGTTGTGACTGGAGAGGAGGAGAGGGCTGGAGAAATGGAGGAAGAGAGGACAACAGGCTAACAGAGAGAGAGTTGTAGTGGGAGACACCCAGTACAGGATGCTGTTGTGTTGATGTTTAGCTAGTACCTCTTACTTTCATCATTGGGTGGTTAGGCTCCACAAGACTCTATTAATAGTTTACCTTCTTCCCAAATTAGATCCCCACTGTCCTTTATCTGTCATTTACATTTACATCTACATTAGTATTCTAGGAAAGAAGGAAATAAAGACATTTCACCTTTGCTTAAAAGGCTAGTCCTTATTTTTATTACCATGTAAATTACATTTCAGTTCACTTATAAGTCAAGAGTTTCATTCATAAATTCAAAGTCAGCATTCATAAATTCAAAGTCAGCAATTTTAAGCCTATATTTCCAAACACTGCTGAAATAAACAACCTTTTACCAGCATCAGAAATTGAGTGGGGTGGATCTAGTTGTTGTCTGGAACCAGAACTAACAATCAATATGGGGCGTGATAGCTAGTTAAATTTTTGTCATTTATATTTTGGTGCTGGGGAAAATATCCTAATAATTACACTGCATTTTCATTTTCTGTGGGTAGTAATTTAGAAGCCTGGTACCATGATAGGGGCAATTTGTTTAACCTTTATATCATGGATTGTGCCTCTAAAGTTGGTTATTTAAGCGATTGGCACTCAGGACCTTAGCATACTCTGCTTCCTGCATTTGTAGTTAAGTCTAGCAAGCTGAAACAATTATTTGATAAATCGATTTGTTTGCTTGTGTCATAAAAATACTCTAATACTGTTAATTATTTGCTTCAAGCAAAAATGACAAACATTCTGTGGTTCCAGCTTTTCAAATGTAAGGACTTTCGGCTTTCACCTGTTTTATGTCATGGTTAATTAAGCATCTTTGGGTTTAAGACTGTTGGCTTGAGGGGAAATTTTGATGGAATTGTTTTTGACATGTGACACAAAAAAAAAGTTACATGAAATTGTACTTTCAACACAAGATCTATTTGAAAAATGTCAACTTACATTCCCCAGTTTGTATTAATACCTTGCTGTAAGTAATACAGCTATCAACAGTTTATAGTCAACGGTGAGTCCATCTGTCATTATGTGTGATGTGTGAAGTAAAGAGTTAAGGATTAGTGATGTTAATTTATGTAATGGGAGTAGGCCTGGGGAATAATGTCTAGATTTGTGACTGCGAGAGACTCCAGCTGCTTTCCCTCACGTCATTCCACAGACCTGCAGCAGCCAGAATGGACATGAACGCACATGGTTAGCATGAGTGACCTGCCTCCGCTGTTGTTGTGGAAAACTGTAAAACCTTGACAATGTTGCATGTCTATGATAGATGACCGGTTTCTCTGTTTGATGGAGGCAATACAGTGTATATATTTTTTTTAAATCCATGATTACTTTTAATATATTATACTTAATTTTGTCAGTAAACAATGAATCACTCAAGTGGGGGACCAGAGATGTGAGCGATGAGGTACTGGGGAAAGAGAACAGATTGGTTCCTCCAAACTCCTCATTGCTTTTCCTCCTGAGGAATTTACATTTGAGTGTTTCTGTTTACAGAAACACTCAAATGTATGTATGTACTATGTGTCAGTTCAAAGACACATATGAACTACCTTGGCAGTTGCTAATGTCACTTTTGGTGGTCAGATGATACACCGAGGCCAGCGAGAGTTTGGGGACCACCTTAATAATGCATTCCTTGGAGGCCCTCTGACAGGTGGTCTCTCTACAGGGCACTGTACTCCATAACTCCAGTATTTGTGTCATAACCACAAGCCTCTGTGTGTGTCAGAGTCATAGATTTAGAAAGCTCGGTCCACTGAGGTGCTGTCGCTGTTTCCCCCTGCACCTGTCTCTGCTGTCCCAAACGCCTGTAGCCATGGATTCCCCTCCCACAATAAACACAAGTGACATTTTCATTTTGGAGGAAAGAAACTTTTGTTACTTCAAATTCCTGACCGTTTAAAATTATGTTTTAGAAGGCATAGATGAGGAATCTGGGGCAGTTTGATCCTTATAACTCTTTGGATTAAGTATAATAGGTATACAGAGTTTATGTGCATTAGCACAATGGTCGGTTCTTATCAAAGTTATCAACTCTCTCAGAAATGTCCTCATTCTTCCGGGAAAGCTTTATTAACAAGAACATCATTGTCTGGCCATCCTCGCCCCGTCACTGCGTGCATCCCGTCTTCGCCTCTCGCCAGCCCTTCGCTTTCTGAACGTCAACTCACCAGAAAGAGACTTTTCATCTTTGTTAGCTTTTACAAACCAGATTTGAACTTCGGCAAGCGTTTATTTGGCTTTAAGAGTTGGTCGTCTGCGATTCTTGACATCATACTGATGGTCTTCACTTCTGCGCTCTCCCCCCCGCCTGCCAGAGCGGAGGATCGCTGGACCAGAAAGACGCACAAGGAGGGGAGAGCAGGCTGATGCTAGCGGCTGTGGCGAGTCTCACATTGTCAATTCAAACTACAGGAGCAGCTTAGACGAACTTGATGAAAGACTATAGTTGGATATAGTTGGTTTGGAGGACACAGATCCATCCTTGTTTAAAGAGTATTTATGGTAATATGCTTTATTGATTGAGGTCAGTTTGGTCTATTTCTGCAAAGTGATGACAGGTTTTTCGTTGTGTTCTTGGACTTAGTGCATGTGTCATTACTTCTCTGCACCCCGCTAATCTGACTCTTAACAATGATCGCTGAATGTCACGTTTCAGTGCGTCACACTTGTCCAAGTATAGTGAATCTGTTCTTTTGCGACCACGATTTGATTTACAGATAACTTTGAAATCTTGAGTTATAAAACCTAGGCTGAAAAAATAGCATGGATGATATTTAGCATACTCATGCGTTTTGACCGGTTGTCTAGTTTAGTCCACTTTATGACAAGACGGACTATGACTTGGTCAAAACTTTGCTCTGCGCTAGTTTAATTGTGCCAGATTGATGTTAGGAAGTCCGTCAAACAACGGCGGCATCAGAATGCTGGTGCCCCCAGATCCGAATGACGACAGGCGGGTAGAGTTTGTGGCTCTCACCGCTGTCCACACGGAGAGAAGTGAACCGTCCAGCCCGGAGCGCGGACACCCGTCTCACCGCACAGGTCTGCTGGGCACCCCGCTACCTGGGCCGCCCGGACCCCGGGCCAACTCGTCCGCTTCAAACAAACGCTGCAGAAAGTTGCAAAACTGCATGTACAACGTGCTGGAAAGACCAAGAGGATGGGCATTCATCTACCATGCATTCATGTGAGTGTATCGTTATTTATTTATTTTTTAAAATATATTGTTAACTGACCAAATTAAGCACATTTTAAACGGCTTCTTTTTTCCCAACTCAAACTTTTTAAAGTCTCTTAGTGAGCGAAGCCACATGCTGCGAGATAGTCAACATTAGACTTGTTTTCCAATCATGTGTTTTGATCAGTAGCCTATATGCCAGCAGTCATTTGATGAATGTTCCAATTAACCAAGCAGAGTTGCTTATGCTGCAATTAGCACGGTCATATTCCATACATCATCACACCACGGGGTCTTTTGTTCAATTTCCCCTCGCATCTGATTAAATAATCAGGAGGACGCTGGGTATTAAATAGAATTTGTCCACATCCACAGGGGTAATTGGCATGTAAACAATGCAAACATTTTTTTATGGCTGCTGATAGTCATACTTATAAATGCACTATGCAATATGTTTTTTTTCTGCAAGTTGGCATGCTTAACTAATGAGTTTAAATGATGGAGAGGTGTGAATGATGTTCTGGAAAGGTTTGTTTGATGACTGAGATGGTTCAACACAAATAGCTAAAAGCTACAAAACAAATATGAAAGAGCTACAACACCAATGCTAAATCCAGAACAGAAGTTTTAAATTATTTTTTTTTTTTAGCCACAACAGAAGTGGGCTTCTACTGAGCAGTGTCAGCTGAGAAAATAAAACCCATTTTCAAATCTGTGCCTTTGTAAACTGTGCCCACAGAGTTGTAAACTCTGCGCATGGATTCGCAATCCGTGCTCTCAGGTTTTAGTTTTTTTCTACACAGCAGCAAATAAAGACCATACTGCTAACCTGGCTCCCCAGGGATTTAACCTTTTATTTTTCTAATTCTGACATTATAATGTGTGACAACTCATTGTTTAAGTCCCTAAAAGGTAGTTGTATTTGTTTTTGTTAAAAAGTACAGAATTTATGGTGGAGGTTGTTTGTAAGGTTAACATAAGCTAATATAGTCTAACACCAGCTAGCATATCAGAATACATTCATCGTGCACACAGTTTACAAATCTTTAGGCAGAGTTTATAAACTGCGCGCAATTTGGAAATAATTTAAATTTCTCAGCTGACACCGGGCTCTCACTTTCATTGTAGCATTCATGTTGTAGCTCTTGCTTTTGTGTTGTAGCTTTAGTATTTGTGTTGTAGCTTTTGTTTAGAAACTTTTGTATTTGTGTTGAACCGACTCACCCACCATATAAACCTCTCCATCATTTAAACTCAATCATTTCAACTGCAAAGTGATTCATTTAAAAGTGTGACTATCAGCAGGCATCATTTTTTTGCATTTGATTTTGATTTAAAAATAAATAAATGTACTTGTAATGGTTAAAAACTTGACTAGACTTGTTTGTCGCAGCATTTTTCTGACAGGTGAATTAAATAATGCATTAGTAAAATAAAAAAACTTGAACCCATTGTGAACCCATTATGTGACAGCTTTTAAACCAGATGAAGAATAATCTCACCAATTAAACATGCACTCAACATAGAGCTCAAACTAAAGCAACGCCCTATAACTGTACAAAGTATTCAGTCTGGGCTTTGAAGTACCCCCGTGTCCCATCTGTTCTATAATGTATACAACATGTAAACACTGGAAAAGTAAGAGCCTACTGGTAGCAAAGGCTGTTTTCTAAGACTCAGACTACTGAAACACACAGCACTCATTTGTCTACACCAAACTGTACTGAATTGTCATTTAAATAAATGTGCACCCATTTCAGATTCAAATTTAACCTCTTTAATAACTTAAAGAATAATCATAACGCATGGTGTGAATGGTAGGCCTAAGTGTCTCCTTTACAGTGAAAGTTCACCCAGTTAATATTTACTGTGTCAGTATATGTCAATGTATGTCACTGTCTTTTATGTGAAGCCCAGGACAGTTGTGCCCCAGCAGCTGTCCTCCAGCTGTGTCTGGCACATAATGGACAGAGCATTATGTGTGGGAGCTCCTTGGACCAGTCTGTGTTTTCCGTGTCATTGTTTAGAGTGCAGCAGTCTGCCTGCCAATGCCATCATGTGTTTATAACAGAGGGAAATCCCACTGCAGTGCTTCTCGTATGTGTTATTATCATATATACCGTTGGCACATTATTATTATTATAATGTGAGTGCAGAGCAGCAAACGCTAGTCCTTCACTTTGTCCTTTAGCTCTTTCACTTCTCTTTATTTGTTTCTTCCCTTTCCGTTCCCATGGGACTGCAAACATATCTTGCAGCACAAATAGAACTAACATGTCGTGTACTGCCTTCACCCTGCGTGTTCCTCATTAAGGCAATGGCCTTTGCAGGGTAGTTGCGGGTGACATTCTCCCTGACATTACTTGATGGCATCTCTGCCACTGTTGTTATTGCTCTGTCAGAGAGGCAGGGCAGGTGCTCTGAGGTGCCCAGATCAGATGCCACAGCCTCAAATGCGGAGCTGGACAGACTTTGGAAGTGAGTCGCCTCAGTGATGGCCTGTTTTATGCCGCCATCTTATTAAAAAATGTACCTACAACTAAAATCTTACTTGGCTTTTTTTTTTTTTTTTTAAATCCTTGCACTTTCACATGATATATGTTTAGTGCACATATGTCTAGCTGAGTGCATCATTCCCATGATACTGTATTAACCTGAGCTGTGTATCTGTTTTGATTAATTACATGTGAGGCGCTCACCATGCTGAGAGCTGTGCCATGTGTAAGGAAGATTCTTTGTACAATGAAGCTCAATTAAGGCAGCGTCTGTTGATCTGTTGTAATTAAATTGAGCCCTACACTGCTGTGCTAACTTCTCTTGATACTTTAATTAGTCCTTCATTGTAATGGGGAACGCTGGAACAGATGCACAGCTTCTAGAGAGCCTCTCCTCACAGGTGTGTGTTGGAGTGTGTATGGGTAAGGGGTGAAATAGCTCTCCGCTGTAATGTCTCTCCACGGGCACCCACTTAAGTTCCACCACACTCCAAACCCCTTCTTCTTGCTGTCAGAGCTGCACATAAGATGCATCCTAATAGAGAAATATTTCCCCCTGATAAAGGTCTTGGGTAACTTTAACATCCTGCCCTCTGAATGTTTTAGGTTACATTATTGTAAACTGTTTTACATCTGTATGTTGGCTGTGTCCTGCGGACAAGACACATTCACTCCTGCAAGTGTAACAGCCATATACTAATTCAGAGCTGTCATTGAGTCTCTCCTCTCCTCTCCTCTCCTCTCCTCTCCTCTCCTCTCCTCTCCTCTCCTCCTCCTGGAAACCAGGCATTAGTTAAGGTGAAAAGACTCAACTAAAAGCCTTGTTTTCTACACTACCAAGAAAAAGGAGGGAGGGATGGGTAAGGACGCAGAAACCTTTTAAAAGAGACAATAGTGTTTCTGTAAACTTCTGTGGAGCTGTGAAAAACAACTTGGTTGCTTAGGTGACACTACGTTTTTGCGTTCACCAAGCTCTGATTCAAATGGTGTGTGGACCATTTAAAATGTTAAGTGACACTTTTATTGTCATGGTCCCTTCACTCACTCACAGTAAAAGCTCAAGACCTTTGAATCCCTTCTCTTTTATTTAACCTGGATTCAGCTTTACTGTAGGTCCTAGGTTGGCAGATGAGCAAAAACATTCAAAGAGATTGGTTTCAGTGTTTCCCCTCACCTTTGACCACTTTCCACCATACAGTAGGTAGTGCCACATATACTGTAGACCATTTGTGAGGCCACCTGTTTTTGCCCATAATTCATCCCAGCAGGAGGTCCTTAGGGGGGTGGGGGTGGAACTCCAACCCCCACATCAGGTCACACTACGCTGAGCCAACTAATACCGGCACTGTGGAAACCCAACCAGCCGTGTCATGATCTTTGCTTTAGCTGCTATACTTGAATCTTGGTCTCTGGCTCAGTACAGCGTTCCCCTGGACCCCAGCCTGAATGTACCGTAACAGCGCATATGGATCAAAGGGAAAAGCAGTGAAGACTGAGCACTGACCAGCCAGATTGATTGGCACAACATCGATATCGGCTAATAAAAGCTTAAAATTATCATCGGCATCAGCAGATATGAATATTTCTGCTGATGAGCCTTGCCGATAGGGTGACTTGTTTACTATGAGCGCATGACGACCATAGAAGGCAAAGCAATGCTTCTTAGGCGGAGTGATTTGCTCGCAGCACCTGAGAAGCCACAGGGGTGAGGAGCAGAGAGTAAAATCGGTACTTTTCAGGTAATAGCCTTCTGTGGAGAATAGTTCCCAGTATGTATACTTTTAGAAGATGTCTTATGTGATATTGATATTTGTACACTCTGTGACTGTACAAATCCCTACATGTAAACAGGAAAATGTTGACGTTATTTTGTCACTTATTGGGAACAGTAGGGTAGTTGGAGCCGGTTCCCTCCAGGATCTGTGATGAACTAGGAACTAGAAACTAGTCTGACGCACCCGTTGCGTCAGACTAGTTTCTAAGTTTCTAGTTTCTACTTTCTAATTTCATAACTAAGTTATGAAATTAAATGGCTGATTTTGTTTTTTTTCTAAGGATAAAAGTCTCCAGAAAGCATGTGTTACAAACTTAAGTTGCAGAGTCTACCAGGAGGGAATGTTATGACTAAAAGACCTCGGATCAAGTTGTATTTTAGAAAGTTTAGGATCAAGTGTCCATTGAGTTTTACCCATACAAGGAACTAAAAGTTAGGATACCTGGGCCTCTGCTGTTTCAATTTTGGCCATTCAATTTGTCTCTTGAGTCACCCAACTTCATGCAACTTCCATACTAAATCACTTGAGTACCAGTTAAGATATCTTTATTGCAAGCTGCACTTTTGGATGTAAACTTAAACAAAACACATGACTCTGCAGTAATTGAAGCATGTTAAGAGCACTTTAGTGCTTGCTAATCTGTTGCTGCTATTAATACGAATGTTTTATGCCTTTAAAGAAATGATCCTTAGTTGGACACTGACGTCTTCCTCTCTCCCACCTTCCCTTTGATCTTGAACAGTAGCTTTACAAATTTCCAAAGTAAACTTCTCATGTCAGATAAATCTTTGCCAGATAAAGCCTTCAGTCTCCATGGCGTGTGGCAATCCCTTCACTTTAACCTTTTATGGCCCCAGTGACGGTTTTGGTTTATAAAAGCTTGAGCGTAAAGCCACATTATTTATAGATGTGCAGGGAGATACCGACAACAGAGCTCGCACCCTATTGCTCTCCATAACCTCTCCACTGATGGTTTGGTCAAAGAGGCTTTGAAATATCTCCTGTATATGGCTAGAGTTCATGCTTCACAAATCTTTTGTGCTAACAGTGCTGCACACAAAATGCAACTTGCAAGCATTTCATTTAAGGTGAATTGCCTTTCTGACATTATTAAACTCATTTAGCTCAGACAGCGTGTTGATTGAATGTGTTCCCTCTATCCTTGCAGTATTCCCTCTCTCTGAACCCGGTCTGAGCCCGCTAATCTAGTTTCTCACCTGGGTCATGGAAACAGTCCGGTCTGCTTTTTCAGACCCCCCCCCCACCGCTTTGACATCCTCCAAAAACCACTGACGCGTTTGGTGTTGGGCCTTTTTTTATTTTATTGGTGGTCTAAAAAAAGCTTTTTGTTTTGTTATTTGCTTTCTTAGTCAACGCATGAATGTGTTGTTATTGATGACTAAGAAAGAAGGGTGGAGTAGAGAGGTAGGTGGCACCATAAAATGTTGAAAGGGGAAAGCCACTTGACACTTTGAGTGGGGTTTTTAACCTGCTCAGGACTGCAGATTGGATGCTTTTTGTTCATTTTCCGCAGCTGCTTTTTTATCTGTTCACCTCAGCAGGTTGTGTAAATTCTGCTCCATTAACAATCCTTTATGGTCCAATTGCCCTCTCTCTCTCTCCCTCTCCTCCATCATTCCCTCCATCCCTTTCCTCCTGAGTGGGAATATAATCTCTCATTTGCTATACTGCCCTGTGTAATTGACTTCCCCTCCATCACTGCCACTCAGTTTCTTCCCCTTTTTTTCCTCTCAGTCTTCATTGGCTGGTCATGACTTTTCTTAAAAGGGCTCTGTGAGTATGCAAGATCATCTATGACTTATGAAAAAATATGGAGGATACATACATACATAAAATAGATAAATGAGTAATAATGGTCACATACACAAGTTAAAAGTTAGTTATGAACGATTAGTTGGTTGATTGAAGAACATTGATTTGGCAACTGTTTTGGATAACTGGTTAAATGTTTCAGTAAACATTTTCTTGTTTCAGCTTCTCAAATGGGATGATTTACTGCTTTTCTTTGTCATGTGACAACATAAATGATACATAAAATGTGTTTGGGGTTTGGCATGACTGGGAAATTATATATTCATAGACAAAATGAATATTTTATAGGTAATAAAAAAGTTTGTTAGTTACAATCAGGATGCGATTTGCCAGGGATGCGTGGGATTTTCCCCTTTCTGGTATACATATCACTGCTTCTGCTGAATTATTTTTATTCCAGGTGGGGACAAAATGCATAGAATAGAATAGAATGCGATAGAATGATAAAATCCGAGCAGCAGTTGCTGGTTGTATTTAGCCACTACAGAGCTCCGGGATGCCGGCTACCAGCCACAGTTCTTTAGCCGCCAATAAGTGACTGTGAGAGTTTAGCCAGAAAAAGTGAACATCATGTGGCAATGACAGTTATGTTTATAGGCACCAAAACGACTAGAAAAGCTTAGGAAAAAGATGGTGGTCTGAAATAAAACACTCCTGAGGAATGAACAAACAAACAAACACGTGAATTCACCTCTCCTGCTTTAAAGCGTTGTTTTATGTTGACACCACATTTTGCTATTTTATTTGTTAGATTATTTTCCATGAAATATTAAAGTGCATAAACAAGTGTTTTGGTATGCCTTGCTGAGTGGCACTATTTAATTCTTGCTGTTTTTTTTCACAAATCGCACCTTGGTTACTTGTTCAGTAAAATAAGCATAATTCTAGAGACCTTGAATAAACCCATACACCTAATGTTGGGACTACCTTAGACTGGTAGTATTAGTACTTAGTACTGGTGTATTTAGATTCTACTGTAGACAAACCAGTAGTGCCTTACCCAGGTAATGCTTCTTTGATGGAGCATCTTTGGCATTTCTTTTGATTTGTGTGAAGGAGGAACCAACCTCCTTAGTCAACCTGCTAATGAGATTAAATCCAGAGTGACTGGATTGGGCAGGAACTCAGAGAAGATGATTTTGGCTCTAGGAATTTTAAAGATACAGTTTTGGAGACAAGAGGTCATTTTGAGTCAAGACGTCTTGGGGCTGCTGAGCTTCCTGTGAGGACAGCAGTTCATCAGGGACATAATACAAGTTATAACAGACGTTTAAAGGGGAAGAACCAGTATCATTTCAAAGATTTTTGTCTTTTTGACTGAAAATACACTAAAAGCTTTATTGCCATTCCGTTTTATTTTTAAAGTACACTTTTTTTAAAGTCACAAAATAGAAGGAATACCTTAATAATTTCATATTCCCTATATGTGTCCACCACTCTGACATGTGGGAAAAAAGTCTTTTCCCCCACCTGGAAAGGATTCAGCGTCTTGCTCAAGTGCACGTTAGCAGGGCAGATGCTTGCTAATGGAGATTGAAATGTAATCTCTTTAAAGCCAACAGGGAGAGAAAGATTGGTTTCAGTGTTTCCCCTCACCTTTGACCTCCTAGCCATTTCCACCATAGGTAGGGCCACATAAACTGTAGACCATTACATACCACATACTGTTTTAGCCCATAATTCATCCCAGCAGGTGTTCCTTAGGGGGGGCATGGAACCCAAGTCCCCAATCAGGTCACACTGCCAACTAATACCGGCACTGTGGAAACCCAACCAGCCATGTCATGTCTTTATCTTTGCTTTAGCTGCCGTACTTCATCTTGGTTTCTAGCTCAGTACAGTGTTCCCCTGGACCCGAGCCTGAATGTACCGTCATAGTGCATATGGATCGAGGGGATAAGCAGTGAAGACAGAGCACTGACCAACCAGAGTGATTGATTGGTTCTAAGGAGGGTGAAAATATACTGGTTATGCATTATTTAAGTATTACAAAGGAGGAGCAGAGATGTGAAGCAAAATTATAACATGACGTTTTTAGACTTGAGCTCAGTATCATCTGCATTAGTGGCGCGGAGAGAAATGCCTTTACAAGTAGTATGTATGAGTAGCTCTGTGCTGATCCTCCTGACAGGCTAATTGAGAAGTTAGCAAAATCTTCTCTCTAGAATATCACGTACAGTTGTGTTAAAAAAAATCACAGTCCAACATCACTAACCTCATAAATCATATTTTTTGGTAGAAATGATATTTCTACATGGCAAATAATTTACTAGTAAGTGTTGTAGAGTGATAGAAAACCAACAGACCCAACGGTAATGACATGCATGCTGCTCATTCTGTGTAATTGAATATGTAATTGAAAGGGGCATTTTCAAAATAAATGCAGTGTTGTGTTCAATTAGTGAGGTGATTGATTCTGTGAAGAAACAGGTATCAGTGTTGGCCCATATTTAAGGAAGGAAGGAAGCAAATGTGCATGGTAGTTATAGTGCATTTCACACTGAAAATAGTTTGTTCCAGACATTGCTCTGAGGAACAGCAGACTTTGATAAAAAAGTTGATTGGAGAGCGGAAAACACTTAAAGAAGAGCAGAAAATGATTGGCTTCTCAGCAAAAATGATTTCAAATGGCTTGAAATGGCATCCAAAGCCTGAGCGACGTTGGGAAAAAAATGGTCAACTACCATTCAAATGGATGGAAGAATAGCCAAAATGGCTAAGGCTCAACCAATGATCAGCTCCGGGAAAATCAAAGAAGTTACCTGTGAGCAGTGATGGGAATAACGGCGTTCCTTTTTTCAGTACCAAGTAACCTAATGGATTACTCTTCCCATCTTAATAACGCCGTTACCGTTATTGCATATAATAGAATTTTTTTTTTTTTCATTAAACCAACTAGATCTCTGAGCCGAAAGGCAAATACTTCTTTTCTTCCTTGGTTAGTGGGCCGTGCAGAAGACAAGCGCATAAATGCTGACGATTGGATGAAGTTGAGTAAATTTCATGGTAAGCCAATCAGAGGTAGAGTTGAGCGGGTGTTGGAAAGCACGCATAATCGGAGTCACAACTCATCAAGAGACAGGTATGGCGTTATGAAAAATTGCTTAAATCACCTTTCTTTCCCATTCTGACATTCAGTTTGGAGTTCAGGAGATTGTCTTGACCAGGACCACACCCCTAAATGCATTGAAGCAACTGCCATGTGATTGGTTGATTAGATAATTGCATTAATGAGAAATTGAACAGGTGTTCCTAATAATCCTTTAGGTGAGTGTAGTTTAGATGTGTGTAAATTGTTTCTGTTAAAAATGAATTGTATTAAGTGTCCATTTCATTATAATATCCAGATTTATCATACATAATTGAACATGCACATGTATTTTAAGTTCCATTAAAGGGGTGGAGGTGGGGTCACATTTGAGCATTTAAAAATGAACTTGAAAGTAATGCATTAGTTAGTTTCTGAAGAAACTAGTTACTTTTATAATTTGTAACTGAGTATCTAATTTAGTTACTTTTTGGAAGAAGTAACTGTAACTAATTACTTTTTAAAAGTAAGAAAAAAAGACATGTACTGAATAGGTTGAAATTTGCCAAAGGACACATTGACTGGCCAACGGAGAAATGGTGCAACATTCTGTGGACTGATGAGAGCAAATTGTTCTTTTTGGGTCTAGGGGCCGCAGACAGTTTGTCCGATGACCCCCATGCACTGAATTCAAGCCACAGTACACTGTGAAGACAGTAAAGCATGGTGGTGCAAAAATCATGTTATGGGGATGTTTCTCATACTGTGGTGTTGGGCCTATTTATTGCATACCAGGGATCATGGATCAGTTTCAATATATCAAAATACTTGAAGAGGTCATGTTGCCTTATGCTGGAGAGGAAATGCCTTTGAAATGGGTGTTTCAACAAGAGAATGACCCAAAACACACCAATAAGCGAGCAAAGTCTTGTTTCCAGATGAAAAAGATTGATGTTATGTAGAGGCCCATAGCCCAATCCCCGGACCTCAATCCCATAGAACACTTCTGGGGTGACATCAAAAATGCTGTTTCTGAGGCAAAACCCAGTAATGCAGAGGAATTGTGGAGTGTAGTTCAATGGTCCTGGGCTGGAATACCTGTTCACAGGCTCCATGCAACACAGATGTGAAGCAGTTCTCAGAAATAATGGTTATGCAACATTATTTAGTTTATACAGTAAATGTTTGAGTTTGTAAATAAAAACAGCTTAATATTCCTTTTTCTTCACTTTCTGTAAAGGTATAACACAAACTTGATCAATTTTGGTCATGTTTTGATTTGGAATTGAATGTGCAGTGTTCCCAATGCATTGATGTTATGGAAATAAAAGTTATTCTAAGGATTTTGAGCGTTATTCACTGTTTTAAACACACTGCTATTATTCTGAACACATAGCTGTCTGTCCATTGGCTCTGCTCAAGTTAAGTGGAGCTCCATGAATTTAACACATCAAAATCAGATTAATAGTCACGGTTAGTCCTACTCAGCCTGTGAAAACTGTTGTATAATGTCTTCTGTGGCTCTAGGCAAGCTTTATCAAGAGCTTTAACCTTCTTTCCTGCCATGCAGGGGCTTTATTTTTTCAATGGAATGGCTTGCTTGTGTGACACAGATGACAAGCAGAAGAAGGAGGAAGGAGTAAGAGGGCGCTTAGTTAGAGTTACTAAGAATGAATGATAATATGATGCTCTATTGATTGCTGTTGGAAAATTCTCTTTTCCGCTTGTCCCCTACCGCAAAAGCAGCTGGAAAGGATCCAGTGTGCTGAAAAGTAAGGGAAAGCCAACAGGGTGGGAGGATCAGTTTCAGTGTTTCCCCTCACCTTTGACCTCCCACCCATTTCCACCATAGGCAGTGCCAAATATAGACCATCACATGAGGATATGAGGATATGTCAGGAGCATACAGTATGTCTAGAAACAGTAAAATATAAAGAAAACATTCGTTTTGGAGGTGTTTTCATAACCTTGTCGTCCTTCAAAGGAGGGATAGGCTAAACAGGACAAGTGATTTGTGTATGCATGGAGAGGAAGGTAAGGAGAGGAAAATAGGAGTGAGATGGAGAGAGGGGGGAGAGTTGAGGATAGCTGGTGTATTAATTTCTCCTTTTGGGACAAAATGTGTCTCCACAGGAATCAAGTTTTCCCCCGATATCCAGCCCTGCTCTCTCTGCTCACTTTCATCCAGGAATAGGACATGTACACACACGGGGCAAACTACTTTTGTTTATTTACTTGACAGTGCAGGACATAAAAAAGGCTGACGGTGAAATTCTGTATACCTGCAAAATCACACACCCTCAACAGAGACCTTGAGCCACAGACAGTGGTCCTGTTTAATTCTCCTGGATCAGGAGGGGTGTTGACACCTTCTAATCTGCAGTAATCTGTGTTTATTTAATGTTATCGCTGAGGCTGGCCAGAAATACTGTGGCATTTGCCCGGAAGGGTCAAAGGAAAATGCCAAGAGTTTATTTTGACTAGTCAAGACCCTCTAAACACTTCAGATCTGCTTCGACAGCCAGGAAAATGAGGAGGCATCTCTCCCAGCTCCCGTCCACTGTATATCTTATTATTACATCGGTCTCTCTGCACTTTTGTTGGCGGAATTTGTTGTCAATAA
The DNA here is from genome assembly GCA_026937815.1 of Etheostoma perlongum. Taxonomy (NCBI): domain Eukaryota; kingdom Metazoa; phylum Chordata; class Actinopteri; order Perciformes; family Percidae; genus Etheostoma; species Etheostoma perlongum. The sequence continues at coordinate 14,736,504 of CM049384.1, read as the reverse complement.
ACCTAATTTATAGGAACTTCCACCTAATGTTTGAGTTAGAAAAGCAGAAATTAGGAATTATTTAGACTAAAATTAAAGGAATGTATCTTGATAGATAATCACAGACTGGAATATGTTAACTTTTACTCAATACTATTTGAAAACCACTTAAATTGTTTTTTCAAATGCATTAAAATTGAATAAGACACCCCAAAATTAATGAAAGTAGAGATTTGTACTTCCCAAAGAGTGTTGTGTGGAAACAATCATGTTATTTTGGGTAATTACAATTGAGTAGTTAAAAAGAGCATTGACATAGGAAAACGGGTCAATTTGACCCGAGGACAACATGAGGGTTAAACAAAATACCGTAGGTGGGGGATTTTGTTAATTTCTTTGGGATTTTTGCCAGTGTATCCCCAACGTGTTCTCATGAGACTAAATCATTAAAACTACAAGTTTATCTTAGCTGCTGTCAAGTTTCTGTAGAGGTTAGCTTCAGTTTGAGGATACAATTAACAACTAATATACAACATGTGTGCTACAATACATCTTATGTGCTTGAATTGTTTCTCTTACAGAAATGTCAAAAGGTCTCCCCACAACAAAATGTCAGGAAATTTGAAAATTGTGGTTCTAATTCATGAATCTTTAATTGGTCATCTATAATAGAAATATTCTTTAACAATCAAGATGGATGATTTGGGTTGAAGCCAGCACCCATACACGTGCAGTACATGCCAGCATATCTGTCCTCTCTGCATGTCGACAGAGATGGGGCTCCAACACACACACACACACACACAGACGCAGCCATAGCCATGACAGTTTGTTTGAGTCACGGCAATGCTGGTAAAGCACTTTTCAAAACTTAACATGGACATTTTTTCTGCAATATAATATAACGGCGAGCCGAGAGGCCATTGTGCGATTACAGACAGACAGGCACAACAGCATTATCTATGCCCTGGTGACTGACCATTTAAGCAACATGCAATTCCAAGTGTAAGAATTGAATGATTATGTGATTTGATTGTAGATTTGATTGGTTGATTGTAGGGAAGGGTTTGGGAGGAGTTTTATTTTATGTGAAGTGTTCTAAATAAATGTGCTACGTCAATAGGATAAATAGATTTGGAGTTATTTTTACAACGAAAATATTTTTTTTAGTTTAGTAAAAATGTGAATTGTACCCAACCCTACCTGCCTGGGCCACATCTCTACACGCTGTAGTGGCTTCTCCAGCAAGCTGAGCCAGGCTCCCCGCTTCCACCGCCTGGGCCACATCGCTCCCTAGACAAAAAAAGGGGGACACACCGAATCTCTGCTGAACCGCTACTGATTAAAACATGCTTATTGTTAGATAAAGTTTTGGAAATAAATACTGGGAACCACCCTCCAAAAAGGCACTGCACTAGATTTATTAATGTTAAAACATGTAACCAGCTGCCCCAGTTTTAAACAAAAACTGGCCACTTCAAGTTTCCGTTTGCTTACTCATATTCTAAATTACAGAGAGAACGTGTGTGCGTGCGTGCGTGTGTGCATTTGAGGCCTGATTTTATACATTTATTGTCCAAAAGGAACCAACTTTCGTTTCTTCCCTGCATTACACTATCACTTCTTTGCTAAAAGAAATCAGTGCATTATATGGCAATATAGCAAAAAAAAAGAGTGACACTGTTGGACAAAATTTCACTGCACACTTTGAGTCCTGTGTTGAACGATAAACATTACCGTCCCTCTATTTAAACTGCAAAATTTCACCCAACACCTCTCTGCCTTGTTGTTCTGGAAGCTTTCTTTTTGAAACACTTTATTGTGCTGCTGCCACCACTTTGGTTTTAACACTGCCCTGCTTTGAATCAATGTTACACCAGACTGTCAAAACCCAGCAACCCAGCTGTTAGGTAAAACAGGATAATTAGGACTTTGGTGACGATAGACGGCCCTGCCAGTAAAGTCTGACTGTCTTTTGACTGGAAGAATATTGTTTCCCAATTCATGGGAAGGTTGCTCTGTAATGTCATTCTCTGTAAAGGTTGCAGTTGCCCCGCCATTGAATACGCAACAATTTAATCTTTTATGTATACAAAGGGAGAGAACTGTCCTCAGCTTCTTTCACCTTCAATACAGTAACCATACCAGGCAACTCTGTATTTAAGTTTGCACACAAAGTTTGGATTACTTTCTTCAGTGTCCACAATCCACAGTTGCGATGATCCACAGCCACCTTTCGCTTGCAGGTTCTGTATGTCGCCAGCAGCTGCGAAGACCTTAAGGGCAGGAAAAAAATAACTTATTAGCTTTAGTCTTGCCATTATCTCGCAACAGCACACTTAAGGCTTGACCCTAATGGGTGGTTACACCTGCACACCGCCGATTATCAGGAGATGCTGAATAATGTGGAAACTAACTCTGAAGACTAAGCACTAATAAGGAATTAACATGTTTATACAAGTGTGAGAAAGCCCCTCCGTCTTATCTCATTCACTGGTCTACATAACGACTTTGATCAGAAGTGATGATGAATTGAAAAGTGACGAGTTTAGCTTCTGGTGCAGGACGCTGATAGAAATCTACATAAAATCAAAATAAACAGGAAATGCTTTTTTTTTTTAAAGAATGCTTCAGAGCAATATTAGGTTCAAATAAATGGTAATGTAATTATTTGTCAGTAGTGTGTGATGTGAGTGATATAGGCAACATGAATAACATCCAACAGGATGTATGTCATTTCATATCTTTTTTATATATTGTGGTATTGTGAAATTAATGGAAAATCAATCGAGAAGTCTGTTGTGGGCTAGTTCAGCAAAATAAAATTCCTGACGAATCCATGTATTTCATCACATTGATGCAACAATATTACAATAATTTCTAATATTGTCCTGCACATGATTTGCAACATCTACCCACAATGGCCTAATATGCCTAGACATGCTAAATGGAGAGTTTTGGGATTAATGTTGTAGGAAAATCTCTAATAGTAAAATTTACATTTACATAGTCACCTGGTATATGTACGGTATATTGTCATATTGCACAAGCCAAATTGTTATTATTTATTGGTTATTTTTTTGGGATGTTAAAACAAAGTACATATGCATATTTGAACTGTGAAATGTGAGCTTGAAATCCATATAAAAGTTAGAATTGTACTTAATCTGGTGTTAAATAAAGACCATAAAGATCATCTGTGGTGCATGTCTCTGCAGAGGTGGGCTGGTCTCAGTGATGTGTTCAGGTTAAAACAGCTTTTGTTCACTATTACAGACTGTGTCTCTGGCTCGTTATTATTTACTGGTATTAGATTTTATTCTCTGTTTGTAACTTTACTCCATAAGCACGTGAGCGCTGTGCATATAGTTTTCAGGATAAGGAGGCTGCATGACTATGCAAGTATACCTGATGTTTATGTATCATTGTAGAGGCACACACAAACCACCACTGCTAAAACAGCCTCAGATTTTGAAGTATACCCTTGTTAAGAGCTGCTTTACATCTTACTTGGCATTTGGAGCAAACCCTGTTCTTTCTAATTCTCTCCCAGTATTCCTGCTCTTCCTGTTTTTTGTCTGTCTCTTGACTCTCTAGATACTGGGATAGCCCATGTCTCTGTGTCTTTCTCCTGTTGTCCCTGTCTGGCTGCACCCGCATGCAAGGCCCTTCTTAAGTGTTGTTAAGATGATTTTAATTTATAACGGCAGTCACTATAAACATGTGAGGAAGCAGCACCATGGAGACGGAGCTCAAACAAAATCACAATGTGGGGCCGTATTTATAAGGTCTGCCTCGCCTGCAGAAAGCGCTTTGCAATGTGTGTACATATACATGTGTCTGTGTGTGTCATTGCTCATGAGGCTAAATGTGCATGCTGTCAGGAAAAGTCTTGATTGGCTTACGCATATTTGCAAAATGTGTGTGCATTCATGCATGTGTAAGTTTATGGAGATTGTGTGTATAAATGCCTGGCCAGTTGCATTGTGGGAAGAGCATGAACAATAATTAAATGTTAACGACGGAGCCATAATTAAGCAGGCTGGCTTTAACTCTTTGGCTTTGTTTTTGTCTGCGTTCTGTCCCATTTTTCTATAAACACCTTATTCTCACAATTGCTTCACTTGCTTTCAATTCACGTTTCTGTAATCTGCTTCTCTGCTCTCCTGTTTCCATCAGAACTTTATACTTTCTCTTAGCTGCATCTGTTTCTGTTTTTCTAACCTCTCTTTTATTCTGGTTGTTTCTTTTTCATCTATTCCACTTCATACCTTTATTTATTCTCTTTATCTTTATTGCTCTCTCTTTATCCTGGATGCTCACTACATGGAGTCAACAGGCTTCACTATAAGGGGAGGAGGAGGGGGGGAAACCTTATCCAAAAGTCATCCAGCCCCTGTTTCCCAAGTCCTCTACATCTGCTGCTGCTTCTGTTGCTGCTCTAGTCTCACATCACACTAATTCACCCGCTTTTTTACAACCGAATATGAATTAATGACTGGTAATTGATGATGAAAAGGTTTCAGTCAATTTCAAAATATGTTTTCTTGTAGAAAAGCAACAAGAAATGTATTATGGTCAAGTGTGACACATAAACCTGCCAAATCAAACTGTCCTCATGTCCTCTATGTTACGACTTTTTATTTTTTTACCCCTTTAAAAAAAAAAAAAAAACAGCTGCTAATGCTGCTCCACACACACACACACACACACACTGGCCCCTCTAGTCTTCTCTTGGCCCTAAGATTAAAGCCATGGCAGCAAATGTGTGATGAGACCTTACAGACGATACCTCATCTTCTCTCTCTTTTCCATTCTGGCTCTCCTCGTCTCACTGTCCCCTTGTCTGTCGAATACATTATTCAACCACCTCTTTCTGTCTCTTTTCCACCATTTTTTTCATTATATATATACCTATGTCTGACTGATACTTTTTTTTCTACTCCCTTTTCTTCTATCTATTATCATACTATATCTATTCTCTCTCTCTCTCTCTCTCTCTCTCCCTCTCTCTTTGTCTCTCTCTCTCTTTCCAAAATTATTTCAAATTGAATCAGCTGTGCTTGTTGACTATTTTTGTAACTTTCTGCAACTGACAATCTAACAAACACGCCCCTCCCACATGCAACGATTGGCCACATATACAGATTTGAGATGTCATTGCTGACATATTTCAGATTTCATTTCGCACATACCTACTTCTGCCACTTTTCATGTGTCAAACTGAGTGCACCTTTGCCTTTGGCTTTTAGGCCTGCATTGTAATGTGGCCATTTGGAAAACATTTTAGCTTTTAAAACGTGATTAGACACATTTGGCACAAATCAGATTCTTTAAAGAATACCCTTGCCTTTAGTGTAGAAGCAGTCTAAGAGAGAGTCAAGTGAGAGCTGGATGGACAGTAGAGAGGGAATAGCAACAAGAAGAAGATCTAAGGGGTCTGGGAAGAGAGAGCAGGGTGGTGGTAGGGTGAGATTCAGCAGAAAGATGAATAATTCAGAAGAGTATTATCTCTCCTTCCCCTCCCTGGCATGTCAGCTAATTGTTGTAATGAGTTAAAGAGGGTGCGACTGAGTGGCCCACAAGTGGTCCACTCTAATCCTGGCTCTGCTTCAGCTACGTTAAAGAAAGGAGGCGTAAGAGAGAAAACAAGGGGAGGAAAAAGGAAAGAAAAAAGTTAGGGTGAAAATGGGAATGTGGGGTTAAGAAACGAAAAATGTAACATTTATGTAAGGGCTTTGAAGGGGACAAAGATACACGTTAAACATGATTTTTATTCATAGTTCAGTCATAAATGCCACATCAGTTTGTTGTGATATAGAAATATTTTAAAAGCAAATGTTGACGTCCGCAGTCTCGTGTGGGAGGAACAGAGTTATGTTTGAGTATCCATTCCAGTAACATGAAGGAGGGACTTGGTATGAGGACAGAAAGTGTAAACTTAATGAAGTCTTCATCCTGCTTCATGTTTTTGTTTGCCCGCAGGGGGATGTGTGTCAGAGGGAAAGAAATTACACTACACTACACATAACAGTAGATGAGATATTTATGACCCAAAATGTAGGCAAACAGAAGGCCAAGTCCAAGTGTTGAAAACATACTTCCTGTGCTTTATTCAGTAAATGAACAAGGGTCAACAGAATAATTTAGTTTCCAGTTTGCATTTGATAAAAACATTTCTATGTGTTAATTGTCAGCGGATGCTTTAGTACAGAACCATACAAAAAAATGTTAGCTGTGCTCTAGAGCTGACTAACTTAGATTAGATATTGTACAATGTACAAGAAATAAAAACAGTATTGGGCAACAACTTTAGTTTGTGGCTAAAGGTGCAGCTGAGGAGGTGGTTGTGGAAAATGGCAAAGTCAGTGCCAGTGTGTTTGTGTGGAAGGTGGTGATGTTTGCAGGGCTCTGCTGGAGGGTGATGTAAACCTTTTTCACATGGCTCTGGACTCTGTCTTAAAATTACACATAACATAAAGACAGTGACAGTTACACAAAGACACGCAGAGACACACACTCAAACATTTTGTCAAAGGGAGAGCAGCACTGACACTGGACTGAGGAGTAACACAGTGCAGCCCCTCTGTGTAATGTGACCTGGGTACCAGTGTTTGACTTTAATCACAGCAGAGATAACATTAACGGACAGATAACGAGGCAGACTCTGGGTCCTCAACACAGAAGTCACCATGCCTCTAACTACTGCGTATTTGTCCCATAACACCTGATGGTTCACCATCAAAGAAGGACTTGCAGCTTTAGGGTCATGGGGTTGCTGCCTTGGTTACCAGCTGACAACAAAGTCGTAGTACTGCAGAAAAGGTTTTGTGTTTTCTAAAGATAGCTTTTAACAGGGTACATGTGTTGACTTTACTACTTGTGTGACAGTGCTTGAAGAAATCACTGTGTCATTGCGTCCGTAATCACTCCCTATTCACTGGCAGTGCACTATATTTACCCTCCACCATTTTATTTAAATGTCCGAATTCTTATTTATTGCCAATTTTACTCTCTTCATTGTTAAATAAAGACAGACAATCAGAACAAAATGTTAGCTGTCCTCCTCTGGAACAAATTTAAACTTTTACTGCTCATTTATGCTTTGTGTGCGTATGCACATATTTGTTTAATTACTGTTGGTCCCCACTCCCCGCAAGCCATTAAGATTATGTATTTTTCCAGTGAAAATGTTGATGCCTGGCCAATGTTAATCGTTAGATCACTTTAATACTTACACTGTTGGCATCACTGTGGTCTGGTGGTCTGGGATGTGTGCCATGTGGATGCAACGTCCATGGTTTTGTGAACAAAAATATGGTTGCACTACAGTAATTTTCAAACAGTGTCGCCAATAAATATTTTTTAACTCTCTAATATCTACGATGGTATCTGCCTAAAAAATCCATTATCACCCAGTCTTTATTGTTGGACTTTTGAGAGTCACCTCATCGATCATTTTTGCAGGTGGCCTTGACATTACTGCAGCCGTTGTTTCCTCTGTAAATCCTCGAGATCCGCTGACCATTGGGGTTGTGCATGACCCAGCCTCACTTTCTCACACCCCTTTCCTCAAACTGCTGATCCCAATCCCATTAACCCAAGTTCAAATGTTACAGTCACAGCTTTCTTTTTGTTGTTTCTCAATCCTCGAGAGATGCTCTGGCCCTCTGTAATCCATCACCGGCGATCCCTACTACTGTGGTAACATGATTAGACCTGTCACAGAGTAATGATGATTGGCCTGAAATTCAGGTGTAGTCCCGGTCAAGGAGGGCGGTAATGGAGTGTAGGGTGATCATCTGTTTTGGGTTGCGGGGGGTTTTCACATCAAACTAACCTCTGGCAAGTCACATGGTTGGGACTGCTGGTATGTCTTTGAGTTGAAGTTTTTAAATTAGTGCTAATTACTTTGTTACAGATACAAATTGATATGTATTAGTGCCAAGAATTCTCTCTGCGTCCCTTTTGGTCTCAGTGAAGACCCTTCTCCAACCTCCAACCCTGCTGATCCAAACTGTGTGAAGGTTGAACTCACTAGTTCAATGGTTAAATGTAAGCGTTATACAAGCACACTGGCGTGTGAAGCGGTGGCCCATACTCCTACTAAAGAGTCTGTAGACTCTATGCTAATTGACAATACCACAGCTAAATGTCAGAGCTCTCTCAGCACTTCCTCTCCCCCCGGGTGCCTCTCCAAGCTCTGTACAGTACAATTCACTGACAACAAGTCCACAAATAGCAAAGAGCAGGAATATAAAAAAAAGCATAAAAAACAATGGAGCGCATCCTCTGGATAGGTGTGTGTTGGGGTGTAGTAGGAGGTTGTGTGTGTGTGCGTGCGTGTGTGCGTGCGTGCGTGGTTGCATGGGTCGGTGCTTACGTCTGATTATAAGCTCATTCAGGTCTTTACTATCACCATTTCTTGCATTTTAGTGGGCAACTGATGTCAATATTTTGTATATAAATCACACGGTTTAATTTTCCCATCCTCTCTTTCCATAATCGCGTACATTTTCTATAATTTATGGGACAATTTCACACTGAATTGTCCTGATGTCATAAACTGCACCCATCAGATATTCCCAACAGGTCAAAGCACCAGCAATCACCAAATTGTGTGTAATTAATATTAATCCAGTTCCAGTTTACACGCACGCACCCATGCGCACACGCACGCACACACACACACACACACACGCACACACACACACACAAGGCCCTCCTGAAATCTCACATCTTGAATTTATCCTTCCTGTGGTTATTCTTTAAATTCGCTCCATGTGACCACACTGGACATATTTTCTCAGTCTCTAACCATCAGTACCACATATTTGCACAGAGCCATGCCACTGAGTCACAGGAAACTACCAGTGCCAAGTACACTCCCTCTTATAATGAGTATGTTATGTGAATCTATGATATACATTTATTTGTGTGTGTGAACAGCATCTGCACATTTCAATAATTGGAGGGTATGGCAGTGTCAATAAACTATGAAATTATGCTTAATGATGATACATATATTAGTTTGTTTAATGAATCAAGGCGGATGATGAGGCTTTATATTACTCATGATGCCGATTTTAAAGTTGAAATATACTGTACACAATAGAAGGCCAAAGCAATCCTCGTCATTTCTGAAACTGTAGTTCGTGGTGTAGTACTTTTGTATTGCTTTTGTACTAGATAACATTGCTGTATATTGCACAGACGTTATTACTGTGCAAACAATTACAGATTATGTTCTTCTACCCTGCTAATACATATTTACATATTTCCTCCTGTCACATTGAGCTGAGTCTCTATGTTCTTTTTCTCAAAACAAGTGAAAGATCATTTTATTTATTTTGCAGTGCACTTGAGCTTTTTCTGCAGCATTATCTTAATACTTGTGGACTGATGTACAGCATTCCTAGATAATCGTTACTTACTGTCAGAGCCGTAACTGCCACTGCCAAGGTCTTGCCCTCTGTATTTTCTCTGTGCACTCTAGAGTCCCCCCTTTTTATTTCTAAATGAGTTACTGATATTGATAATTATGAGTTAAAAAGATTAAAACAATGATATATTGTCTGATAGTGATTTGTTTTTAAACATAAACACATACACCAATACTGAAATTCCAGTTAATATCAGCCAATATAGCGGCCTGGATGATTTATTGGTCTAGCTCTATTCTACAGTGTACAATGTAATACATTTTTACCTAAATTGTTCTGAAAATGATCGGCCAGTTGGTCATTTTTTCCGAGCAACAAGCAAAAACAATGCTGGTTAAAGGTTCAGTATGTGTAAAATGGACTACAAAGTGACATTCAATGATGTCTAAAGACAAAAGAGTTTACACCTGTTCTGAATGGCTAAACCATCACTCTGATCTTTTTGCAGGAGTTTTGTGGCGCAAATGAATCCTATGAATTGGGATATGGGTTCACACTTTCATTCATGGTGTAAAAAAATAGGTAATTGTGTAGAAAATAAAAAAGAGAGCCTGAGAGAGAAATTCAAACCCTGGCCTATTTTCACATCTCCACTCACTGTTTGCTTTGTTAGATGGGTGTGTTTGTCAGATTATTGGTTTCAAAAAGTTACAAAAGTTGTCCATGCTTTCAACTTTGGAAAAGTTTCCAAGGTCTCTGTTTGAGATACACTGCCTACCGGTCCAGGTATAGCCTCCCTTTTACCCAGTGCATGCTGGGATTGATTTCAGCCCCCCATGATCCTGACGGATGAAGTTTCTGAGTATATCTTTTGTCAGAGGGAGTGAGTCAGAGCTTGTGAGATGGAGTTGGGAAAAACTGTCCCACATAATTATGTTTGCAATCAACGTAAATCAAAATGCATATTAAATCAAAATGCATATAAAAATGTACATGCATAAAATAAAATAAATGTTTGCAAATATTCTGCAGCAGGTGGATAGGTGGTGTGCATGAACACCTGTAAATGAACACCTGTAAAGTGGAGTGATACGTGTATAGTTCCAGTGATGTTGTACTGTATATCAGCACTCATGGAATGCCTCATGTGCAATCAAATAACTCAGCCAGAGCTAACTATTATGTATAAAAGTTAGTCAAATAAACAGTTTTTAGCACTGATGAATATAGATTTTGTCTAGGTTGGGTTTGTGTACTGTTTCCTGTTCTTAGGGGCCTGTGTGTGTTTGTATATTTGTTGTTATTCCATTGTGAGGTATCTCCTAGAACATTATTTTTGAGTGGTTTCTGCATATATTTATGTTTGGATAATGTTTGGTTAATATGTGTGTTGTTAGATCATGGTTGGTTAACATGCCAGATTGCTTGGTTTGCTGTTAGTTTATGTGTCTGAATTATCTAATGCAAGGTGCTGGCCTCCCCATTGGGTGCAACTTGGGGTTCAGTGTCTTGCTCAAGGACAGGAGGAGCTGGGGATCCTAGCTAAGCTACTGACTTCAGTGGGGAAATAAAAGTGAAATTATTTTCACTTGTTTCTTAAATAACATGTTTTTTAAGACTCTATAGTTAAGTGGATTTCATACAGTGTAACCAGAAGAAGTAAATTTAACAAGTGATCAAATGTTTTCTGTCCTGCTTGTGGTCTAAATATTCCAAAAATGATTGCGGAATAATGCCTTGAATCTTTAAAATGCTGGAAACAACCGGATCCAAAAGAAACCATTACATTATTGTTATTGTAAATGTAACTCAGAATTCATGTTTTTTTCCTCGTGTAATTTAGCCCTATTAGCTGTGAAATTCTCATAGCGGGTTAAAAGACTCCAGAAACTTTATTTTGCAGCACTACAGCCTTAATCTATTGTGCGCGATGCTTCAACATCAATGCTTACCTGGTGTTTTGTGCAACTAAAGGATTAGTTTAAATTAATCAAAAGCAGGGAACAAAGGACTCAATTATGATGTAATGTAACATTGGCTGAGTGAGAGTGCAAGCACTGTGTGTGTACGTGAGTGCCTGCGTGCATGCTTGCATGAATGCGTGGGTGCGTGGTTGGCAGATACTCTCTCGTGGCTGCTGTGACTGGAAGTGACATTATCCAGCAAGGAAAATGGATCAGTATAATTGGCACTCTGTTTGAAATGCATCATCTGTAGACAGATAATGGAACAGCATGGCAGTCAGTGGCCCTTGGGTGAGTGGGTGAATGTGTGTGTAAGATCGTCTGGCTGAACAGTAGTAGTGTGTCTATGTTAATGAACGTGTGGGGTGGGAAGAGTCAGTGTATATTATAAAGCAACGTATTTGTGTGAAAGTGTCCGCTAGTGTCGTTTGTGATGCAAACTGCCAAGGCTACACCTTTGTGACACACCGCTGTTTCTCTCTGTGATGTAAATAATTAATCTAGTCACGTATTATTCCTGAAGGTTGTGGCTTTCGGAGGAAAAACATTTTTTTTTGACAACACTCATGTAAGGTTTTCTACCACTTTTTTCTCTCTTCCTGGGGCATGCACCAGTACTAGAGCCACTGAATTGCACACTCAGCTTATTTCCTCGTGAAAAAGCACTTTTCATCTCCTATTTGTTTGTGTTGGATTTTTGTTCCTGCCTTGAAAAGTTGGCTGTCCCAGAAGAAGGAGGAGGAGGAGGAGTGTGGGTAACTAACGGGCCAGGAGACTGGCCTGTTCTGAGCTAAGCTGTGCTGCGATGTGCTCTGCTGCCTACCTGTGCACATTTTGCCTGCAGTCGCTATTTAAGGAGAGAAATGCTATTAATATCTTTCTACTGTTTCCACCTTTCTCCTCTCTTTCACCGCTCCCTCCCTGCTCTTTCTCTGCTCACGACACTCTCACTCCTCTTCCTCACTCTCCGCTAACTCACCTCTGTCCTCCTCTCTGGACAGAGCTCAATAGTTCCTCTCTTTATTGCTTGTTTGTTAGCACTTAGCTGGTGTTAGCATTGTTTAGGGTGGTGTGTGTGTTGCACTTTTGTAAGTAGTAAAGTGAAGTGCTGCATTTTCAAGGTGACATTTAACAAAGCTTTATACTGTGTATACTGTATATACTGTATATATAAGTCTTTCAGCCTCTGCTATAAATATATCTCATGTTCTAAATGAACTTTTTTGGTACGTTTGTTTAAGCAGGTCTATATGTTTACCTGTATATGCCCTTGTGGAAGGTGTCACTGTAATTGTGTGTTCAATAATTGGACAGTTTGCATGTTTGTCTGCAGCGTGTACACAGACTGCGGGTCAATTCCTAAATGCCGTTGTCTGAGCATCATTGATCAGGGCTGGCGCCACACATACACGTTCACTTTCACATACGTGTCCAGGCACATTGACATGACCCGCGAGCCCTTCCACTTTATGTCTAACATCATCCCTCACCTGCTCTTCTGTCTTCTTTCTTTCTATTTGAATTGCCAACCATCTGTCTTTACATCTTTCCACCTCAGTTTCTCCTGTTTCTCAGCATCTCCCCTCTCAGTCTTCTTTGTCACCCTCTCCTCTCCCTCTGCCTCCTCTGTTGTGTGTAACTGATAGCTGCTTTATCATCCGGTGGTGATTGAATCAAAGGTGCACTCTCCAACAGTCCAGCTCCGCTTCCCTCTGCCAGGCACACTGACTGGCATGGAGTGGAGATTGCTAACCTCATAAAACATACACTGTGTAATGCAACAAGAATGTGATATATGTTTACTAGCACTGGTTATACCTATTTATCTCACTAAAATATTTCACAGTCCAGTCAAAGTAATGAGATTTCCGTTTTCACTTACAGGAAAACAACAGTAAAAGCACCCGGCCTAGCTTCCATTAAAAGCAATCTGGTCGGCCTGTAGGCTGCTGTACATTTAGTGTATTTGTTGTCCTACCAGCAGCCCAACGGCCCTCTGGAGCTTTACAGGCCACGAGCCAAATTCACTTTATACATACAGAGGCTTGTAGTGTGTAACAGTGATCTGTTATGCAAGAGATACCTGGGATAGGAATGAACAACAATTGTATAGATGAAGAGTTATGTGTATTCTTTCTTTCTTTCTTTCTTTCTTGCTTGCTTCACTGCGTTTGCATTTTTCCTGATTCTCCACAGTGTCCACGAGACAAATTACTCTCGGCCGGCTTTTGGAGAAAAATCTGATATTGTGTGTATATAGCAGAGCATGCATTATTCTTTCTAAAAGTTCTGGAGCAATTACTAATGCAGGCAGCCTTACAGTAAACCTCCTGAAAAGTTATTTTATTCATAAAATCATGATGGCTTTTTTGATTTGCTGAATGACATATGGTGCATCTATACTGTACATTAACAGGCCCATTTATAATGTGTATAACAAGCCTTTTACTTCACACTAGTGAAGGCTTTACTTCAGTTTTTCCTCCTGGGTCATGTTCAGGCCAGTTGTAGCAGATGAGACACTATCCTGTGTTGTATCAGCGGAGCCAAGGCATTGAGATTGTTACCTTCAAACAAATATTTAGTGATATTGTTTATTGTCTTGTTCTCTCATCTCTAAATTTTCAATTTTGAATCCTTTTAAATGCCTTTATTGAAACATTTTAATATAAAGATATTTTGTTGAGGCACGTCAGTGAAGCACTCAGGGCCAATGTCCCCATGAGACCAACTGTGCTGATTTGGTGGATTTTGACTGATGCTTTGCTTTTAATTGACATTTCCCTGAAAGGAGGGAGAGATGTTGGATGGTGCTGGTCCTAGGCTGAAAAGTGTGCCCTCAGCAGAAATGTGACTCCCTCACAACATGCATCAGGCCTAAATGTCTCCTCACCAGTTTCCTGTATTTATCAATTTATTTATTAATATATCCGTTTATTTTTATTTATTCAATGGGAACAACAAAGCAGATATGGGCAGAAGCGTCGTCTTGGCGGGCGTTCATAGGTCACTTAACTGCATTCAGTATAAGGGAGCTTCAGCTAAACACTTAAGAAGAGATGATTAAAGTAGACAACATTTGCAGATTTCTATTCATAAATAACGTAGAGGTCACGATCACTGTTTTACTGTGCTTAGTGGAGTGTGCTGGGGAGGCTGTGGCTCAGTTGTAGAGTGGTTGCCTGCCAATCAGAAGGTTGGTTGTTCAATCCCTGGCCCCATGTTGAAGTGTCCTTGGGCGAGACACTGAACCCTGAGTTGCCCCCAATGCTGCGCATCGGCATTGTGGCGGCAGCTTTAAATAGCTGCGGCTCAGAGGCTCTCATTTCGTTACATGTATAATGACAATAAAGTTTAATCTTAGATAATTTTTTTGAAAGTTTTAGTGGCAACCAAGGGACTGAGAGCCAAAGAAAGTATTGAGAGATAGACAAATGCATTGTTAGTTAATTAAAATATTGAATATGACCAGCCTTATTCCATATGTGCTAGAAATGCCATACTAATCTCTTTGGTATACCATGTGCCAGGTATGACATGCACTTTGTTAGAAGAACACAGATGGTGTAAGTGGTATTTTGCTGCCATATGTGAATTTGGCAGATTTGAGGTCTGCCTGTGGTTTGAGGGGTTTGTTACATGACACCCAGCAGAATTCTATATTGTCATTATGGAAACTGGCTGCATTAACAGATTTGATGACCCATGTTGGCAGTAAGCGATTTCAGTGTTTTGGAGTTACTGTATATGAGGGATAGTGTTACATTCAGGAAAATGCAGAGTTGCTTATACAACTTATTTCTATGGCAATGTTTGTGTCTCTGTGACTCTGGCTATCTGTGCTGTGACTTTTTTCCTGTCATAAAGCACAAGGCAATGAAAGAAACCATCTGAGATGTTGCCCCAACTAATCTCCTCCTATGGAAATGCACACAGCGCTTTGAGTTAATTAACGGGAAAAAGACAGACAGTTTAGTCAGCACATTACTCCAAATGCATTGTTTAGAGAGTCATCTGAGTGTGTTTTTCCAAACTAACTCCGTTTCTAAAGTCATTTTTACAGTGACTGAAGCACAAACTCTCCCATGTGCATTCATCACTGGGCTGAAAAATCTTCTGTAGTAATGTGGGGGTGTCTGTTTTTTAAGCTTGGTGTACGGTGTTTTTCAAGCTGTCTAAGATCAGCTTTGTCTTTCTATTTGTAGTGTCTCTTGCCATCTGGAAACTGTGGGCAGCCAGGCAGACGAAACAAAAACATTTCGAGAAGTTGCTCATTCACTGACTCCTCACACATGTGATTACAAAACAGTGCTTTTGTATGCAGTTTAAGAAAAGAGACGTCAGAATTTAGGCTTTTTAGATTGACCGAATAATCCCTACTGGTAGATTCAGATTTTGCTTGCAGCACGCAAACATGCAAAGCATTACAAATAAAAGTATTAAGGTGCAAATCATAATAGCAGTGGGAGATGACTCACTGATTGGTTTAATGCATGTTACACCTATGAATTAATGAAGACACTAAGTACAACCCTTTTGAACCATGCACCTGGCACACAGACCCTTTTTTCCACCGTCAAACTAGCAAAAGTGGATCTAAATGCACTCGCGCCATGCGCTTCATGCCGTGTGCTTAGATCGTTAAAATGCACATTTCAAAGGTCCATGTAGAGAGGAAAGAAGTCCAGAACATCTTGCTGACACGTGTCACATGACAAATGAAGGCCAAAAGGCGTTCACTTATTCTATATACTACAAGTGTTGCTGTTTTGACCTCCTTCTTATATTTCTGTACCTTTTTAAAATTTATTTCTATGAAAATTTTTCTTTAGAGTCAATAAGTCAAGATTCAAGATTACATACAGTCCAGTATTTCATTTTCTAATTTATACTATGTATTGATTAATTACAATTTACACTCTGTTTTGTTGGTAACTGCAAATAGGTCAGGTCCTATTTATGCACAAATGGAAAGATGTCAGAGTGAGTGGGCTGCCAGTGCTGGACCAGCGCCCTGAGCGGTTGGGGGTGGGTGTATGGTGCCTTGCTCAAGAGCACCTGGCAGTGCCCAAGAGGTGAAGTAGCATCTCTCCAGCTACCGATCCTCCGTACTTTGGTTCGGTTTGAACCAGCAACCCAACGTCCTACACACTGACCTACTGCCACCCCTAAATTTGTTTGTCTCTCAGCCGCAGCTGTCCACTACTGTTTTGTTGTCTGACTTGCACTTATTTTTTAAAGCTTTTTAATGTGAGTGCTTAAATTGCATTTCATTTTTACACACATTAGCCCGATGAGAGACTTGTTGATCGCATTACTAGAGAAAGGGCACCATTGTGTGAAACCATGAGAATTGGTTTAGTGTCCAACAAGTGTTCTCTAACTTTGGGCTATGAAATCTAGACCAGCTGGACACCAGCAGCTGCCACCTAATCCCGCCTTGCTGTTTCCTGTTCACATGGCACAGAGGGTGGACAGTGCGGCTGTGTGATTGTGTGTTTTACCTAACATGTTGTCATGCAATAATACTCTGTAGTCAGCCACTGTGATGATCAGCTAGCTTTTGACTTAACAAAAAAAACTACACTAAACTAAAGCATATCAATGTAACTTGTAATATGTAGCAAAGTCTTCTTGTTTTGTTTTGTTTTTAGTCACAAAAAAATGTATTGTAGATACAACTATAAGGTTACGCCATGATACAAAATATAGAAAATACAGAACTACAGTATATCTACTAGCCACATTATTAATCCTTTGGAATACAATAAAATGTATTAGAGTATTGGATATTTTAAAGCTTTATTATCTGATGTTTTTCATGACTCTTGTTTTTTTAATAATGATTTTTTTATTATGTCCTTGCTGACTATATATTGTTTCTTGAATGCTGGTTGTTTTTTGTTCTGAGATATCTCTTGATCTTACTGTGATGGTTACAGTAATGTTAAGAAAAATATTGATTTTCTTTATTGATTTTCTTTTTTTTTACCAATAAGCCCCAGTATAATTCTTCAGCCTGCCCTCAGTAATCTTTTCTTTTGAGTCAACTCCTCCTTCCCACCAACTACCACGCATTATCTTACATGATTCTCACAAACCTTAATGTGATAAAACACATGACAGATAATGGAAATACAACAAGGGTGTTTTAACCTAACCTTATCTGAAATAAATTCCAACTCTCTGTTGTCTGGTAATACTGTACCGCTTTTTAATCTTGCTGTCGACAGTGACTCTGAAACATCTAACAATAACTTTTTCCACTGGTTAAGTGGGACAGAGTGTGGCGGTTGCCACATAAGTGCAAACATTTTTCTTTTCAACAGCACACTATATCAAACATAAATGTTTTTACTTTGAAGTTAAACTTAATGCATTATCCTTAGTTTATTTGAGATCGTTTTTAACCTGTTCCTAAACAGATTTAACCACTCTTTCATTTGAGGAATTCACATCATGGATATAGCTGTGAGAATTGCACTTTGAACAAGAACTGTATGTGACAATAATTTTGGCAATTTAAAGAGATGTTGACAAGTGTGTTACTCAACAGAAACAAAAATAATGTGCTCATCTCGTTTTGAACCCGAGATAATGATGGAGATTCTCACTTCTCTAGTGTTGGGGAAGTGTTTATTCTAACATGAGAGCACCTCGAACATTAGACACAAATTACCAGAATTTATGTTGTGTTTTTCTTTGGAGTAGTTCTCAAACTGAAGTGGCCATTACTTGAGAAATTTTTGTTCTAGTAGAGCTGTAGGGTCCCAGTGGTACAATACCAGTCTTCTTACAATACAGTACCCTTTTCTATTGTTCATTTTTACAGACATGCTGCTTAACACTTTCACTGACAAACGGTACTTTTTTCAATACATCTATGCATACTGCCTACCATCCAGTCATATGTCTTCAGGTTTTGATTTTGCAAAAACAAGATCATTTGAATGCATTTATAGCTCTCAAATGCAGTTGGTATGAAACCAAATAAGGTAAATGTTCAGCAATAGCTACTGTATATTGGTACTGTTATTTTTTACATAGTGTACATTCATTCGTTCACATACAAAACTACACTTGGTTACATTGTTCTGATTGTTGTGCCACTGACTATACTGTATATGACTTGGCGTACTGTACATTTATTACATTCTGAGTCAAGAAATCTTTTTTGAAATGTGTTCACTGACCTACTTGATTCTGTATTTCAGTTTTCTGCTGGTGTTCAGCTGCTTGGTGTTGTCTGTGTTCTCCACAATCCCCGACCACCAGAAGTTTGCCAACCAAAGCCTTTTCATCCTGGTAACACCCCTTCCCTCTCTCTACTTTGCTACACAAACACACATGCACAAACACACACATATGACTACATCAGCATCCTTTTCCATACGCTGTTCTTTCATACACGCCATCTCACTTACTGCAGTGTATCAGTATGTGCTTGCGTACGTGTTGCCTTGTTTGCCGGTAGAGGCACATACAGCCGTGTAAGCAGGTGGGAGGATTCAGGTGTTGTTGACTGCGCAGGAAATCACAGACATGATCCACTAATCCTAATAGCTATCCCATAATCTCCCCTCTTCCTCTGTGCTCCAGCTGCTTTAGTGAAAGGTAATGGACACTTGTTTTCTCCTTCTTAACCTGACTCGTCCTCTTTCAACCCCCCTCCCCTCCTCCACTCTCTTATCCCTCCTTGCTTATCTTTACATGTTATTTAATGGTTGGACTCTTGACTTTCACATTCCGTATGTTTAGTCTTTCGATCAATCACTTGGCCATTAGCAGGCAATTATCCATTAGTGGACTTTACTTACACGTATATTGGCTCTAATGACGGAGTGGTTCAGTGCACCTGAAACTGCCCATCCAGTCTAGAAACCTTAAAGTAAGAAAGACAAAGAGAAGGACTAAGGGGCATGTTAATAGGATCTGACTGTATACTATAACTTACTACTTTAATCTTTTGATTTAATCTTTTATAAAACAAAAAATAAATACTTTTAAGTGTTGACCATACAGTTCTTGCTTTGTAACATCTTAGCCTTTATTTTACCAGCCAGGTCAATTAATATGATGTCATGGCAAAGGTTTAATAATTTGGACATAAATCATGTAAAGAATATCTACATCATCAGTCAACATCAGTGTTTTCCATAGATTGAGAAAGAATGAGTGGTCGCATGCAGTGCAGGGAGGTGTTTTCATCTGCTACTGTAAAGATTGGAAAATGTACTTCTTGACTTCATTGTCCATCACACATTAACACTGAGGTTTGATGATAGTTTCATATGATGATTTAAATAAAACAAATAACTCAAATGTAGTGTTTAGGGGACACATTTATTTAATGAAATTGCTACACATGCTAAACAGCTGATACATACATACAAAACATGTTCTTGGATAGGTGGGGGAACATTTTCTGGGGGATCTGTCTAACACTATGCCAACTATGCGACTACTGCATGTCATTGACCTGTGTGTGTGTGTGTGTGTGTGTGTGTGTGTGTGTGTGTGTGTGTGTGTGTGTGTGTGTGTGTGTGTGTGTGGATTGTAGGAGTTTGTGATGATCGTGGTGTTTGGCTTGGAGTACTTCATCAGGATCTGGGCGGCTGGCTGTTGCTGCAGATACCGTGGATGGCAGGGACGGCTGAGATTTGCCAGAAAGCCCTTCTGTGTCAAAGTGTGTGTGTTTATGAAAAAATTGTGAAATCTTATCACCTGATAATGACTTTTCTTCACTTCTTCTCTCTGTGTTACCTTTACGAACATCTACACAGACTTTATAGTATTTGTGGCATCACTAGCAGTAATAGCAGCTGGGACGCAAGGCAACATTTTCGCCACGTCAGCTCTGCGCAGCATGCGTTTCCTGCAGATCTTGCGTATGGTTCGTATGGACCGACGGGGAGGCACCTGGAAACTACTGGGCTCAGTGGTTTACGCTCACAGCAAGGTGGGAATGACAGCCTGCTACATATAATCCTCATTTTACACATTGTCTGCTACTAACTCTGGTTTATATGAATGACCTACATTTATGAACAGTGGTTGTGCAGACATTGAAACATTAATCCATAGTAGCCACATAAAGCATTATGGATTATTACAGCAGGAGGGAAAGAGTTATTAAAAGGCTGGCGATGATGGTCAGGATGGTTACTAATGGGATAAATAATTGAATAGCCCTCATTTTCGAGGAATATATAGTGGGACTACTGATGACCAGCTGCTACTTGATTAACTGTTACACCCACTGCCCACCAACACAAAAACTCCCTTTTAGCTGCTACGTTTGAACAATGAGTTGTTAGCTTTTGTGCTGACCTAAACATGATTCCTAACCAATCTGGTGCTGAACACAATTAGACGAGGGCGATTATGATGAATTGATGCATCAGCTGTCTAAGCAGAACTCTGCCACCAAGTCAAAAGTGGATGCTAAATGTGATTATGCATTTGGCCAATAATGATGATAGTGATACGGTAATGACAGCAGGGATTATGATAGTGAAGATGCTGTTGCTGCTGCTGACAGGTGTGATTAATTCCTCCTCTTTGTCTCTCTCTCTCTTTATCTCTCTCTCTCTCTCTTCTCTCTCTGTCTCTCTCTCTCTGTGTGTCTCTCTCTCTCTCTCTCTCTCTCTCTCTCTCTCTCTCAGGAGTTGATTACCGCCTGGTACATAGGTTTCCTGGTCCTGATCTTTGCCTCCTTTCTTGTCTACCTGGCAGAGAAAGACATTAACTCAGACTTTAACACCTATGCAGACTCCCTCTGGTGGGGGACTGTGAGTACTACATAATGCACAAAAGATCTCTGTGGATGAAGAAATAATATCTTACTTGTGTCCTCCAAATTGTCTTATTAACAAAAAGAGACAGATAAGAGACAAGCCAGAAAATACAAACACAAATAGTCATATAATAACCATTAGACTTATATGAATAGTACAACCAAACAATAATAACAATGTACTTTGTAGATGACAAGTATATTATAGTCCTTGACAACGTTGTTTATGATGTCCATTCAGAGGGATTTCCAGAGAACTAAGTGTTGTTTAGTCGTAATTTCGAACTTTCCAGATGCACTTCCTAATAATATATTTCACCAAAGTGATTGCATAGAAATATTAACAGTAGTTTAGTATCTTAGGATTTCTTTCTGTTTTTAAGGTTATTTTGTGAGTATTTTTTATTATTATTATTTAGTAGTAGTCAAGATACAGACAGAGAAACCTCTTAAGATGGTTTTCAGAGCAGAAATACACTTCAGATTGATATGAGAATCATTGATGAATAGAAGGATTATAACTGGATCAGCTCACTCAAATGTACAGTAACATGGTTTTAAAAAGTGGCAACACATTTGGACACTCTCAAAACGTGACAAAATATTCACTCAGGGGTGCCTGGATAGCTCACCTGGTAGAGCGTGCGCCCATATAAAGAGGCTTAGTCCTCAACACAGCGGCAGCGGGGTCAACTCCGACCAGCATGTCATTCCCCCTCTCTCTACCTTTTCAAGTCTAAGCTGTTCTGTTGGAAATAAAGGCCTAAAATGCCTAAAAAATATTCTTAAAAAAAAGAAATATATATATATTCATGTAGATACATAAATAAAATAATAAAGAAAATCACACAAATGACAGGTGTAAATCAGTTGTAGTGTCATACAAAATGCCCAAATATCCATGGTATGGTATTGTGTGTGTGTGGGAGAGAGCTCATCTATACTTTTATACCCACCCAGATTACTCTTACAACCATTGGCTATGGTGACAAGACCCCGCGTACCTGGCAAGGACGGCTTCTTGCTGCCGGCTTCGCTCTTTTGGGAGTCTCCTTCTTTGCCCTGCCTGCTGTAAGCCTCCTGTATATTCACATATATATATATATATATTTACTCAAAGCCCTGTCAGTAATTCCTCTCAGCATGGTTGGAGTTGCTCTCCTGAATTGGAATTGACCTCTGACCCTTAGGGAATTCTGGGGTCAGGCTTTGCCTTAAAGGTTCAAGAGCAGCACAGGCAGAAACACTTTGAAAAGAGGAGGATGCCAGCTGCCAACCTGATACAGGTAATGGCCAGAGTGAGAGTCATTAAGGCCGTTTTAATTTGGCGTTTAATAAATTCACAAACGTGGAGAGTGGATGGTGTTGACTTCATGTGTCTGTGTATTTGTGTCTTTCTTTAGGCTGCATGGCGTCTCTACTCTACAGATGCCAAACACTCCTATCTGACAGCTACATGGTACTTCTATGACAGCATGTTGCCTTCGTTCAGGTAGGCGCTCCCATCAGTCTACATGCTAATGCTGAGTGGTTTTAATCATCAGAAAACTGGTCATTTGTTTGTGTCATTTGTCAAGTGTTGTAATAAATGCAGACAGAGATTTGAGAGTTGTATCTCAAAGTTGAATTTTGTACAATAATTAGTGTTATTTTGTCCCTGCACCTACATTCATGTCAATATGAAAACACAGCACATACAGTTTCAAAGCGACCATGAAGATCTAGGCCAGAAATCGATTTTCCCATATAAATTGTGAAATCCCAAGATTGATCTTTTAACCCAAAGAGGCATGCATAGGCTGTGGCTCTGTTTTAAAGCTAAATATGTTGGTAAAAGAAAATATTGGTATCATATGACACTAGACGTATTGTGTTGACATGGTAAATAAAAAGTACATTAATGTAACTGCTTTGGGGTCAATCCTTAATATTTTAATAATGCCCTTGGTCCTTGTACAATTTACAGCTTTTATATCCAAGCAAAACTAGTATTGTAATTGAAATTTCCCTAATCAAATGGATATTGAATTGAGTTCAATCAGAATAAGAATCGAATCAATTTGGGACATCGCCACTGATTTACACAACCCTATAAAGGAAAATTTGTGCAATTGTGGTAAGTAAAAAGGAAGGATGTTTCCTTTCATTTTTAAATTATTATTTTAAAATTAATTGGGGCCCAGCCCTTTCAAATGCCTCTGCCACCACACCATTCAATTACATTTTTATTACTTTTATTCTATGCAGTGGTTTCTTATATCTTGCATTCATGTATTAATTTGACTAATTTATATTTGCTTAAAAGGAGGGGAACATGAGAAACCAAATAGAAACATGCATCTCTTTTACATTAACATCAAATCAACACTTTTAAATTGCAATATTTAAAATTTTGATTTTCCCATATATTATTTCTCTCAAGTATCCCTCTTCTTTTGAGTGTTTGGACCATTGATTTGGCCTTTTTGTGAGTTGTTCCATATTTAGTTTTTTGTTCATTTGTCATATCTTTTTTTTGTGTTTATTTGTGCACTTGGGGGTGTCAGAGAACTGACGCTACTGTTCAGTCACCTCCAGCGACAGCGTAACACCAAGAAGGTTCTTCACAACTCCTACCACACGTTGCTGTCTGGGCTGCGGCCCTACAGCTCCCCCTACCTGTCAGGGGACAGGTACGCACCCCTCCACCTCTCACAGCCTCACAGTACATCAGACAGGGGGCTAAAAGTCTGCCTACAGTCACACACAGACACCTACATACAATCAAAACATTAACAACAGGGACTTACAAAAAAAATACATTCAACAGGTGTACAAAGAAAATCAAGGCTGACTGCTTCCGGAACGTTTTGCATGAATGTGTTGTGTATCTAACAATGTTTCACTAATGCTGATCTGAGACCACTGTGTTGCAGGCCCCTCTTGCTTCTCTGCATCTTTGTCTGCTTAGCTCAAACTCTTGCCATCTCCACCGCCTCTCACTGTTCACTCACTGGTTGCCTCTTACTGTCTTCCTCTTTCTCTCCCTTTATTTCCTTCATATCTTTTCCATGCCATCCATTCTCCATCCTTCATCTGTTCTCAGGAAGGCAGAAGTTCAATGCAGGTTGGTTCTTCAAGTCATGAGCTGTGCTTGTTGGTTAAAGGGTATTCATAGTGAGAGTGGATTTGCTGCATTAGTTTCATCATTAGCATAATCCTTAAACAAAAGCCAAAAGGGCTGATTATGTAAATTGTATATATCGGATTCATCAATGCATTAGATGAGAGAAGCACCTCAATAATACAAGTTCGGCGATTTGAGGAGCTGCTGTCACACCATGATGTTGAATGGGCTATCTTGATGTATATACTCTGGTTGAAACATTACCCAATACCTTTGCATGATCCTTCCCCACCAACCAGTTCAAACCCCACCTTTTCACTTCTCACTGACTGTGTCTCCATAATCCAAATCGGCCTCATAGAAGTACATTTTCCAGTTTTAGGTAATAAGATCAGACAGGGCTATTTGGAATATTGTGATGTCACACCTCACCCCTCCACATTACTCTCTCTCTTTCCTTTTCTACGTTTTATCTTCACGGGTTACCCATGTACCCAGATTGTATCCCAGAACCTCCTTCCTCCTTCACCCTCCCTGCCTTCTCCCACTCCTCTCTTCCCCTCACCCTCTCTCCCTCTGCCTTGTGTGTCTCCTCAGTCAACTCCTTCCTAAAAAACGGGGTCTCTTCCGGATTCACGCTGGCCGCAAGCAGAGGTATCCATGGCAACAAGCCTGTGCACGGGGCACGCTAAAATCAATAACACCACTCCTACTACTCCTTTAACATGTACATCCTGCTCACCTTGCCCTAAACACTCATACATTTGTGGACTGGTGCAGCGGCTTACAATATGTTTTGTTACTGTTTTCAACCACATCCTGCACTTACCAATTACATACCTTAAACAGGCGCTATACTCTGGTCCACAAATGCTTTAGTTTATCCTTTAAAGTACTATGAAAAAAACCTATACCTGAAAGGATGTTTCTCCAGTTCGGTACTCCCTGCTGAAGAAACTAGGGCTGGTTTTGCTTGGTTTGGCTTGAATATCATGCTAAACCATTTGTTGAAAACACAGAAGTCCTGATGATGGTTTATGACAATGTGACAAAGATACACATTTTAACTTTTTTAGCTATGTTTTATTAAACATCTCTGATTTTCGTCTGTCCTAAATTGGAGCTAAAGTTAAAAAAAGCCCCCCTCTTGACTGCTTTATTCTTTCCATTTAGTTGTTTGCCTCATTTATAGTTTCTTCTTGGAGAGAAGGTTTAAATGATTCAGCATGCCTATTTCAGATTTGTCATGTAACCTTTCAATAAAATCAGTACAGTTTGTGCTGTAGTTTCAAAAGGTTTTTAGGTGATGTTTTGATGCAATATTCTTTTAATGTTTTGGAATGAAATAGTGAAGTTTATGGTCCAGAATGCATCTAAATCATTTGCTTGCTCTCCCAACAGCATGCAAAGCTCCTCCACTCTATCTTTCCCATTTCATTCAGTCTACCTGAAGCATTTTAGCTAGCTTGTATAAAATGCTGTTACCACTAACCTCCCTTAACTATTTAAATGGACGTCTCTAACACACGCACAACAGAGAGTATATCATCTTAAAGATGTGGGAGTGAACGACTGGGCTGGAATTACTCTGTGGTGCATGATGTTTGCATTGCCTTATGAATCCGTGACAGTGTGTAACATGTAACAGGCTACAGAGAAGGAGTGGTCTCAAGAGCATGCTTTAACAGCCGCGTTAGGAGTCAGTCTGTTGGAAGGAATGGCCGCCAAATAGCTTTCATCCTGTAAATAGATGACCTCACATACTGGCCTGCCTTGGGTTGTGTAGGTGTTTGAGCACTTAATGAGACTCCTTCTGTACGGCTGCGCTTTGAAGCTGATATTTTGATGCTTATTCATTCTGTTGAAGGGATTTAGGAAGCATGTCTTTATCCTGATGTTAGGTGGAAAATTTTCCGCCAGTCCAGCACTACTGCAAGTCTTGAATCAGGTTTCAGTCTGATTTTGCTGATTCAGGTGCTATGATAGTCACATTAAATAAGCAAACCCTCAGGGCAGAATCAGTTTTAGGCGATATCGAGTGGTCCCTGTGGTCAAACTGCCTCCATGATAAGTCAGCAATAGTCTGTCCTTCATTAAGAAAAAATGTAGATGTCTGTTTGTGTCCCTGTTTTGTCTATTTGTTGATGAGTCTCTCTGATCAATGTTGTAAAAGTCAGAGGCCATATTTTGTTGTGTTACTTCAATATTACTAACTAACTCTTTTCTAACCTACTGCTCCCCTAAACTCCCAGGATAACACAGCTTAGTTTTCAATTAAGGTCAAAGGGCATGGACATTGTGGTCTTTGGGAAAAACATATTATGATCCAAAAAGAATACTACTACAGATGTTTGAATATTTTATCTTCACTGTCAGCAGTAAAATAGGCTTCCGGGATCGGATTAGGATGAACAATTCCAGATCATCTCAAAACATTAGGAACAAGGCCTCACCGCTGCCCCCAGGGTCTGGTGTCCGCTGCTCTCCCAGCCAGGAGAACGTCCCCGATGCCACCAGCCCGGGGAAGGTCCAGAAGAGCTGGAGCTTTAATGACCGCACACGTTTTCGCACCTCTCTTCGGCTCAAACCACGTCCACCTGTTGATGGTAGGCAACACACACATATCCAAACACTTTACACTAACACATAATAATAAATCACCATTTGTCTTGGCTTAGTAGAGGGTGTCGGGGAGGACAGTGTTGAAGACAAACCATATTGTGACGTAGCAATGGAGGAGGTAATCCCAGCAGTGAAGACACTCATACGGGCTGTCAGGTGAGTCCTGTCATCAAAAGTATATTAGTTATTATACCTACAGTGGAAATCATTTTTATTGATAAATTCAATTCTGTAATGGTCCCACCCATTGCAATGTAAAATGTGTTTTTATTTTCCTCTATTGTCAATTTAGTCTTTTTCCAACAAACAGTGCATGTGTAGTCAGACATGCTTCCTATGGGATTTGACAGCCAGCATTAATTGGTGGACATGCTGCTCTTACATTTAGGTGCTGGCGTGTGCAGATTTAGCTGACAGAGATGAAATGTCCACTTAGGAGAGGTAACTGAGCCCTCCTGCAGGCAGGGTGCGTTTCCTTGTGCGACCTTGTCGCTCAGTAGGACCAGCTCATTCAGGCCGATCATGTCACGCACACACACACACACACACACACACACACACACACACACACACACACACACACACACACACACACACACACACACACACACACAGACAGACACAGACACACATATGCACCGATACCATACAGATGGAGGATCACAGTACATTAGGACTGTACAGAGACAAACGATATTGTACAGTTTAGACAAGGACAACAATTGACTAAAAGCGTTGCTGATGTTGATGTTGATTGCTGTCATTGTGTCATCTCTTCCTGTAATTCATCGACTATAATCTTTGATGTAATGTCTCTGTAGTATGTCAGTGATATGTGCTAAGACACTTTGAATGAATGGGTTTGGCATTCTTCAGCTTACAGTCATGAGGAAAAGCAAAAAACTAGATACTTATAAATCATGGACAGTGTGTGTGTGTGTGAAGAAATGCTGTGTTGCCAAAATATATCCCATATATCCCATAGGGTTACCAACAATATCATGTATGCAACCTTTCCCCCTACACACACACACACACACACACACTTGCAGAGTAACAGCGTAGTTTTTCACTGATGGTGGCATAAAACAACTACAATTGCCAGCAAACATCTGGTGTTGGAGCCAGGCTGGTCTCCAGAGAGGTTTGATTTGAATGAATTAGATCGACTCTCTTTCCGGTCCCTGATGCCAGCGCTGTTCCCTCGCAGTGTTTCTCATAGTAGCGTGATGCTGTATGTGTGCTTCCATATGCACTTTGTGAAGCTCTTGAATGAAGTGGGTACGTGCCTGGAATAAACGCTGTGTTGGGATTCCTGGTGGCCTAGTTGTTAAAGATGCATACCGTATAATCATATCAACAGTGTTGTATTCGATTCTGTTGGTTGCATGTAGATGAGTGCAGATATTGTCTCCTAATCTTTATACATTCTTGAATAATGGTTATGATTATTACAATAATTGAATACAGTAGGTAGGGGATATATTTATATCATTATCATATTGATAGGGTATTATATGACCTCTCCTCAGGTTTTCATTTGACTCAGCAGATAGCTCTGACCTCAGCTGCTCTGTGCCGCAGACAATAGAAGAGAGGGAGTTCCTATAGATAGCGCAGGTGTGTAAACAGCAGGTGCTTCACTGTGTTAACACACACACACGCAGCAGCAGCCTTGGCGAGTTTCATGATTGATGTTTGTGAATCACAGAATTTTGCAGCAGGCCTGGGTGCTGA
The DNA here is from genome assembly GCA_026937815.1 of Etheostoma perlongum. Lineage (NCBI taxonomy): Eukaryota > Metazoa > Chordata > Actinopteri > Perciformes > Percidae > Etheostoma > Etheostoma perlongum. Next base: position 14,707,917 of record CM049384.1, on the reverse strand, counting down.
GACTTCACTTTAGAGAGGCACATGTGGTTTATCAGTGCCTGGCTGCCCAGAAAATTGCATACAGTGTTCTGTTCATGTACGGAGGGAGAAGAAGAGGAACATAGGAAAACAGGACTTGATATCTCTCTATGCTCTCTCTCTACTTGATGGGGCAACATGGTGGCCCAATGCTCTGTGGGCACACAGCAAGAAGGTGTCTGGGTTTGAATCCAGGTCGTTCCAGGCCTTTCTGTGTGGAGTTTGCGTGGGTTTCCTCCGGGTGCTCCGGTTTCCCCCCACCATCAGAAACATGTGCTAGGTTCTCCAGTTAGTGCCCTTGATCAAGGCACTGACTAAGAGCTGGACTTGGCCCTGGGTGCTGTAAATGGCTGCCCACTGCTCCCTTGAGAGATGGGTTAAATGCACAGTTAATTTCACTCAATTTCACTACATTTACAGTGTGTATGTGACAATAAAGTACCTTTACTTTTATTGTGACTTCTCTCACTCACAAATGAAATACTGCACAAAACACACAATTTCTGCATGTTTGCAGTCTTGGATGAAGCTTCAGCTTTATTAAATAAATAGTTTGGACCTGCTTACAATTTATAACAATTTGATCATTAGTCATCAGTTTTTTAGCGTTTCAGCTGTATATATATATATATATATATATATATATATATATATATATATATATATATATATATATATATATATATATATAATATTTTTTAAACTTATAATGTTTACGCAATATATTTCTCTGTGTAAATGCACATTCTGTAGCTTGTGTACTAGCTTGTGCAGGTAGGTTGTTGTATCTGGCAAAGAATCTGACTCGCCCCTGCAGTGGTTTGCTCCTACTTCCACCTGGGTCTACCTAGGATTAGTGTCAGCATAATTTTTTAAGTCACAGATTAGACCTTCCCATTGGAGGGATTCACCTTTGCTGAATTGCAAAAAAAATATTTGCACTATCTATGCAAGCTTTTTAGGGCACAGATGACACTTCCTGTCCCTCCAATCATCTGTGTTTTGACGTCACAACCTCCTTACATTAGGAAGCTATAATATCTTTCAGTGAGCCACTGCCAGTGACTGTGGCACCATAGGTAGACGTTTTGTGGGGGGAGACATGTATTATGGAAGCCATTTCATTTCATTGACTGAGAAGGAGAGTCAGCATTTCGAAGAAACCCTTTGAGGGTTCACATCAAGCCCCCACCCCCAAGCTTTTCTTTTACCCACACCCCTGCCTTTTCTTAAGTCCCACCCTGGCAAAAAAATCTGCATCTACCTGCAAAATAAGAAAAGACCCCAAATGCAGGAGTCATCATAACAAAGTGCTGCGTGAGGGGGAAGAGTGTGCTGACAGCTGCTATGGCACCAGCTGTAGACCACCACTGCTCCTTTCACTTCTTTTCTCCTTTCCTCATACCTTCTCCTTCCCTTTGTTGCAGTATCACACAAAACTGTGCGCTGTATGTTGTGTATTTGGCTGCTGAAAGTGCAGCCACATACACTTGAACCTTTGTTCAGGTCTGGAGCAGTAACCTTTGTCTGTAACAAAGGTTACAGACAGGTAGAGGTCAGAAACTGACCTCTTTCTCAAGTTCAGATTTGACTTGCTCCTGCTAAGCCCACATGTGTGTAGTTGTGTTTGTGTAGAAAAACTTCTGACTGTGACTGCTTGTAGGTGTATGCATTTGTGACATTATATTTTTGCATGTGTATATGGTTGTTTACACAGATGTGTGTGTGTGTGTTTGCGTGTGTGCGTGCATGCATGCGTGTGTTTGCGTGCGTGTGAAGTCTTCTCAGAACAGCTGACTGTTTCTGATCCTCTGCCTCCCAGACCTTTGATGTGATTTGCTTTTTTCCTCCTGTGAAGGCAAGTGGGAGTATTATAGTGGACTTAGGTGTCTGGTTTTGTGAGATAGGAATCCTCGTTAAAAACGTATGCCCATCTCGCCCAGCTTGACTTGTAGCGCAATCCATCACAGGGTGAGATGACAGCTTGAGTGTGTATATTTTGTCTTGCTTACATATGGCGTTTCCTATCCTTCTGCAGAGCCAGCATCTCTTAGCGGCCTATCGCGTAAGTGATAAGAAGGAAATTGAATGACTCACCCAACAGAAAGCGCTACACACACACACACACATACATGTTTAAAATTTCCTTTGCTCCCTTTCCATTATCTTTTGCAAATCTTCAACTCCTTCCAGCATGACGCCCAACTAGACCAACTCTGGCAGAGGATGCTCCGTGTGATTCCCCCACATTGGGATGTGGGTGGTAATGTGTGCAACCTGGGAGTAAGAGCAACTGTTGTTAACCAGTGACACAAGAGCAGGAACAGGGGGAAGCTCTAAAAGAGGCGTGTGTGTGTGTGTGTGTGTGTGTGTGTGTGTGTGTGTGTGTGTGAGTGTGTGTGTGAGTGTGTGTGTGTGTGTTACCTATTGCTATGTGAGATTTGTGCTAATTGCTGAAACGGCAAGTACTGATAAGGAAATGTTGTCAAAATCACAATATGTCCACATGGTTAAGTAAGACTGTTCTCTTTATGGGGCTGTTTGTGTATGATAAGGTCACTCTTACTGTAATTAATCTTGTTATTCTCATGCTGTCCCACATCGTTTGATAGCTGTCCTGCCCCTGCATTTTTCTAAAGGTTTATTGTACATCCATATATGTGGGCGTGCAGTGTAAGGCTCTTTAAAGGTGCTCGGAGGAGTGATAACAGTGACTCTGGTGTGTTTGTGTAGGATATTAAAGTTCCTTGTGGCCAAGAGGAAGTTTAAGGAGACGCTGCGTCCGTATGATGTGAAGGACGTCATAGAGCAGTACTCTGCTGGACACTTGGACATGCTGGGCCGTATCAAGAGCCTGCAATGCGGTAGGTTAGGTCAATAATAAAAATAAAAAAGAGTTTAGAAAACTTCTGTCCACTAAGTCTAAGTCTTTATCATATTAATGGTAATCTGTTGTTTTTATGTGAAAGGGTGGACCAGATAATAGGGCGAGGAAACATTCAGCCCGATAAGAAAGCACGCTCTGAAAAGGGAGAGAAGACGCCGCCAGAACTGGACCCACTGGATGAGCTAAGCATGATGGGACGTGTAGTCAAGGTGGAGAAACAGGTAATGGAGGAAGTGTTTAATTTATATAGATTGTGTGGAACTTTGTTTTTGTTTAACATATGAATCAGTTGCAAAATGTCAATGGATTGCATTCATTTACTCTGGTAGATCGAAAAGAAAAACTGCCATAAAAAGCACAGGAATTGCAGTGAACTGAGAGCAGGAAATTATGTAATTTAGCATTTATGAGATGACATCCATGTTACGCTAACACAGTCAGTAGGCTTTCTTTCATCAGTTTTTCTTTTATGCAGCTTACAAGAGAATTTGACAGCTAATGGCTAAGATGATATGAGATATGTTATTTTCCAATGCTAACAAATGATCTTGTGTTACAATGTTAGTATAGGCATTTGATGGAATAGAACATGAAAAGAAAACTCCAGAAATTTCTCATTAGAAAGGCAAATAAGAAGCTTGACACATTAATGTGTGTGTGTGTGTTCAGGTACAGTCTATAGAGAACAAGGTGGACCTCTTGCTCAGCTTCTACTCCCAGTGCCTTAAGAAAGGCTCGTCTCACTTCACCCTGTCTTCCCTCCTGGACCCCGACTTGACATCTGACTACCACAGCCCCACGGACCAAAGAGACCTCTCCCCCTCCGCTAACACACTCAACATCTCTGAGAGCGGCAACTTGGAATCACAGTGAGCTGAGAAGTCTCTGGGCTGTCACGCAATCCTACAGTGTGTCTTCCGGCGGCTGAGTCCTCACTTTAAGCAGTTCAACCTTAATGTCATCAATCATTTCATGTCTGTCCAGGATGATTTGCACACTTCCATTTTAAATCTGCACCCTCACCCTTTTTTTTCCTGAAGTAAATGTGTTTCCAGAGCTGATACAGACGGAGGTCACCGTTTGGCTTTACCAAGGAGCCTCAGCCAAAGCTGCTCACCGCACACGCCTCTCATCCCACTAGATGGAGATGAAGAGAGGGATGAACAACTATGACTTGACTACTGAACTACTTTCACCCACTCACATCATGCTATTTATCTATGCCTCCCTTAATGCTTCAACTGTACATTATCAGACTATGAATTTTTGTAAATCTTAGGAGAAATCTTTGGAGAAATCCTGTCTTCATCATCATTTCTTTTCTTTCTTGGCTGCTTGAATCAACTGACTAAAATTTTGCTGAATCACTTGACATAAACAGTGCTGCAAGTGCCATGCCAGTCATTTGTTCAGTACCTTAGGATGGCTCTGGTGAATGTAATGGTTCCTACCTGAATGAAATGATTAAGCACCAAAGGAGCTGTCAACACAGAAATAATCTGCTCCCTCGGACCTGGACGTGCAGATTGGGCCACCTCGCCAAAGCACCGAAACTCTACGGTACACTTTTCTGCCCAAACAAGGAAGTTTTAAATGTGTAAATCCTGTTATATTTGCCCAAACTTGTCACGTGAAAACAGAGCTGGAAGAACGCCTTGGAGTGACTGATATGTACTGTACTTTGTTGTTTGTTTTCATCTCCATTCCTTCTCTCAGACATTCTGTCTCCTACAAGCCCACTTGCAAAAAACCCAACATTATTCCCTGTTTGGATGGCATTCAAGTGAGGAATGTTCCTACTTATTTAGGATTTAATAGAGCCAAAATGTCCTTTCACAGGTCCCTTCTTTGCAATGTTTCAAAGGTGACTTTATCTCCTTAAGTATTTTAGTAACCTAACTTTGTTTTTAAAATGCCCTTTAAACTTCTCTGTCTTGCAGCCCTACCCCCTCCCAGACATGCATGTTATTGTAGATAAAACCTCATTGATCCTCAGTCAGAAGCTAGATATTTATATCATATTTTTCTGCACTGCTACTCATCACGCAGATCTAGCCTTAGGTCAGGTTCACTATGTCAGCTTGTCAGCCTTTCTTAAAGGAGGATAGTTTTCCCTCTTACAGTCATCAGATGGCATGCAGTCTTGCAGTTAGCAGATATGGACATGATGTAGAAATATTTTTGGCCAGTTTTTAACGATGAAAAGGTAAAGGGACTGTAAGCGTATAAGGGGTTTAATGCAAGAATTCCAGGCCATTATCCTCATGAATGCATGTGTCTTAAGGAAATGGTTCCAGCCTTACAGATTCACTACAGACGGACAGGGTGCTCTGTCTTCTCTGGTTCTTTCTTGGAGATGTTTGATACACAGTTAACGCTCTGTGGACAAAACTGGAGAGTGCAAAAATGTGTGCACACACGCACACACACACACACACACAATATTAAACATTTCCTTTACTTAAATACTGTACTTTGGCACTTGACACAGTTCTGTCTTTTTATCTTTGATATGCATTCAATTTTGTGTAACCCATAATGGCAAAATTCTGTTTGTTTTTTTATTATTTTGGTTGTCAAAGTGAATGTAGAATTTAAGTTAATATATTTAATTCAGTTATATACATTATCTTTAAATAGATGTAGCATTTGTTGTCAAGTTGATCAGGTTCACACTCAGCACCTCGCAGAGATCATATGTATATTTTTTTAACGTCATCAGATAACTGCTGCCAGCTTCAACACAGAAACCATTTGGCATGCTGAACGGCCAGTGAAAACAGTTCTTCTGTCCCTGCAAGTGATTCATTTGTTCCAGTCAAACCAGTTGACTCAGGTGCTCCACTTTTCCATTGAAGCCAAGCTAGCTTTATTCTTAGGCCTACACTATAGCAAAGACTTATTAGAGACATTGTTAAACTGAACAGTGCTTCACTTTATTGTCATTGTATTGTCCGGAATGTTGAGCTTCATGTACGTGTGAGACCCCTGTAATGCATGTTGTAGTTAGTGGTGGCTCCAGCATTAGAAGAACAAGATGTTGAGTCAAGATATCAGAGAAGGAAATGACCTGTGCCTTCAATGTCTTCATTCTGTAACTGATATGGTGTGGCTTTCTGTCTCAAACTTAAATATTAATTGTGCTTTGAAGAAAAGTGTTTGATATGGGTATCACATGATGATAGCCATGCTCTTTTTGTTTGTAAATCCTTGATCCTAACTAAAGAAACACCATCAAAATAGTTCTGAAAATGTACTTTTTAGGGCATTAGTATTTTATGACTGCTGCAACCTTTGATATTTTCTGAGAATATTACTGTATGTTTAGCATATCATTGTAACTCAGCCAGGACCTCGTTGCTTCGACACCCTTACTGTATTTTAACACCAGTCAGACCTGGAGGCATGGACATTTGTTTCACCACAGGAAACTCTGCAGGCATGCTTTCTTATCACAAGCATGTCACGTAGAGAAGTATGGCTTCCACTCAACTACCTCTGAGGCCACTTGGGGGCGCTAGTCTAGAAAACCAAGTATGAGAAACTGTAATTGATTGTCTAACTGACTGAATGCTATGCATGACTCAATCTGCACGCTCTTTTCCCCTCTGTTCTTCGTCATGATGTCCAACCAACCATCCATCATTCACAGACTTGCTGTCGTTTGACATTCCAGCTCGTTGCCCTTTAACTGCTCTCTTAGTTATTGGAACTGTTGTTAAAATGAAACTGATCAAAGCAATAAGCAAAATGCAAAAGCTTACAAAGTCTTCCAATTCAAATTGATTGTAGCTACTGTTTGATGAAATATTTAGTTTATCTTATTTTCTAATCTAATGCACACCTCTATTGATCTTTTAAGGAGATACAAAAATGTTTATCTGCTGAGGATAAAATTAGCTCACTTGACTAACTTATTAATTTATTTGTTTCAATAAAGCTATTTGGACTGTATGTTGCCTTCTTCTTCTTCTTCTTTACTAACATTTAGTGTAGCTAAAATGCTAACCACAAACTATTATTACTACACTATGGGAGAACCAACAAAAGGCTCAACATGGCCTATGCAGTCAGGCGCAGAGTCATTGTAATGCTATTTAAAACATATTATTGACATACTTTAATAGAACAAAAATAGAAATAAATCCTTCTCATTTGTTACCCAAACTTGGAAGTCTTTGTGTACAACAGATTTCTGGCTATGGCAGTCTGTGCTCATGTGTTTCTACATACACATGTCCCCCATCTGACAAGTTCTACACTTCACATTGTCACAATGTGAAGTTCCCTACACCGTAGCAGTGGTAAAACAAAGTCACGTGTCGTTTGAAGGGGTCGACAATCAAATAGGCAAACGTCTGCTCCTCTTCTTGTTTACCAGGGAAACATCGTCCAGACTCATCCTACAGAGGATTAACAATACAATATTTGTGTGTAAATAATGAGGACAATTCAAGTAATATGAGGACAGCTGTGAAATGTGCCACTCTTAATATAATCCTTTTTGACAATTTATTGGTTGCAGTCTGTGATCACCAATCTCTTGCAGTGCAGTCATGATTGCTAAAAACCTTAAGGGTTAAATAAATCAACTTGAGTTCAATTAGCAGAATAGTTAAACATATGTTGGCCAGTAACACTGTTTGTGAACTGCATCAATATAAGTACAGATGTTACGTTAATACGTAAATGTGTATGCATTCCTCATCTTACACAATTGCTTTGAATGATCAGCCAATTACAAAACCAATTTAATCCAATTACATTTTAGGTGGCACAAATAGACATTCAACCAGTCACTTACATATGCACAGACTTTGAGGACTGTGGAGACAACACTGATCTTCTTAGTCTCTGGATCCTTCTGAACACTACATGGTAAAGGGTAGAATCACAATGTTATTATTAGAGATGGATGTATATAATAACCTGATCAATAATTGTTAAAGATGGTCAGATTCTGCCCACTTGATCAGATCTTTGTAGATTTGCTTTGTGGTGCTGATGTACGGGTCGATGGTGTCTTCGTACTGACAGAGCTCTCCTCCCAAACACAGGTGCTTGAAGATGCGAAACAGAAGCTCTCCTCGCTCTTCTCTCCCCACCACATAGTAGTGCTCAGATTCCTCTTCCTGCAACATCTAGAAGAACAGAGGAAGACTTGGTACAACTCCATGTCAAATGAAATAAACCGAGACAGACGGGTTGATGAGAAAAGAAAGAGTAACCTGTCTGAGTTCATCATAGTCGGGGTAGACATCATGAAAGCATTTAACCACATGCCCAGAGGGCCTCAAGATCCCACAAGAGTAGATTGGGTCAAACAGCTCCATAGAGACCTTAGTGCATGGCACCAGCTCCACATCAACAGACACCACTGGATTGTCTACATCAAACACACACAAAAACACACAAAAGTAAAAAAAACATTCCCCTGATATTTGACTGCAAATATTGTCAGATGACTGATTAGATCAATTTCCTACTATCAGTGATGAAAGGCTTTCTGTGGGGACATACCAAGAGGCACCCAGGCTCCGGCCTCCATCTTTCTCAGGCTGGATATAACTTTGGGATCTCTGAAGAAACACTGCATATTACAGAGGGACCTCAATAGCATTCACACATGATTGAACACATTATCAGAACAGACAACCAGTAATTGTTGTATTGCAGCATTACATTCCTCTCGTACAAGACAACGTTAAACACATCAATCACAATGGGATTTAAAATGTATTTCAATTTGCATATTTGTCTGTGGTTTAAATGTGATTTCAGACTGGGTAGCTTATCATGATGGGTCTTACCAGTGCAAATTGTTCACTGTTGTAAGGGTAAAAGCTCTGGTCAAAGCTGTAAGACTGAGCCGAAATCCTCCCCAACATAGACCTGAAAATACCAGACACGTCCATTAGAACGTCATACAACCAGGAGATAACCTACGGAAACCCCACTGACAGAAGGAGAACAATAGGTTTTCAGAGGTGTTCAGGTTAGCTAAATGTCATACGTCACCATTTCATAAACAGTTGTAAGACATTTCGGTCCTGTAGGAAGGAAAGCTTCTTGGAGGGAAGAGGAGTAAAAGAAAAAGTTTGGTCAAATGCGCATTTCTCTCCTGCCATGTTTTTACTTTTTCTTTGGTGGTTGTTGTTAGCCAACAAAAAACAGTGACGACTCACTCGTGTGCACAAAGAAGTACCAGAGTTGTAGGCGTTCACAGGCCAATCAGTGACAGGAGTGCTCACTAACAGCCAATCAGCGTCTAGACTGGACGGTTTGTGCCAGTTACACGGAATGATCACGAAGTGGTTAGTCTTGCTGTTTCCTCCATCTCAGAAGATTCGTGTACTTGTTGCCTAGACAACGGACGCTGGTATCGGTCACCACTTCTTGCAGACATTATTTTTCAGCAAGCTAACATTGACTTTATTGACTTACCTTTGAATTGTGCTTAGTTAGTGTCGTCTTTTGTCCCGATAAGTTTATTTAACTCACTGTCAATTTCCTAGGGTGAATAAACGTTTACCTACAGTGGGACAGGCGACATGTCATCACAGCCACCAGAGAGCATCCTTGTCCTGCTTGAGAAACACACTGCTTTGGCTAGCTGCACTACTGTTTTATCAGATTTGTTGTGTTATTCTCTCATTCAGTTATACAGCAGGGTTTGTGTTATTATTATAATAATAATAATAATAATTATTATTATTATTATTGGTATTGGTAGTGGTAGTAGTAGTAGTAGGCCTAGTAGTATTTAATAATAATATTAATTAAAATGTGAGTGGACAGGTAATTGTTAGATATCCTGGCAAGGTGTTTTGGAGGACAATACTATAAAAGAAATCACATTTGATTTAAGAAAACGCTTGACAGTTCATTTTTGACTTTATAAAGAATTGTTTCCAAGTTTGAATAGTTCATAAGAACAAGCAAGGAAGTGGTCCCTGATTTAATATTATTTGGACAAAAAAAATATATAGGCTATTAATGCCTTATTCATTAATATTATTAAGCATTTATATCTTGATCCCCTCTCAGCCTTGCCTTCTCACCTCCTTTTTTTTCTAACAACATCATCTCTGGTAGACTCGTTACAAAAATCTTATTTTATTTATCTCAATTATTGGGCATCTGTATCATGTGTACAGATGTATCCCCTCATGTTTTGACAAACCTCTTGCTTTACATTTGCCTCAAATGTTCTCTTGTAAAGTGTGTTCAATCTGGTAGGAACACCTGAGCTTCACAAACGAAAAGGCCAAGGTCCCTTTCATTTGGTAGTAAAAGGGACCTTGCCCTTACATTAATAGATTTTTTTTAACGTGCAAAAGAGAGTAACTGTTCTGTAGCATCTCACCAGTTAAGCATGATAGGCTGCAAATGCGTCAGAGCTTGTACATGTGCTTACTCTTGCCAACCTACATAGGATTTCTCTTGGCTCAAATATTCATTTCATTCCACATTCACAACATTCCAGGATGGTGGACGATGTGGGGTCCCTTTGATCCACTTTCCAATATAAGACGCCCAGACCCCAATATTCCCCATGAGCAGGTCACGATATGTAACCATGTTGTGTTGTCTCTTAAATTTCACTGCCTTTGCACTTGTCACTTGTAAGGTTGTAGATGTTCAAATGTATTCTGCCCGACGAGACAACTGGATGAGACTCATGAAATACTGTATATTATGATGTAAAAATGACAACCATAAATGCATTAGCCATATGTTTATTATCAGCCTATCCTCAAAATACTGCGCTAATTGGAGCAATAAACTGTATATACAACTGTATTTAAATGTTATATTCTAATAATCAAAACAGACAGCCTGGGATAATTTAGTGTGTCTAGACGGTGACAAGCCTAATGCAGTTGTGTGATGGGCCTTAGATGGGGCCAAATCCAGCTGTTACAGCCTAATGAAATGATTCAAGGAGAGATAAAATTGTGCCAAATTGATGTTTTGATACCGTACAGCCAGGCTTTAACCTGACGTAATTGCATAAAGTCATTAAAGCAAAATTGTTATGCCTCATTGTCTGCTGATTGCTATGTGGTAATTGCACTTGATTCATGCTCTATCGGGATCAAAACCGAAAAACGTGGCAAGCAGGAAGGCGAGGCAGGTGAGAAGATGTAACAGCTGAGGAATGTTTGCTGTCTGTGCTCATTTGTTTCCATGCCAATTCTACAGATTCAATAGCAGATATTGACCCTTTTCCAAATGCTATGCCACACTTTGTATAATATTGTCACAATTGCACAATGGGGCATCACTGCCTCATGTCCAGAGAGTAGCTTTCACTAGTGTCTGTCCAAATGTTCTCCACAGCCAGTGTAAAATAAAAAGCTTCTGCTATTTTGTCATTACAAGCTCTTTCTAGTATTTCTTTTTAGACTGCATTCTATTCTTTTTTGCTACCTTTTTCACCACAAGAAAAGAGACAAATGAAGGATTCAGTATTCAACACAAAATTGTGTTAAAAACATTGACCGTGATTGAGGCAACTTTACAGACTTTTTGAAGTCTGGTTAAAATTATCTGAGGGAGGTTTGGGTTGTGTTAGGGGGAAATCATGACCACAATATTTCTGAAATCCTGCCTATGACCCAGAGTGTGAGATTTATAATTTTATTAAACTGAATTCAACGACTGGACTGAAAGCTCTTCTCCTATCTTTGCATCACTCCACTTAGACCAGCACAAGAGATTATGGTTGAATAAATCAATATTCATACTCACTTGTGCCTCTGTAGTACGAATGTGTTGTGGAGTTGTTTTTTTTACTGTAACAGTCAGATATAATAGGTAAAAAAGAATGAGAGGGGAAAAAAGAAAGTCAAGGCCAGGTGCTCTGAGTGATAACAATATTTAGGTAAAACAACTCTCCGGTTGAGAAGGCCTGTGGCAGCAGAGCCCTCAGTCTCAGTCTTCTGGTTGGTGAGTGCTACTGAATTGATCGTGGTATGATCTGTGTTGGATTGTCAATCCAGGCTGTGCTTCCTATTCCCAAATGTCACTCAAACAATTAACCGGCTTATCGTGGCTCCAGTTCCCAACATCCCCACCCAGAGGAGCGTTCAGGAGGACCAATTCAAGCCATGTCATTACCTCCACCTCACTCATCATCTTCGTAGGGTCAACGTTTAGTCTTGGTTTCTTCCTCTTATCCTAATCTTCTTATGTCAAAAATGAAAATGACATAAAGCTGAGTTGCACTTGGTGAACAGATAACCTACAAAAAAATGCACAATTTAATAACATGAATGAAAATTAACAAAATGAATTATCATGTCGTAATGGGTTAGGGTTAACATTGTTGTACCTAGTTTTAAAAAAAGGTTGTATTTAGCTGAATTAATCACTCATTTAAAGCACTACATGGGGAGCTTGTCATCAACAAGCGCATGCTGTGTTTGGCTAATTGCTAAATGCTAACATGGTCATGGAGGATCTTCCTCAAGTGACTTCTGTGTTCACTGGGGAACTTTGACTTTCAGTGAAGTGTGTGAGGGGACTGGTTATATTATGCACTGAGAAGTTGAACCTACAGCAGATTGAGGAGATCTTTTCAGTGCACAAGACTCACAGAATAACGTTCAGACAGGTAGAAGTACAACAAAAAACTGATCATTGGGGAGTGTGTTTGTGGCTGCAGCTGCTGTGGAGTTTATATTGTTTATGCATATCTGTATTGGTGTTTTGGCTTTTTTCCTACCGTTGATTCTATGAATAAAAAGTGCCAGCTTATTATAGCTTAACAGCCCTATTGCTCGTTAGATACACTAATGACTTTTGTTCTCTTTTCAAGCTGATTCTACTAAGGCTGTATGAGCAAAGTGTGTGTGTGTGTGTGTGTGTGTGTGTGTGTGTGTGTGTGTGTGCGTGCGTGTGTGTGTGTGTGTGTGTGTGTGTTTGTGTGTAGTCAGTCAGCAGGCTGCAAAGTGCTGTAGAACAGGAATTTACAGTAAGAAATTGACATTCAACACAATTTATTCTGTAAGTTAATGGGACTCCTGAACTTCCCCTTTTAAAATATAATAACGTTTACTCAGAATATATTTTAACTGACCTACTTTTTACTTTTATCTAAATAAGTACTTTTTACTTGACTATAATGTATTGTAAAGTAACAGTAATTTTACTTGAGTACAATATTCTAGTACTGTATCCATTCCTGCTTAAGTCTTTAGACTGTACAATATGGCACTGCTATTGAGATAGAGTAACCGAGGGAAAGCGTTGTGCCCGGACTTGAAGAACAATGGAAAGATCCTGCTGGAGTATTTTGATAATGAACATACTGTATCATTATCAGAAACTTTTCCTAATGATGTCATGGTGGGAGTGAACTTTGTTACAGAGTTTTTTTTTATTCTGTTGGGTCGGGCAGTGGAGGCAGTGAGTCCCAAAGGGAGCGTGGTTATTCACAGTCCCGCTCTGTGTTTGTATAGCATATTGTGATGTTTTACAGTGTAGAGGATGATGTCAAAGTTGAATACAGTGACCAGACCCAACAAATTTAACCTCTGGTGTGTTTCTAGTAATTCAACAGTTGTAGTTGTGTTTGTGGTTCCCATGATGATGACGACCTTTTTTTGTGTCCATTTCTTTGCTGTTTTATTTTGTGTTGTATTATTTTCTGATATGTCAGAATATAAATTTTTTTACAATGTTTGTTTTACTGTTTTATTTATTTGTATTGTTTAGGCTGTATAATGTGTGCTTTCCATACATTGCAGCAGAAATAGCTAAAAGATAACCTTCACCTGTAATCCCTGGGCAGAGGCCACCAGTGATGTGTAGGTTAGTGTGCTTAAGCACTATATTCTTAAGGAAAGTGCTATATAATAAAGGTATTGTTATTAATTGGCTTGTGACCCTTTAAACATAACTGTGTCCATGCCTCGTCATCACATGTTATGAGGTTATGGCCCTAGCATGCACATGAGTTGTGCGCAGTTAAAGAATTGTGATTTAACAATCTGAGCAATAAAAAATCCTGCTCAGATTGTTAAATTTGAAGGATCTTTAGTGGGGATGAACTACTAGATTTCACAAGAAAATAGACTACACAGAAAATTTACACAGATTTTATATTTGATATGACAGAATGGTTTTCAGAGCTATTTGTTATGTCTTCCTGCGAGTACACTCTCTTCTTTTATTTTTGCTGTGCGATAATGTATCTAAGAGATCCTGGGAATCCTAAAGGAGTCCTGCAAGGACACGCCGGGGAGGGGGAATATGGAGGAGGGGGGAGAAGAGACAAGAGGAATGGAGGTTGAGGGGGAGTAGGATGGGCCGCAGGTAGAAAAAGAAAGATAAGGCCCTCGTTGATGTAGCTGTGTTTGATTATATCTGTAGAGGGTCGGCTCTGCATCTGCTCACCACACTGTGCCTCTTTAACCTAATGCGGTCATCTTAGTGTGACATATGAATGGATAACGTGTTGTCAGCAGATAGTAATGGTCTTAAGGGATTGGTGTTGATGGTCTTACAGGGTTAGTGTTGTGATTTTTCAGACAAAGAGGTTTCAGCGACCATATATAGAGGTTTGCTCCTTGACACAGCGGGCTCGAGTTTGACTCCGATCTGCATGTCACAACCCCCCCCCCCCCCTTTCATTTCTTCAGTTGTTCTGTTGAAAAGGCCTAAAATGCACCAACCCCCCAAAAAAGAGAGGTTTCACCTCTATCAGCAAAGGGTCAGAGGTCAGGACCATTACATGTTGTGGCTGGATCATGTGTTTTGTTTAATGGCACCATGGTTTCTGCTCTAGTGAAGGAATATATTATTGCTGGTTGTTCTTCATGAAAGTGAGTAGCCATCCCATCATTTTTTGGAAAGAATGAAGCATAAATGAATAACATCTGCAAATCACCTAAGCTTTTGATACAGTATGAGTAACAAAATTATTTTAAATGGGACTTACCTTTTTATATTTATGCTAGATTGCACTGGGGAATAAACTCAAACACTTTGTTCAGGTGTCCATATATTGTATCACATAAAAACTGAAATATAATTTTGAATGATTAAATGCATAATTGAGGGAACTTCTTTTTGTTTGTTTTAGTAGCACAATGTTGTAGCTATTGTCTCAAAAGAGTCAAAACACCAACTGTACATGAGTAAAGCATAGACTGTATAAAAAAGTGAAGTTTTTGTGTTTGGTGACCAATGAGGAGACATAAATCAAAATATTTCACTTTGGATAAAATGATCTGATGATAAATGTCATATGATTCGTCCCTAATGAAGAGAGAAGCAGGGATAGATGAAGAAATGCTCAAGTTTGTTAACATGAGTTTCCATTTGAAAACATGTGACACAACTGCATTTTACAGGAAGTTCATTTCACATTTACAACAGTTTCTATTTATTTCGTTCGGGCTCAGAGTCCATGACTTATACCCTCTTGACATTTGTGAGACAACCTAAACACTCTCCTCATCCTGCTTCTCAACACTTCTGTTTAGCCCATTTCTGTCCTAGTCTCCATGGTAACGGCCCGTGTACGGCTGCCTAACATGGAACATGATGCTAGATTTTCCACAGGCGTCCAGGAATGTAATATCAAGTCTTTGCCAGCCTGTTGTCCCCTCTGAAGGAGACAATCTTGCTCCTGTGACACTGGCTGGTAAACAACAAGTGGTTTGCTCATACAGTCCCTGTCTGCTGCCCCAACACACGTTTGGTTATGCATGTGTGTGTATGCTTATGTAGCGCACTCACACACACTTCCTGTAGCCAATGAGTCCCATTGTCTCTGAACACAAACCACTGAGGCCAGAAAGTAAATTGTAAACAAATTGCTGAACTAACAGAGTTGTGGGAGAAAGAAGAATCTAAGTCACCAGATATGACTAATATTGGCTTAAAATAACACCCAGCAAGCCATTTAAAAAAACAGAATCTACCAGCATAAACAAACCAAATTGGGCCAAACCATGAGATATTTCTTCAGGGTCAATTTCCCATGGAGATCAATAGATTTCTTGTGTAACAGTTCCGCAAGTTGAGACAGGATAAACCGATTATAAACACAGGAAAGGAGAGGTGAGGAGCGCTACCACCCCCTGACTTACCGCTGGCCATCTGAACTGCAGTCTACTCATATTAAAACTGCTCCATTGGGCCAAAGCTGCCTCCATTTGGAAAACTTACTTAAGAAGAAATCGAGCTGTATAGGAGTCATGCTCCAATGAGTCATACAGCCTAATACTTGATGGGACAGTATTGTAAAATAAAGTGTATTTATAAAGTGACTCAGCATTTTTAGACACCAAGATGCTTTGTTGTCATGAATGGTATTTTGTGAATAGCATTTTGTGTTCTTAGTATATGATAATATTTAAAGTCTATGGCTTTAGAACAAATGTGAGATGGGATAGCTGAAAGTCCCAGTCTCAGTAGCACAGTGAAATATGAATAAAGCTCATTATTATTTGTCCACTTGTCGTGAAATAGCTGCTGCTAAAGGCTTGGTGACCTTTAAGAACTATGGCAGGGCTGATTGGTGAACTGCTGTAGGTGATGAGCTATCAGTAGTCCTTTGTTAGCTTGGTTTACACAGTTTATGGAAAAGTATTTTGTATTTTTACCATTGATTCTTGCCTCATTGCTTTCTCTGCAAACCATTCTTCCTTTTTGGGGCAGTTTAAAACAGTTTTAGCAACACTGTTAAAAAGATACAATAGCTTCCTCCACTTTGCTCCCTGTACCCTCGGAGGTTAGCATTGTTGAACTTGACACAGAAATTGTGAATATCTATTTTACCCCCACAAGCAGATCCACCTATCTTAGTGATTCTATTGAAGTTAATTGATTTTGGCACAGAATATTGGAGTTTTAAATACTGGTGTGACTATAAAGTGGACCACAGAACAGGCCTGTTGGATGTATTATGCTGAATTAGGAGAGATTAGGACCTTTAGTGGATGGATGGATGGACGGGAAAGTGCAGAGGTGACAAGTCTTAAGTGAGGGTGTTAAGACCATCACAGTTGAGTCAGTCCCTGTGGGGATAGAGAGGATGGATGGATGGATGGAGGGCCACCTGATGTTTCCTCTTGTCTTTCTTTAAAGTGAACAGATGACATCATAGTTGAGCAAGATGGTGTGCATTGGAGGGAGAATTTGATGTGGTGCTGATCCTCTCTTCTCCCAGCAGATGCACAAATCTTAAATCTGGTGATCCTCATAAAAGGGTTTTTCCCCTCTTTCCAATGTTACAATCTCTTTCCAATGTTTTGGAATCTTGTTGTTATTACAGATGTGGTGATTTCGACACAGTTTGTAAAACCAATCAGTGTTATTTTGGCACTTGAATGAAAACACCTCTCACACACCAGAGATGTGTTTCTGCAGCTGACAGATACCAAACAATCAAAGCAACAAGCATTTGCATGCCACATACTGTAACTTCTACTTGTGGCAACAAAGTGCTGAAGGTCTCACTTAATTAGACTGTGTGTGTAGACTAGAATGCCTTTTATTGTCATTACACACATGTGCAATACCTGTGCAACAAGATTGAAGCAGTCCCTTTACAGTGTCAACAAGAAGTGTGTGTGTGTGTGTGTGTGTGTGTGTGTGTGTGTGTGTGTGTGTGTGGGGGGGGGAGCTTATGCATGGTGCTGCGGGGATAATGCTAACACTTTAATCTCATAACAAAGTAATTACTGTCAATAAATATTTAATTTTTAAACATCATTAATACATGAGAAAAGCATTATATGTAGTCTTGGAAGAATACGTAAACTAGGATGTAAGTTGCTTAATGTTAACTTTGTGTTGTTAGCATCATAGAAACATCTTTTCTTGAGTCTTGACTCTGACTTCCATATTCTGTATAATCACTGTGACTGACTATGCTGAGCTTGTAATTCATGAATAATATCTAGCAGAGCTTGCATTTATTATGTGGACATAAATAAAGTTCAGAGAGTTTTAGCAATTCAGTTTTCCTATGACACTGATTCAGAATATGTGACTTTTCAGTCAGCAACAATCAATCTGCAATTCAGTGGTTTCACAATCAATATGAATCTTACAGATGAGTGTGGCTGATGTTACAGACAGACTGACCTTTTTACTTCAATTCACATCCTGCAATACACGCTGAGCAATCCCTTTCTTTGTCACATGATGGTATATGTGTTTGACATTAAAGGAGAATTCCGGTCGATTCCAACACGTAGCTCTGTTGTTTGTAAATTTGGAGTGCTATCAGTAGAGAGAAAAACTAAACCAATCGGTGCTGCCTACACCATGGTGTCGTCCTGCTAGAGTTAGCACCCAACAGGCTTAAACAGGGCACGTTTTAAATGTGTTTTTAGCCTCTAAACATGTTCAATGTCATTAACATAGATGTCATTAAAAGTGCCTACCCATGTGAAGTGATTCCTTCTGAGGGAACACAGCAAATCTGTCTGCTGTAGATGTGAAAGAAATGCATGAAAGTTGTGCTAATTCCGCTGTTTAGTTCCTGTGTTGAGATGGCAGATAGAGAGTTTAGGGGCCGTCTACAAACTACAACACAGAAAAGAGATAAAACAAAAGTATTTAGGCTATCAATTTAATGATTAAATAAGGTAGTGTCTCTAAACTTACCACAATTATAACTTGTGTCCTTCTAGTTGTACTACAGCACTTACATTTGAAAAATAATCATATGCTCATTTTTGAAAATATGTTTGTATCTTTTCTGTGTTGTAGTTTGTAGACAGTCCCGAAGCACTCCTTGCAGAATCAACACATTAACTAAACAGAGCTGAATTAGAACAACTTTCATGCATTTCTTTCACATCTACTCCAGTCAGATCCACTGTTCACTCGGAAGGAATCACTTCACATGGGACATTTTGAACATGTTTAGAGGCTAAAAACACATTAAAACTTGCCCTGTTGGGTACTACCTCTAGCAGGAGGATAACATGATGTAGGCAGCACCGATTGGTTTAGTTTTTCTTGCTACTGACAGCACTCCAGCTCCAGTTTCCGGCAGCACCTGAACAATCCTGGAAGTGAAACGTTGTCAATACAGACTACACTTACTGTGGGACAGGTGTTTTGTCTCGGAGATGTGCAGAACAAAAGCAAATGTCAATCCCCTTCACAGCTTTGGGAGTGTTTTACTCAACAATGAGAAGAAATTTGAGCCTGAAACTGACCTGAACAAGAGGATTATAGAGAAAAAGGGGACTAGCATAGATATATCTCATATTCCACCCTGTGAAGTTGTTTGTTTTAGGGTTATTTTGTTTGAGGAATGCAGCCTTCAAACAAAAGTACATTGACTGCTCTAGAAAACAAAACTGTCAAGTGCCACAATTCCAATTGCAGGAAAGAGAGAACAAACGGTACAATGAAAATCCTGATAAGTCTCCCAAATGTACATTATGTTTTTCTCATCAACACGAACATGTGGGCGTGTTTTCATAACTGTGTAAAAAACATCTAGAAAGAGTGTTGATGTACTCTATCATGTCTGTGTCGCCAGGACCGTCATCCTTGTTTACTACGAGCTGCACTCGTCCTGCGTGTTCCTGGAACATTCTGAACGCACCAGAGAGACAAAAATGGATATGTGAGGAGACCTCCACCCTGACACGGTGCATTCCCAGTCTCGCTGATTGGCGGCATGGGAGGATTGTGATGCAATGATCGGGAGAAAGAAGGACTGTCCCTCAGTTTGTGTGTGTGTGTGTGTCCCACGCCATATGCCTGTCAAGTCCTATCTCAATGCTAGATTATTCTTCCCTTAAAGCCCACTAATACAAATACATCTGTACGTCTTTTTGTGTGCATGTGAGTGTGTGTATGTGTTGCCTCTCCCTAGAGTGCACCCGCTGAGGGTGTCTTTGTGTATGGATAGGCTCTATTGTTACCATGTGTGTCCTCAGCCTACACAGTTCAGTCCATTTTCAGGGAATTTATCTCACAAACAGAAGCACTGCTGATCTGATATCTGGTTCCCTTTTTCTGCTGCTGCCCGGAAGAATTAAGTGTCACGGTTAAACATCTGGAGGGCATGTTAAGGCCTGAGTCACCAAGGGGTGGGTTGGGCATACATTGATGTATACATATTGAATGTAGACCATTACAAAAGTCTTGCAACACACCGCCTACAGATCTTGTGAAATGTATTTCTAACAGCCATCCAAAGTGATTCACTCTCCTTGTCTTTAGTGAAATTGGAAATGAATCACACACACACATTTCTTGTCTGGTGACTAACTTTTCTGATTGAGGGGTTTGATCTGAGGGTCCCACACACACACCTCCTACAGATGACTACAATCAACCTCTTGTGCATTATTCGTCATTGAAGCATCACAGCCATGCTTTTTTACATGACTCATTTTATGCCAGTAGCTGTGTAAAAGAACATTCTTTACATGTTAGTACAATTGAATCAATCTCACTGGATGGTAAACAGGAGGTATGAGGTTGAGTAAGTGTGTGTGTGTGTGTGTGTGTGTGTGTGTGTGTGTGTGAAAAGTGAACAGGTTACCCAGAACTGTTTCACTTTTGCTCACATTACTGACACTGTTTTGAATCTTGTAGATTATTGACTCAGATGATTGATTATTAGTGTGTTCACATGTAGGGATGCTCCAACCAGACTTTTGTAGAAGATACAAAGCACAATCAGTTTTTACAGAAGAATATGACAGAATAAATTCTATAATTTGTTTCACATCCAAATGTTATTATATTTAATTTTTCAATTCAATTTTATTTATAGTATAAATTCATAACAAGAGTTATCTCAAGACACTTTACAGATAGAGTAGGTCTAGACCATACTCCAGAATTTACAGTTCTAGTAGTTTCCTCCAGAGCAAGCAACAGTGCGACAGTGGCGAGGAAAAACGTCCTTTTAGGCAGAAACCTCGGTCAGACCCAGGCTCTTGGTAGGCGGTGTCTGATGACCAGTTGGGGTTAAAATGAAAAGTGGCAATAACAGTCCCAAAAAATAGTAGTTTGTAGTAGTTCTTTGTAGTAGTTCATGACATAGCAGGGCACTGTGCGGCATTACAAGGCACAGCCGGACGCAGCTTATATGCAGTGTTTACTATAAATTTCAAAATTCTGCATCTGATGTAGAATATGTATTGCTATAAACAAGTGGTTACCCATCTTATATTTCATATGAAAATCAGTTAATACTGTTTTTACCATTGTTAAAGTTAGGAACTTGAATATTCAGTAGTTCACATTTTTAGACAAAGGCCATATGTCCTTTAGAAACCTGGTAAAGCTGCATAAATTATTATTTGCTACAAAATATTTTTGGGAAAAACAATGGGTCACTTATCACATAAAGAGCATTGGCTGATACTGATCATCGGGGGCAGATCATGGCTGAGCTGTAAGAGGACAATCCTCTTTTTTTTGTAGATGTTTTACAAGTGCTAATTATGTTGAGAAAATTAAATGTATGGCCATTAGGTATCTTTGTGCGGGCAGCTTGAATGTTCTCTTTTGTCCGGAAAGGGTTTTTGGGGATCCCGACCCCCACACACATTGATTCAGCCTTTAGCTTATTGATCAACCCAAAGGGGGGTCTATGGCACAGCTGTGTCTTCGGGACCACCATGTCTCCTAAATACATTTACGCCAAAACAAATCAGATCTTTGAGCAACAATAGTCAAAATTGCTGATATTTTGTCTTGAATTTGGCATCAAATATAAAAGTAGGAACCTTATGTAAAGACCTCTATATCATATATGATAGTTGATTACTTAATTCATAAAAACTAAATTACAGAAGTTTACTGATTTAGTAAATGCAGTTAAAAATCCCTTATTGATTCCCTGAACTTAATGTAGGTTGGGAAAAAGGAAATGTTACAAAATAGAGGCACATGATGTAAACACATTCAAGACACGTGGATCATGCAGAAAGAAAACCTCCATACTATTTATTTCATTCAGAGTACTCAGCCTCCCAAAAACACCTGCAAAATTTCATCTCCGGAGGCTACTGTAAGTTTCTAGAAGCTGGGAGGTCTTCAACAGGCTATCCCATAATTTCCTGGCAGCCTGAGTAAAAAGTTTTGCAACCCATAACCACTAGGTGGTGAACAGGAGGTCAGCAGTACCCACCACAAAGAGACAAGTAGATTTGTCCCTAAAGGGACAAAAGCCCAGATAGTGGAGGGGAAACCACTGCTGCTGTCAGTGAAAGTGACAGTGGAAGGAAAATAGAAGAAGAAGAAAAAGCAGAGTAAAAAAAGATGAGTGCGGACCATTTCAACTTTCAGATAGAAGGTTCCAGTCTGATCAGGAAAGTAGAGCATGAAGAGAAAGGCAAAGGGAAAGGTGTGTGTGTGTGTGTGTGTGTGTGTGTGTGTGTGTGTGTGTGTGTGTGTGTGTGTGAGAGAGAAAGGGAGAGGCAGGAGGCAGTGAAGCAGGGGACAGGACAGAGCATGAAGGGGGGTCGGGGGGAGTGGTTAGCCTTTCTAACTGGCTGTATATAGAGAAGACAGTCTGACAAGCCAGATCCAGTCAGAGAGTGAGGACACAACACAAGAGAGACTTACTTTTTACCTTTCTACCTGTGGATGACTTCCTGAGCAACACATCAGCAAAGCTCTGCAGTTTTCTCTCGGATTACAAAACCAGGATTTGTCTCTCAGCTCAAGGTAACAACAATTTGAGCTTTCTTCACTTCTCAACAGCAGCCCTCCTTTATGCCAGACTTCAAACAAGTGCAGGCTCAACGTCGCAGTTGGGTTGATACTGATCTCATGTTACTTTAAATATCTTTTTTTAACACATGGAAACTTTTAAGCTCTTTTGATTTGTGTTAGCTAATCATTATTTTTCTGAGATTAGAGCTCAGTGCTTTATTTAGCCACAGGCACCTAACTTAAGTAGGCTACCAGTAAGTCAAGTCTTTACTGTTACGACATATTTGCCTTCTGGGTGTGGGATTGTAGGATATGACATTCAAGTTATGGTTAGGTTCAAGAAAATGAGTGGGAGAAAGGTGAGATTTTTTTTGAAGAGGTTATTGAGTCCAGTGAATTTGTGGCAGCTCATCTTGTGTAATTCACATTGAGACTGATAACACACCAAGACCAGTCATCCTGCCACTCACCTGTTGTGCTGCAGGCCTCATTAGACACCTGCCGGGTATTATAAATCGTCTCTGTTCTTCTTGACAGATAATGGCCAATGACTGTGTGGCACAATGGGAACTGGAGCTGAAAGGGCATTTTTAATATAGATATACTGAGCTAAGATGCCTGAATTCTCTGTAGGGTGGTGCAGAGATATCTCAAAGTTCAGCCTTGGGAAGGAAAGTGGAAGAAGGTGGCCATAGGACAAAGTATACAGTAAGCATGGAACATTAAAGGTTTGCTTCACCCATATTACAAAATAACATATCACATACCTCTAGTGGCCTGGCAGATATATAGAATTGGTCTTTAGTTTATTCCAGGTTTTGAGTTATCTGATATTTCTGCCTCCACTCCCAATACAATGGTGAGGTCAGTGCATTTTTATTTCTGGTGCCAACAAAATTGAAAAATTACTTTACCATGTCCAACATGCTGTTAAAAGCTTTTTATAAGACAATTTCTTCAGGAGAAAGTAGTTTCAGTATTCACACTGAGGTCTGTGCATTGTCAACAGACACTGTTATTGCAAAAAGATGCTGCTCTTATGTTATTTAAGTTGGGTGAACTGACCGTTAATAATGAAATTATTGTTAGTATCGATATAATCAGAGATTCATCAAAGTGTTTAAACAGTTGTGAACATGGTCCTGAAGCTGCAATGAAGGTCTAGCCAAGAACATGACAGTGCAGTTCTACTACTTCTAGTATGTGTGTGGTTTGCTCATGCTGAGGGTTCATCTGTCCTGTGGCCGCAGTGTGGGATCAGTAGCTTGGCTAAAGCTGTCTGCAGCTTCTGCGTCAGTTTCATAAGAAAAGCAGCTGAGGATATGGACTAACAAGCTGAAATGTCCCACTTTGGCTGAGAACTGTACTAAGACAGTACACAGACAGTTTGACCTAAAGGCCTCTGCAGCTCATTGAGCAGACTGGTGGGTGTTTCATTGCACTGCTGCATAGAGTATGCCACAACAAAACACCTGCCCATCTTATGCTGCCATATGCCCGTGTGTGTGTGTGTGTGTGTGTGTGTGTGTGTGTGTCTAAGTGGGGTGTGGGTATGCTTCAACTAAAGGTGCAGTCATGCAGAAAACAGGACAGCAAAGATCTTCCTGGAGCCCTGCTTTATGTGCAGAGTGGCCATTGTGCTCTGATCTGATTCTTATAATAATGATGATGATAATTAATGATGCTATTTATGTAAGCACCGGGAATACCCCTTGTCTTTGTCCGGCCTCATATAGACTCACACATTCAGTAACTTGAGACCAATACACACACACACACACACACACGGATGATTGTTTGACCTTTGTTAAGAGTGAGAGTTGTGGGTTGCTCAACACACACATACACGCACAAACATTTAATTACAGGGTGATTATAGTGCAGCTGGATTTATATGTCCCTGTAATGCAAACAGTGCTGCATTAGTGAAAATAACAGTTCAAGATGGACTATATACCAGCACTTATCAATTAATCTCATGAAGGGCTGAGAAGTAAGAGGCCCGAAGTAACCCCATCATACATAATTCAACATGTTTAAAGACCGTTGTCCCTATCATTGCATACTTGTTTCTTTTCAGTCCGTTTCTTTTGCTGAGTGTATTTTCATATGTAGCTGCTGTTTATCTTATATGCTTGAAAGGAAAGTTGGAAAAAATAAGCAGATGATCTCCAAGGATCAGGTGGGTTTGCTGCCAGTTCTGTTTTAAGGTATATTCTGTGTGTGTGCATGTGTTACTGATGTGTACCAGTGTGAATTACTCAGCAGGAGGTGGCTAGTGTGTTGGCAGCAGTCAAACCCCAATTATGCTGCTCACAGTGCAACCTCTTCCCCTCTCTTCCTGTGGAGTGTGCAGCCAGTAGTAAAACCTCCTGCAGGAGAAATCTGAAAGAAGATTTGCAACAGTGCAAGGAGGGTCAAAGCTGAGAGCAGGAAATCAGCCCAAGAAACAACATATCTGAGTCCAAGCAGAAAGTTTGAGCACAAGAAGAACAAATCCAATCTTAAATCGAAAGAATGAACTCTTGAATAAAGACAGGAATATAACTTTACATTATGATATATCTACCTATCCAATCATAATAGAGAAGGCAAAAACGCATTTGACGTTCACAAACATCTTTCCCACTTCATCATATGAGTGTCAATTGAAAAAATAAGGACTATAGAAGGGTATGGAATATAGTATAATCTTTCCCTAAATATCTTATATCCTATTTCCTATCCGATTCCTTTCACAGATTTATCATGAAGCTCTTCCTGTTGACTGCGGTGGCGCTGCTGCTCCTGGTGGTGGGAGAGAGCACTGCAGAAAGAATCCTGTCTAGAAGGACCAAGAGGGAGCTTGCCAGTCCGCTCCATGTTGGAGGCATCAGGGACCCGTTTGGCTCCTACTGCGAGAGGAGAGGAGGATGCTGCCCAGGCAGAGACGACCTTTGCACGGTTCCCTACCTGGACACCATCTGCTACTGCGACCTGTTCTGCAACCGCACTGTCTCTGATTGCTGCCCTGACTTCTGGGGCCATTGTCTTGGTGTGGAGCCACCTTTCATAGGTTAGTAAGCGTGCACAAGCAAATGTGTTAATGTGTTTGAGTGTGCTTCAGGGAGTTTTCAGAGGTGTGTGTGGGCCTGTCATAGTTTGTTAAACTCAGTCAGAGAGCATAACAGAACCCCACGGACAGATTATGTACTAAAGCACAGTAGCATGACACCAGAAAATAAATTACAAATAACTGCTTTCTTATGCTTACAAGAAAGAAACATACTTAAGATAATGGACTGTATATGAAAATTATTGGACATATGTACGACATCTGTTTTTATGTCTGTTCGATCTCTTTTTAATCAACAAATCTCAGAAGGGAAGGCTTAAGGCTCTGTCCTCCCCTGTTCATTTTGGTATAGTTTGTAAGTAGAAAACTTAAGATTTAACTCATTTTCCTATCTATCTAACTGTTCGCTTGACTACATTTGGACTCCCCAAACAGTTGTAGCACCATCCTCTCAGTGTAGAGGTGTAAAATGTGCCAGTGACAGCAGAGGCCTACCTGAGAACAGAGCAGGGAACAGTAGGCTTTTTATTAACCCAGACAGAGGGAGGGAGGAGGGGTGGATGGAGGGATGACTGAAGGTCAGGAGAAGGAATGTGGGCTATGTGGAGGGTGAGACACAAAGGGGTCGGTGCAGGTATGTGTTCCCTGGGCAACAAGGTAGGGTGATCACGAGGTGTGACACAAACACTAATATATGTTTAAGAGTGTGCACACAGGCATCTGACCACACAGTCACACAGCCTGGAGAAAAGCTATGGGGCTTCAAAAGGAAGGAGGTGACAGATATTTTTTCAGTCAGTCCTTTTTCTTATTGCTGCCCAGCAGTCACAGATTGTTGTAGTCCATAACTCAATTCAGTGCTTTATTCAGCTGGACTTTTCTCAATATGTTGTAAAAATCAATGTATAGTTTTTTGTTTTATATTGGCTCACATCATGTCTCATTCATACTATATAAAAAGTGTCAAATTACAAGAAACCACATACATAATTCACTTTTATAAAACCCCTAACTGTCAATGTGTAACTTGTCACAGCTCTGTGGTGACAGAGTGCTGGGCTAGACAGCTGTGAGGGGGATGATGGGTAACAGAGGGCCTCAGTCATAAATCACACAATCAGGTCTGGGCCTAGCACCAGAGGCAAAGAAACATGCTCACAAAGTAAATTCTCTGCCAGCTCATACCCTAAATTCCCACTGACAGCACTTTCCAATGTAAATTAGCTTGTAGATTAAACTCATTGTGAATCTGTCACCAAGTCAATATAGTTTTCACAATCTGTAAGTTGGCAGGGTTCAAACTTCAAGTTTCATGGGTCAAATTCATTGCGTGTCACTGCTAAATCATTTTTATGGTTTGTGACAATGCTTAGTGGAGCATTGCAGCTCAAAGCGCAAATGTTAAGGATTTTTTGGTGCTTAGTTATAGATGTAGTGGACTGGCTACTTTTGTGTCCCCTTTCCTCTGTCTCACTAGAGGTGGTGAAGTGGAGCGTAAGCTAGTTAAAGCATGATGAGGGAGGCAGGAAAGAAGCTAACAGCACATTCCTAGACTGGATTACTGGAGCCCAGAGCTCCTTAGACCTCACATATTTTACACACACACACACACACACACACACACACACACACACACACACACACACACACACACACACACACACACACACACACACACACTATTAAGTGGGAGTGGTATGTATCTAAGTGCATCTCTGTCTCCAATTTGTATATTTGCATATTTATTAAGTTGTTACTCTTTATCTCACTCAGGCACCTGCGAAAGAAATGGCAACAAGTTCTTATCAGGGCAAACATACAAAGAGAACTGCAATTTATGGTTTGTAAACCCCTCTTTCTTCCTCTTATTTATCTTTCAACCTCTTAAATCCTAGGTTTTTCCTTCAATGTCCACATAGCTTAATGCTTGAAAAACATTGTTTCCCCTCATTTCATCTATATGCTCCGTATCAAGTTCTAACACTTATACACTATATACAATAAACAGTATAACAATAAATTATGTATAAATTGTGTACTGAGTGAAGCATTCAAGCCCAACGTGCCGTGTTTTTATGGATGCACCATTACAACAAATTGTAGGTGTCTCGTGCAGCAAATTTCACGATGATGTACAGTATTTTGTATTCCTAAAACCTCTGGGATCTGTACTGTAGTTTAAAAATAAAGTTGGCCAGGTTTTACAAAATATGTGTGTGCAGCATGTATGTGTTGTATTTCTGTGGCCAGATTTTGTCAGTAATACAGTGATAGCATCGCAACTGTGTAAGATTCAGTCACAAAACTTTACAGGTGTGTAGTTGACATCAAAATGAAGGCTGAAATCGAAAATTAATTGTCCGAGCAAGGGTGCTGAAGGTAGGGAAGGCCCCCCCCGTACTTTACGCCCCTGACCCAACTTGGCGTTGTTCTGCTGCGATCCCATTGCAAGATGGTCTCTAGTCTTGGAAGTTATTTTGACAGCAGGAAAAAAAAAATTGTTAAATTCCGTTTAGCTGCCGTTTCAAGATGATGGTATTGTGCATGTCTGAACAGAGCCATTGATAGTGTTATTATTATCACCTGTGCTTTTCCTACTATGACAAGTCAAACAAAAATACTGGTGTGTAAAAAGGCCTTTGGAGAAAGATTTAGTCTCGTTTCAAACTTAAGAGTCCATGTATTACAGAGCTAATGCTGATAAAGTTGTTATTCATTCCAAAGCATTCTTTGTTATGATCTGTTATGCAGTAAAGAACAGCTTGGCAGTTTGTGCCAGCAACAGGAGGAACAATAGTAGCTAAGGATAAATCAAAACAGGCTCCACGCCAAGGTTTTCTATCTTGGGTTGTGTGCCAACCTCTCAAACAATGTCTTACATACCCCTCCTGATTAATATGGTACATTTATTCATAATTGATATTTTATGTTAAGCTTCTGAACTGATCTTACATTGATGGAGATAAAATTCCACTCTCCTCTAAAGCACAAACATAAGGCTGTATTTTAAAAAACAGAGCTCATATATTCTTGTTTTGACTGTTTTGATTAAACAGTGTTTGGTTTTGTATTATTTTCCAGTGTAGCATACTGATGGACAACTCTTCATTTTATGACCCTGACATGAAGCTAAGAGTTTCTAAAAACAGTATTTTAGATTAGCTCTCAGTGACAGCAAATTGTCTTTTATCTCCATGGCCTTCAACACCCCGAGGCCAACAGTGGCATGTTGCAAATGGCTTTTTTTTGGTCATTTTTCTGCATTATATCAACGGCAGTCAAGGAAAGGAAACAGATTCTGAGAGACTAGAGGAAGGAGACAGAGAATGAATTCTCACCTGTCCTCCGCTGTGGTTTCCCACATCTGTGTCATTTGATGTTCCTCAAAAACCCCTGCGAATGTGTGAGAACAGTCACACAAATGTTGATTTAACATGCTTAATATATTTATCTTCAAGCAACGATAACGTTCTCTGGCTATTTGTCACGACATGTCTAACCCAAACCACGCTGACCTCGCTGACATCCTCTGCTTTATACCTCGCAGCTGGTCAACTCCAGAAGCTGTACTGTGTCAATCTGACAGGCCTGAAGTATGGCTTTTATCATGGCAGCTCAATTAGGTTTGACCTAAAGGGTCTGATGGGTGCATAGATAGGACAGGATAGCTGTTGATGAATAGTCTAGCGTTTCTTCTAGAGAAAAAACTTGGAAAAGACTGAGCTGCGTGGTAAAAATAACCTCCAGGGTTCCCAGTTCACCAAAAACCAGCGTTTATGTGCTAACTCCCCCTTTCACCGCCACACAAAAGAGTCTTATGCACATACACTTTCACACGTGCTTGTTAAGGCAATAGACATGCTTGAAATATTGCACCACAGCATTGGCGCACAGGGACATACACACTCCCTTTTCCCACTCCTACTCTCTCCACTTATTAATTTCCCAAATGTGCATCCTCCCAGCTCTCAGAATCAGGGCTGCAGGGTGGAGGACAGGACTTCCGCTTTGAGTCGACACGCAGCTCTCCCTCTTTTCCCTCCAAAGTCTCTAATTAGCAGTGGCCGAGCTCCCGCACTGCACTGTTATCTAACCTCCTACATGTCTTGACTTACCACTAACTTGGGCCAAATATAAAGCCAAATATCACTGATACAGTCAATAAAAAAATCTGATCTTTGCCCATCAGTAGTACAATCGTTATAATCTTTAGTTATAATCTATCTTAGAATAACTCTTGGGCAGAGTGTGTCAGTGCGAGACAGCATAGAAATGCAAGTATGAAATAAATGCTTGTACTGTATGTGTGAAGATACACCATAATATCAGCAGTAGTCTTCTGTGTTAATGGGATCCCCAGCTGAGACATTTTCCTTCCTAAGCTGTTGGCAACTCTTTTATTCTTTATCTGCTCCAAATGATCTAAAATGCCGTGCCTCCTGCTCGCACCGGCAATCTTAAACAGCTCTGAAGCAGCATCTAACTCTGTTGTGATATGACAGCAGTTCTGCTCTGTCTGCATGTACTTCAGACAACAGCCAATGCCAGCTTGGTCTAAGATGATGTACAGTTTCTCAGATAACAGATACATGTCATATCTAAACGCTCACAAACATAGCTATGTTCCCACTGATCTGGCAGGATTGGCCAGACAATGCACCTCACCCAGGTGTGTGCATTTACATGTTATGTATGCAAGTGTTTGTATGTGTATGGTCTCAGAGGACAAGGGGTGACTTTTTCTAATTTTGAGTGTGATGGAGAATGAAAAGGCCTCCCACTGTCTTCAGAGCTGTCAAATTTCTTTCTCAGTCACACTCTGCCCCCCTGTCTCCATACGCCTATTCCTGTGTGTGTGTGTCTCAGTGACCCTGCAGATAGGAGTGCAGTTTGAGAGGTAATACACACCTTGTAGGCTTCAGTGTAACTAAAGGGGAATTTGGCGTCTTCATCATTGTGTGTGGTTAGTAATCCTTTGGGGCAGACCCTCCTCTCTGTAAACATGATGTCTAATGTACAGTAGACTTTATGGTTGGACGTCTATACATGCTTGTGTGGGAATTGCCCCTCATTCTCTTGCTACTACACACATTTATTATGATATTCCCAAAACGACTGCTGACCTTGCAGCTGTTATTTATGGTGACTTAGTAACTTTAACAAGATAGTCTCAGGGAGAGGGGGAACAATAATATTTACAGTCAGAAGAAGCCAAGAAAACATCAATAATGATTTAAAACATCCAGGGTACATAATATCTGAATCTAGTCCAGTAGGGATTAGTGTGGACATAAGAAATGTGCCATTACTGATAAAGCGTGGTGGGATAGACTGGCCTTAAATGTTATAATAGTTTGACATTTTGGTTAAATATGCTTATGTGCTTTCTTGTTGAGAGTTAGATGAGAAGATGGATACCACCACCTGTCAATGTATCTAGCTGCAGCCATCAACCAGTTAGTTTAGTTAAAAGACTTAAAATCCTGATTATATAAACAAGATATATCTCATCATTTGCCTTTTGACAAATCCAGGCTAGCTGTTTACCCCTACCAAACTTAGTGTTAACTAGCTTTTTAAAATGCCCATATTATGAAAAAAACCCCACTTTTTTGGGGTGTTATTTTGTGTCTCTGGTGCTTCCACTCGCATACAAACTTTGAAAAAAACTATCCATGCTGTTTTGAGTGAGATACGGGTTTCTGAACGTCCTCTGCCTTCAGTCTCCGGGTGAGCTGTTCAAAATCTACAAAAGTACTTCTCACGTATCCCTGATCTGCAGGTATCCCACATGTGTGCCCTCGTTTAGAAGACGTCTCCCAGCTAATCCTGTCTTGTACTGACCAAAGTTGGAGAGTTATCTAGTTGATGTTATCTTACCTAGCTACTGCAAATGTGAGATGTTTCACTCTGTAGCTAAAACAGAGACGTAAACACACAGGGTGAAAACAGGATCTGCAGCAATGTGCGGTACAACAAAAATATGTTGTTGTTTTTTTTTTTTTTTTTAAATGAAACCATGTAAACCTAAACCTGAAAATGAGCATAATATGAGTGCTTTAACATTTACAACTTATTTACTGTACAGGCAGAAAGTGTATTTCCAAAATGTCAAACCATTTTTTTTATCAGGAATTATGGAGCAACATTACAAAATGTCTCCTGAATAAATGAAGACCCAAAGGTTGACCCACCAATGGTATTTATTTTATTATTTTGAAAAGTCACATCACTGTGTAAATCACGGTATTATCACGTTTAAAAAAAAAAAAGATTATTCTGTATCATTCTTTATACCATCCTGGTTGGACAATATAAAGTTTATAAAAGTAGGGCCTCAGTTTTGGTATTTTGTTTTGTCCAGACAGCTGCTTTTAGGAAATATATGGGATAAAACGTAAATATTATGTCGATTTTTATAGATTCACACAATTAATTAGCAGGTTTAGTAGCTAGTATCAGCAACAGATGAACTGTAGGCATGTGCATGGTGATTTATCTGTGTGAGTAAGCTTTGTGTCAGTACAGTAACCAATACTATATATAATATAAAATTTTTAATGGGCCGGTCCATAGTGAATACTTCTACTTTTGTTAAGTATGTTTTGCTGATAACACTATGTTGGGCTTTTACTTTATGTTATTGCATTGGTACATTCACTTAAGACACTTTTCCACCATTAGCACACACACACACACACACAAAGCACAATAGAAAGCACAGAGTGCACACAAGTTATTTTTGATATCCCCAAAGTAAACATACAGTCGTCATCATTAATATCCTGCTCTCTTTGACTTCTTCTCTGTTTCCTTCTGACTAAAAATGGATCTACATTCTGCTGCCTTAAAAGGCTAAATGTTTCCTTCAACATCTCCCTCGTTCGTTCTTTTTCCATTTTTTTCCCAGTTACTGACGTTATTCTCTTAAATTCTCTTAAAGACTATCTGAGTCATAAACAAATATTTACTGAGCCCCTGAATAGTTGTCTCTGCCTCAAATAGTCTTTCTACATTATGTTGAGAATGGCTTTTTGAATACAAATGGAAATTTAAACTATTTTCATGCAAATACAGCCACTAAAGCCTTTTAAAGGTCTCATGTCTGCTCCACTTTCCGTCTCTCCACTGTAGTACATGTGGGACAACAGGACGCTGGGAGTGTGAGCAGAACGCCTGTCTGATGGAGCCTGACATTATCAATGCCGTCAACAGAGGAAACTATGGGTAAAACAAACAAATGCAGGCACACATAAACACACATACTTTATGGGATTTGATGTTCTACAGTAAGATCTTTATTACACATGGTCACAAATACATGCTCCTCCTATGTTGTGCTTTCAGGTGGAAGGCAGCAAACTACAGTCAGCTTTACGGCATGACTCTGGACGAGGGCATCCGGTTCCGCCTGGGCACACAGAGACCCTCTAGGACTATTATGAATATGAATGAGATCCAGGTACAGGACAGTCTTCGTCTCTGAAAATAATTTTGGAGTTAGAGAAATACACGTACAGTTGGTAGGTGGTCAAGTGCCTGAAGGCCCAGGGACAAAGTTCAAGGTTGATACTCCTATTCTTTGCTCAAGTGCCCTAAAGCAAGTCATGAAAACCTTACCATACTCAGTGTAGCCAACCCTTCACCTCTGACCTGTATAACCTTACTTTTAAAAAGTTGCATGAGAGAACTAATTTCCATACTGGGATTGGAAGAATATCATGTTACTTGTTGCTACTGGGTATAACCTCTCCTTTAATGTCACAGACATCACCTAATATCTATTTCTTGTTCCCACTGAAGCTGTGTGACACATTTGTTTTGTTGCTGCTAAATGATGTTTATAGCTGCACCATTACGGAAAGTGTAAACTTCTCAGATTTCTTCTGTATCAATTTATTTACAGTTTGGTGTCATTAGAAACATTTTAGAAGATAAGATTTTTCCCACTAGATTTTAAGATAAAGTTTAATATTTTTGAGTACTTTTATGTACAAAGCAGATTTTAAATGTTGGATCAAAAGCAGGACGTTTTTGCAACAGGTGAGAATGCAGAGAAAATGTGAATTGTTTTGCTTCTCACTTCTTTAAACTCTCATGCATACTTCCTGTGAGTGATATGATGATATGATAATTTGAAATATAATGGGTCTATTACAACAAGGGAGTGCTGATCCAAACGTTTCTTGCCTAATTATGGTGGCTTGTTGGTATGTGATGGCGTTTCTGGCTGGAACTTCAGCCCACTCAGATCCGCTCAGTCTTTGTTTATATTTCACCCAGACAGATTACATAAGACGGAACCAAAACATCAGACACAGAAGATGGAGAGGATGGTGGCTGCCTGGAGAATACAGAGCAAACCTCCTCTAGTCTACACCTCCCACCTCCATCCATCCCTTTATCCATCCGTCCTCACTCCCCCTGTTTACGTCTCCCAACATTCCACGATTACTTCCACCCTAAAAACCTTACAACTCCCCCTTCCTTCTTCCGCTGTCAGCGTGTCCCTACCTGTGCCAGGAACTAGATCAGAGCCTTGCAGCCCATTCATAAATCTCTCTGTCCCTCTCTCCTTTCATGTCTGTCTGTAGACTTCTTTGTAAGGGATGGAAAATTGTAAATTCATAAATGAATTTAGACTTATTCTGGCAACCATTTTTTCTCTTTATCACGCCTTTAGGTTTCAGGTGTTTGTGCATTTGGACTTTAACCTTACACAACTACAAATCCCTGACCATCAGCACATTCCTTAGATATGTATCAGGTGGCTGTTTGTGCTTTGAATACCTCACTATCAATTGGAGGAATGCAGCACAGACAGCCATGCTCAGAGAGAGAGAGAGAGAGAGAGAGAGAGAGATGTGTCTGTTATCACACATAACTGATTAGGAGAGCATCCAACATTGAATGGAGACTAATAGCTTAAATGTGTATACCTGCAAGTGAATAAGTTGCATCAGGAAAATATTTGCACTCCATCAGACTTAACATCCTATTTAGGTTTTTCATCAGTGATATTGATATTTTGAATAGAGATGGATGCCTCCATGAAATAGTTCAGTTGGTTCAAATTACTCATTCGATCTAAAAAATGATGTAATGGTTTCATGGAGAGGACCGGGATCAAAGGTTTCTGTCTATTCTACAGTGTCAGAGATTGACACTTTATCAAATGATCCTAGTCACCGGTGAATAAGTTCCTTTTACAGGACAGGAAGGTAGATTTATGTAATCTGTCTCATGATTCTGGGTTTTGCTTAGTTTGCTGTTTTATTTTTGTAGGTTCGTATCGTGTCATGTCTTGTTTTACTTCCTGTCTTGTGTTTGTCTTCCCGGCCCTGATGTGTTTCACCTTTTCCAAATAATTACTTTGTACAGTCCCATGCTGCAATTCTGTGTTGGTGGTTCTAACTGTTATTTGCTCTGTTTTACTCTAAATCCTTTTTTAAAAATGTGGGCTCTCGCTTTTGATAATCATTGTTTTAACAGAGAACATTAATGTTTCCTCAATGAGGATTGAGGGTTGTTCTGTGAGAATGTTACAGTGATTACGCTTTCTTGACTTTACTTGCTTTTTCCCTCTGTCAGATGAACATGGATGCTCAAACTGATAGTCTGCCACTCTACTTCAACTCAGCAGAGAAGTGGCCAGGAAAGATTCATGAACCACTGGACCAGGGCAACTGTGCTGCATCCTGGGCTTTCTCTCAACTGCAGGTAGAACAGGAATAGAAGAAATGAATACAATGTGGGATATCATTACGAGATGTACTAAATGAAAGAAAGAAAATGGAAAATACAATATAATAACTTTTGACATATTTGACAGGTTAGGTGACATTGGTTGAAAAGGCAAAATAAATACACTGCAATATTGTACCCAATACTTATATTTTACATGGAATTACAGTTAATGTGCTGATTACAAATAGTCTCATGTTTTGGGTTCAAATATATTATGTTTCTGTGCAAAAAAGTGTTATCCAGAACCTGCAAAAAGTTAATAGATATCCATTACATTGGCTTCCTGAAGGCAAGGCAAGGCAACTTTATTTGTATAGCACATTTCAGCAACAGGGCAATTCAAAGTGCTTTACATAAAATCAGTTAAACAGATAAAACACAAGTACAAACAGTTAAAAATCATAAGCATTAAAAACCGATAAAACACACATGAATAGATAGTTAAAAACAAAATAGAAACATTAGGACACATAAAACACAAGAATAAAAGTTACAGTGCAGCATAAGAAATTTAAAGAAATGAGCAGTCATTTAAAGAAAGGCAGCATCAAAAAGAAAGGTCTTCAGCCTTGATTTAAAAGAACTGAGAGTAGCAGCGGATCTGCAGGTTTCTGAGATTTTATTCCAGATATGAGGAGCATAGAAACTGAAAGCTGCTTCACCCTGTTTAGTTCTGACTCTGGGGACAGAAAGCAGACCTGTCCCAGATGACCTGAGAGGTCTGGGGGGGGTCATAGTGTAGTAGCAGATCAGAAATGTATTTTGGACCTAAACCGTTAAGTGATTTATAAACTAGCAAAAGTACTTTGAAATCAATTCTTTGAGACACAGGAAGCCAGTGTAAAGACTTCAGAACTGGAGTGATGTGATCCAGTCTCCTGGTCTTAGTGAGGACTCGGGCAGCAGCGTTTTGAATCAGCTACAGCTGTCTGATTGATTTTTTAGGGAGACCCGTAAAGACACCGTTACAGTAGTCAAGTCTACTGAAGATGAAGGCATGGACCAGTTTTTCCAAATCCTGTTGACACATAAGTCCTTTAACCCTTGATATATTCTTAAGGTGATAGTAGGCTGACTTTGTAATTGTCTTAATGTGGCTGTTAAAATTCAGGTCTGAGTCCATGACTACACCTAGAAGACACAAACTGTAACAACATTTTCCAATCTAACAAGTTTTTTTGCATGACATTTTGTAACATTTCCCATCCTCTTCAATAGCTGTAGCATCAGACAGAATCTCCATCCAGTCAATGGGTCACATGACTCCTCAGCTTTCCCCACAAAATCTAATTTCCTGTGACACGCGTAACCAGGGAGGCTGTGCAGGTGGACGCATCGATGGAGCCTGGTGGTACCTCCGGCGTAGAGGGTAAATTCTCAATTTTGTTTTACTAAAAAAAAGAGGAAAGCATCATATAATAACTTCTAGTGATTACCTGATGACAACATGCTAAAGATGTTTCACCTTTTTCCATCCCTCTTTTCTCAGAGTGGTGACAGACGACTGTTATCCATACCGACCTCCACAGCAAACACCAGCAGAGGTGGGCCGCTGTATGATGCAGAGTCGCTCGGTTGGTCGGGGGAAGAGGCAGGCCACACAACGCTGCCCTAACACGGACAACTACCACAACAACATCTACCAGTCCACACCGCCCTACAGACTCTCATCCAATGTAAGCACAATCTCAAACCAATACATACATAAACAGACAATTGTGATGCATGCATACACACCTACTCACAGGTCAACACCCTCACATCAGTTCAACACCCGACCAGCTTAACATGTTCTCAAACTTCCAGTAGACAAGCAGCTTTGATAAGCTCACTGTACATTTGTGGGACTACGTCCTGCAACAGTAGACTATAATCTCTTTCACATGTTTATTACTGTATGTGTTTTTGCATACTTTCCTCATGCATACTTGACTGAATGAACATGAATCAGTAAATGGCAAGAATTTGTATTTTTACTTGCCGGTTGCCAGTTTCATGGTCCAGGCAGTTGGATTAAAATGGTTGATTGAAATATAATAAGGAATTAAAAAATAATCATTTCAGTTCAAGAAACGTTTTGATCAGCACTCCCTTGTTGTAATAGGTTTTAGACCCATTATCATTTCAAGACTCAAAAGTGTACCTGGAATTAGATTTCTGTGTTTACCTTCTAATATCAAATAACTTGACTCTTTCTGCATGTCATTCATTCATGCTTAGCCACAACAGTAAGTTGAGTAACACAGAATTAGTCGATATGAGAGCATAATGGCCCAGAGGTCTGACTGATTAAATTGATAAAACACAGAGAAACAACTACTGTATCTAACAACCACAATTTACAAAAGCTCCGCTGCCCTTTCTTTTGAGCTCAAATATCATGTAACATTCATTAAAAGAGTTTACATAAGCTATTTCTGCATGCAGCTCCGTGTGTCTCCTCCTAATTCAAAGTCAGCCACTGAGCTGCAGCCGACGTGGTTTTATCGTCCAGCATCCATCACTTCTAAATGACAAATAATACCTCTTGAAATCATTACTGCCTATTGTTTCAGTCTCCTGATGGCTTGCAAAGTCAATAAGCCAGGCATTAAAGCCAGAGGGCCCTGCTGGACTCAATCTTGTTATCTGACTTTTACCATCCGGGGGGTTGTTTTCATCCTCTCCATTTCACTGACATGTAATGATCTTCCTTTCTGTCTCTCTCTCCTCTGTCTATAAATGGTTCCTTCTATCGTCTCTCTCAGGAAAAGGAGATCATGAAAGAGATTATGGATAATGGTCCTGTTCAAGGTAAGGCAAACTTGTACATGATATTTTATTGTCAACATTTGCTCCCAAGTGAGTGTTACTTTTTAAAAATCAAAACAACACTGCACTCCCAAGGGACACACAACTCCAGATGCATGCACTTGGATAATGTGCTGTTTGACCTCGTCATCATTTTGTGTGTGTGTGTGTGTGTGTGTGTGTGTGTTTGTGTTTGTGTGGTGTTGTGTTTGTCTTTCCTTCTCTATGAGGCTATGCCAGCTTCTTGTTTTATTGTTTAGCAATCTGGTGAAAACGTATTGGCTTCATGTCAAATATGTTTCAAAATGTTTCCTTTTCGCCTTTGAGTTTCTCTCTGACACAAAGGCTTAGAGGTGTATGTCAGTGTTGTATATACAAGTAGAGGTCCACACACTGTTCTCAGCTATAGGATATTGGATTTAGTGTAAATAAGAGGGAATTTTCTCAGGTGGAAATCCAGAGTTTTTCTCATTAAGCTGGAAAGTCACACGGAGTTTTGCAACTCACTCACTCATACACACACACACACACACACACACACACACACACACACACACACACACACACACACACACACCGCTACCCTGTCTGATGTCTGGGGTGTGTATGACTCAGGGGGGAATTGGAATTTGTTTGGTGAAATTAGATTATTACCTTTAGATTTATTGTTGTTTTAATAAGATTTGTATCTTTCCTTTCCATAAAAATTCCACAGCCTGAATAGTCGCATTGCGTGTGTGTTATATCCAACTAATTCTCCCTGCTTGTTGGTTCTTGCAGCTATAATGGAGGTCCACGAGGACTTTTTTGTCTATAAGAATGGGATCTACAAACATACTGACGTCAGCTTCACCAAACCTCCACAATACCGCAAACACGGCACACACTCAATCAGGATCACTGGGTAAGTTACCAGTATACAGTATATAATAGAGATTTGGCCAATGTTTTGTGAAGCTTATTATCATATCATTGCATAGCTGTAAGTATAGGTTTGGGTCTGTGCACAAACCTGATTAGACTGAAAATAAACACTCTTGTGCTGTGATTGTATGCCTTCTGATGATGAAAGCTTTTGTTCAGTTGGAGCTATTGACAGGAAAACCACGTGACATGTTACACAAGCTCGTGAATGGGGTCTGAACAAACACATTTGCCTTCCTTCCTCCTGATCTAAGTCTCCATGTGCCTGTTTTTACTGTTTCTACATCCTCAACAGATGCCATTTCAGCAGAAAAAGTGTTTAAGGATAAATACTCAATTAAAATTTTCACCTGTACGTTTGTTTGCACACTGAGATTGTATGTGTCAAAAAGCTTCCCTCCCAGTCTGTTGCTCTTTGAGACACACCTTGGCTCCACTCCTCTGTCTACTGAAGACAAGACCTCCCCCGCCCTCCTCCCTCTATCTAGTCACTACGGCGACCACAAATATGCAGACGGGTAGACATCTGGCACACCTGGATTACCTGCCCCCACCCATTGATCTCCTTATTCCCCCGTCCTCTTCTCTTTTCTTCCACATTTCTGTGGTGTCTCTATCATCACTCCTCAGCTGGTCATTTTGACTCATTTATCGTCAAGCTTCCTTTCTTTCTCTCCTCTCCACACCTTAGCCAAAACACTGTTGTTATCATTTAGACAATCTTCAAACAGACTGGTAGTAGTTCTATTTCATCCCTGCTGACCGCCAAAGGTGGTGCTTAAAGCACTGAATATTTGCATGCGTAGTTCAAGTATGTATACCAACAATGTCACTTGTGACCCCTGGGTCACCCGGGAGAGACTATATCTTCTCGTGTCATCAGGGGATCTGTTCCTTTTTTCTTCTCGCGTGCAGTTGCATGTACTTTGACTGAAGTCTTGAATTTGAACGTTTTCTACATTGCTGTTGTACGTTGGAGTAGCTAGGAAGCTACCTTTTTACAGAGGTTGGTGAGTCTCGACGATGAAGGGAGCGTTAAGCTTCCCACTCCTAGTATGAGTTGTTTTCTTTGCTTTACATTGGGTTAGTGGCTGTGTTTTCACTGAAGCTACCTTTGTACAGTGAGCCCCTGCTCCCAGTAATAAGTTGTTTTTCTTTGCTTTATATAACCTTTGTTGCTGTGTTTTCGCCGAAGTTACACATTTTTCCAGTGGTTTAGCAACCGATTACAGTGCACACCCCGCTCCCAGTGTTTATAAGTTTGACTTAATTTTAACTCAATTTGGTTGTCCCTAGGCCTACTTATTATCGTTTTCACAGCTTCCCGTTTGTGCATCCTCTACTGGGTTAGACGGTGTGTGCGCCCTCTTCCCTCAGCTCAAGGGCCATTTCCCCCTTGGCTAGTTTAGACAGCAGCAGGCTAACTAGATATTCTTGTTTTGCCAACACTACCCTTGCTGTTCTAGGCAGCTTCCCTCGGCTATACTGACGTCTGGCCACTCACACCTCTGCTGTATAGGTGGTCGTTTGCACCACCTCCCTTCATCTTACAGTCATACTGTGTCATAATGGACGAGCCACACTTCTGTGCAGTCTGTGGGGTTCCCCTTCAGGCAGACAATGGCCTGTTCCACCCATGCCCATGCTGGTCCCAGAGTATGGCAGGTTACCCCACTTCATGTTCCTGCGTCTCTTGGCAAGCAGACGTCGGTGTTGACAGTTGTCCTGTTGGGCCGTGCTGTCGCTGCGTCCCTTCAGAG
This sequence comes from Etheostoma perlongum, assembly GCA_026937815.1. Lineage (NCBI taxonomy): Eukaryota > Metazoa > Chordata > Actinopteri > Perciformes > Percidae > Etheostoma > Etheostoma perlongum. Next base: position 14,667,077 of record CM049384.1, on the reverse strand, counting down.
GTGGTTGAACAGCTTTCACTTGGTGAAAGTTGCACAGACACCGGAGGCTCAGGGTTTTGCAGCAGTGCCTCCTCCGGCAGGGTTCTTCTTTCGTCAGGGGAATGGCACCTCCACCCAGAGCTGGTGTGTGTCATCTGGGACCTCTTCGGCAAAGTAGAAGTGGATCTCTTTGCCTAGGTGGTGTCGACTCACTGCCCCCTTCGGTTCTCCCTGATGGAGATCTCCAGCCCTCTGAGTCAGGATGTGCTGGCTAATCCCTTGCACACTCTGCTGTCCCTCTTCCTGAGGGGGGCTCGGAGGTTGCATCCCCCTAGAGTCCCAAGATCCCCAACATGGGACCTGCCCTTGGTGCTTGGAGCTCTGTGCCAGCCTCTCTTTGTTAGCAAAGGGTTAAAATGGGTGTTGATTAAGACTGCATTCCTGCTGGCCATTACCTCTGCAAACCGTGTCAGTGAGCTACACGCTCTGTCTGTGAGTGCCTCATGTCTGAGGTGGAACCCAGACGGCTCGGGGGGTCATGTTGTGGCATCGGCATTGGCTTTTGGTGGTCAGAACAACTGTTCCTCTGCTATAAAGTGTGCCCTCGTGACAATGATATATTGCCGTTCACTAGTCTCACTTTCCAAATAAAAAAAATTAGCAGCTACCACTCAATGGGGGCAGAGCAGAGGAATGTGCATTTGTGAGCATTTGACTGTACTTGGTACCTCGGTGTCTGAGCTTGTTCATGAACATCAGTTTCTCCAGACAGGGAATCTCAGTGCTATGATAAAAGCAGTTTCTCTTCTTTTATCTGATTGGCCATTGACAAAGACAAAACATAACCCATTTACAAGCAGCCTTTCATGTCCCTGTTCGTGTCTTGAATGTATATTTAATGACATTTCATTTTATGACATCATGTGGCACGTATATGCATGTATATGATAAATACTCAGCCTCCAAACCTGTACTTAGCTTGTTTGAACCACATGCTTCATACGCTGTTGTGAAATGTCCTTTTGGAAAACTGTGAATGCACATGTTTGTTTACAGTGCTCATGTCGGGCTCACAGTCTATGGACTGTAATTGCATCTCTACAGCTTCAGTTTGTCAATAAACTAAGAACTTATCCAGGATGTGCGATGATTCTAAGAATGAGGATGAGGAATCCCATCTTTCCTGAATGCCTTCTGCTCTTTGGCTCCTATTGACTCACTGGGGAGTGAATGTGGATGTTCCAGCGACATGGTTTTAAAGACAACATAGTGTTTTGAGCTCCAACCTGCCAGCCACAGGCATCGGTGTGTTTACATAGGCCAAATCCCATAGCGGTGTGTTCCTTTAAGCCCAGGGCCTGGGAAAGTTTGTGGAAAGAGCATTGAGGTCCACTGTGGTGGAAAGGGCATTGTCTGGACCGCTGATCCTGACTGCACTGGACAGAGAGAGAGGGATCAATCCTCAGAGAAGCGGTCAGTGGTGGGCTGAGGGGCGTTGGAGAAGGGCGGGGAACATGGGTACAGCGGTATGCCCATCATTGTCCCAGAGCAAGTGAGCTGATTGGAGGTCAGATAAGAGATCAGCAGTGGTCTGATTCTGTCTGGCTCTGTCTATACCAAATAATATGCAGGCAGGCAGGCATGCATATTAAATCACACACATACAGGTGTGAATGTGCCCTTTCTCATAAACACACATCCCATCTCTCCAGTCTGGTTCAGATTGTAGTTGGCATAGTTGTTTACACAGCTGTTTTTAATGTGTCTACTCCTGGTCAATGTCATGTCTGAAACACTGGGCTAAGAAACACATTTGCTGATAGAAGGCACTATCTCCCAGTGTTGTGGTGGCAGGCTACTTGGCATAGTCTAAGATCAGCCACTCAAACACACAATGCATTTCTTTCCCTTAAAAAAGAAAACAAGCGATTGGGCACCAGGAGTCTCGTGGGAAAAAAAAAAGATGGCAAGAAGGCATCTAAAAGTTGGCAGTGGCTTAGCTAAAACCAAAGTGCATGGCATGATGAGAATTTTGGGCCTTTGCCAAGGTTTCCTGAGCTCAAGCTTGTGGTGAGAAAGAAGGGTAAAGATAGGTCTCTACGTTCAGATTCACATGTGTATACTTGTGCATTTTGTTTGTTGTTGTGTTGTTCTCAGCTACTGTGACGGAATTAAGGTTGTGTTCACTTCCTCGTAACCTACCATCTCCTTCCTATTTTATGTCCAGAGTACGGAAATGGCAAAGGAAAAGGGGAATTCCTTGTTCTTTGGATTGGAATGATGTAGGAGTGCAAGTATGCCCTGTCCAGCCATAAATACTCCTAACCCCCCCCCCCCACTAGAACACTACTTATACCTCTTCCTGCTTTTCTTTATCTATAATGCCAAGTGTGTTCTCAGGGAACAAATTCCTGAGAAGTGTTTACATGTTTGTTGGACAGTATCCATTATTTCAACTTTGACACAACTATTTAGGGATATTCTTATGTACTGTTTGGCTTTTCACTCTAATGTATTTTGAGTAACCATCCTCTCTGCTTCATGCACCAGGTGGGGAGAGGAGAGAAACTTTGATGGGACGTCCAAAAAATATTGGGTAAGTTGTTTCAGTATGCAAAACAAACCCATGCTCAAATCAGCCCTTAATTGGCTGAAACATTGTGCTTTTAATAATTAATACATTTGAAAGGGAGTGTTTGACACTGATGCCAGTTCTGTTTTTTTGCATCAATATAACCAGGTACTGTATGTACATTCTCAAAATAAAATCTGCCTCATCTAATCTGCCTCAAATTTACTTTTCTTTTCAGATTGCTGCCAACTCCTGGGGAAAGAATTGGGGAGAGAACGGCTACTTCCGTATTGCTCGCGGGGACAATGAGTGTGAGATTGAAACATTTGTGATTGGTGTGTGGGGCAGGATCACGATGGAGGACATGCACAACCATCATCACCACCATCGTCGCAGACACAATTAGAGACAAAGCAGATGTTAAAACCCCACAGAGACCTTTTGTTTTTGAACCCTCTCTTTTTATATGTTACTTCACTCTGGGGATCATTACGATCCCTGTTCTCTTCCATCTGAGAACAACACTCCGTACTTTCCCTGTAACTTGAGGTTTATGGCACCAAATAAAACAAAGATAAACTCAGCTAAGTTAAAGTTCTTTTATGTTGCCTTATAATTATGCACCTCAGGTACCTACTGATCCAAAGACCACACTTCCCAGAATCCTCAGCGTAATATCTGGTGAAACATGTTCATGTCAAAGTTGGGGTGATGACAGAAAGAGAAACTCAATCGGATCTTTTTAATCTCCTTTGTGCTGCTTTGTCAACCTGAATCTTTAGTCTTTGCTAAATCTAGAATCCAGAAGGGCCAAAGTTCAGAGGGACCGTTTGGAAAAGAGGAAATCTGATAGCCAGATTATCGGACATCAGACCCTTTCAGAGGGACACACCCAGCCAAAATGTGTAACATGATAATATATCATTTATATCATCACCTGTCAGCTAAATGGAAGCAAGGTTAGGCTCAGTCCCTCAGTTTTAGGGAGGATGCTTGTATGGGGTCAGTAGCTGCAAGCGGCAAGAGTTTCTTACACATTCCAGTAAAAAAGCCAAATCTGACACTGGAAACAATAGAATATTTCATGTGTTGATAGGTATAAGAATACAATACTCTGATTTGAGATTTTAAAGTGCCACCAACCATGACCAAAATGACACAGAACACCACTCAATATTTTAAAGCAATTTATTAATGAATTGGGCCCTAATTCAACACATTTATAGTGTCAGTAGGCTACATTAGATTAAACATGTCATTTGGCTGCAGGTGAATTTAAAAATTGTCAGCCTACTCAATGAAAAATGTCACCATAAACAATATAACGACATATAAATAAAAGCCATGCTGCACATTCTTGACCCCACCATGTCATCTAAAAGATAAAACTCTGATGTGTTAAGAGGTTAAAACGATTGTAATACTTTGAAGAAACACAGTTGTTTTGACCTCTAAGAAAGAAAGTGTTTGTGTATAGTAGTCTTAATTTGCTCCGTTCCGTGTACAATGTTACAATTTGAGCAAAAGAAGTTTTATTTTATTGTTTTACCATGTACTGTATTTAGTAACTCATAGTCATAACACACTCATCACTCAGTCGCTTTTCTGCTTGTGCTTCAACATGTTTGTAACTGTTTGACCACAGCGAGGAGGATGAGGGGGATTCTGCTAAAGTCAAGTCTGTGCTACAGAATTTGACTGCAGAGTCTGTAGTTTGATGCATTTCAGATGTAATAAACCATGTAAAGCCACTTCTGACTAACGCAGAACCACTTCAAGTCACAGTCAGGTGGCAGATGAGCTGTTTTGGCTTAATGTTCTCATTTTATTTGATTGTTTTCTGCTAGGAAACTTAACATGTTCCAACTTATCAGCCGTGTGTCTACACTGCTTGATGTCTTTATTTCAACCGATTGCAAGGCTAGTTGAGTGATTTTTCAGATCTTTTTGGGGCAAAGCCACACTTAAAAGGCAAGAGCATGGTGTAGTATTACGGTTACCACTTACCTTAAATTACATCCTTGTGTGCTTTAGCTGTCACTTCAAAAGGCTTTACCGTTTCTATAGCATTGCGTCTTGTGATCTTCTTGAGGTCCCTCTATCATCTTCTTCAGTCATGGATAAACAGTTAGCATAAAAGCAAAGGAGAAATGTCTGGATGGACAGGCAATGTGCAATGTGTTGGATAGATAAGCAGTTATTGCATGTTTCTCATTCAATGTACCGTATCTTTGCTTTCATTCTGGAGTGAGCGAGGGCAGGGCAGCCCATCAACATGAGTTAAACACCAAGGCCAATGTGAAACTGAGCTCTTTGGCCTGAAGAGTGATCATGTCAATCTTCTGTCAGCAGAAAGGAGATTTTTCTATATATTCTATATATTTTCTATTATGTGTGGGCATGTTGCTATAGCTCCTTTACAAGAGAGAAAAAGATCAATGGACAAAACTTAAGTTGCCACTCAGAACTTCTATTTTATGTAAAATGAACCACTTCACTGATGTTTAGACTTTATTTATAACAAAATGTGTAAATTATATACTTGTATTTCTTGTTTGTCTGTGCAATGTGCTATTATCTCTCTGTCTCTTGGTAAATGTAATACCACATTTGTGTTCACTTGTGCAGCACAATAAAGTCTTTCCAAAACCATGTGGTTTCATTGTGAACCTCTGTTTTTATTGTATCATTGAAGTATTGAAACAAGTTGATATGATCAGGGGGGAAATGCCTTATATGTAGTCTACATGTATGTAGGTTAGATGGCTGAGAAGGTGTGTGATTTTTATTTTTTTTAGGAACACTAGGCATCAGTGAGCCACAATAGGAGGCACTGGGTGCAAGGTGTTCAGGGGAAAACTCCATGGGACGAGGCCGGGTGGGATGAGGACAGTTTTTACAAGATCCTGCTGTGTCGGCATACTCTTCCATCACTGAGAGCAATAATTCTGACTATCAGTCAGTGGGAGACCGGGCCAACGAATATGCATTATAAATATTAGAATTAAAACAATTTTAATTACAAATTGAATCACATTACATTTTACCTAAGTAGAAGCCAAAGATCTTTAGTTAACCAAAGGTCTATTATTCTTATTTATTTATATATTTATTTATTATTCTTTTGTGTGACATGTGATTTGGGAAAGTGAGTTCAATTTTCTTTTATTCTGTACACATTTTGAGGATTTAAGACTATATATATATATTTTGGTTTGGAGTTGGTTTTCTAGATTCATGGGCTTTTTATTTTGTGGATTGAAAATGTATACGCAGCATTCTGGATCTGGCTTGAATAGATTTGTGATGTACAGTAGGCCGAATGACTACAACAATAACAATGCACAGATAGACAAACAGATGTGTGCCAACTGCAATATAGTTATCAGTTTGAAGAGAAGTTCTTTCTGTGTGTTTTTGTTTTAGTTTAAAAAAAATCTTTACAAATGAACAAAATTAACTTCAATTATTAGATTGAGTTATTAAAGTCTCCATAAAAAAGAATGCAATCTCCACTCTAAGCACAGTACCGGTACTTCAATAAATACAATTTCAACCATTTCCCCCTTTTTAAATTTGTTTTGTTATAAGTGTGTTTAAAATGTCTGTGCTGCTGTGTCCCACATAAACAGCTGGTCGAACATCTGCCTCAGAAAGGGATGACGTTCCAACCTGTAGAGAGGACAAATTCCTATTTGAAGGGAGAGATACGGCAGGTCTGTAAAATTAGCCATATTTAGCAAACTGTCTCATATATAATCAAGCTTTATCAGTGAACACTACCAGGTGTTATCACCAACACCATGTCTAACAAACACTTTGGCTAATAGAAGGGTGAGGAGACTTGCTGTGTCCAGCTCAGACGCCTTGGAGGGGTGACTTTAACCTTGCATTCCTGCATCACATTCCTCACCTACTTTGTAATGATTTAGAGAATGCATCGCCCACTTTAGGTTAAAGTACAGGGTTTAACTACAAACTGGTTTGTCCAGTTTATGTTGGTAACACATGAGCTGTTCTAAAAGGAAACCGCTGCTGAGATGGGATCATAATGCTAACTGTTTCACAATAAAGTACAGTTAATATTGCACATATACTGTACATCAGAATAAAGAAGATGATGCCACAAAAACATCTCATATTTTCTCGCTTACTACATCACTGCCAAGAAAATTGTGTTTGGTTGCGTAAATAAAGTTTTGTTTTGAGGTAAAACATATTGTAATTAGTGCTGGCAATTTGCTTCCCTTGTTCTGGGCAAAATAATAGTTTATGACAGTGTCATCCATCACATTTCAAGGTAATTGTGCAATGTCATTTTCTGGACTGATAAAAAAACCATGACTTTGAACTGGAAACTATTGATACTTTTCAATCTTTTTCCATAATCCATTACAAAAACACACAATACAAATTACCCATTGTGTTAAAGAAATGTATGATAATTGCTCACATTTTACTTTGTGTATAAGTGAAGGGACACCACCATCCTCACATGCTCAGTTTTTAGACCACCAGTGTAATAAAACCTTTGTAACCATTGTAGTTCTGCAGTAAACAAATACTAATCATTTACATGATTTGCTAAAATGTAACCATTTGCCAAGTTATCCCACAGGTTATTAAAAACGGGCCTCAGCAAAAGCTTTAGAGTGGGGTTATGAAAGAATCAGGAGAAAAGCACACCATATTACAGAGCTTATCTCTTTAGAGCAGCCACAAGGACCAAGAATGGAAACTTGGATCAAGGGATCTGTCCAGTGACTGTTTACATTTCTCTCATTGTTTCTGCGTCATCTAGTAGCCAAAGCATTCATTACCCCAGCAGCTACGGCTCCTGTCCTCCCAGCTGATGAGGAGGAATGGACAAGTACTAAAAAAAGGAGGAAGCTGTTATTAAGGACATGGCCGTTGAACAATCAGTGGCTGTAGCCCGTTCTGCTCACACATGCAGGCACAATCATAACTTTTGCATGTGCTGCCTGTACTTGAGTGTACTCAGGGGATGTCAACAAACATGTTGTGGAAGATCATGCTGGCTGCCAGAGGCAACGCCTTCTCCCATTTAGACAACAACTTCATAAAGAGCATACACAGTGTGGGGGAATCCTTGTCAGAAGTTCTGAAGCAGTAACAAACAAATCAAATAGCTTCAGGGGAATCCTGAGACACACATATGTATTATATACCTTTGATGTGTTGTTCTCTGCTGTTTAGACTAATATTACATACATACCTTCCCACAATATAGTACACCTACTACTGTAAAGCATTTCCTGAGGGGAAATTTAGTTTTAGTTGTCTGTGATGCATGTTTTTCTCCAATGTAAATAGTTAGAGATTATGACTGTTAAATGACTGATGTTCCTCAACAGTCTGCAATCATATCAGATATTTGACCCTGTCTCAACCAGTAATGCACATCTGCCATCAAATCCAAGTGCTCTGCTCTGGTACTTCTAGTGGAGTGCTTTAGTGCTGCCATCTCCTGGTGGCCTTTCAGTACAGCTGCAAAAATTACACTAACATTTGACCATCTTTATTGAATGTGCCCATTTACAGTGATTATTTTTATTCGATTTTACCAATATCCTCTTACAATAATTATACACATGATTAGTTTTATTAAGATCCTCTTTGCTATCGTCAAACAATATCCACTTTTAGAAAACATGTTAAGCAGACCCTCAAAGGCCTACGGGAGCAGCATCCAACGTCATCTCTTCAGTAGATCAATCAGCACTTTTGTCCTCCAACTTTTGTTTGTCCTCATCTCAAAGTGTCATTGTCCTTTTTTAACAAACTGTCTATCTCCCTCTAGCGTGGGCCATTTCCTCTCCTGCATTCACACATTCTGTAAGCACATATGTAGAAAATACCTGCAACAGACAGAGGCAATGCATTTGATGATGCACATATGTATGATAACAAAATTAAATTCAATGAGTATACTAACAATAGTTAGTATACAATTTGGCTTTAAATATATATTTAGATTTCATTAATACTAGATTTCTAAATATGTTGGAAAAAGGGTTATTGTCTGCAATATATGTTATAGTAGCTTCTGTGGTCATTGCTTCTTCTGACCTCTCTGATAACTCTGAATAATGTATAGGGTTTACTTTATGTCTGGACAAAGATTGACTCCCAGCCTTTGTGCTTTCTCACCTGCAAAGAAGTTCATGAGCATGGCCACCCAGCCCAGTATGTAGGACCAGGAGAAGCGCCAGTCACCAAACCGCTTCCCCAGGAAGTTGACTGTCACTCCAGTATAAATGGCCATACCCAGCAGAACAAAGAAAGCTAAGAGGAAGACAGGGAGGTACATTACATTTATGATGGAGGGTAGTGTGTGGGCGTGTGTGTGTGTGTGTGTGTGTGTGTGTGTGTGTGTGTGTGTGTGTGTGTGTGTGTGTGTGTGAATGTGGGGGTTCAGAAAAACCGAGACTCACTAGAGACAAAAAACATGATTCCTGCAGCAAAAGAGCGGTTGAACCTTTCAAAGGAGGAGAAGTGAGCGAATGACATGATGCCAGCGATAATGCCTGCAAAGCACGACATCCCTGAAAGGATCATAAAGGCCCTGGTGGCATTCCAGTAAGCTGAAAGGAAACAGACAGAAATCACCAGATACAGTATGTCATCCTTAGCAATATATGGCTTCAGAAAGCATTACTCACACAAAGAAAAAGGCATGTCTCTTGCATTAGTCAGTACTCAAATTTACAGGGACATTGAAATTGTGGGTTGGGGTGGGTCAATATTTTAAAAGACATCCTGAGTGTCCTTACCTATGCTGTCAGTCTGCATGTAGCACTTGTTAGACATACAGTACCTCCACAGACCCTGGTGGGCATAGCTTCCAGAGAGACGGTACTGCATCCAGTAGTCAGTTGCAGTGGAGACCACCAACAGGATATTAGCAACAATAGCACAGAACAGGCCTCCTCCCATGAAGCTGTACATCTTGAGCTGAGATAACGGGGCTGCCGCAGAGCAACTGTGATGTAGTAAGGGTAAATGGAAAAAAAATAAATCAAGGGTATTGCAGATATTGTAAAAATAGAAAATAAATGTTTTGCTATTCATGTACTGCATACACGTTCACACACAGAATTACAGTGTAAAAGTCAAATTTAAGACATCTATTTATCTATCTATCTGTATATCTTACATGGCAGTATATGTGTACAATGGCATCTTAAAAAATTTATAAATACTTCACATGCTCATACAAATGCTGCCAACACTTCACAAAGGATTCGTAAAAAAGGGGTTGTAACTTGTGATAGTAAAATCTGTTCAGTCAAATGAAATAGTTTATTGAGCTTTTGAAAACCACATATGATGCCAGCCAATCAAAAAGCCATTCCACAGTAAGAACAACCACATAATTACAAACAAACATCCAAACTGAAAACATTACGCCATACATATGATCATGAAACAAGCACATTTTCTAGCTGCTCAAACCCCCTGATTTGTGACCAACATACTCTATAAAGAAACATTCACAGTAATACAACATATTTACCTTTTCTTCAGTGGAACCATCACTATGAGTTAAACAGGTGCAAGTAAAACAGTAAAAGCTATGATGTTGCAGTTTCTTGTTGTTCCCCTTCCCAATCCTCATGTCACACCAGTGCTTGTTCAGCTGTAATGAGGTTTTATCTGATTCTGCCAGCGTCTGTCCAATCACAGTCATAATAAGTGAAAGTGTATTGCTCTAGGATACACACAAAAACCACACAAAATTTGATCCCTTACCTTGTTTCTGGAAATGCACCCTCTCTACTGCCCACCTTGCTGTTGCACACTTGGGGGGAAAGAGAGAGAGTCACAGACAATACGACAACCAAAAAGTTGTTCACTCATTTTTCTGTCGATGAAAGCAAAATCCTTTGCAGCAATCAGTCTCCCTGTGTGGGATGCACTTGAATGAGACCCCGTTCATGTGACTCTGTACACTTGGGACTACTGTATGTGTGTGGGGTTTGTGGGGCCTTGGAAAAGGGGTGGTGGTCCATGTTTCTTTTTTGTTTTGTTTTTGGTTGTTTATAAATGGTGTGCTCTAGAACTGGGGATATGCATAGGTATGCAGGATTGTCTGTTTCAATGCAACATGCTGAAACACTCACTTTTCTTTCAGTGCTGACACACTGTGGCGTATGGAGGGACACATATAGAGCAAGCGCTCTATACACTCAGAGTCTCTCTACCTCTACTATAGAATTATCTTAACTGAGATCAAATAAATTATATGTTTTTATATCCTGAGACCTTACGGACTGCAGGACTTGAGATGAATATTTACAAAATTAACTTTTTCAGCAACTAACAGCAACTCACAAAAACAATTACAAAAAGTGAACTTTACAAATCTTGTATTCAAAAGATTAACATAAAAAACATGACATACTTTGTAGTGTCCAAGAATTCAAAACAACAACAATGCATGTTAAAACAGTTACCACAGATTTAAACTGTGGTAATTTTTTTAACATAAATTGTTGTAACAACAGAGGTCAGGGATTATGAGTAATATAAAAGATTGTTGGATATTCTGTTTGCATGTGTTTGTGTATGTGCACGAACATAAGTGAGGGCATGTTTTAATCTCTGTCTGTCTGTGAAAAAAATGAATAAGAAAGGGCAGATACTGTAGGGGCTGGTGGCCATAAGGTTAGAGAAGTGACCCCCACCAACGGGTCTTAAGGTTTAAGGCCCAACTACTCCAGTGGAACTACCTTTAGCACACAGATTAGACTTTGGGAACTGGGCAGCTTTCAGGTCTGACTGAATGCATGTGTTTTTTAGGAAGGCCCGGTTTTTAGCCGATCCTCTCAGTATAAACAATTGTTTTTAATGGGTCAACAATTATCAAGAGAAAATGGTAAGGGAAAAAATGTAAGAGAGCACAATGTCAGGCTAAGCATTTGTCCATGCTAAACTGTTGCTTGCTCCTGTGTCCCAAGTCCAGGGCAACAGAGGAGTCTCAACGAATGAATCCTGAACAGGTCTGCATCAGTCAGACAGGATACATTAACATAATTATTTTCCAATTCTCATTGTATTATTGTTTAAAGTGTTATATTAGACCAGCTTTGGGCTCCCCCAGGTAGGGTTGATCCCTTCCAGAGGTGCCACTAAACCATGAGGAAGGAGCCTGGCGATTAGGGATCCTGCAGGCATCTTCAGATGTATTCATAACTAAAGAGACACCGCCCACAGCGCCCGGCCATCAATGACAAAAAAGTGATTCCCATCTGTGGTTACAACACTGTGTTACCATAATTCATTGGTTGGTCAAAACTGGTAATAAGGCTGACAGTCACTACAAGCATTCAGTCAACAGATGCAGACACAGAATGATGTAATAACACAGAGCAATAACACAGAGCAATTGCTGATGTGAGAATGACCATAACAACGTAACAAGAGGACAATTTGTCTCCTCAGATTCAGAAACAGCTGTGAGTGTGGAAATAACACTGGCAATTAATAGACACTCTAGTTTGTTTTCAGACTTGGAGCTGGGTAAATTGGATGTTGACCTGGTTAATTAAGCTTGATGCAAGTTTAAACTCAAATGTAAGCAAAACTTAATTTTAACATATGCTTTGATTCTTGACTGCTGGAGCATGTAAGATTTTTAATTAATTTTTGAATTTTTAGATCTAAAATAAATTAAACAAGTCCCATTTTTTTTTTTTTTGGTGGGGAGTTTATCCACTAAATCGAGGATAGAGGGTGTTGTATGCTGTACAGATTATAAAGCCCCTTGAGGCTGTTTGGGGATGTTGGGTTTGGGCTATAGAAATAAAGTGGACTTCACTTGAGTTAACCACTTCACTTGGACTTTGCAACTTATTTTTTTATAATAACTGATTATTTTCAATTAATCTGTCTACATTTGACTACATTTTGTTTAAGTAATCGTTATTTATTTTACTTACAATATTTAAAATGGGGTAAAGCAGCACATTCACACATTTCATTCATGTTGGGTAGAATAGCTAATAGCTTTTAGAGACATGATCTAACAGGCAGCTTCTTCAAACATCACATAAACCTTTATCAACAACAAAGAATCCAGAGGGAAACCATGGATGTGCGGAAGCCAGGCCGACGTGGGAACTCCTGAGACTCGTTCTGTTGTGGAAAAGAGGTTTGACCTCTTATGACCCGGAAGCTGACGCCAGCCAGACCCGAGCTGTTCCATCGGCGGAGTAAAGATGGCTGACCAAGGCGCCGCAGATCCTGGTAATAACAACAATAATACACCTGAAGCATCGGAGGGAACTATTATTAAGGTCACAGTAAAAACCCCTAAAGACAAAGAAGAAATCGCCATCGCAGAAGATGCTTCTGTCACTCAGGTTGGTCGATGATCTCGCAGGAGGGGAGCTGGCTTGTGCTCTAACGTCATGCCCCAGCCCACAACTTCAGCCACGAAGCTAACGTTAGTAGTTAGCCGTGTTAGCATTGGTCGTCACTCTTACCGGCTAACTTATAGTGTGCACAATCAAAGAGGTTGTGTGTAATGAAAGTATTACCGCTTGGGTCAACAACTGTTCAGCGTTATCAACGTTGTTGACATCCAGTAAAGAGATACAACCAAATTATTTTTTGAAATGGCTAACCGGCTAGCCAGCTAACGGTAACAGATAGCTAGGTAACGTTAGCCTACTCAGCTTTCGAGCTAAGCCAACGTTAGCTAACTGAAGCCAAACAAGTGTCAGCTGACGGGTTTGCGCTCAAGCAAAATGGCTTGATAGAAACCACGAAAGTGGTTGTGGAAGGGGGATATGATGAATCGCTTTCATTTCCCATTACAGCTCAACGGGTTTGACGATGCTAAAGCTTGCTAATACTCTAGAACATTCTCACTGCTGCCACTGAGTCATTCGGCTTACCATGGAGTAAGATATACTCTCAGAGCTGCTGGTGGCTTGGCGACGTGTTGCAGTGAAACCATAATGCAATCATGTATTCACACACTAGTCAAGCTATTATCAGTACAGTGTGGACTAAGTAGACATTTTCTTTGGTTGTGGGTGTTGTGCATGTTTATAGTATATTCACGTGTGTTTTATGGTCAAACATTGGACTTAGGTCGTTCACTTGCAAGTGTGTGTTGTCGTCCTTACGTGGCTTTATGCTTAATGAGAACATTTTACATTCTCTGAGACATACTTTTTCACATAACATTACAGTGGTGTGAAATAGTTAAAGCTGAGAACTAATGTGAATAACAGCATTCTTTGTTCTCTATTCTTTTCATGGATCCTCATCTACTACCACAAAGTGGTTGCTAGTCTTCCAGGGGTGCTCACAAAACAATAATAAAAGCAAACTGCAATTTAAAATCACATAGCAATAGAACAAAACAAAACAAAAGTCAGCAGTGTCAACTAAAACAAAAATAAGAACATCTATGTGAGATTCATCCACTTTTGATTTAGTAACTTTCTGAAAGAAATTGTACTTTTGGTCTTATGTTGGTTGGTGGTTTCATTTGTTTCAGCTATCAACATTTATATCCTATAAATTAAAATGTGCCTGTGTGCTGTGTTGGCACCACATTTAGCTGATTGAAGTGCATTGTAAATATAATAGTCCTCTTATTTTCAATTAAAATAAAAGATATAACAAGAGTTCAGCTTCCTTTAGGCTAAGACCATTTTCTGTGTGAATTGTGCTTTTAAAATTGTCAAACCATTATTTTTTAGATTTGGAGTGTTTAGACCACTACTAATAGAATAAGTACTGATGACTATTAAAAATTGTAAGGCCTAAATGTTGCCACAGAACAGAAACTGATTCAAGCAGCATTACTGAGATGTAACCATCTTATTCTTCTTAATATTATCCTTTTAATTTCCTGTTTCCTTCTCACCTCCTCCATGTTCCATTTTTGATTTAATCTCTCTTCATTGCTGTCTTTTAGTTTAAAGAAGAGATCTCAAGGCGGTTTAAAGCCAAACAGGACCAGTTGGTTCTGATATTTGCAGGGAAGATCTTGAAGGATGGCGACAGCCTCAGCCAACACGGCATCAAGGATGGCCTGACGGTTCACCTGGTCATAAAGACAGCACACAAGTAAGGCTACATTATTATAATTATTTTGTAGCAGGCCTGTAATAAAGATGAATTTGCCTTGCAATGCAATCTTGGTGTGGATTTCAGTGAACAATTGTTGTTGCATTTATTTTTAACTGACCATATTTGTATGTGGCTATGTGTGTATCTATATGTAGCTATGTGTACTGACTGTGGAAACAAATGCCCCTTTGTGACAATGGATCTAAATCTAACTAAGTGTCCAGGCACACTTTCAGCTTACATAAACACAAAATTTCTCACACATCTACAAATGATCTCTGTAGGGCTGGAGATGGCGGTAGCACCTCGGCATCTAGCTCAACCTCCACTCAAGCAGGCAATACCTCCACCTCTAGTCCAAGTACCAACCCCTCGTCCACAGCAGGCTCTACTGGCACTGCTGCACCACCCGCACAGACGCCAAACATACTGAGTGAGTCCACCTGTGTGTAATTAATTACATTCAGACACCCATTATTAGTTTAGCCCCACAAAGATAATGTGTGTAACCATCATTCACCCATCTGGTCTCCCTCAGCTGGCTTTGGTGACCTGGCCGGCCTAGCTGGAATGGGCATGGGTTCAGCTAACTTCATGGAGCTGCAGCAGCAGATGCAGAGGCAGCTCATGTCCAACCCAGAGATGCTTTCTCAGATCATGGAGAACCCGTTGGTGCAGAACATGATGTCCAACCCAGACCTGATGAGACAGATGATCATGGCCAACCCTCAGATGCAACAGCTTATGGAACGCAACCCTGAGATCTCCCACATGCTCAACAACCCTGAGCTCATGAGACAGGTAATTGAAATAGTTAGCACAAGCTGGCCAGACTGCGGGTGAAGACCAAAGTACGCCATGTTCTGGTACGTGAACGGCTTTATGCGGATGATGCTGCCTTTGTCACCCACTCAGAGGCAGATCTACAACTGCTCTGTTCATCTTTTGCCTTTGCATGTTTATAGTTTGGCTTGTATATTAGTCTTAAAAAGACTGTTGTCCTTGCCCAACCTGCAACCTTGAACCCTGCTTTATCCATTGACAACACTTTCTATCTGTGGTGGACAAATTCACCTACCTGGGCTCCACAGTCTCAAACACCAATAACCTTGATGCAGAGCTTGGCATGCGCTTTGGGAAGGCATCATCAATGTTTGGCAAATTGAGCAAGCGTGTTTGGCACAAGAACCTCTCCTTGATCATCAAAGCCTGAGTATACCATACACGTACTTAGCACCTTACTATAAGCAAGTGAGACATGGACGCCATACTGCAGGCACGAACATCGCCTCAATGCCTTCCTGTTTCGCTGCCTTCATTCCATACTGGCTGTATGATGGAAGGACCATGGGCCAAACTTTGTCATACTTAAGAAGACTGGCTCCAGTGACCTGTACACCATCCTTTGTGAACGCCCCCTCCGATGGGCTGGGCATGTTTATTGAATGAATGACACTTGCCTCCCTAAAATCTTATTATATGACGAGCTGGCAAATGTCCCCTGCAAACATGGTCTACGTTTTAAAGTCGTCATCAAAAGGGATCTTCTCCATCAACCTGGACAACTGGGAGGTACTTGCAAGTGATCGATCCAATTGACGTGCAGCAATTAAGAACGGCAGCAGGGACTCTCAAGAGGCCTACAAGGCTTTTCTGAAAGAGAGGCGCTCAAAGCAGGAAGCTGTTCTTCGCACGAGATATGAACACAGCTTAAAGTATTCCGGCACCGTGCCGCATCTCCGGCGTGCGGCCGTTAGGAAAAGTAAATAAATAATTTTGGGAACTTACATGCAGTTTTAAATTTTTTTTCAATTGATTTCACCTACCAATCATATGAGAGGAACCCAACTCTAACGCAGAGCTTAAAGTACTCGGGCCTGGTGCAGGATTTCTAGGCTATGACTATTTACAAAAATAACTAAATTAAAAAGTCCACATGGGATTTTTGATGTGCTACGTTTAATCAATCATCGAACTTCCACATACCAATGAAACGAGTTCTAGCCAATCAGATGGAAAGTAGGGCGGGTCCTTGCCGAAAAGCGCGAGTGCAATGTGTGGTCTCCGTGGTAATGCAGCTAAAAAAATGTAGATACATTAGCTTTACAATAATACAGATTTAGTTGAGAAAGGAGTTAAAAACAAATGGCGCTGCACATGAATAGAGGACAAGAGGAAAAGGGTGGAGCCGGGAAGCCGTTTAGCACTCTGTCATACGAGTACGTTACCGGCATCGATGGCTACTGCTGCGCCTTCGCTGACCGATCGTGTTTGTGATAAAAACAATACATGTGTGCACGTTCATAGCGGAACACGATTTGTCATTAACGATGGCCACTGTGTAAAATATATCTAAAGCCCAAACTGCCTTCACAAAGCTGTCTGTTTGGAATCAGCATGGCCGTTATTTAAACATATCGGCCTTGGCCCAGAGTTTAGACGTCTAGCTAAATGAAAAGCTAATAAAAGCCAAGTTTTTAATAAATGTACATGAAGCAACTAATGCCAACATGGACAAGATCTTGAATGTACTAATTTGCTTTTTTGACGATGACCTGGCCAAAGTAACAACACATCTAGAAAGTTTTGTTTTTACAATGATTCAATGTAGGATTATATTATTACTACATTAAAATCTACATTGACTCTTAATTTAATATGTGGTTGGAAGAAGTAAAAATGTATCCAAAACTTTTTACTTATTAAAAATGACTTTTATTATTGTGTAATGTAAGAAGGACTTTACCTGTCTTGCCAGTCAAATTAACTTTAATGAGTGCATATCGAAACACTGTGGGAGCCCCCCCCCTCCAAAAAAAAGTTTCAGGCTCAGGATTTTTTTTTTTCACTTTGAGACCTGTGAACAGCCATAATGAAATGAATAATTTAGGATTTTAATTCTTCTTTTTATAATGACATTTTACTGACTTGCCTCCTTTCTCCATTTATCTTACCTCCCAGACCATGGAGCTAGCCAGGAACCCGGCCATGATGCAGGAAATGATGCGGAACCAGGACCGGGCTTTGAGCAACTTGGAGAGCATCCCAGGAGGTTACAATGCCTTGCGGAGGATGTACACAGACATACAGGAACCCATGTTCAGCGCTGCCCGGGAACAGGTATCTGGGATGAATGTTTACTGACCGAATACTTTGTTTGAGCTGTGCTAATCCTTCTTAGCGTTTGTTGTTTGACGTATTTTAAATGTGTCCAATCTCTTTCCCTGTAGTTTGGTAGCAACCCATTCTCAGCTCTAGGTGGGAATTCTGAGTCTGGTGCCCAGCCATCACGGACAGAGAACCGGGAGCCCCTGCCTAATCCATGGGGGCCTCCAAATTCTTCTAACCCATCTGAAAGTGGAGGGGCCACCACAGGAAGCACGAGCACCACTGGGGGCACCAACCCCAGTGTGTCCAACCCTCTGGGCATCAATCCTGCCAGTCTGGGCAATGGTAAGACGGAGCAGGCTATGATTCTCAATACACCTGCGTGCTAAGTAATTTATTTATTTAGCTGTATACACATGTACAGTACATAAATAAACTCCATTCTTGTCTGTGTGTTGCAGGGATGTTCAACAGCCCGGGCATGCAGAGTTTACTCCAGCAGATCTCGGAAAACCCTCAGTTGATGCAGAACATGCTGTCCGCTCCCTACATGCGTAGCATGATGCAGTCACTGTCTCAAAACCCGGAGTTGGCCTCCCAGGTATAAAACAAAAAGATGTGTGCCCACAAACAAATGTGCTGTACATACACACCAACCACACAGAAAATACCCACGGATAAAGTCATATTACAGTTCAAATCCTGGTTGTTTGGATTCAGTTTTTGTTGTTAAGATTGTGTACCACATATGGAATCGATTAAGTCTGCCATTTGTAATGACTTGGAAATAGTAGAATCTAGGTAGGCCTGTTGTGCATTAGGCCATTACACTCAGTTATTTAGTGCATATTCAACAGAGGGTTTTATGCTAAGCTCAATTGCATTTGCAGCAAGTTGAAAGAAAGAACAAACAACACACTGAATACTGAATGTAAGGCAAACCAGAAAAACCTTACAGTGGAGTGTTACAGCCTTCACAAACAGTGAATGATGGGGGAGACTCGAAAGCTTTTATTTCTGTTAATCAACATTTTGTTTGAAACCTTTGCCAAGGTGCTAAAGGATACTCTAGTGAGTATGCAACATTGTCAGATGTGGAATGACATATTACCTTCTCTGTTTTTTTCTTTCTCTCTACCAGGTTTTAATGAATAACCCCTTGTTTGCTGGAAACCCACAGCTGCAGGAACAGTTCAGATCTCAGTTGCCCATCTTTCTGCAGCAGGTACCACACACATTTCAGTCCGAAGCCCAGTAAAAAAAGAAAGTTCTCGTAACATAACAAAGAATAGTTCTCATTGGCCCATAGGGGGCAGTATACTGTAACAAGCTTTGATCCAGGTGAAATTAAACTTACACAGATATTTATCTGCATGTGTTGAACATTTTTGTCTCTAGGACTGTAGATATCTACATTTTTGGCTACCAGTTTAGATTTTTTGATAAGCCACTAGTCTCTTTTCTCATAATCTCTATGTTCAAGGTTCTTTTTTAAGGGTCTTTACCAGTCAGTCGTAGGCTTCAGGCACCTCAATAAAAAACAAAAAAGGAAATTCAAATTGAAAAGAAATTCAAGTTAGGATATAGGGCTAAAATATGAACAAATGAAATATAAAGGAAGTAATATAATTTGTGTTGATAGTATTGCCAGCTAAAATGCTAATGCTAGGTCTGAATACCAAACATTTGGCAAATACGTGGCTGAGGTGTTGTCTTTTCACAAAGTTAGGGTACAGGTAATGGACTGCTAATCAGTTGATAGGTTGGTTGGTTAATTCATTGCTACACTCTCTGTTTGGTTGCAGATGCAGAACCCAGAAGCCCTGTCAGTGATGACCAATCCAAGGGCCATGCAAGCTCTAATGCAGATCCAACAGGGTCTACAGACACTGCAGACAGAAGCACCAGGCCTAATGCCCAGGTATGCTCTCACAGACAGATATACATGTATTGCTTTTTTTGCATTTGTTTCTTCTTCCAACTCTTCTGTTTTTCCTTTTGCCCTAGTTTAATGACTAGTGGAGTTCCCGGTGGAATACCTGGTGGAATGCCTGGTGGAATGCCTGGTGGAATGCCTGGTGGAATGCCTGGTGGAATGCCTGGTGGAATGCCTGGTGGAATGCCTGGTGGAATGCCTGGTGGAATGCCTGGTGGAATCGCTGGTGGAATGCCCGCTGGTGGAATGCCCGGTGGAATCGCTGGTGGAATTCCTGGTGGAATTCCTGGCATACCCACAGGTGGCGGCATACCCACAGAGAACCCGGCCTCCTCACCCAGCAGTGCAGGAACAAACGCCGCCCAGCAGCAGCTGATGCAACAGATGCTCCAGATGTTTGCTGGAGGAGGTGGAGGAGGAGGAAGTGCAACGGTACACACATATGCGCATGCACTGATATTACATTGTTCACACCTGTATGCTTTTTTAAGTTACATTAATTTCCCTTCCCCTGTAGACCCAGACCCCAGAGGTGAGGTTCCAGTCCCAGCTTGATCAGCTGAGTGCCATGGGCTTCATCAACCGCGAGGCCAACCTGCAGGCCCTCATCGCTACTGGAGGAGACATCAATGCCGCCATTGAGAGACTGCTGGGCTCACAGCCCTCGTAAAGACACACCGTACATTCTGACACACAGACACATGCATACATACCTAACTCATAAACACACCCAGCATCTACAAAGAACCAAGAGAAATTTAAGTGTATTGTCCCAAACTTTGCAGAAGAAACTTGGGCAGGATCTGTAAGACCTTCATTCTACATCTGTTCTCAGATCATTCCCTAGTCCCCATACTTTTTGGCGTCATCCAACCAGATCTCTGTCCCAGAGTGCTGCTGTAGAGCTGGACTGAACCACTCTCACTTTGAGGGGTGTTCTGGTGCAGAGAAAAGAAGCGAAAACCTCTCCTGAAAAGGGACTCCCATCCATTTTTTTCATTCATTGTTTTCTTCACATAAAACTGGAGTCGAGTGTTGCAGACAAACATTTACATAATACAGAATAAATCCATGTGATGTGATTGGCTGTTGGCTCTGTTTCACACATGGCCATTGTAAGGCGGTTTGTTTGCATTTAACTAGCAAATCAATACATGAACATTTACTGGTATACAGACAGTAATCCTGAACAAGAACAGGACAATATCTTGTATATTCAGGCGTTCAACCCCATTCCTCCCTTTTCCCCACATACTCGAGATTCTACATAAATAGCTGTTTTTGCCCAACGACTTTAACTATTTATTGCAAGTGCTTAAGAAAATGACGCCCTTCACACTTCCCTAAACTTGTAATTTGTCATTCCAGATAAAAGTGCCCACTCATGGGTACTCAGTGTCTTTTTCTTCTGGGGCACCACTGCTGTGCCTTCTGTCCTTCCCTGCCCTATAAGAGCATTGTTGGCAAAGATTCAGTGGGTTCATTAGAAACCTCCAATAAATTCCACTCAGCCTCATCCAGGACAATAACCCTAATCAAATATCACATTGTAGCAGCTCCAAAGCAGAGGAAGCTGTTAGAATGAATATGAATGAAACAAACAAGCTATCTTTTATTTTAATCTGATTCTTCTTTTTTATTATTATTTTTGAGGTGCAGTTGGTACCTAGAGATAATTATGATTTGTCTCGCATTAAATAAACATGGAAATCAAGTGAAAATAAATGAATAAATAATGTAAGAGCTTTACAAACAGTTATGGTATGGTGACACCATACATTTCTAAATTCAAGTTCTAGGTTGTTATTTTTTCTTTTTCTTTTGAAAATCTCAGCTTTGTAGTTGTGGTTGTCTGTTGACCTCAGCTGAAAAAGAAAATCCATCTCACAATTGAACATGTTGGAACTAACTTTTAACAGTACTGTACTAAAAAAGAATAAAACATGGTCAAAAACAGTCTATGCCCTGTGTCAGGTGTTTATAGCCTTGTGATGGTGTAAAATGATGCTTGTAGCTTTCCATTCAAATTTGATGGCCTGGAAAGTCATTATTAAGTTATTATGATTTGTTTCTTGTTTAATATGTAAATGTTGCATATTGTAATATAAATAATCTGTTTTGGGGGGGAACAAATGGTCTTATAGAAAGTTACATTAGGCCCAGTTTGTTTGGATAACACTTAATGTTAAAGATGTTTCTCTTTTCCCAATAATGTCATAGAAAAAATCTGATATGTAACCCTTTACTTTAAATTTGCTGGTTGCCTCTGTTTTATATTAGTATTAATGGTTTTAGGCTGCATTTCTTAATTATTACATTTTCATTCAAAATCAAACACTAAAGTTAGTACTGCAGGCCAAATCAAATCTCTACCCACATCCTTGGCTTCTGACAAGGGCAACGTGGTGTTGTGTTCTAGTACACTGATCGACCTGGTGGGTTTATTGTCATTTAAATGAATGGATGGGTGGAGACTCTACCTGCCGGTGGTTCTACCTGTTCCACCTGCTCTCCTCCCTTTCCAGCCCTCCCTCAGTTGTCAGCTGATGAGGGATAGGCAGGCCACAGGACTCTTGCCTGCCTTTCCTTCTGTCCTCAAACAACAGCTACCTCTATCCACAGATAAAGAAGAAAGCGGTTGGAAGCAGCTGAACCTGTTCTCTTTTTCGCCTCTGTTTCTGCCTCTACACTGTCTCTCTCTCTCCACACTGGAGAAGGAGAAACGAGAGTAAGGCTGTGTTTTTCTTTCTTTCTGTCTCTATTACTCTTCTCTACTTTGGGAACAAGTATCTTCCCTGATAGACTGTGCCACTAAATGAGGCATGGGGTCTGATGAGTCGTATAATTTTGTCTTCAAAGGTGAGTCATGTTTACTTAAACTGTGCTTGTGTAAAAAAAAAAGATCAGACATAAATAGCTTTTGTCACTTCAGTTGTCGTTAAAGCATGCCTGCTTCACTTCAGGAGGAAGAGCTAAGAAAGTAAAAAGAGGAGGTGAAGCATTTCTGTCCATTTGTCTTAAAACCATTTGACCTATTAAAAAAACATTATCTTACATCTCCTGCTTTCCTTAGAGACTTATGTGCTTTGTATGATTATTTAAACCACCTATGATTTTATGATTCATTGATTTAAAAGCAAAGTCAATCACAGAGTGCCATGTTTATGATGTCACAGTAACAGCAAGTCTACACGTGTCTAGAATATGAGTCATCACAGAACGTTATAGTTTTGACAAATTAATACTAATGTAATGTACTTATGTGTTTTAAATGTAAAGCATTTATAATTATTGCATTGCAGCTTCTTCTATTTGTGCTTGTTTAGTGGTTTTGATAGGAGAGTCTGGCGTAGGAAAGAGCAACCTTCTGTCTCGCTTTACCAAGAATGAGTTCAATCATGACAGTCGCACCACCATTGGCGTTGAGTTCAGCACACGGACTGTTCAGCTGGACAACTACGCCATCAAAGCTCAAATCTGGGACACAGCAGGTCTGGAGCGCTACAGGGCTATCACCTCAGCGTGGGTGCACATACTCTCACTCATTCACTCTCTCTCACACACACAAACAGAAGTAGATTTACTGCCTGTTTCTTACACTCTTGAAGTAGTTTAGTCTGTGGGCTAAAGGTCCAATTCTTTTACTAGTTAGTTGATTTTTGTGATAATATACATAATAAGTTTCAACTCTTGTATGTTTGGACTCAGGTATTACAGGGGAGCGGTTGGAGCACTGTTGGTCTACGACATTAGCAAACACCTGACCTATGAGAGTGTAGATCGATGGTTGAAAGAGCTGTTCGACCATGCTGACCCTCACATCGTGGTCATGTTGGTGGGAAACAAAAGAGACCTGGATACCCTTAGGACTGTGCCTACAGAGGAGGCCAAGGACTTTGCAGGTTGGTTAAGAACCGGTTATCCTACTGGGTTTTTATAAAAGCATATCTACAGGTTTATTGTGACAATGGAAATTGTATTTCAAGCTCAGTATTGCAAATTTTGCTCATGGAATATGTTAGTTTTTTGTTAACTGGGATCTTTGCTTTCCTTGCTCTCACGCCAATCGGACCAACCCAGAGAAGAGAGGTCTCATGTTCATGGAGACATCAGCGTTGGACTCCACCAATGTTGAAAATGCTTTCAATGAAGTCCTCAAAGGTATGTTCAGTCAGTGTGTCATCAGTAAATCCTCTTTAAATGACTTATTGATGCAAACCTGGCATCTTATGTTTTATTATTTCCAGCGATCCATAAGAAGGTGGCCAGCAGAGAGGTGACCCGTGGCTCCATCTGTGCTGTGACCCTGTCCAACCCCCCCAGCGAGGCACAGGAGGGGCGCAGAAGCTGCTGCAAGAGCACCTAACTGACCTTTGCCTGTAAAGATCTGCTCTGCCCATGTTGAACCAACATCACGCTTGACTTGTTGAAGCTTACACATGATTGACATGCAATTTGAAGAGCAAGGTACCTGCTTGACACTTGAGAGTCAGTGTATAAAATTATATATATATATAAAATATGTACAGTAAATAACTAAAAAACAGTAGATTAAGATATTTAATATTGAGAAAGTCTACATTTTATACACTATATTTTCTGTGGTGGCTAATAAGTGCGTTTTACTGCAGATAGCTCATTTTATCTTTTTGTCATGTTTTTAAAGAGGCGTTGCAAATTTGTATTGCTTGTATAAAGGAATATACTGGGATTCAATTGGAATACATTATTTATGTTATTTTGCCTGCATGTAATTACCCTACAAAGACATTAATTTATTATCTGCATTAGATACATGTAAACTAGAAGAGGGAATAGGAGAAGGTTGATGTGAGATGAAGACAGTGATGGAAGAAGAACTCAAAACCTTTACTTAAATAAAAATAGATAGATAGATACTTTATTCATCCCAAAGGCAAGTTTAGGCATCCAGTAGCTTAAACAACCATAATACAACAAACACATATATCACAAATACATAAGAATAAAAATAAAAATCACTCTCAGAAATGCAATGACCATGATAAGGAAAGGTACTATGGTGGACTGTGTGCAATGGTGAACAGTGCAGGGATTGAACAGTGCAGGGATTGAACAGTGCAGTAGATCATAATTAAATATAATTAAACTATGAGTATGAAATATTAACATAATAACCTATAAAATGGCTGATTGAATAACAATAAGAACACTATATAACAGGGAATAAGTTATAAGATGTAAGATGTAGATGTTATGA
The DNA here is from genome assembly GCA_026937815.1 of Etheostoma perlongum. Classification (NCBI taxonomy): domain Eukaryota; kingdom Metazoa; phylum Chordata; class Actinopteri; order Perciformes; family Percidae; genus Etheostoma; species Etheostoma perlongum. The sequence continues at coordinate 14,642,132 of CM049384.1, read as the reverse complement.
CCATAGTCCAGATTGTGTAGAAGGGTTATTTCCCAATGTAAAACTACTCTGTTACCAGTAAAAGTCCAGCAAATCTTTATTTAAGTAAAGGTTTTATCAGCAAAATATAGTCAAAGTATCAAAGCTCATGTAGAATGTTGCTGTTACACTATTGTATATGTAACAGTATATTACTGGGCAGTTGTTATCGATGCATTAGCATGTAAACAGCATTTAATGTTGGAGCTGGTCGAGATAAGGCAACTTTAATAAGTTTATATGGTGTTGGGTAGTTTCATCTATGAAAATGCATAATAGTTTATTTGTTAATCATATTTTATTAATCTAAAATCTGAACCAGCGGTGAGAGATGTCAAATAAATATTGTGGAATAAAAAATACTATGTGTTACTCTGGATTGTACTAAAGTTTAATATAAGGTAGAGTACAATTACCTCAAAATTGTACTTAAGTACAGTACTTACGTAGTTGCTTTCCACCACCAAAGAAATATCTGTCATATAGAGTCAGGTGGTATACAGCAGTGTTTCTCAACCTGGCGATCAGGACCCCCACAAAGGTCAAGACATGATAACGTATGTAGAAAATAGTCAGCTACACAATTGTATACGTACAATTTTCTTTTCTTGTGAAATATCGTACAGTTTTACCTCTTTAGACCTACTGAAATGATTCAGAAAACAATCCCTCTTTGATTAAATGTCTCACATCTCATGCACATGGACCCTGTTGGGTGTTGCTGGTAGACATGGCTTCATATTAAGGGGTCACACTGCTAACATCATGAGTTGAAGGTGTTCTGTCTCTCCTCAGCCTGTAGATGGCAATGCTGTTGTTGTAAGTTATATTTAAAGCATCACCACTGTGTTGTGCTATACATTTGTTCACTTGCTAATTTCATTATTAACTCCAGTACAACTCATACCATCATCTAATCCCACTGTTCATTCCATTCATGATCATGATATTAAGCTCATGTGGCGCTGCAGTGTTGTCGCCATGGTAGCAAGCTCTGATGCCCTCTTGATCAGCTAAACAGTGTGCCCATGGAGAAGGGAATTCATTTACAGATATTATGATTTTATGTTGTGTGTGTGTGTGTGTATGTAGATGATCTCCAGACTATGGATGTAATTGGACAAGCTCATATGGCGTGAGTGAAAGAATATAAATCTACAGCAGCGGTAGTTAATGACGTTCTGGACAGATAGTGCTCTATCTCTGGCTCACAGATGTGCTTAAAGAGCCTTTACTGTGTGTGTCTGTCTGTCTGTCTGTCTGTCTGTCTGTCTGTCTGTCTGTCTGTCTGTCTGTGTCTGTGTCTGTGTCTGTGTCTGTGTCTGTAGGTAGTGAAATAACCACAAATGCTTTTATTAAGTTTCTCTAAAATATGATAGGCCTTTAATTATTTTCTGTGAATGAGGGTATTTTTATGGGCTGGGTAAAAGCATCTGGTGTAATAATCCATGCAGGCGGAGCAGGCTGAACAGGCTGCACAGGTTGAAAGCCTGGCTATGATATCTGTAAATCTCTTTCTGTCCTGAGCCTAGAGGTAAGGGTTATGTTTGCAACACATACATCACTTTCATTGTAAAATTAAAACATTTATTACAAGCTCTTTTTTTTAGGATGAGGATAGTTAGATTTTCTTTTACCACTTTACAGATTCTTGCAAATGTTGCATGTTCTTGTTATTAAGCTTTTTCAGTGGGGGCTATTACACACATGCTAATTGACATTTGTAGCTTGTAAAACAGTTTCTCTGAAACCAGTACTCATATACTGTATGCTAAAGTGTTGAGTTTGGCAACTCTGACCCCTACCACAGAACTGTTTATCTCCCATTCACGAGACCGCTACCTTTAGAACTTTGCGGTGAATCTTGTCCTCCTAGATTTTACAGCTGTAACATCACATCTTTATAGGTATTATTGTGACCTTTGTGTTCTTATGACCTTTGACCCCTTGCGGTTTCTCCTCCTCTCCAATTCTTGATTTCACAGACTCCTGACTTTTTCCTGAGTCGGTGTCAGGCTTCATAGCGCTGTTTTCCTGCTGTTTATTTCTGATTCCTGTGTTTCTTTGTTACATGTTTGATTACCAGAGACTGACATAAGACCCCACAAATGTCCATTTACATACACAAGATCTCAAAAACAGCCATACTCTTTTGTCTTCTATTTATCCGTTTCTCTCTTTGTGAATTTCTCTCAGCCGCAGGATATTCCCGACACACGCATGCACCCAGAAATACATGCACACATGCACACACGCAGAGTACTTTTGCACATCATTGCTATTCTGTGAAGAAAATGTATCTTCATAATGTCAACCTTTCATGAACTGAGAAACATAGCATTGTTTGCATTTATTTCTGCTAATATAATGGTTTAAGTAGTTCATTTATTGTATGATATTTTTTCAATCCACAATCCAAACCAAATTCGGAGATACAGGGTAATCATCGGGCAACAATTATATATTATATCACTATATAATAAGATTATGTTCAAATACAGAGGTTTTGAACATACCTCTGCTATTGACAGCCAGATTTATGATTTGTTACCATTGTGTCAGATTGGATGATGTGCCATGTGTGTATGTGCATGCAAAACCAAAGTCCAAACATAAGGGTGTGTGACAGCCTACATTCCTACATCATCCTGCATCTGTCACCGCATGTCAGAAGAAAACACAGTTTTGTAGATTTCCCCGTCAGCTGACATCATCACATAAATAGAAGCAAAGTCAATGCACGCTGATTACCATGGTGATGTTGTTATGGCGACCAATCAAAGGGAGAGGTGAGCTGATGGGTAGCTGTGTTCACACTCTCTACTTCCCAAAATGCGCAGTAGAGAGAGAGAGAGAGAGAGAGAGCTGAGAGGTGAAGCGTTGCCTTGAGGTGATTGCAGAGGAAATGTTAAGACTGTGTTCATCACTTCTGCATCTTCTATCCATCTCTAAGACTTTAGTCTCAGCACAGCTTATTATGAGACTAAGAACAATTTGCATAACTGCACGTGTGTACATTTGTGTGCCCTCTTGTGTTTAGCTTTATCACATAGGCTACTCCAGTCAATGAACTTATTGAAGACCCTCTAATTTCATAACAGAGCCTGTTGTGGTTGGCGTCCGTATTCAAGGCCCAGCTGGGGTCACAAGATTCCTTTCCAGCCTACAATTAAACAGGTTGCCAGCAACAAACAGAGCCAAGTGCCTTAGCATTGGTTCACTTAACATAATATTACATACCTCAGTTGCCATGACAGCCTCAGTGTTTGTCTGTGATGCTAAACGGCTGCAGGTGTAAAGTAATGCAGGGAACTATTATTTGAGTACTGCTTTCAGCTGAAACCTGAGACCAGAAACTGTGTAAAATAGGATTGTCATGAACATATTATCTATAGTGTGACAGGTAAGCGATCTGCTGAGTGTGCATTTAAATGATGACATCTGGAGAGTAGGAGGTAGATCGTGTTTAGTCAGTGAATGCCAACTCCTTCAGTCACATTAGCTAATAAAGTATTTTATCCACAGTTACGTCATTTGACTTTTGCTTGGTTTCATGAAGCTGCATTGACCACAAATCCGCTGACCCAGAAATTCTGATAGGCGGTCCAACAGCTTCACCCACTTAACTGGAATATTAAACCCTAAGCTCCCAACCAAAATGACTCTGAGAGAAACCTTTCACCTGCTGCTTCCAAGGGATAAAGGAAAAAGGCAATAATACCACCCAGACCCTAAAATGTGCTCTGCTTTCAGAGGAACACAAAACATCTGGCAATACAGCAAGTGAAAAGAGGTGTGTTAAATTGAGTATAAGCATAGATATTTCCATGTGTGTATTTTTCTTCTCATTAGTTTTTGTTCCACGTGGATCGTAGATGGTGGTGCAGTGCAGATGACATAGTAGCCAGGAGCATGAAGATACCATGGTTATTCTTACAGATGCACTTCATACTATCTTCAACCTTCACACACTATTTTGTTTCACTGAATAGTTTAATTGAATGACTCTCACTGAGTTGGGCCTTTCTGTATACCAATAATATAATTCAAATACTTCATAGGTCAAGTGCATCAGTACACAGAGGCAGTGTGTGCATTTTTAGGAAAATAGTTGTTGAATTGACAGCCATCCAGATCTAAATCTCCCTGGAGTTGTAGATTGTGGGAAAACACATGTTGTTGTACACTTTCCTAACACAGAAGGGAAGGCGGGGGTCTCTGCCAAGATACAGTACTTTTAACTTTCTATGGATGTGTGTGCAACACATAAGGACCAATATCAACTAGAACCTTTTGTAGTGTGAGTGGGTGTATGCACTGCATAAGTCTGCATAAAAGTGTGACAGCCTGTGATGTTTTTATCTGGACTCTGCTGTTATGTGTGATGTGTAGTTCCCTCTCTACAAGGTAAAAGCTCTGGGATGCTTCTAAAAATACCATTGGCTCTGGAGGAAAGTGAGGATGGGAAACAATTTAGGCATAAGAAGAACACATATTTCCAGAGGAAGCCTGCAGACAGGAGTCACCCTGTGTCCTGGAGGGGAAGAATTTCCCCTCATTCTTTCAAGCATGCAGGTTTGTTTTTGATATTGCCTGAAACATTAGTTTCCGTGTGAAAGCTGAGATGCCCTCTTTCAGTGGTATTATATTGAGTTGCACACTGTATAAACCCAAATGGGCTTCTTGCTCTGTGTATTTTGGCATTGAGGGTTGCACCAATCCAGGGTGGTACTGTACACTCATTGGTCATTTCCGTCTGTTTGCAGAATTAAAAATAGATTTCTGGGAGATGAAGATTAGATAGGAGCAGACTTGTACACGAATCGTAAAGAGATGAGGAAGAAGAGGATGAGGAAGAGAAGGAGAGGGCGGGTAGTTAGGAGGAGGAGAAGGAGGGAATCCAGATGGGAAGGAGCAGCGTCGGCGCTGCAGGAGAGAGATAGAGAGGGGAGACGGACTGTGGAGGAAAGACACAAGCTTCTTCTCTGCCAGGAGATGAAAGATACTTGTTCTTACACTGAACGAAAACGGATACCACTTGGTGCCGCCATGTATTTTGGTACGTAAGAGTTTTATGTTGTTGTTGATAATATATCAACAAGTGACTTTGCTGGGTTAACGCAGCGAAGTCACTTGTTGATATGATATGAAGGATGTGAAGGATGAGCGTTGTGAAGTCAGTCACCTGCACAGTGGAATAGATGCAGTGTTAGTACATCTTCTTCTATTCATCTGATAGAATTAAAGGCTAACATTATGGTCTATAGGTTTGTTTTAGTTAAGCCTTTTTGTTGCGCTTTAATCATCAGCATGCATATTCTTCAACAACATATGAGAGATAACATACATTAATAGGCTATAGGCTAAAAGCTCACAAAACAGACAATTTACCTTATAGGAATCACTGCATATGCGTGAGTATTACTGCATACTGCGGAATGCCTTATACTGTAGCCTACATTTCTTACATGATGAGCCTGTAAACTATAAAACAATGTATCGTTATTTCTTTTTGATGATTCCATGCAAGTTCTGAAAACTATATTTAATTCCCGCAAATCGCATTCGTAGGCCAGAGTAGTAAGATTTCAGATGCGTGTCACCTCAACCATGTGTTTCTTAAACTCAGTCATTTAGCCAACCCAGATTTTGAGCAACATTTAGCATGTAAAAACAGTCAATTTAACTGGAAACTTTTCCAAAAAACACAATTAACATACAAAAAAAACTAGACCAATTTTTTTTAATTTTACTTTACTTTTGTACGCCATTGGATCATTGGGATGACAAATAAATCACACACAGAAAACACGATGGCCATCGGCAACATGTCCATAAAAGTGAACTAAAAGGACACGTCGGCTCTTTGCATTTATATGTAAAACTATGAATATCAAAGACAAAAATAGCCTACATTTTCTTCGTAAACTCGCTACATGATTCCCGAACCGAGCGACATGGAAAAAAGTGGGTCAAAATAGTGCGTGCGAATGTCAATGATTGTCACAGCGCGCACACACACACACACAAAATGCTTGTTAAAGACATCAGACTAATGGCAGAGCGGATGGGTGTGTTGTGATTTTGATGTTTGATTATGATGATTACACGTGTGGGCTGGTCCCCAATCAAACTGTAATCAAGCTCAGAGGCCATGCTTCCACCAGTTAACAAGCTGCCATAATCAGGACTCAGCCACACAAACAAGACGCTTGTCACATAACACTTAATCATCATTGAGTCAGAAATGTGTGTTTGTGTCAAATTTTGATATCATAATGGGTTTTGTTTTTTTTAGCTATAGCTGTGTAGAACATTTGTTTAACCTTCAGTAACGCCCAAGTGAATGAGTGTGACTGTCTGTGTGTAAAAACACATTTACCCTCATGTGAAGACCTGACACAGCCTGAAGATCCTGTCAGAATTGTGAGGCTTGGACCCAAATGCAGAAAGGCGAGGAGTTTGCAACAGTTTGAAATAAACAATTTTAATGTAAACACAAAGAGACGTACAAACTAGTAAGCAGACCAGGTAAGAAATCCAGTTAACAGGAACACAGAAGGACACGGGGAAAAACTTCAGGAACACAAAAACACCAAGAAATCCAGGAAGACAGAATAACAGCAAAACACAGGACAGCACAACGAATGACAAAAGACGAAACGACGATCCACCAACTACAGACACAGAAAGCACAGGGACTAAATACACAAGTAAACAAGAGATGACAAGGGGCAGGTGACACAAGTCAGGTGACCAGGTGAAAGACATCAGACAATTATAAAGGAAGACCAAAAGACTGGAAGTAAAACAAGACAACACATAAGGGAACAGAGAGACTTTAAAATAAAACAGGAAACACCAACAAAAAAACAACTACAACAGAAACTTGACAAAACCATGACAGATCCTATATTTAAATAAAGCTCACAGAACTTCAGAGTGTTATATTGTTACTGATGGATTAATGTGTAAGCAGGATTTACTTGTTCAATATAACAATGTATCATATTAAAAAAAATCTATGTTTTGTATGTAAAACCTTAATCTGCCTAATCTCTCATATGGGAGTTTATATCGTACACAAGTGGAACATAATGGAACTACTCAAGTGCAAGTACCTCAGAATTGTGCATTAGTACAGCATTGACTAAATGTATGTACTTTACTTCACTGCCAGTGCAGATGAGTGGGTGTTTCATATTCATGTAGGTAGAGTGATCTTTGATCTGAGTGACCCTTTATCCTATTTCAATAACTGCCAATGTGGATGAGTGAAACTGAAATAAGGTCTGAGGTCCACTAACTGAAGTCCACTCAGATCACACACTTTTTTTCATCATCATGTTAATATTTTCTAAAAGGAATCATCTCATCTATCTACCTGTCTCCTCCCTAGGTAGTGTGTGTCACAGCGCTCTGCTGCCGCTGGTCCGCCCGACACTGGGCAGGACCCAGCCCTCCCCAGACCCGAAGCCCCTCGTTCCTTTCCACCTGCTGCCTGGATTCACAGACGTGAGTACTGTCAGTCATTGTAGATGTTGCAGCAACCACGCTTACAACTGTGCCTTTAAAAAAAAATCAAAACCCAAATCGTTCACTTCATCATGCCGATGTGGAGGAGTTTATTTCATGGAACAGTTTGCGTGCGTGGAGTTATTTATTCAGTACACAGATGCATGAGCGAGCTGCCTACACCTTTCCTAATATATCACCTCTGATGCAGAGAGCTGCAACATTTCCACACAATCTGGGGGGAGAAGCTGATTCCTTGATATTCCTCACACAGTTTTGTTTTAGAGCTGTCTGCCCTGGTGCTTGTGAAGGGTGAAGGTGGATAGACACTAAGTTGGCCGTGTCCAAGCCCCATAGAGTTGACGTTTCTGGCAGGGCTGATGTCTGTTTTACAGGGGGGAACGTGCTGTATGTCTCGATATACTCCTGGTTGTATGATGTACACATCATCATGAAATCATTGTTCTGGCATTAATCAATGCAGAAGTAATGTAGCTAGACTACATAACTGCAACATATTTACTGACAGTACAAAACAGTTTCTAGCACCTCTATTTGCTTCAAGCACACAACAAAGCCAAGAAAACATGTGTTTTTTTGTCCTCACACTTTTGTTAATACCAAACCTATCACAAAACCTAAACTTGAGATGAAGTTGAGATGACTCATAAGCCCATCCCTGAATCTAGCCAAATACCCACTCTGATGCAAAATTGACAATTTTCTTTTTATCCTTCTCCTCTCTTAACTTTGGTCTTGGCCATTAAACCATGATTTGCTCTCAGATGTTAAGAAGAGATATGTAGAGACACAAATAGAGGGTTTAAAATAAAGAAATTATTTTGTGTAAGCATTTTGCTGGATTGCTAGTGGACAGTGTCTTCTATTCTCTCTGTCTCCCTCTTTGTCAAAAATTCATTTCATCTCTCTCTCCTCCTCTCTCCAGCCTTTTCACCCATCTCTTCCACTTTCCTGTGTTGCTCTTGCTCCATCGCCTTCTTCAATTCAGCTATATTCTCTAGTATTTTCCACTTTGTCTCTAACTGTCATTCTCCCCACCCCTCACCCTCTCATGCACTCTTTCAGAGTATTCAAGTCCTCGCCTCTCCATCGCTATACCCACTGACCCTCCAATCTCCTCTTTCTTTTTTCTCTTCCTCCTGTGCCACAAAACATTTCAATTTTACATTTTTATTCATTTTTTTCATTGTCTTCCTCATGAAACTGTCTCCCGTATAACTTACCACAGGTTGAAAAATGTCTTCAGGAAATCTCACATGGTCTTTTCCCTGCTGAGTCACATCCCCTTTCACCTTTTAATAACTGTACTTTCTTCAATTTTCTTCCATTTCCAACACTTCGTCCACTCTGCAGTTTCAGGAATATTGTCAGCCCTGTAAAAAGTTGCTGACCTTTACAGTGCCTGGTATTGGTTGGGTGTAATTTTGGGGATTTATGGCTTTCAACATAACGCTAGTTAGAAAAGAAGCATTGGCTACATGCCTGGCATAAAGTACAACATGCACATGGAGGGCTCCATTCTGCCACCTCCATTATTTTTTATTATCAATTAATCTACAGACTGTTTTCTTTATCATTTCATTGGAAAGTAATGAAAATGTCTAACGTAACTTATTCAAAGTCTTCTTCTATCTCACAAACAACCCAAACCCAAAATATTCACTTAATGATCATATAGAAAAAGGAAATGCACTGAACCCCCACAATGGATTAAGCAAATATTTTTTACTTAAAATACATGACTGGAATAAAATAGTTTCGAATTCATTTTGTGTCAATCGATTAATCTGCTAATCGTTTCAGCTCCACTGTGATTATTGGATTCATTACACTTTTGAGGTCAGAATTAACAGTAACTTATGGTAGATCTTAATATTCAAATTTAAGTTTTAGTTTTGTCTCCAGGATATGTTTTCTGCAAACTGGATCACTTAGCATATTGTAAAGGGAATCTTCTACCTTCTCAGATTTGAACCTGTGGGTGTTAAGTAAGTGGGCGCAGAGCTGAACTCGAGCTGTCTGCCTTTTTCCTAGAATTTAGGTTTTTATGTGTGTGTGTGTGTGTGTGTTTTCTTGTGACTGTAGATGCTGTGAGCAGTTTGTTTGGTGCCCTTGTGGGTTGTCGTGGTTACAGGGTTCCACGTGTGTGTGTGTGTGTGTGTGTGTGTGTGTGTGTGTGTGTGTGTGTGTGTGTGTGTATTTGGCTTGAGCCAGGGATCCAAAATGGGACTTCACTGGCTAGTTTGGCTTGTAGTTTGACATAAATGGAAACAAAAATGTGCTGTTGTTTCCAAGCAAATATTAATTAAAATGACAAAGAACCAAAAGCAGCAGCTCATTCATCATACGCCACTCTTTTTTTTGAGGTACTTGACGTCATGCGCTCACACATAGCTGTCACGCTGGTACACAATGTAAATCCAGGAACATTCATTATTATAAATGTTGAGGCTCTTGACTGCATTCCATGTTAAAGTCTGCTTTACTTCACTTGGCCATATGTTTCAGCTATAACTCACGCCATGGAGGAGAGCATGTCTGACACTCCACCAATGAGGATGTGAGGAAATAAGAAAGAATGTATTGATTGATACTGAAGCTATGTGCTGGATGTTTTTATTTACTATGTTGTCCACTGAATTTACAGCTTTTATTGCTTAAAATGCCAGAATAAGCAGAGGGTATTGTATTAGATTGGAATCAGCATGGGTTGTGTGTACAGAAGAAAGAAAGAAGAGGCAAAGAGTAAGAAGGGCAAAATGACTTTGCCGCAGGTGCTAGTCCACCCCGAGTGCGGAGTGGGAGTGAAGGGAAGAGAGTCCAGGGAGGCAGGAAAGTGACTTTGATCAGACAAAGACAAAAGGGAGAGGCAGAGAGTTCAGAGGGGAGCATATGGAGGGGTGAAGTGAGGAATGTGTGATGGCAGGTCAGATGGTAATACAGGAGACTTTGGGGCTAAGGAGGGAGGAAGACAGGCTTTTACCGATGTTAAGTCTCATTCAGAGAAACGTAAAACGACGCTCTCACAAATGTTTATTGTGGCCATGTTGTTATTCATGTTCTATATTATACACTTAGCCTTTCGCTGTATATTTCCATGCCATTGTTATTACAGACGTCTAGTTAATGATTTCTTAATTTTTTATGATTGAATGATTGGTATTTTAAATATGAACAATACAACTATGTGTTTTTATATGTGTTTGCTCAACTTTTACATAGACAAACAGCTGCAGGGAAACAGAGAGCGATAAAAGACCAATGACTGCAGAAATGCATTCCTACGCAACCACTTAGAGTGATCATCAAACAAAATGAATGCACACACACACAGCACATTGCAATTTTAATGTTTGAAGAGCAAAAAATTCATCTTTGGCACTAAAGATTCAAGCTAAATCCAGTGCGGTGGACAGTATATTCTACGGGTTAACAGCAGCACTAGTTTGCCCACCACAACATATTCATTTTCACATTACTTCTGTCTCCATTTAAAGTCTCCCTGGTTGTGGCTGGTTGTATGGCTCCCTCATCACAGGTAATGGGTTTGTTTTGCTCCACAAAGGCCGGTTGGGTTTTATTGTGCTGAGTATATGTGTCCATTAAACCTACCGGTAGGTAATGTCCAGGGGTGCACAGTACTGTGTGGTCAGATACTGGTAATGTTCATGTTACAGGACAACACAGCACAACAGATGATAAAAACTTTATCGTGAGGAATGTTTCCAAACCCCACCTCCATTTCTAATTGTCTGTGTGGAAAGACCATCAGCAGGATCTGAGTCTTCTTGGAAAATGACTGGGTGAGGCTTGGATCTTAGGATGACACACTCACCCCCTGTAGGTTTGAAAGGTGATTGTAAAATGTTTATAGTTTTCACCACCATGGAGAGCAGAGCCTGTGGTGGTCAGATGGGATTCCAGGTGGTCACACTGGACTTGCATAGTCACATGTTTTTGTGCATTACTGACTTCCTCACAGCCCATTGCTGCTGCATTTTGTTTAAGAAGGTTAGCCAATTACTGAGCTAAGATTAAATGGTTCTGACCAATGAAAGAGCAGGAAGCTTTAACCAGTGAGCAAACTTGCAAGCGTGATAGCAAATTGAGATGGAAGCCTTAGAATAAGGGTGTTTGATGCTGCAAGAGTGGTGTGACAGGTTTATGCAAATATGTTTAAAAAAAATCTTCCATAAAACATGTCACTATTGAAACTAGAAGGGCACTCAGAGAGTGCAGACCTCCGCCTACAAATGCCTATCACGCATTGTTAATGAAAGTGAAACATAATTTGTGTTTCCTCCCTGTGATTTGCATTAGCTCTAAAAATGTAATGGGTTCTTCCTGGGCCCATGCTACACCCTTCTACCAGTTTTATGAAAATGGGGCCAGTAGTTTTGCAGTAGTCAACAAACAAACCAAACTGAAAACATAATAATTTATAATTGTAGTAAATCCAAACAAGATCCAAGCTGATCACAGCCTCTGTTGAGGGGTTGAGTGTTTTTAAGTCACTTTAGTCCTGTTGGGGTTAGTCAGGGCCTCAGTGTAGGGCATGTCATTTGCACTCTGCTGTGTTCATGCATGACTGGGTACAAGACAAGCACCCTTCCCCATTTAGCTCCTTCTTACAACCCCACCTCTAACCTAAGATTAAGATTAAGAATCTGTTATCTGGAAAGGGGCACATTAGCTTGCAGACAGCGTGTCATTAACACCTAAGGGGATCACTTTCACTACCTAGTATTGCCTTTCACAACCCTAACCAATTTTGACCTTAATGTTATGCTTCTCCTTTGTTGCAGATGGATCACATCCATAAAGCTCTGATTGGCCCAGGCATCAGGCTAACCTCGCCGCTGAAGAGGAAGCAAAGTTCCTGCGGAGTCTGTCGACTGAGGTTTAACTCTGAGGTGGGCGTTGTCGTCTGGGAAATGCACACTTTGAATTGTTTTTCTTTCAGGGTGATTTTATTTCTCACACACACCCTTACATGGCAGTTGAACGGTGTGGGAGGCCTGCACTTAGGTTAGACCTGCCCCGTTTCATAACTGGGTGAAATATGCACACCTCTTAATATTTGACCTTTGTAAAGCATTCATTATGCATTGTAGCTACTTATTGCATGGTTCATAAACAAGCACTATTTTGTGCTGAACTGCAATGCAATGTCACCACTCCCATTACATTACAAACGTGTTGGACCGTACATTTTTGTCAGGTTTGCATAACTAAATAATGTTGTAATTAGTTTATACCTTATTGTTACCATACCTTGGACCATGCCTTGTTTGTTGTTGTCTGCACAGGTGCAGGCTTCTTCCCACTACAGTGGCACCAAACACGCAAAAAGGCTGAAAGCAATGGATGCCCCTGATTCACAGATCAGGACCTCTGAACTGGTCACCAAGGAAACCACATTGCAAATCCTCCTGTCACCCTGCTCTCAGCCCTCCAGCTCTGACACAACATCAGGAGGTGTGTGTCTGTGCAAGCATGCATGCTTCCCCTGTGTGTGCGTGCGTGCGTGTATACATCAAACGTATGACAGCCTAAAATATATGAATGTATGGCTCGAACCTTCTTTTCCCAGTCACGACTTCAACTCTTTGATGTGATAAACCCACTGCTGCTTTGGGTTTCACAGTGAAGAGATTAAAGGTTGAGCATTATTATCCTTCACTCCTCGTTCATATCTACATTTACTGACCTCTTAAGTGGCCTCCTGAGAGCAAAAGCACATTAAAAATGTTTTGAATATGATCCGTTGGTGGGTAATTGTACAGTGTATGTGTGTGTGTGTGTGTGTGTGTGTGTGTGTGTGTGTGTGTGTGTGTGTGTGTGTGTGTGTGTGTGTGTGTGTGTGTGTGTTTGGAAATGTGTCAATATAAGTGCAGAGGTGTGTCAAAGCATCAACTTTTTCCCACATGTCTGTATATGTGTGTGCCAGTCCTGATGTGCTACTTTTGCATGTGTGGGTGTTAGGTAACAAAAATACATTTGGCTGCAAGCTAAAAAAGCAAAAAAAGATTCAAGAATTGTACTTGACATCGCCAATGGGAGAGTGTGTTTGAAGAGTAAGACAACGAGTGATCATTTCCAGTTTGGACTTAGTCGGGAGAGCTCTCTGAAGATTACTTCAGCAAACAGCCTATGCTTACTCTAAGAGTGGGAGTCAATGGTAACAAACAGAAACCCACTCAGCCAGGCAGAGCTAATCACTGTTATTAGCAAAGCGTGAATCCTTATATCATCACGCGCTCCTCCAGGGAACCTCTACAAGTCAGTCTTACAAAAGATAATAGAGCCAAATTATCTCAATACAAAACTATGGGTTGAAGTGTTAGGAGGCAGATCCTTGGGGAAATCATTGATTTTTAGTGCGATTAGAGAGGTTGATAGAACTAATCACCTGCAGCCTGGTGAGTTTTTTGTCTTCTTATTTTAAGCTGTAATTTGTGGGGAAATGTTCAAGTTTGTCTCATCTGACTTTCTCCATCTCCCTCTCTCTTGCTTGCTTTCTATTCTTTTTCTGTTTTTTTATTACCACATTTGCTTCTTACACTACTTATGCCGTCGTACTAATACCGTTCTGTTTCTTTACGCGTTTATTTCAGATCCCTCAGCCCCAAACCTTACCTTAGAGGCGGCACCTTCGAGCAGCGTCACCACTGAAACTGTGAATACACCCTCTGACCCCTCCCCGTCGCCTGGCCTGAGGACACCAGAGAAAGAGACACAAAGAGACGAAGAGGTGGATGTGGCTCCAGAAGAGGAAACAGAAGAAGAGAAAGCTATACGTCTTCTCTACTGCTCCCTCTGTAAGGTCGCTGTGAACTCTGCCTCCCAGCTGCAGGCCCACAACATTGGTGAGAAACTGTAAGCGCTGCTGAAGTCAATCATAGCCCGCTTGTACTATATGTTTGATGCTCAGTTGACTTGACTTTATATCTGCTCAGGCACTAAGCACAAGACAATGCTGGAGGCAAGGAGTGGGGGTGGAGCCATCAAGTCCTTCCCGAGGACGGGGATCAAGGCCAAGTTGGTCACGGCAGCGGAGTCGTCAACTGGACTCCAGAACAAAACTTTCCACTGTGAGATCTGCAATGTGCACGTCAACTCTGAGACCCAGCTTAAACAGGTCAGTTGCTGGAAATGTGTTACTGTTATGTGTTAAATGTTATACTGATTCACACTTAGAGGCTATACAGAGCTAAGTTTAGGCAGCAGTAGAGATCATGGAGAGGATCCGGCTTTGAACAGACTTGTGACTTAAATGGTCTCTCTGAAGAGAAAAGGCTTTGTTTGTTATGTCATTTAAGTCAAATTGAATACAAAGCCCATTTCATGTTTTAAAGCTCGTTATATGATTTAAGGGCCACATTTATTAATGAAAATGTCCTTCATTTTTGTTATTCTGCGTTTTAGGCAGGGCTTATTCATGGCAGATTGTATAGGTAGAGGTTAGGACAGAAGACACAAATATTTGCTTTCATTGCAATGTTCTATTTAAGAAGTTGTGTACTTTTCCTAAAATTGTTTCACTGCAACATTGTTTTTTAGTGGTGGAAAAAGTACTCCAATCCTTCACTAAGTAAAAGTACCAATCAAACAGTTTTACACGTATATACTTCATTATAAGCAAAGGTCCAGTATTTTAAAATCCTACTTAATTCATTATAATCAGCAAAAAGTGCTCACTTTGTAGAAAATTGTCCCCTGTGACTGATGTATTATATGTTATATGTTGAAATTACTTGTTTGTGTAAGCAGCATGTTACTGATGAAGCTGGTAGACGTGGGGCTACTTTAACTACTTTACTGTAGTTTCGACCTGTGGGTCCGACCCTGTCCAAAGGGTCACAAGATAAATCTGAGAGGTCAGAAATTAGAGTGGAAAGAAATGAAAGAAATAAAAACAAAGTTCTGCTTCACAATTTTGGATTTATTTTTTGGGACTTTCTAATCTTTGCTGACTGGATCATTTTACCTCTTTAAGCCTCGAACAGTTATTTAAATGAAACCAGCTGAGAAGAGGGGAACTCACTCTTTGGTGGAACTGCAAATTCCACATAGACTTCTGAAACATGACAAAAGGCCCCAAGCACACGCTGCTTTTTGTTGAGGTCAGAAGCCCAAAAGATTGGGAACCACTGGTTTAATCTTTAACAGTGTGTTTTAATTTAATAATTTAGCATTAAGCATGGTAGGCCTTTGTTTGTGACAGGACAGTTTAGACATGAAAGGGGAGAGAGAGGGGGAATGACATGTAGCAAAAGTGCGACAAGGACTGAGCCTCTGTATATACTCTTTCCGATTAGCAACCCAGGTGCCCAAGATAATTTTTTTTATGCAAAATCTAAACAGTGACTAGTAACTGTAACTGTCAAATAAATAATGTAGTACAAAAGGTACAAGATTTGCCTCTGAGTTGTAGTGGAGTAGAAATATAAAGTAGCATAACATGGAAGTACTCAAATAAATATACAAGAACCTCAAAATTGTTACACTAAGAACAATACTTGAGTAAATGTACTTAGTTAGTTTTCATCTTTTTGTGTGTAGTGCAAATGTGCATGACACAATAAAAAACACCTACTGACCGTAGTTGCTACGTCGCTCAAGCAGAGTGAACAACACTGTGTACGTGACACGAGAAACTGGCTCCTCACACTTCTTACTGGTTAGTTCCTCTTCTAAATGTAAAGCTATGAAAAGGTCAGCTGTCAAACAGATTCACCACTCACTAAGTTGAGCTGCTCAAAGGCACCAACATCACCTTCAATCATCACTTTATCCATCATGCATTTCATAAAGGCAATTTCAGGGCTGTGCATATTTTATTCCAAATCACAGTGTGAGCAGCTCACACCTGTCGCTGCGCGTGAGTTCACTGAAGATAATGACTACAAACCAGTTGGCTTCCTGACCAGGTTCCAAGGGTTTGCATTGAGCTGTGGATAAAGCCTTATCATACTTTGCTCCTGGACTTGGAGTAATCTGCAGAGCACTAAGATCTAATGATCTAAATGATCTAGTCCCCTGGGAAAGAATTAAAGCCATCATTGAAGTCCATGTAACCAAGAAAGGCAACTGCTTTATTTGAGCTGCCTTTAGTCTCTGCCTTTTGTTTGATGATTGTATTTCCTGTTTGTTGTGTTTCATTTCCATCTATCTATGAAAACAAATTGCTAAATCGGCATGCAGGGCTCCCTAGGGAAAGAGATTTTCATCTCAAGGGACTTCCAGGTTATATAAAGGCTAAATAAACAAAAGACTGGGCCTATTATTTTTGAGCCAGCATCTGAATATGATGTTGGCATCTTTGTTCGTGATATGAATGCACATGGCTTGGTCTGACTGTTTAAAAGTTAACTTTGGCCAGGTGCTCATGAATATTTAGCCGTTCACTGCTGATTGTGTGGCCGTAGCCATCTGTTTGTGTTTGTCAATCAAATTAAAAAAAAATTCCAAACTTTCCCCTTATGAATATTTTAAATCTCAAAGTCAGAGCCAACAAAATATCGAAATGTTGCCTTAATCGTCGAAATAGGATCTTTGATTAGGCTTTCTTTAATTTCCTTATCTCTGATTATTCAAATTTCCAAACAAAGGCGACTGATGCCTACTTGCTTTGTCCGCTCCATCTTTATGCTGCTGCATGCGTCTGTCTGGTGTTTATCTGTCTGTTTCTCTCCTGCACTCCAGCACATCAGCAGTAGGAGACACAAGGATAGAGCAGCAGGTAAACCAGCCAAGCCTAAGTTCAGCCCTTACACTCCCACCCAGCGCCATCAGAGTTTCCAAGCAGTGAGTACTCTGCTGTTGCTTAATTTACTTTCATCCTTTATCATTGTGTTTGTGTACGCGAGTTGCGTCTTCCAGGAAGCGCCACTCCCTTCCAATGAGACAAATCGTCAGGGATATGGGTTGAAAAATCATAAGTCTGAAATGAAAATGATGTAATCCTAAAAGATTTTGTGAGGGACAAAAAGGCAGATTACGTTAAATGGAGACAGATTTATGATAAGATTGTTTGGCAGTAAATTAGGCAGCTTGTAGTCTTATTTTCCTAGTAGCTGCTAAGACTTTATCTGCTTGTCCTTCTCTGGTTTCCTACTTAAACTGTTCAATGTCCTTTTGAGAGAAAAAGAACAACCTTGATTGCAGTATGTTTGTCTGGGTTGTTCCTCCTCAGATCGGTCTCGCTCTACGGAAAAACCAAGAGCTGACCAAACCTATGGCCTCCTGTCTTCTACAGCGTCAACTTTCCGTTGCTGCTGCCATGGCAACGATGCCACCCTTCCCTCTCCGCCATGCCTCGAGCCCCGCCCTGTTTCAGAGTCAGCCCATCCCCCAGGCGCTACTGCATCCGGCCCCTGGACCCATCTGTTCAACACACGCATCAGTTCTATTTTCCCCTTACTGACCCCGTCGAGGTCTCAATCAGCTGTGAACTGCAGCTAAAAGCAGCCCTGAGACCTGAACAAGATGTGATATAAGACAGGGCTTACAGTGCTCTGCGGTGTCATGGACCAGGACTGAATATTATTAGCTGTGGCCAAGACCATAAAGTAGAATGGGATGGAGGAAGCACAAAGCAGTTAATGAGCGAAAACAAGAGCGTGTGTGTGAGTCTGTGCGTGTGCATGCACAGATATAGCCATCATAGAGGTCCAACTTTTTACAATTTGCTGCACTACTGCTTCATTCCCCCAGTAATAAACAAGTTTTATAGATGCTGATAATCTATATGACAATCAAGAAAATCTCTATTACAATGGACAGTTTAACTCATAGACATAAAGATGCATGATGGTAAACTTCTATGATGACTATAACTGTGTGTGTTTGTGTCTCAGAGTATGCTTGAAGAAGGATGTTTTTATTTTCCAATAAACAATAGCTGTGATGCTCATGTTTGATTCCAGAAAATTCTTTATATCAGTCCAATGCTCCACATCATGCATTGTATTCAATTTAGAAGCGCAAAATCCTTTCTATGTTATATGATGTTCATATTGTGATACAGACACATATGCTGTAACAAACATCACTGCTAATCTTTTCAGTTTCATGCGTACGTGTTCACCCAGACACTGCCAGAACCGTAGATGCACATTACCTCCAGCCAAACCTATAACTCTGCATTCAGACAAAGTCCTAAGACCATTTTACCCTCCTTTGCTACTTATCAGCAAGCAAAAACAATCTTTTCTTGGTCTGTACTCAGGTACTTCCCTAAAAAATAAAATTAAAAATACTTTTTTTCCAACAATTTATTACTTAAGAGTACAGCTAAAACTTGCACCCCATCTGCATCACCTCCTACTTCATTCTCTGAGATAAATCAAGACAGGAATGTTCTGTCCGACTTTATTGTCTTTCTGATGATGTTTACTACCCTGCAGCCTCAAGCAATGTGCTGCTCTTCTTGGTAAACTTATGTTAAAGGAAGTTAATTTTGGCTGCTTAGAGGTATAAATAAAGTGTTATTGTTTTGTTTTTTGACTTATGTGAAAATGAAACAACTGAAAACAATTTTAACTGACTACATATCACAGCTGAGATTCCATTACGATGTTCTGTGAATGATGATTATTTGATCTTTTCTCAGAGTCTTAACTCCATCAGGTCAAAGGGCTGTGTGATCACTGCTTTTTCAACTTTCTGTGACCTCTTAGACTATCTTCTTGTCTTAGTCTTTCATCAGCCAACTGACACCAAACCAGATTAATTACTTAGATATTTTTTGCTTCTGCCTCCCACAGCTGCTCCAAAGTAAATTTTTCTACAAGCCAATTCAGAGAATTATCTTCCAATCAATTAGGGCCCCTTGATTCTCCCAGTTGCCACAGTAGTCATTATCATTATTATGAATTGTCTGGGGTGATGATTGTGAACATCTGTGTGTAGGATACTCAGTTTTCTGCAGGCTGTCAGAATCCAGACCTACTCTGGCCCCTTAACTCCCTGGCTCATTCTCTCACCAGCTTTCACTCCTTCACCTTTTGTCATCTTTCTTTCGTTATCTCACAATACGTTCACGGCTACTCTCTCTGCTGCCATTCTGTCTCTTACTCCTCTAGCGAATTTGTGGCAAACACGCGCACATGCACACATAAACATATGTCAGCAACACAAAAGCTTGACTTGGCATCCAGGGATTTTTTTTCATTTTCTTCTACCTGGAGAGAGTACAAAGGTAAAAAGCAGACCTTTGCGTGCTATGTGAGGGCAGTTCACATAGAATAAAATCTATAATAAGCTCTTGGCGCGAGGTTGCAGCATTTTATCTTCTGCATATAATAAAATGGAGGTGGTCATGGATAAGTGCAGTAAGTGCAAGACTATGAGAAATGAGGGTTGGAAAAACAAAAGGTTTATAACACAACTGGAAAATAAAGCTGAAAATACAACTGCAATCTGTATTCTCAACCAAATATTTTCTTTACAAAGTAAAGTCTGCATTAAAACAACTGCTGTGTAGTTTGTTAAGTCAGCTGGAATATATGACCAAAATACCATTATTATACTTCCAAAGAAAGAGAACGAGTGAGTGAAATTATTAAAAGAATAGTTTAACATTTTGGGAAATACACCCTTTCACTTTCTTGCCAAGAGTTAGATGAGAAGATTGATGCCACTCTCATGTCTGTCTGTATGGTAAACTGGAGCCAGCAGCTGGTTAGCGTAGCTTAGCTTAGGTCGTCAGAAGCAAGACTAGAAATGAGGGAAACAGCTTAGGTTGCCACTCCTACACCCAAAAAACTGTAAAAGCTGCCCTTAAGAGCCGTGATTCCACAGCTATAGGGGGTAGACAAAACATGAGTGGGCAGAGGGAGCTGTGGCACAAGCACCATCTGTGTGGGGTCAACGCACTTCAACAGTTGTCCAGAGCAATTTTAGACACAATCACGGCTGTTATTCAAGTTCTCTTCTAAATATCAACCGTTGCCTGATGCTGCAAATCCCTGTGAGGATTTCCGGTTCTGCGCAGGCAGTGCAGTGATATGACATGGAGCAACAGATCAGTAAACGGAGGGGAGGCTGTGTAGTAAATGGCTCAGCAGGATGTTTAAGAGCAGGCTGTAAGGCATAATGACCCAGCTGCACCCCACAGGGTCTGCACAGGGAGTTGATTTTTTGTCTGGGGTTCAGTGATGCTGCTGTCTGCTTTCAAAAGGATGTGGTGGTAAAGGAGTGCTTCTCCAGTTTAGTTTGTAAGCAATGCAGTCTGACATTGCTCACACACTTAGATGTGGAAATTGTCATGTTCTTTTGCAATACTGAAATGCATTGTGGCATATTCCCGTTATAGTGATTACTAAGGGTGTGAATCTTCACTTAAATCCAGTGCTTACTTATGTTCAATTTGTTGTTGTTTGTTTAGGACTCTTGTAATTGTAATTACTCATTATATCGTTTTTCTTCTCTTCCTTAGGTGAGATTCCTTCTATAAGCCCATAGGTTTTTTTAAGCTCATCTGCACAATCTTTATTTATATCATTTTATTTTCTTGTGTTACTGTTGTCTGGATTTTATTGTGCAAAATAAACTTTTCATTTAAATTCTCACGATTCACTTCGATTACGATTATTCTGTCAACGATTCAATATCATGATGCGTTACTTCCTCAATATTATTATATATTGCTACACATGCTTTTCATCAACAAATTCAAGCAGTCAGATATATTTTATTGCATCTGCTCTTAAAAAAGACACTTCCTGATTGTGGCGGCGTCTGAACACAGGAGACAACATAAAAAGGTATAAACAAAAAAAGCGGCAAGCGGAAAATAGACAAGTAACATCAGTAGACAATAATCGATTATGGTCTGTCACTGCATCCATGCAAATCGTCTAGATCCGCATCGTGATGCATCAATGCAATGATCAATTTCAACACCCCTAGTGATAAATGCACCAGTGCACCAGATATCCCCTCTAAATATTGTTAATTACCGTAGATTATTAATTGTGTAATGCTGTTTGAAAGGACATTTATTTTTTGGACGACAGAATCTTTAATCTAACACTGATTCTAACACGGTTCTGGGGAGTTTACTCCCCGGAGTCCTTATGTTTTCTTTTCACCCAGCATATTTCCTTGGATTAGGATGGCGCCAACATCTTGGTTGCAGCTGTTGCCGTGGTCCTGCTGCACTACCCTGCTACGTCCACCTATGCCCTGCTGTGCTACGCTACATTCTGTAACGCCCTGCAGCACCTTGCTATGACATGAACTACTACCATTTACTCTACCACTGTTCCATTGTCTTTTACTGTGACTGTTATTGCCACTGTTTATCACATCCCCAACCGGCACCGTCAGACGCCGCCTACCAAGAGCCTGGGACTGTCTGAGGTTTCTTCCTAAAAGGGAGTTTTTCCTCGTCACTGTCGCACTATGTTTGCTCTTGGGGGAATTACTAGAATTGTTGGGACTTTATAAATTATAGAGTGTGATCTAGAGCTACTCTATCTGTAAAGTGTCTCGAGAAAACTCTTGTTTGATGATTTGATACTATAAATAAAATTGAATTAAATTGATTGTCAACCCGGCTGAGCTATATGTGCTTGTTGAGGTTATTCAGGTAACACGTTTCTATGGAGCTAGGTTAAAATCATAAGTACCCACCACAATTTAAAATATAAGTTTCAAATAAAGCTTACAGGATATATAGAAGAATAAGCTCACCATACTGGTTAAAATGGTACATTATTGAAATATATTTAATTTGGAGTCATTTTCATTGATAATGATTTATGTATTAATTGTGTTGATTTGTTAGCAGTATAATGTTGCACATTTTAAAGTATGTGACTTCTATGAACAAAAAAAGCAAATAAAAACTAAAAAAAAAACATGCTAAAGATGTAGGTGGCTACCTGCTTATTGGTCCTACAGTTTCCCATCAATCTAAGATCCAAAACACAAGTCATAATCTTATTTTCTGAGCTGTTTCTGTGTTACGGGTTTCTTTTGGGGTTGATTACACAACCTGTGTTATGCTTTTATTACCATAAATTATGAGTATGGCACCATACTCACATTTTCCATATTAAAAAGTAGGGCTGTGTATTCTTGGCCGTAGCTGAGGCGAGTGCACAGATTAGAGCTAATACTTTTCATCTGGTAGAAAAGCAGATGCTCTTTTCATTGGCCAGTGAGAATGTGTGGACAGTGATGGGTGAGCTAGAGATGAGACTAAACAGAGAAGAGTTTCTCTCTATCTCTTAAAAATGATATCACTGCATTGTCAGTAGATAAATAGACTTGCACTGTTACTACTAAAAAGGTAAATGTATTCATTTGTGTTGATGCTCGTCTGTTCTTTGTATCTACGTGCGCTCTAATTGTTTTCTGGCAGCCACAACGCTCTCTCTCTTAATCAGGCCCTCTTATTCTGTCCTTTTGCTGTACCTGTGATAACATGTTTCTCTCCAGGCGTCTGGCACGTGACGTAAATAGTCATGGAGCAGCATGAAATGACTGTGTGATGGATTTGTCCTTTAAAGCAAGCTGAGCTAAAACTGGTGGAGTCCCTCTGGCTGTCTATTCGTCTGTCTTTATATGTTTCTCTAGCTAATGCAGAAAGACTTGAAAAATGCACCCTCACACACAAAACACACCACTTACTATGTCCCTTCTGTGAGGCAACAGCTGTAACATGTACTTGCTTTTAGCAAGAAAAATACACCTTTCAGGTAAACAGAAGTGATCTTTTTATTAAAAGAGTGAGTCATTGCAGGTTTGTATGACCCACTAAGATAACAATGCACTCATACCTAACACTTACTCAAGCCCCTAAACCATAATATAAGTGTTACTAAAACACGTATGATGTTAGCTGCAGTTTAGGGATTTTTTTAAGTTTAATAAATTGTATTTATTTAGTTTGTAATAAAGCTAAACTGCTACATAACCTTACATATGCAATATGAGGGAATTGAGAACATACAAAGGGTCAAATATTTGTAAGGAAAGTCAGCTAAATCAAGAACTGTCTGTATCTTTAAATCTCCCGAAAGTACAGGCCTGCTTTACAGCTGAGACACCCTGCTGAAGTCATTTGTTTTCAGTGGGTAACACCGACAACACCCAAACTTTACCAAACCCCACCTCTAGCCTCAATATGCCATTCAGTTGGCTGTCATGGACACTTTCTTGGAAGGTCCAAATGGATGTTACATTAACTGCAGTGGCCTGAACCCTGCCAAGCCAGACATGCCTGTTTGACTTTAAGTTGGAAAAGTAAATTAGATTGTGACGAGATATTCAGTTTAATCCAATATTTACAGAACATTCTTTGAGCAAAACCTGAGATGGGGTAATGATGGAATCAGGGTGGCTTGAAGAAAGTTGTGTGTATGCATGAAGGCATGTGTGTATGTAGGCCGTGAAAACACTGGTTCATAATGTTATAAGACTTACTGGGTTAAATTAATTTGCATTCATATAATAATTGACTTGCTCTCTGAGGTACTGAGTAATCTTATTTTGAAAGAGCCACAAGAGTTTCAGAAAACCCCAAAAGAATAGGCTATGGCTATAATTCAAACACTGCATGTTGCTTTTAGATTGGCACAATTAACAGAGCATGGCTAAAGCTCTTATCTTCAGCAGTCAATTATAAACACCCAATTAATCATTTTTTATGGGCTGAATGAGCTTGACCCTTGATGAAGTAATCTAATCTAATTTCCATTTTTAAAGAAATGTATTATACTTCCATTTTCCAGAGGTACATGTTCTCTGCTTTGGTTTGTTTGCTTCCCTCAGACAAACGGTGAAAAGATGCTGATTGAAACAACAAGAATTATAATTTGATAACTGGTGCGCTGTGTGGTGGCTTACTGTTAGCCTCAAAGCGTCAGAATATGAAGTAGAATACTCAATACCAAATCAGTTTCATCCATAGACAGTTAGCAAGGAAATGCACGTCATGTTTTGCTAGACATTAGCGCCATCTAGCGAACGGTCATTTCACTTGAAGGAAGTGACGTCTCAGACTCCTACCAATCAACGATCGCGGCACAAAATTCGAACGTAAACTTGCGGATACTCGGAATGGGACATGATGTGATAAATTGATAATATTGCAGCCTAACTTTAAAGTACTTTGCTGAAGTGATAATTTACCCATCAACTAGATTAGTGATATACACGTGCAAGTAAGTAAACGTTTACGTTGTTTTCAAATATGACGTCAAACTGTAGCTACTGAAGTTAGCTTGTTGGATTGACTTCCGTTAACCGTAAATAGCATGCTAACCTAGTTAGCACGTTAGCTTAGTCATTTGTTTTGCTAATATTCATCAATAGCTACGTTGTTGAAAAGTTGGATAACGCAAAAAGAAACTTTTAACTAATTATAGATCCCGAGCCATGGTAAAAGAACGGGCTCAGAAGAAGTCCTTCCAGCAGAGTCTGGAGGACATCAAGGAGAGGATGAAGGAAAAGAGGAACAAACGGCTGGCTAGCGCTACAGCTCCCAGCAGAGGACGGTCCAGAATGCTAAACAAAAGCAGTGGTAAGGAAATTACGCTTATCTTGCACGTCAACAATCACAGTTTTAATGTTCCTTCAGGAAATGTACAGAATATGTAAACATGCAGATGGAATGTTGCCTTAAAAAGCTCTGTCCCGTATTTTCTCCCAGTGGCTAACTCTAGCCATCAAACCATCTTGAAGGGTGTCCAGCTGAACAACAAGGTGCTGGCTGTAGCCCTGCAAGCTGAAAAGGAAAAAGTGAGACAGTCCAATGCAGTGATCCTGCAGCTGAAAAGGGAGCAACAGGCCCTGTTTCTTCACCTACTTCTGCTCAAGAGGAAGCTCAAAGAGCAAGAAGCTCTGGCGCTGAGTGCTTCAGAGGTCTGTGGCCTCTCCTTTGTTTGTTGATTACCAATCCTGGCAAAAATGTACATTTATTTTAAGTACTGCATGCCATTCTACAGATTGTTTTTCTTTTTGTGTTGATTTAGAATAAACCTGCAAACATCCTTGTTGAACCCAAACCCTGTGTGGATTCAGCCAGGTAAAAAAAAAAAGTCATTGTATGAACTTTAATGACTTTTTTATCTCAGCATCAGAATTATCAAGATCTATTACCTTTCAATTTACAGGAGAAAGAGGACCAGCCAGGACCTTGATAAGCCCATTGTGTGCAAAGCCTCACCAAATTGTGCAGGTAAACACACACACACTTTGTTACTACTACTTCTGCTCTTAAAATAAGGATAAGCTATAATAGTTAACTCATTGCCAGCTGAGAAGTTTTTAAGTGAAGTAATTGTTCAACATTTTGCCAAGAGTGTTATTTGTAGAGCTGCAGAATTTTTAAAAATACAGACTGTTCTTCAGATCCCCTGGGTGACTGTTTTAATAAACTATTGCATGTATCCAAACAACTAAACTGTTGTAATGATAATTTAGATGTTGTGCGTTTCTTCATAGACTCTCAGTCCTCTGAAAAATATGCACAATCTGGCAGGCAGATTGCCCTGCCATCTACAGTGGGTGTGAGGCGACGCCATGCAGATAGAAGAAGCAGGAGGAGGTCTGAGCGTGTGCAAGAAAAGTGGTCATTGACTGAGGGGGACCAGATCGCAGACTTGGGTACTTTGATAGCTAGTCCTATCCGCGGTGACGGTGAAAATACGAATCAGCCAGAGCAAGGAGCAGAACCAGATTTAGCAGACCCCGTTGACATTGAGGAGTTTCAGCATTCTACTCCTGAAGCTGTCCCACCAAAAAACAACAACAATCATCAGCGGCCCACCCGGAAAAAGGCCCAGCAGCAGCCCTGCACCAAACCAGAACCTGCTGCACGGAAAGCAGAGAGAGGCCGCAAACCAGACCGTGCCCCATTAAAGAAACCTTGGGAAAATTCAAAACCCAGAGCTCGTTCCAAGAGTCGGGACCGGTCAGCCACACGGGCCAAAACAGTACCTCCGGCACAGGGGAATAAGCTAAACACCTCACTGGGATTTAATGATACGTTTGACTTTGACTGTGAAGGGGCGGTTCACGTCACACCGTTCAGGGCCAAGGCAGAGGACAATCAACCATCTACGTCCATCAACAAACAGACTCCCCAAACTACAGCTTCATCTGTGATTTCCAAAGAGAGTGCATCCAGCTCGTCATCACCATCTTCTGAATCGGAGGACAGCCTTTATGTCCCTCAGAAGGGCAGACGGAGACAGACTTCCCCTGACAAGACCAAAGTGGTCACCACGCGTAGAGGCCGGCCTCCTAAAGTAATCAAACAGAAAGAAAACATCCCTCCAGAACAGGAGATTTCCGATAAGCTTTTAGGTTTGTTGTTCTTAACTTCAACTTTGTGTTTAAATTGTGGTTGATGGTTATAATTAAACAATAATTGTTTTGTGTTTTTTTTCTAGTCTTTAGAGATGAGGCGTCATGTCCTATGGCTGTAGAGCCTGAAAAGGAAGAAGCGTATCACTACCCTGACGCAAGCTTCTCTAACAGCCCTGACCCGGCGATGTTGAGACAGGAAAATCACCATGGTGAGTTAATAGTCAGGATCATATCGACTTTGTGTCTCTTAAAGCAGTGTGATAGTGATCAGGTTCTAATGCCAGTGGGGAGACTGAAAAAACATAGTTCGGATATGCGCTCATAGGGTGTCTAAATCATGTCTGCGTATTCAGGCAGTAGTAATAAACAACAACACGTTTCCCTTTTATTAAGTACTTGGTCCATTGCTTTTATAAATCATTGTCCATTAGGCAGTGTCCTTTCTTGAACACTGGATGAAGGCTCAATGCTACAAGATTATTTACTATTATAGAGCCCGACCGATAAAAGATTAAGGCCGATACCAATACAAATATTTGGTTATTTAAAAATCTGATATTTCGATATATATTTTAAAAATGAATAATCCAGAAATGCGTAACAAAACAGATTTCCCTAACATTAGTTATTTGTAGTTTATTTATGAGTTCTTACTGAAATAATATAATAATTTGTTTTATTGTCACAACGGAACAGAGGACCATCCAAATGTATTAAAGGTCTGATAAATAAAATGTATAAAAATACTAACTTAAGATATGAAACTTAAAGTCCTTTGAACAAAAACACAATAACAAAATAAAGTGTTGCCAACAGGTGCGTTGTAGTGTGCCCTCTGGTGGACAAAGTATGCCACCAGAGGGCATTATAAATGCTGATACCGATAGTTAGGGAAAAGCCTAATAATAATAATAATAATAATATCGGTTGGTCTCCAAAGCATTATATATAAAGATGATATGACATGAGGTGATAAAAAGAAGTGCTTGCCTTCAGGCATTGTGATATGTAAGGGACAATGTACAGCAAGCCTTCGGGCTGATTCAAGACCCTTCCACTCTCACCCCGGTGAGTGTAAGCTAACCAGCTAACTATTGCCCTGTTTGCACTGTTACTATTAGAGTTGTTAGTGCTCTACCATCTCTCACACTTTGGGATCCACTGATCAGCAGTAGGATCAGATAACAGAATCATTTATTCAACCAAGCCATGTAATAACAATAGATACTTCATAGACATCTGGCTTGGTGCTATCCTCTTGTCTCCTGATGACTTTACTGTCTGATATTCTCTATGACAGCAAAGACGTCAGGGTGAATTGTTGTAAAAGTTGCATGGCTCATGTTTACGTTCGAATGTCTGTTTTTGCTGATGGTAATTTGTGAATTTAAGATGGTTACGTGTTTATTTTGTATTTATTTTTGCCCTTGTTTTTCAGAGCCTCACAGAGGGGTTATTGAGAAGGATTGTTTGCTGCCTGTCAGCCCTTTGGTTAAAGTGGAGATGATGAGAATAGACAACGTCCTGTCCAATTTGGATTCCTCCGGAGAAGCTCCTCTTTTACCCCAGCAAATAACCCAGAGGGTCAAGACGGGCAAAAAACGTACGTTTAATTGTCATTGGCCAAACCCGATAGTCCAAATAAAATCTCACAGTTTGACTGCTTAAAGACAAGAGCTTCATCACAACATAAGTAGGCACTTGGGAGGAATGGCCAGATCACATTTTTATTTCATTGTCATTTCTCATCGCATTGGCTTCCTTGCACTCTGTCTTTTATCTGCTCACTGGTGTGCGCACATGAAAACACAAACAACTCTTGTTTTCTTTTTCTCGCTTTTGGATCACATCTTCCTTCACGTTTCTACAGGTAGGCTTGGTGCAGCAGGGCAGGGCTTGAGTCTGTGTGATGTGACCAATCTGTCCCCTGCAGCCTATCGCAAGTTCTCCTGTGGTGGCTTACGGCCCTCTGATGCCCGATGCTCCACCCCTGTTCCTGCTCGCAAGCGGCGCTGCACTATGGCGGTAGACTACACGGAACCCACGCTTAATGCGTAAGTTCACATATTGATGCTGCCCTTACTGTAAATAATTTAAGATATGTTCAGATTTCTGTATGAATGCTTAGCAATTACATTGTCATCTTGACAGGAAACTTCGGCGTGGAGACAAATTCACAGACTTGCAGTTCCTCCGCTCTCCTATTTTCAAACAGACGTCTGGCCGGAGGTCTGCGCAGAAATCAAGGAATTCCATTAGCAGCAAGCCGCCATTTGAAAATACAATGAGTCATTTGTTGGCTGTCGCTGAAGGAAGCTACCTTGTTGAGTGTTGGCATTGTCAGTTTGAATGTGGTTTCTTAGTTTTGACAAGTGATCATTTTGTTTTTACTGTCAAGGAAGTATTTCTTTGTGTTAAACAGCTGTGATCAGTTTTGAAAGTTATTTGTCTGACTTTGTTCTTTTGCATTCCCGCTCATTATCTCTAGCTAAATGTATTAATGGCCATTTTATCAAGATGGCCAGATTTTCCAATTCTCTGTATCATAATCTTCATTTATGTATGAGATCTTGAATTAGTACTTATATTGTCATCTAATAAATTTGTATGTATGATGTGACAATAAATACTATTTTTAAATTTTTTTTTTGTGTATATTTACATTAATGGCTGTGGCAGAGTGACAATGCAATAGAGGTTTCTGCTGAGTCTTAAAAAGTATTAAAGGTTGATAAATCAATATAGTGACAAGGGAAATTTACATGTTTTCTGAGATATAAACATTTGTAGATTGTTTTACATATGTATATGTGTTCAATTCAATTTTATTTATAATATCAATTCATAACAAGCAATATCTCGAGACACTTTACAGATAGAGCAGGTCTAGACCACACTCCAGAATTTACAAGGACCCAACAGTTCTAGTAGTTTCCTACAGAGCAACAGGAAAAACTTCCTTTTAGGCAGAAACCTCGGACAGACCCAGGCTCTTGGTAGGCGGTGTCTGACGACCTGTTGGGATTACAATGAAGAGTGGCAATAACAGTCACAAAAAATAGTTTGTAGTAGTTCATGGCATAGCAGGGCACTGTGCGGCGTTACAAGGCACAGCAGGATGTAGCAGGGCATTGCAGGACGTGTAGCGGGACCATGGTGACAGCTGCAACCATGATTTTGGATCCTCCCTGATCCAAGGAAAACATGCTGGGCGAAAAAGAACATAAGCACTCCGGGGAATGACTCCCCAGGGCTAGGTTAGTAACAAGCATTTCTGGGACATGGATGCACATAAATGGAAAGATAGAGGAGAGAAGAACTCAGTGTGTCAAAGGAAGTCCCCCAGCACTCTAAAACTATTAGAGCATAACTAAGAGAGACAGGGTAAAGAGAGGAGCCTGGCGGTGGATGAGAGAGAGAGAGAAAGAGATCCATCCCTCTGTCTAGAGGAGGTGGATGAGAGAGAGAGAGAAAGAGATCCATCCCTCTGTCTAGAGGAGGTGGATGAGAGAGAGAGAGAAAGAGATCCATCCCTCTGTCTAGAGGAGGTGGATGAGAGAGAGAGAAAGAGATCCATCCCTCTGTCTAGAGGAGGTGGATGAGTGAGAGAGAGAGAGATCCATCCCTCTGTCTAGAGGAGGTGTGTGTGAGAGAGAGAGAGAGAGAGATATCCATCCCACTGTCTAAAGGAGGTGGACGAGAGAGACATAACCATCCCTCTGTCTAGAGGAGGTGGATATGAGAGAGAGAGAGAGAAATAATTAAATTTTATTTATATAGTGCTTAATCACAACAACAGTTATCTCTTTGCTTATAGCTTGGTTCAGGATTCTCCTGAGCCAGCCCTAACTATAAGCTTTATCAAAGAGGAAAGTCTTAAGTCTACTCTTAAATGTGGAGACGGTGTCTGCCTCCTGAATCCAAACTGGAACCTGGTTCCACAGGAGAGGAGCCTGATAGCTGAACACTCTGGCTCCCATTCTACTTTTAGAGACTCTAGGAACCACAAGTAATCCTGCATTCTAGGAGCGTAGTGCTCTTGTAGGGTTGTAAGGTACTATGCACTCCTTTAAGATAAGATGGTGCCTGACCATGAAGAGCTTTGTAGGTGAGAAGAAGGATTTTAAATTCTATTCTGGATGTTACAGGAAGCCAATGCAGAGAAGCTAAAACAGGAGAGATGTGATCTCTTTTCCTGGTTCCTGTCAGAACACGTGCTGCAGCATTCTGGATCAGCTGAAGAGTCTTTATGGACTTTTTTGAGCAGCCTGATAATAGAGAATTGCAGTAATCCAGCCTAGAAGTAATAAATGCATGGACTCATTTTTCTGCCTCATTTTTAGACAGGATATTCCTGATTTTTGCAATATTACGTAGGTGAAAAAAGGCGGTCCTTGAAATTTGCTTTATGTGAGAATTAAAGGACAATGTCCCAATCAAAGATAACTCCAAGATTCCTCACAGTGGTGCTGGAGGCCAGGGTGATGCCATCCAGAGTAACAATCTTTTTGTATAATGCGTCACGGAGGTGCTTGGGCCCCAGAGCAATAACTTCAGTTTTATCTGAGTTTAACATTAGAAAATTACAGGTCATCCAGGTTTTAATATCCTGAAGGCCCATTTGAAGTTTAGCTAACGGATTTGTTTCATCCGGCTTGATTGATAGATATAATTGAATATCATCTGCATAACAATGAAAGTTTATGGAGTGTTTCCTGATAATATTGCCTAAAGGAAGCATATATAGAGTGAACAGGATTGGACCAAGCACAGATCCTTGTGGGACTCCATAACTAACTTTGGCGTGCACGGAGGATTCGTTGTTAACATGAACAACCTGAGATCGATCTGATAAATAAGACTTAAACCAGCTTAGAGCAGTTCCTTTAATGCCAATTAAATGTTCCAATCTAATGTAATAAGATATGATGGTCAATGGTATCAAATGCAGCACTAAGATCTAATAACAACAGTACAGAGATAAGTCCTTTGTCTGATGCAATTAAGAGGTCATTAGTAATATTCACAAGTACTGTTTCTGTGCTATGATTAACTCTAAATCCTGACTGAAAATCCTCAAATAAGCTGTTGCTATGCAGGAAGTCACACAGCTGTTTGGCGACTACTTTCTCAAGAATCTTAGAAAGAAATGGAAGGTTGGATATAGGGCTATAGTTGGCTAAAACATCTGGATCAAGGTTGGGCTTTTTCAGAAGAGGTTTAATTACAGCTACAAGTGCTGTGGTACATAGCCTGCTAATAAAGACAGATTGGTTATATCTAGTAGAGAAGTGTTGACTAAGGGTAAAACTTCTTTAAGTAGCCTAGTTGGGATGGGGTCTAAGAGGCAGGTTGATGGTTTAGATGAAGAAATAATTGAATTAAATTGATAAAGATCAAGTGAAGCAAAGCAGTCTAAACATACATCTGGTTATACAGCTGTTTCTAAGGTTCCTGAGTTTAGAGATAAGTCAGGTAAAGGCAGGTCTTGAATTTTGCTTCTAATAGTTATAATTTAATCATTGAAGAATCTCATAAAGTTGTTACTACTAAGAGCTATGGGAATACTTGGCTCAGTAGAGCTGTGATCTTCCGTTAGCCTGGCTACAGTGCTGAAAAGAAACCTGGGGTTGTTCCTATTTTCCTCTATTAATGACGAGTAGTACTCTGCTCTGGCATTACGGAGGGCCTTCCTATATGTTTTAAGACTATCTTGCCAAATTAAACGAGAATTTTCTAGTTTGGTGGAACGCCAAATTTTCTCAAGTTTCCGCGATATTTGCTTTAATTTGCGAGTTTCAGTGTTATACCATGGAGCTAACCGTCTTTGTTTAATTATCTTCTTTTTTAGAGGGGCAACAGAGTCAAGTGTCATTCGCAGCGAGCCTGCTGCACTAACAACAAAATGATTGATTTGGGAGGGACTGAAATTAGCATAGGAGTCCTCCGTTACTTTGTGACTTGGTAATGAATTAAAAGCTGATGGAATCACATCCTTAAATTTAGCTACAGCACTATCAGATAGACATCTTGTATAGAAGTTTTTGCCTAATGGCGTGTAGTTCAGCAGTATAAATTCAAAAGTTATCAAACAGTGGTCTGATAGAAAGGGATTCTGTGGGAACACTATTAAATCCATTTATCAAGCTGTAAATCTTGCTCACAATACTTGATATCTATATTTTATATTCATAGGACAAACCCATCTGTAAAATTCTGTTTATAATAGTATTCATTTCTATATTTATTCAGTACATATCCATGTCCTGCAGTCATGGAACCATTGTACAGTATATCCTGCACTTACTGCTATTGCACTTCTGGTTAAACCCAAACTGCATTTCGTTGCCTTGTACCTGTACCTGTGTAATGACAATAAAATTGAATCTAATCTAATCTAATCTAATCTAAATGTTCAATTTCAACACCATATACCAGAACAAGATCGAGGGTGTGTTTATGAACACTTTGAGAGAAGCCAATAGAATCTAATAGAGAGATAAACGCAGTACTAAGGCTGTCATTCTCATCGTCCACGTGAATATTATAATACCCTACAATAAGAACTTTGTCCGTTTTTAGCACTAAATTTGACAAAAACTCTGCAAATTCAGATAAGAATTCAGAGTATGGACCAGATGCTCGGTACACTATAATGAATAGAACTGGTTGCAGTGATTTCCAACTTGGGTGTGAAAGACTAAGAACAAGACTTTCAAATGAGTTATAATTCAGTTTAGGTTTAGAGCTGATTATTAGACTAGAATCGAAGATAGCTGCCACTCCACCTCCTCGGCCTGTGTCTCGATGAATGTGAGTATTAATATGACTGGGGGGCGGGGGGGGCGGCGGGGGTGGATTCATTTAGACTAACATATTCTCCATCACCCAGCCAGGTTTCAGTAAGACAAAATAAATCAATATTAGAATCTGATATTAATTTATTTACTAGTACACCTTTCGAAGAGAGATCTCTCTAAGAGTCCACATTTAATTCTCCTATTCTTTTGCACTATTGCACTTGTAGTTTTAATTGTTATGAGGTTTTCATGCACAGCTCCTCTTCTGTTTACCTTTGATTTAAATAATTTCACTGGTCGGGGGGCAGACACCGTCACTATGGGGTTTTGACTAGGTAACCCCTGGAATAGAGGAGCAGAGAAGTGTGTCAGACTGCGACTCTGCCTCCTGGTCTCCACTCTGGATTGTCAAGGATTAGGTCCACTAATAAACTCGTCAAGATTTCTAGAAATGAGAGCTGCTCCATCCCAAGTGGGATGAATGCCGTCCCTCCGAATCAGACCAGGTCTTCCCCAGAAAGACTGCCAGTGATCCACAAAGCCCACATCATTACCTGGACACCACCTCGATAGCCAGCGGCGAAATGATGACATGCGGCTATACATGTCATCACTGGTTAGATTTGGCAGGGGTCCAGAGAAAACTACGGTGTCCGATATTGACTTTGCGTATGTACACACCGATTCAACATTAATCTTGGTGACCTCTGTTGTGTTTATGAACTCACTCATAAACCATTGTTCTGTGAACAATCAACTTGTGTTCGTCTTTATTGAACTACCAACCTCATGTCTCTAGTTACATGTGTTATCTCTATTTCCTGTTAGTACTATACGTAACTTCCGGTGTATTTACCTTGTATCTGTAAACTAGTATCTCCGTCTAGTGGCCACACCTGGTACTATCATTGAATGCATTCTGCATATCAACACATCCCCTTACTGTAGATCTAATAATGCACTGACACTTAAATTACTTATCTGCTTGATTTAACATACTGATGCTTACTACAGGCAGCTGTGGCTCAGTGGTAGAGCGGTTGCCTGCCAATTGGAAGGTTGGTGGTTCAATCCCTGGCCCTGCAGTCCCATGTCGAAGTGTCCTTGGGCAAGACGCTGAACCCCGAGTTACGATGCTGCGCATCGGAGTGTGAATGTGTGTGAATGTTTATCTGATGAGCAGGTGGCACCTTGTACGGCAGCCTCGGCCACAGTGTGTGAATGTATCCTGTATGATGTAAAAGCGCTTTGAGTAGTCGTTAAGACTAAAAAAGCGCTATATAAATACAGTACATTTACATTACTTTAAACTCTAACAAGCATATCTACAGTTTTAAACAACCGTTTAACATAACTAAACTTTTCTTCTCTCACTCTTTAATAGTGAACCAACATTTAGTCCATACTCTTACAAGTTCAGTCTATCAGGTCTTTTTGTTTTGCGCCCAGATCGTCTCAGGACAGGTAATTCCGTCTGATCACTGCTCCATTCCTCCTGTAAGTGTCCATCATTGTCAGCCTTTGATGCTTTGCTTGCAGCGAATGCATCAGCATCACTCTCAGTCTCCGTGAAAGTCTCTTTTGTCTTTAGGAGGCTGCGGCGGTTCCTCCTTAGCATGTGTCCTTCTTCAGTCTTCACTTCGTATGATCTAGGTCCGATCTCCTGAAGAACAGTTGCCTTCCTGTTCCACGCATCTTGATCGCGGATACGCACCACGTCATCCCTGGCAAGTGGATCAAGAGGTCTCGTCGACTTGTCATAACGTTGTTTCTGTTTCCATTTCATGTCCTCCAATTTTGTCTGTATCCCTGTGTTGAGTTTGATGTCTGTATAACAGGGAAGGGTTGTGCGTAATTTGCGGTTCATTAACAGTTCTGCTGGGGATAAACCACATTCAAGCGGGGCAGCTCTGTAGTTCAGAAGAGCTAAGTAAGGATCTGACTTGCTGTCTGTGGTCTTTTTTTAGAATCTGTTTGATGATGTGCACACCCTTTTCAGCTTTGCCATTAGCCTGTGCATGCTGAGGACTGAATGTAACGTGATTGAAACCATAGTGGTTCACAAACTGCATCCATTCTTTGCAGTTGTAACAAGGACCATTGTCACTAACTACAGTCTTTGGTATTCCATGCCGGGCGAATATGGATTTTACATGCATGATGACAGTACTGGCATTTGTGCTTGACAGCAGGGCAATTTCAGGGAAGTTTGAGTAGTAATCAATCACTAGCAAGTAGTCCTTTCCATTGCAATGAAACAAGTCAGTTCCAACTTTCTCCCATGGTGCACTTGGAAGTTCTGGAATCATCATTGGTTCCCTTGCTTGCTTGCTCTGGTACTTGTTGCATGTCTCACATTTTGCAACCATGTTTTCTATGTCACCATTAATGCCAGGCCAATACACGGCGCTTCTGGCTCTTCTTTTCCATTTCTCAATGCCAAGGTGTCCCTCATGTAGCTGTCTAAGTATCTCTGGCCTAAGGCTGTGTGGGATGACAATTCTGCTGTCTCTCAGTAACAGTCCATTTGCCACACTTAGCTCTGCTCTGATGTGATAATATTTAGGACAGGAACCCCTGGGCCATCCAGTCAGCATGTTGTTGATTACTGCTTGCAATTCCTTATCTTTGTCCAATTCATCACATATTTGCTTTGCTTTGACATCAGATGCTGGCAGAGACTCAACTATCATGTTGATGTGATTTTCAATTTCACTTTCAGTGGAACTCACTTCACTCATTACTGGCGCCCGTGACAGCGCGTCTGCTATCACTAGGTGTTTACCTGGAGTGTATATTAACTCAAAGTCATACCTCTGCAGCTTCATGATGAGTCGCTGGATCCTGGGCGACATCTCGTTGAGATTCTTTTTGATGATCGACACCACACGGTGATCTGTTTCAACAGTGAAAGAAGGAAGCCCGTAAACATAGCAGTGGAATTTTTCTAGTCCATATGCCAGTCCTAAGCATTCTTTCTCTATTTGAGCATATTTAGTTTCAGTCTTTGTCATTGATCGCGAAGCGTAGGCAATTGGCTTCCAGCCATCTCCTTCTGCCTGTAGGAGGACAGCTCCCAGGCCATCTTTTGATGCATCTGTTGAAATCTTCTGTCTCTTTGTTGGATCATAATACGCAAGCACAGGGGTGTTGGTCAGAGTCGTCTTGAGAGCATTCCACTCTCGCTCATTCCTATGTGTCCACTTGAACTCTGTGGAGTCGTGCAGTAGTTCCCTCAGTGCTGTCGTTTTCACAGATAAGTTGGGTACAAACTTGCCGATGAAGTTGATCATCCCCATTATTCTGAGCACTCCTCTTTTGTCTGTGGGGCGGGGCATGCAACAGATTGATTTTATCTTTTTGTCATCCGGCTCAATCCCTTCAGCAGACATCTTGTCTCCGAGGAATGTTATTTCTTGCACACCAAACTGACATTTTGCACGATTCAATTTCAGTCCATTGTCAGATACTCTCTGGAGAACTTTTGCCAGTCTCTCGTTGTGCTCTTGAAGGGTGGACCCCCATATGACTAAATCATCGATGTAGCATCGCACTCCTTCCAGACCCTCAAGCATGTTGTCCATCGCTCGATGATAGATCTCTGATGCCGAGATTATGCCAAAAGGCATGCGTAAGAATCTGTATCTTCCATAAGGCGTGTTGAATGTGCAGTATCTTGAGCTTTTGTCATCTAACTGGATCTGCCAGAATCCCTGCGCTGCATCCAGCTTGGAAAAATACTTTGCACCTGCCATTTCACTTGCAATTTCCTCACGTTTTATGTTCCTGTTTAAGTCTCCTGGATCCATGCAAATCCTCAGTTCTCTATTCTTGTTCTTTTTGTCAACACAGACCATAGAGTTAACCCACTCTGTAGGCTCTTCTACTTTAGTGATTACTTTCAGTTCACACATTCTGTCCAGTTCTTTCTTAAGGCGTTCCCTAAGTGGAGCTGGAATTCTCCTTGGTGCATGGATAACTGGTTGTGCGTCCTCTTTCAGTTGAATTGAATATGTGTAGGGCAGACAACCCAGTCCTTTAAACACATCAGGAAAACGTTGCACTACTGAGTCGACTATGCTGTTTTGTACTCTCACAGCTCCTGAACAGCTGATTTGGTAGACTCTTCTTACCAGATTTAGTTTCTTTGAGGTGACCCCTCCTATTAGTGACTCACGACCCTCAGGTACCACAGAGAACATCACACTGTATTCTTTGTTTCTCACTGTCACTTTTAGCCTACACTGACCTTTGCTCTCTATGTCTTTTCCGTTGTAATCTTTCAGCTGCACTTCTTTCTTGAATATTTTCGGCTTTTCCTTCATAGCCCTGATTTCTGTCATGCTGATTAGATTAGCTTGAGCACCCGTGTCAATTCTCAGAGCAACCAGAGCTCCGTTTATTGGAAGTGAAACTATCCAGTTCTCATCTTCTGTGTGCCTTTCATGCACCTCTGTGGCTTGCCCTTTCTTTGCATTTTCACATGACACCATGGCTATGAAGAACGTCTCACTCAGGTCCGTTTCCTCAACTAACCTCACTGACTTTGATCCGCCTTTAGTCAGGCACTGTTTGGCGAAATGATTTTTTCCATTGCATTTTGCACATCTTTTTCCATATGCAGGGCAATGCCTTGGCTCGTGTTTGCCACCACATCGTTTGCAGCCTGTTGCACTGTTGTTTGTTTTCTGTTGATTATTTCTCAAACTGTTCCTGACGACCGCTACTTTAGCGCTCTCATGCATTACCGATGCACTCGTGTCAACAAATGTCTTTGCACGCTGTTGTGCTAGCTCGCTAGCATGACACATTTTCTCCGCCTCATCCAAAGTTAGCTTATCTCTCAGCATCCTCTCCCTCGTCTTCTTGTCAAGTATTCCGTAAACTATTTGATCACGGACCATGGAATCTTTCAAATCTCCAAATTCACATGACTGTGCCTTTAGCTTTAAGTCAGTCATAAAGCAATCAAATGTCTCTCCTTCCTGTTGCATTCGTGATCGGAACACATACCTCTCATATATAATGTTCTTTTTCGGGGAGCAGTATGCGTCGAACTTTTCAATGACTTTACCGTAGTCATCTTTGTCATCAGTCCTTGCAAACTCGAATGTGTTGAAGACCTCCATGGCTTGGGGACCCGCGACCGTGAGCAGAATCGCAATTTTCCTTGGTCCTGGCTTGTTGTCCATTCCCGTGGCGGACAAATACAGCTCAAACTGCTGCTTGAAAGACTTCCAATTGCTGTCCACATTTCCGACCAGTTTCAGTCCCTCCAGTGGCCGTAGCGTCTCCATCTTCGGTTATGCAAGCGATTTAACATCCAAGTTTTACTCCTGGTACCATGTCGTGTTTATGAACTCACTCATAAACCATTGTTCTGTGAAAAATCAACTTGTGTTCGTCTTTAATGACTCCCCGGTTACGCCAAATGGAGGTTGTGTTCGTCAACACAACCTCCGTTTGGCGTAACCGGGAGTCATTAAC
Organism: Etheostoma perlongum; assembly: GCA_026937815.1. NCBI lineage: Eukaryota > Metazoa > Chordata > Actinopteri > Perciformes > Percidae > Etheostoma > Etheostoma perlongum. Next base: position 14,602,962 of record CM049384.1, on the reverse strand, counting down.
GGCAACGTGAATCACAATCTTACTGTATTTACGTTTATCCTAAGCCAGCAGTTTCAAATAAGACTCAATGTCGCCCGCTCTAGCCCCCGGGATGCACTTAACTATGGCTGCTGGCTTCGCTAACTTCAAAATGGAGCTGCCGATAACCAGGGTTGGTTTCTCAGCGGGTGTGTCGCTGAGTGGGGAAAATCTGTTAGAAACGCTAACAGGCTGGTGGTGGTCCGTGGCCTTTGAAAGCTTATGACTTTTTTTTGCCACGAACAGTAACCCAGGAACCTTTTCCTGGCTGCTCAGGAGTTGCCGGGGGACGGCTACCAGAGGCTAACTCAGGCTCAGGCCGGCCCGGACCGACTACTGGGGGGTGGTTAGCTACAGTAACTAAAGACTGGTCTATCATGGTGCGGATCCGGACTTCTAACTCACTAAGCCTCGCTTCCATGTCTATAAATAAACTACACTTGTTACACATACTATTGTCGCTAAAGAATGCAGAGGAGTAACTAAACATCTCACACATCGAGCAAGAGAAAGTAGGAGAGGGAGACGACATGGCTAACTGCTTAGCTAAAGTACGGTAGCGTTAGTTACCAAGCGTTAAAAACAGCTGTTATTTAACGAAGTCGCTTAAAAATGAAAAGATCTGTGAGTGCTTAGGCAGAACTACTATAAGAATAACTGTTTAGTGGACAGTTAGCCGCTATAATAGCAAATCTAACAAACTGAACTGGTATTTAGTGAGCAGCAACACGCTACCAACTCGCCACCAACACACAAGCACTGGAAACGGAAATGAGTCAGGTACGCTTACCGTAGGTACGTCAGAGCCTGTACGTCAGCAGGTTCAGCCACTAGCCACTAGATCACTAGCTCTGACCAGATCCAGATTGTAGTGTGTGTGAGAGGTATGATAAAATGTGTTATGTGTGTAGGCACGTAGTGGGATTCTGTGTCATTAATGAAATCCTGTTTTTGACAATCCCTGAAAAGGACAACTGTTTGTACTCTCACTGACCGACTGAAGCGAAGGTCCCTACTACCTAACTATATTATGACATAATACATTTCTGATGACATATTTTATGACATACTGTGATTATTTTATGGCATACTATACTATTGACTTTTTAAAACATACAAAAGCCTACTATGACTTTTTATGACATACTATACTGTGACTATATGACATACTATGCTATGACTTTGTAGATAACATAGTATGATTTTTTTATGACATAATATTTTGACTTTTTAAATAACTTTTTATACTATGACTTTTTTATGACTTACTTTTACCATGACTTAAGGACATACTATACTATGAATTTTTTATGACATACTGAGTTTTTTATGACATACTATCTTATCACATGTTATGTGATGTTGATGGCATACTATACTATGACTTTATATGACATTATTATTTATTATTTATTATGACTTTTTTACAACATAGTATATTATAACATTTTCTTTTTAAAGATTTTTTTGGGACAGCTGAAGACATGAAAGGGGAGAGAGAGGGGGGAATGACATGCAGCAAAGGGCCGCAGGTCAGAGTCAAACCCGGGCCAGCTGCATCTAGGAGTAAACCTCTAAATATGGGCGCCTGCTCTACCAACTGAACCATACGGGCACCCTATTATGACATTTTCATGGCATATTATACAACTTTTTAATTTTTTTTAATAATAAATAAATTAAAAAAAAGTATATTAAACAATGACTATTATACTATTACTTTTTATGACAAACTATACTATGACCTTTTTGATGGCATACTATACTATTACAATTTCTACCCTTCAGCTGTGTCATGGCATGTTTGCAAGTGAAAACAATGCATCATGTGAGGGCAAGGAAAACCTTTGACATCCTTGAGGTAAAAAACTACAGACATTAGAAATTAGCCTCACTTCTGTTTTATTCAGTCTATAAAATAGGCTAATACTATGTAATTAAAACCAGTTGTACAAAGAGCATGAAACATTTTTCCAGACATGTTACAAAATGTATTTTTCTCCTAAAGTTTGAAAAGTACAAACACCTTTTTACAAAACAGCAAAACTACATAGTATTGCACGATCTTTTCATTTATCTCCAAAGTATAAAGTTATCAATCTCCATCTGCAGGACAAAAAAAAGAATAAATTAAGACCTTGTCTTATGCATACTTCTTTTAAATTACAGAACATAAATAAGAATACACTTTAGATAATTGAATTAGTCCTTAGTCAACAGCGATAATTTATACCTAAAACAAATTCTGAAGAAAAGAAGATGCTGTTATTAACTAATACTTGGAAAAATAAAAGTGCATTTTGATAGTCAAACTGCCCTATGCGGCTAATAGGGAAAAAGAGATTGTTTTTTGTTCTGAAACAGAAAATATATGCTATATACACATTTAAAATATACAGTGGAAGTAAGTGCTTTAAAGTAACTCAAATCTGTACAAATTTAAAGTATGTTTTCCTCTTTTGGCAGGATGAACTCATCATAGACAAACTTTGCTCACAGAAATAAAGTAATGTAGACAGGAAAACCTGAACTCTCAGTCACATTCCTTACAGGTAGCACTTGTGTAATGACTCAAAACAATGTAGATGTGGTTACTGCTCCTGACAACTCTACCTGAGAGGAATTAGGCAGACATTAAAAAAGGCAGGGGATGAAAGTATGAAAAGAAAAGAGAGTAGCGAGGAAGAGAGACAAAGTAAGGTGTATGGTGAATCTCCAATCAGCTCAGTCATTCTGTGTCGCCTTTCAACGTCTAATACACAAATAATAACGTAAGTTTTCAGCCCTGTTTAATAAGTATGACTTATACACCTTCCATTGTCCTGTTTTTCCATGGGACTTTGGGATATGTGATGAAATATCTCAACAGTCTCACAGGCCTTCAAAGAGGCCTTCCCTTGTGGTCTACCTTTCAGTGTTTATATCAGTTTAAGCTACTGATGCAGGATCTGGGCCAGCATGCATCAAACATAAAAAGAGTGCTGATGTGAGACCTGTTTCCACCTTTTAAGATATGGGTTTCTGAAACCTAATTGCTCCAGTATCAGTAGTCCTATTCTTAACTTCTCCATTGTCTTCTGCATTACCCATAACCTAACCATAACCATTTATAGTGCTCATCTTTTGTTAAGGTGTTGAGAAACTTCTTCTTCCTCTCTTTTACTTCTCGATGAGGCCTGCTTCTTTGATCTTAGTGTAGAAGAATTTCTCCAGTAGGTTGGCACACTTGTAGTACTCGCTCTCTGGAGGGTTGTATTCCCGACAGTTGGTGAAGATGCGCTGCATATCAGCCATGAACAACTTGCGTGTTGTGTAGTACCTGCTCTTCAGGCGCTCGGTCATTGTCTTAAGGTCTGTGAGGAGAAAAAAGGCGAAGTCTATAATTTACACTGCTTTTGAATTTTTGACTTTCGGTTGAATATGTTCGCTACCAAACCCAGAGCTCCTCTCTGATACGACTGGCACTTGGGTAGCAACTATGAGTAAGCACAACTCGAATGTGCTAAATGTGATGCACTGTAGCTGCCAAATCTTAAACTTCAAAATACAAGTGCAAACTATTTTTGAATGGACTAACAAAATTGGAGCATGGTATACAAATACTGTAGAAAGGGTTAGTAATTCCTCTTATGGAGACCAACAGCCAGTAAAAAGCCTCAAACCCAGCATGTGTCCTTGAACCTCTTCTGCAATGCCTCATAAGTATTTTTTTAATCATTCATTATTGTAAATAATAAGGTCTGCCTATTAAATCCTCTGCTCCCTTGTCAGATACAGTATACATACCCATGGGGAAGCGAATGACTTGGTAGTACCCAGGGGCCTCTGTTTTCTTCACTGGCTCCATGAAAGGCCAGCCGTTTGGATGACTCTGAGACATAAAAAACAGTCTGGTAAGAATAAAGTTTGTGTATTAATTAGAGCAGAGATCTTCAACAGCGGGTCTGGGAACCCTAGCGGGTCCTCAAAGTTACTGCAGGGGGGCTGCCAAATTATGGTATAATGTATAATAATTTGTATTGTTTTGAAAGTTTTGTCAAAGATTAAAATGTCTTAACAAGAATCCAACATATTAGTGGCTTAGTTTTCTATGTACTAAAAATGGTATGTAAAAGGCTTTAGGATGCTCACACATTATTGCAGGCCCAGATTAATATGCAAGTTCATTTATACAATATATGTAGTAGGGGGTCCCTGATCTATCTCTCTCAGTTAAGGGGTCCATAGGTTAAAAAACGCTGAATACCCCTATGTTAGAGGAACACTGCATGTGTATGTGTGTGTCTGTCTCTCACCTTCACATGCTGGAGGATGGTCTTCAGAGTGCTGTACAGTTGATCTGGGTCCTTCAGTTCCTTACTAGAAGTAACAATAAGTAACAAATAACAACATGAAGTTTGACATATGCCAAGTCATTGTGTGTAGCAATAGAAAAGCCATTCTGATAAATTCAAATCTTGTACAGTAGAGTCACACTTACCCTTTGCCCACAGGCTTCCAGCCAGTTTCACCTGTTGATAAAAATAAACTTAAATTTACATCATCGTATATCATACAAAATACACCCATAAAAGTTAACTACAAATAATGTAAGAGAAAGATATACTGCATACTGTAATGTCAATACTGTAAGTAACCTACGTATGCCAGGAATGCTCTCAATGGGAATCTGCCGAACTCCTTCCTTGAAACAGGAAAGCCCCGGATAGACTTTTCTGATCTGAGCCTGCTTCCTCTCTATCAGCTTCTTGATGATCTGAGAGAGACAGATATGATTAAAAAATGGTGAGTGCACAAAAACAGAAAAGGAGGCCATTTAAACTTGAAAAAAAACACACCTCCTTCTGCTTCTTGATAATGACAGAAAACTCTGTGTAGGGAATGCTGGGGTTGAGTTCACAGCCCATTAGTGTGGCTCCTTCATAGTCCTTGATGTACCCCACATATTTGGCCATGGGAACCTTGATGTCTTTTGAGAAACCCTGAAAGGGAGGAGATTTCTGTTTTCTTGCAGCTGTACTTATACCACTACAAAAATGAGCCCACTAAAAAACATCACACATGTAAATAATATTCCACCTTAACACCAAAAAAACATCAAAGTGAAAGCAGTACAAATGCTGCCAAGTGGTAGTAATTGTACTTGTAGAAATGTTGGTTAGTAGTGTAAAATAAGACAGATAGCACCAGTATCAAAAGTAGCAAAGTTCAATACATAATATTAAAACAAGGTGAATAGCTCTGGAAACAAGGGAAATTAAATCAAATGGTTTTTCTGTTTTTGCAGATCATGTAAAGGGTTTTATGTATACATGCTGAAGAGGTTCAAGAGAGAAGGGGAAGTGAGAGAATATTGCATCGTGTCATAGAATTATAAGCATGTACCATGCACGTTAATGGACATAACATGTTACCTGTTTCTTGAAGTAGCCAATGGCATACTCATCAGCATAGGTAAGGAAGTTGAGGATTTCATGCTTTATGTGATATTCCTTCAGGTGGTTCATTAAATGGGTCCCATAACCCTAAAGCCACACATCCAAAAAAACCAAAGGCAACGGTCAAAACTGATCAATCAGATAGCATGATTTCACCAAGCTGTCAAACAGGAAGTGCTATTACCTTGACCTGTTCATTAGAGGTGACGGCACAAAAGACGATTTCCGTAAAGCCCTGCGATGGAAACATCCGAAAGCAGATCCCTCCGATCACACGGCCATCTTTGATTAGGGACAGGGTCTTGTGCTTCCTGTCAAAAAAAAAAAAAGAGATGAATTTTAGTTAGAATGTGCCTCTGCTACATGTCGTGTTGAGTGATAATAAAGTACGGTTGCACTCACGGATCAAAGACCAGCCGCGTGATGTACTCCTTAGGCATGCGGGGCAGCTGGTGAGAGAAAACATTCTGGAGGCCGACAAGCCACATCAAGATCCTCTTATTAGGCTTCTGGTTTAGGGAGTTACCGATGACGTGGAATTCAATTACCCCCCCTGCGCTCCTCTAGACGGGCAGCTTCATCGCGTGCAGAGTGAGCTGACAGCAGACTGGTCTGCACAGGAAGGAAGTTTTAAAATAATGACGATTACCTTTGTTCCTACCATCCCTGTCCTCGTCAGAGGTCTCGATAGACCCTGTCATCATCAAGTGTGAACAGATTACTACACACCACTCCTTACTACTGCACGTCACTATTCCTGAAATCATCTTGGATCTTGGACAAGTACATCATTAACAGGAGTAAGTGTAGTCAAACGTATGTTTACATTTTTTTTTAATTCTACAGTTGTTGCAAAATAAAGAACTTATCTTCTCTATAAACTTGATATGACTTTCACAAACTATACTTTGGGCATACAAAATAAAAATAAAAAAGTCAATACCCAACTCTAACTGCAAGCCAAAGGGAACTGGTTACCTCTGGAATGGCGGCAGGGTCGGTGATGGTTGCCATGACTTCATTGATGAGCTCCATGGGGATGTCGCCCACCACCCTGGGTCTCTTGTTTTCCTCATGGGGGAGAGGTTCTGAAGGTTTACGCTTTTCTCCAGCTGTGATAATGTATGGATACAGAGGAAGGTACTGTTATGTTTTATATTTGTACTCCTAATATCTGCACTCTTCCCACTTTGTATTGCAACTGCTGCACGGCAATTTGCTTTTATAAATAAAGTTTTATCATGTCTTTCTCATTACATCAAATCTAAACAAGAAGTTACCCAGCATTTAAGGTTAGCTTACTATAGGTTCATCTCCAATTGTTGCCTATGCATGATGGGAAAACTGACATATTTTCATTATGTTAGTAGCAGTTCTAGGGGTAGTAGGGGTTAAATCTATTTCTTGATACAGCTTTAAGGCTAACATTCAAATTTTAGTAAATATGTTAGCTGTACCTATGGGACATTTCATTTAAAAAAAAACATTTCTTTAAAGCAATTGATGGAGACGATGAATCTATGTAAGCTACGGAGGCTCAGGTGCTAACGCCACAATAACACAGACATGGTTTAAATGTAAAACACAAGGCTAACTTTCCCTTAGTGCTCACTGTTTACTGTGAGATGTAATGTGGAATCATTGTAACATCATGGGTAGTTACCGGTTTAACTGTAATACCTGGATTTGGTTCCAGTACAGAAGCTGTTTTCCTGACAGGACTGACACTGCCACAGGTGGACGGGTCCACTGACACAGGACTAGTGCTGTAGTACAGGGGCCTGGCCACAGGGGGCGCACTGATAACTACAGAACAACAGAGAATACATCAGTGATACTGTGACAACATGTTTTATTATCATATTCTTAGAAACATTTCTGACTGAAGCCAGCTTGAAGGGTGTGTCTGTGAGGGTGTGTGTTTCTGTTATGACTGTGAGGGTGTGTCTTACCTGTATGAATAGGTATCTGCCCTGCTGGGGCTCCTGCCAAGAAGTCTTGGCTCCAGATTGGAGAACTATGGCTGTACACCTCCTCCTCCAGCATAGAAAGGAACCTGAGCCAAGGAAAACAAAACGACCACAACTTGAAACTTTAACGTAAAAAAAGGTTGTGGGCAAACGGATAGGTTAGATGGTAGAGTGGGCACCCATATACAGAGGTTTATTTCTTGACGCAGCAGGCCCAAGTTCGACTCCAACCTGCGGCCATTTGCTGCATGTCATTCCCCCCTCTCTCTCCCCTTTCATGTCTTCTGCTGTCCTATCAAAATAAAGGCTGAAAATTCTCCAAAACAAATCTTAAAAAAGGTTGTCAAGCAGGCATATGTGGTTACTGTATGGTTTGATATTGAAAATGTGCTTGCATGAGTGTCTCTGTTGTGTGGTTAATTATATGTTTGGTCTGAATACATAATAAAGTTTCTGGTGTATTAATTTGTGTGTGATCTCTTACTTGGGAAAGTGTGTGAGAATGAGTGTGCGTTTCTCAGGTGGCAGCTTGTCTTTTTCCTGTCTGGCCTGCTCCAGCAGTTGTTTTCTCATCACAGTGAACACCGAACGCAACAGTGTGCGGCCGAAGATCTGAGTGGTCTCGTACCGGGGTAGACTGTCGCAGAACTGAGGCACATTGCAGTAGCAGAGCCATCTATAATGAGCACACCACAGAAATAACTATGACAGTAAACAGATTGTGATGCATGTTAACAGGATATCTGGCAGGACATCTGGCAGTGCTGCTACCTGGTGTAGTTGGCTTTGTATCCAGCCGCATCATCATTGGGAACCCTCTGGCGTCTCTGGGAGGGCGTCTCCAGCTGCCAGTAGTTGATCTGGTTGAGAAACATCTTGGCCAACTCCATAATGGTTTGACGTTCCTTAGACGGCAGGTGGCTGAATTTGTACTGGACAAAGTTGTTCACCCCCTATTTAGAAAAGAGAAGATAAATAAATGGGAATGTGGAAATACTGAAACTGTGTTGAATAGTGTTGCTTTTGTATTGCAGTTGATTACCTGCTCGATGCTGGGTTTTTCAAACGGAGGACTTTCCTGTGCTTCTAACGTCGGTTTACCCATCTGTAGGATGGATTTCCTCAACAGCTGAAAAATAAGCAGAAAAAGGGGAATGTTCACTTGTACACAATGACAGTTGTAAATCATGTTTGTGTATTTTGATTGTAAAAGTGGAGGCTCACTTTGAAGAGGGAAAAGTAGACCTGTTTAGTGTCAGCATCCTCCTCTTTATGAACACATGTGTAGAGATACTCCACATCCAGGACAATACCAAGAAGTCTGTTCATTTCCTCCTCTGAAACATTTTCTAGATGGGTCACATGATCACCTAGAAAGAAAAGAAAAATCCTTAAAATGGTCTATCTATCTATAATATATTTGGGGTGGCAGTGGTCTATATCCATGACGTTCCACTTCCGAGATTGCTCCAGTGTCGCGGAAAATTTGAGTTTTCTCTTGCATGACTAAAACAACTTTTACACGTACACGTTTCACCAAAACAAGTTCCTTCCCGAGGCTATTTTGCAGTGGCTCCGTGTTGAGCTTAGTGATGATTATAATTGCTTTGAAGAAATGCCAATAAACCAGAGCATGTTTTTCTCCCATCTCATAATGCTATGTGGACTAGAAAGACCCTCCTCCACAGCAGCAGCATGTGGAAGAAGGTCTGGCAAAGCAAGACTAAGGTGGCAGAAGCTCAGTCCGTAGGGTGTTGGTTAGGGAACCGGAGGGTCACTGATTTAAGTCCCTATATGGACCAAAGTACAGAGTGTGGACTGGTAGCTAAAGAGATGCCAGTTCACCTCCTGGGCACTGCCAAGGTGCTCTTGAGCAAGGCACTGAACCCCTCCCCAACCCCTCAGAGCTCCAAAAGGACCTGAGCATGTGTGTAGTGGGTAATAACAACAGAGTATACATTGTAATTTCACCACTGGGGATTAATAAAAAGTATACAATTAAATTAACGTATTCCATAGTTTAGTACTATCATTAGCTGTAGCTTTTTTCCTAGACTTGCTGACATACCCAAGGTGTGAGAGCAGCTCCGACAGGGCTCCTGCAGGTTTACTGTGCTGGACTGCTGGTCAGTTCGTGGGGGTGTAGGAGGGGGGTTCTGACTTTTCCAGCCATTACACTTACAGGCTCCCTCAGCCTAGGAAAAACACAGTTTAAATGAATGCAAGCAGGAATACAGATGAGGGTAAACCCACCTTATATCAAATTAACCACCCTTATTTGTGTAACTATACTCAGCTGTTATAGTGAGTGGCTTTTTTGCTACTGATGCAGGTTTTAGTGATATTTTAAGGAAACAAGCATACATGAATTGCTTTATGAAATAATTTGTTGTTTGTAATGTTGATTATGGTGCTTCATGACTGACAGGTGGAGTTATCAGTCATTTGCATACTATATCTGTTTAAAAGTAAACAGCATGGGCACTAACCATTTTCCTAGTAGTGGTGTAATATTTTAATATAGAGTAAATTGGCCATAGCAGCATACATACATTTTAAAACGTGACAATGCCGCTCATGTTAATGGAGATTAGTTATGACTGAATAAGTACAGTATCAGGAGGTGCGGTGAAGAGGCCTGTCAGCGTCAGCTGGAGCTGCGGCCCTGAGCATGCGCCTTGAAACAACAACAAACTCCGCCCCTCCAGCAGCTGTCACCCTGTCAAAACAAAGACCCTGTCCTTCTCTGCGGATGATATACTGCATAAAACCAATAAAATCCACTCAATTTAACACCGTGCGTTGACAGACGGCACGGGGACACGGTATAATTTCCTGTGGAATGCCTGCGGACCGCGCACGAGCATACACACTGGGATGCAGCCCGTGTGCACACAGCCAGCTACTCCCAAGTACCAGCGCCAAGCCAATGTTTACGTTCACCGACCCCCCACATAGATAGAAACATTAACATTGTACATAAAGTGGACAGCTTGCAGCTGTAATGCCCCTACTTAAAAGTGCTGCAACAATAACGCGGCCATTAACTAGATTATTAACATAGTTCTTTCAATATTTGCTACGTGCATGCAAAATGAAAAAAAATGAAGTGCGGCAATGGCTTCCTTTGCTGCGCTTGCATTTTGTAAACTATTGCAACGAAGCCCAGGAAAAACGATTCATTAAGAATAAACCCCTTTAACCGCTGTGTTTAAAAAGTCAGCCATCTGCATACTTTGCAGGATGAATACACTCCGAGTTTTTCCAGTTTCTTCGGCCGAGGTGAAGAGCGGAGTTGCGCCTTCTTCACGGCGATACGTGCGGATCCTCCAGCGGCGCCGGAGCCCTCCGTGCCCCCGGCCCCAGGAGCGGCCGGAACCAGGCCCGATGCACCGATGGCCGGCGAACCTTGCTGAATCCCAGCGCTGTCGGCCATGATTCACACGGAACCCCGACGGGACCGCCGGCCCGGGAAATATTCGCTCTGCCGTCCGCTCTACTCCACAAGCGGATGACCAGACATGGCGCTCATCCTTATTTTCAATTTCTCACTGTAGGCCCATTTTCCTCCGCTAGGGGACAGAAATGGGATAGGCCAAATCCACTACAATTCAGAGGAGGTCGCAAAATGCAACGATCTGTAGCAAAATTTCAAGGTCAAATGTAATAACTATGCTAATAATGAGAACATTTCTGAGGCATATCGGAGCACACAGTGACTTATGAATCGTGGTAATTACATGCAAAATAAAGGAATAAGTGGAATTAATATTAATACCCAATATGTTATAGACTATTTAAAAATTGTAAGTGAATACCCATCTATACATTTGTTTATAGAAGAACGCCTTGTTAAAACCCCCGAAGGAAAGAAAACATGGTCTAGATAATTAGATGATTATTTCAGAAAAATAGGTTAAAGGTCAGAGATGACCAAAGATTAAAAGCTTTTTACCAATTTAATGTCAAGTTGAGAGGTATGGGTGGAGTAGAGAAAAACATAAGTCACAAACTATAATAAAACGCACGCACGCGCGCACGCACACATAAACCAAATTTATTTCAGTATTTATTTGGTCATTACATAACAGTACTGTAAAATGCTTGCATTTAAATGTTTTCAGCTGCAATTAAGTGTTCACGGCAAAAAAAACATACAATTTACATCCTTATGTGTTAATTCATTTATTCATGAATCACCATCGTGCCAGCGGATAGTTGTTACACTGTTCCTACAATATCGTCACAAGGTTACTGAGATGTTAATGGAGGGGCAGACAGTGGTTACTGTAAACTGTCTTCTATTGTGTCTGACTCCTCTGGAGCTTTTACAACCAGTATTTCTGGAAGTTTTGGTCTACCTACAGGAAGAGGTATTGGGCATTAGCCTGATACCACTAGAAAAGAATTAGTAAAATGCAAGAAAAAGATCATGTTAAAAAATAGAAACCAAAATGTTTGAAATTATTTTTTTCTTTTGAGAAAAAAGGTACAAGACAGATGACTAAATAGATTCCATTTCATTTTTTGTTAATAACACTACATACATTTATAAAGACCTTCACTGATTATAATTTAACCATTTGTGTGAAAAAGGAACAGCAACAAAACTCTAAACCCAGTTTGTAGCTGTTTTTTCTGCTAACTGTACAGTTTTTTTTAAGATTATCTAGACAACTTCCTAGCAAGCATTAGTCCTGTCACTGGTAAATCGAAAAAAGTAGACTACACTCTAACACCCTATTTACAGTATATTATTTATATATTTATATATATATATTTATATCACACTGGCTGTAATTATGACAATATATATATATTCATGAGCATCATTAGTGCAAGGCATGAGTAAGACCTGTAAAGAGTTATTGAAGTGCTGTATGTTTGTACATGTGTGTGTGTGTGTGTATGTGTGTGTGCGCGCGCGCGCATGTGTCGCTATGTGTAACAATGTATATTGGGAGAGTGGGACAGGAAAAAAATGTGTGCGCTCACTATGAAGTGAGGGAGAGGTGTAACAGACTGCAGGTGTGCGTGCGTGTGTATGTACAATTATGTTAAGGTCTGACAAAGTCAATGTAATGTGTGTTCATGTGCAAAAACTTTTCAAACACACGCGCACACGCAAGTGTGAGTGAGTCTATGTATGAAATCTGTCATCAGCGAGCCCAGGCCCAGTTTGTACACACTGACACACAACTGTGTCTAAAGCACTTCCTAAACAAGAGAAGATGACAATTATGATTCAAAGGTGATTTTGAAGCAGCCCTACATATTGCAACTCCCAACTCACTACCATCACCTCCGCTTTTTACCAGGGGGCAAACCCAGCAGCGGTCCAGCAACATTACCACAAGGGAAAAGGTAATCTGCATAAACTAAATCATCAAAAGACAGATAACCCAAGTATAACCACAAAGGGATGATTAACACACAATTTATGCAAGGACACTTCATCAGGAGATGAGAAGGTGGTGACACTGATGATGTGTACCTCAGAGACCCCTACGCCTTGTTTGAAGAAAGCTGGGTGGAACATATTTTTTATGCTGTGCTGCATTGGTCCTTGCAGACACTCAAGTCACAGAGTAAATACTGTGAAACATTGCACAATGCCACTAGGGACAGCTAGAAGCAGGCATGGCCCCAGAATGGAGCCTTTGAGAATGTACACTAGTGCTACTTTGGGTTTAGTGGGGGTAAGGACATGGATGGTGTGGGCAGGCAGAGGGAATCAGAGAGAGCGAGAGAATCCTAAAGGACTATAGTCCACAAATATTTTTTAACTTTAAGATAAAAGGGCCCAAGTGGCAAGAGAAAAGTGTAGAGCTTAGAGGTCCTAAAAGCTACACCTCTCTTTTGGTGTCCCTCTCTCGCTCTTGCTTTCCTCTTTCTTAGATTAACAAGCATAAACTCCTCTCTGATAGTCTTCTTTTTCCTGTGCTACTGCAGACAAATTTATTTGTCTATGTAGGTAAGTATAAAGGTTTGTGCATCTGAAATTTTGACAGAATTATAACAAACCATAAGTAACAAAATTATATAAAAAAAAATATATGAACAAAAACAGAAGACTGGTATAAGAAATGAAGTAGAGTCCTAAGCTATCCCACAAAAAGGGAAGTAACCACTTCCTCTAAATTAAACTCATATCTACACGTTGGAAGCAAGATGATGGAAGGCAGGGTGCGCTAATGTCCCTAATATCTGCTCATTAATCTATCCATAATAAATGATAGATGTAACAAGCTAGATAGCAGAAAGTAGGAAAGAATGGTTGGGAGGCTTAACCAGGTAGCAGCAGAACCATGATGGATGAAAGGAGGCAGGGCCATGTGGGGAGATCTTTGTTACTGCAAAAATAAGGGGGGGGTGCATCTTTTCTTGTATGCAGATCAGAGAATAGGAGATAGAGTACAACAAATTGCATTAGTAACTGTGGTGGCATTCAGGGCATCGGCCACATTAGTCACTGCTCTACAGGTTGGTTGGTGGGAAGGCGTTCTTTCACGTTAGTTACTGCAGCATGAAGCCTTGGCAGGCTGGGCAGCTTCTGTCAGGTCTACCCCCCGGTTCCGCCCACTATTGGCTCCTGCAGCCTGGGGCTCACTCTTCGGCAATCTCTTTGCTGAAGGGGAAAAAACAAACCACACTAAACAACAATAAAAGCAATATAAAATATAATACCAGTAGGAAAAATACATTTGGCTCTGGTACCGGTCTATCTATCTATCTATACACCTATCTGCATCACTCTACAAATACACTGGCAAAATATATGAATACAGTGTCAAGAATTACCCACCAATAGCCATAAATATCTCATTCACATTCATAGATGTCTTGGCTGACGTCTCCATAAAAAGTAAGCTGTTGTCATCGGCATAGGACTGGGCGTCCTGTCAACACAATGTAAACACCATCAGTTTTCCATACGCCCTCACACATGCATGATTCAGGGACTATGAATGACAATTAGATGTGGTATTGAGACTGCAAGTCCTGGCAGGGAAGAATAATGGAACTGATCACTTGTCGTGTATGTTTTGGATATAACAACATCAAAACAAAACGGAGATATCCATTAGAAGAAGGTGATCAGTACTCCCAGGAAATGCAAAACTAAGACACAGACACAGTTTGATTGGTTGCTCTGACCTGGAAGTCGACAGCTCTCTTGCTGGCTAGGTCAGCCTTGTTGCCTGACAAAGCAATGACTATATTAGGGCTAGCTTGTCTTTGCAGCTCCTTCACCCAGTTCTTTGCCCTCGCAAAGGACTCCTACAAATGGAAAAAAATAGTGTGATCTGTCAGTATCTTCATTTGATCAGTAACAACAAAAGATATTTCCTTTCAAAAACCACACATTTCATTTTCATGTCATGTTTTACACTTCTGAAGTAATCGGACATCATTTTGAATACATAATTATGGTAAGTATCAACTGCATGTTAAGTGAGAGTAACATGTTGTAAAATTGTATAAAGAACTTAGTCAGGGGTGATTGAACATGCCTCGTTTGTGATGTCATAGACCACGATTGCGGCCTGTGCTCCTCTGTAATACATTGGTGCCAAACTGTGGTAACGTTCCTGACCTGCGGTGTCCCATATTTCAAACTTTACTGTTGTGTCATCTAGACACACTGTCTGGGTGAGAAATGCAGCTGAAATTAAAGAATAAGGCAAAGGATAAGCAATATTTACACCAAACAATACTTTTTTACAATACTATGTAAACAATGCAGGTCATAAGTATATGAAAACAAAGCAATGTCCATTTTTTCATTATGTGAGACAAACACAATTTACATGCTACTTGATGGTACAACAAAATTGTACACTTCTCCAAATTCTTTTTATTCTAGAGCTTGGAAAATGTTATTGTATGGTGCTGTCCCGACAGCAGCAAAGCACCCAATTGGCTGTAAGAAAGGGCACCTGCCCTTAAATCCACGTCATTGGGCATTACCAACTGGTATCTCATGAAAAATAGCCAGGTTTGTTGATATGAAGCTCACCTCCTATCGTGCTCTCCTGGAATTCATGGAACTGACCCTTGACGAAGCGGAGCACTAAGCTGGACTTCCCAACCGCTGACTCTCCCAACAGCACCAGTTTAAACTGACAGATCTTGTTCCCTGCATTGGGTCCATTGGGTCTTGTAGCTCCTCCCCGATTGGCCATGACCTAGTCAGATCCCCCGGTGCTCTGTTTGCCAAACCTCACTATCAGGACTTCTGCTGCAAGAAGCAAGAGAACAAATATGTTTACTAAGTATCAACAAGAAATAAACATGTGTTGAACTTTGTTCAGAATAAACGTTGCACATTGGACCAATCCAGATGTATAAAACAATGACCAACATCGGCTGATGCTTATGTGATTGCCAATATAGCATGCATTCCTACTACTGAGAGTAATCATTTTGTTCAAGCAGTTAGTGGTGGTTAAGTAATGGGTAATATCCAAAGGGAATTAGAAATATAGAACTTGATCTGCAAAGCCCATCACAACCACACACAGTAACATAAAGCAAAGGAAGCCTTGTCAAGGACCAGTTGAGTTCTACCCACCCACATTATTTGAGTGTTTTACAGCTGCAGGAACTTCTGTATAGATACATGCCATGCATTCATGCATTGCTTAGTAATTTATTTAGGACTGAACTGCTGACTAATTTGTATGCAACAGATGGCTGTTGTCAGGATAATCATAGTCTATATGTCCGACTTGCATGGGGAATTTGTCCTGAGCATGATCTCAATCTCTGTTATAATAATACAACAGACACATTTATATTTTTTTCCTTTCATCTCCCTGCCCAGTCACCTCAAAAAATCCCTTCATGTGACCACATGTACTGTGTCTTGTCCTGTGCATTATTATTACCATTGTGTGTTGTGTTTATTTGTATTGTATTCTTCTGTTCTCCTTCTCATGCTGTATCTGATGCTGGTAACTTTAATTTCCTTGCGGGAGTCATCCCAAAAGGATTAATAAAGCCAAGTCTAAGTCTATCTGTGGAATCTCCCCGGCTATTATGACTTCACTGGGCACCCCCACCAACTCCCTTATCCAGGAGATATATATTATGCTTACTAACAAATACTTTATCATACTCATATGCTATCTAATGCAAAAACGTATAATGGTTCTGTAAAAAAAAGCTATCTTCTTATCTATCTTGTTAAGCATATTAGTGACATGTTTGTTAGCTGATGTTGTTCTTTGAGGTGATCCTGGCTTCTATGGTGAATTTTGAGGCCACAGTTTAGCCTAAGCCTGTATGTGTGTAAAACTTTGACTTATGTTGCAATACCAATAATAATCCTCTTGAATTAAAAACTCTGCAACCCAAAGCCCATGAAAGGGACTAGTGAGATCGTTCCCGATGTAGCTAGCTAGGTCAGACATGTATGCTTATATTAACCAAGAACATTCGACAAGAAATAGCAGGCAAGCAAGAAGAAAATACGCACGCATAAGAAACTGCTCGGTAAAAACAGTAACTGCGTTTACTCAGTCGCACGACAGGAACTGTCAACAAACGCTGCGCACTGCAATGCTCACAAAATATTTGAATTTGACTGTCGTTAGTTGACTGTAAACACAGTTGCTTAGCTGTAGTCATGTATCAGTTTTGATGTGAAAGGGACACACTATTTTCCAAATTGTTTTTGTTGTCAAGCTAGTTACTTGCTGTTAGCGACCATAGCTGGCCAGCAGTATCCCCAACCACTTTATGAAAAGAACATAAAATGACAGGTTCAGCTAACGTTACCTAAGCTAGCTAGCTAGCTACTTAAAACAAATACGATGGGTTAACAAGCTAGTCGTTGTATTTCGACACAAGATCAAACTGAAATGCTATGGTGGTTGGACCAAGTTATTAACGTTAACGTTAGCCAAACACTGAGTTAACAAACACGTACGTTCGCTTGCTAGCACTGTTAGACCGGATTGCATCAATTTAGCTGTTAGCTAGCTAGAAATCAGAAAGTCAACCCTCATTCAGCTTGCTATACCACACATTACTAGCCACTTTCTAATGGCACCACGTCAATATAGAAGAGTAACAGCTGGACATGGTAAAATGTGACAAAGGCCTGTATTTCTGCATTCCCTTAGCTATCAAACATTACCGACATTAGCTAGAGGCAGCTAGCGACAGCGCTAGCTAACGTAGTCCCCGATGAGCGTCAGCCTGTCAGCCAGCTGGAAACCACACCACTTGTCGATTCATGTCAAATACATTACCTGAGAGGTAGACGATGTTTTGAACTTCAAATACCACTGCTGTAGTATTTACACACGGAACCCGGGACACTGTGGTGGGGTGGTGTTGGGAAACAAAAAAATAATCCCGTCACGTCTCCTCCTTTCTTTCTTCTCGCAACTTCCCCTAGAACCAAAACACAAACAAGCTCTTCCGCCCCCCGTGCCACGTCACACAGCAAGTCTGCCCTACAAAAAGGAGTTTCTCATCCAAGTAGCTAATGTTACCAATACAACTATAGATGTTTTATTAATGGTAATTTATGTTATGCTAATAAAACTAATCCACTGAATATTGTTATGGGCTTACTTTGTATACAGCCTACATGATAAATAGGCATTTTTTTTGCGTAAATGTTTTGAATATATGGTAAACCTATATATTTAAATAATATTGCATTGTTAACAGACACATTTATATACTTATATATATATATACTTATATTTATATACTTATATATATATAGCCCTAAGGAAAGCCTAGGAAAAATATAGGCTACACCCCTTAATGCTGTTTGTATATAAGGAACAAAACTGAAGCAGGTGGGAGACAAATAGCATGGTGTGTCTATAAACAGAGATATTATGCAATATTTGTAGATATGGCCAGTTTTGTTACTGTTAATTATAATAGCAACCATACAACTGGTCTCAACCACCTTTTTGGCTTGGCTTCTGAGAAGGTTATTGTTATGACATATTAAAAAGAAAACTCTGGGAATGTTCCCTCAAGGTTCCCAGAAGGTTATTCTTGAAAGAACAAGACAGGCTCTAGGAAATGTTACCTGAAGATGATATAAAAGTTATTATATAAAACGTTTAGAGAACCTCTCATTAAAGGTTCCAACTCCAGACAGTTATATTTGTAAAGCTTAAACGCACAGTGTAGTTCAGATTGAAAGAACAAATTTACAGATGTTAGAGTACAGTATACTGTGTCATACATTATTATACACTAAACAAAATTATAAAAGCAACAATTTTGTTTTTAGCAAAGGAGAAGTGCTCACATTTGTGTGCATAGAAAAAGTCTTAGATCTTTGAGTTCAGCTCATGAAAAATGGGGACAACAAAAAAGTGTTGCATTCATAATTTTGTTTAGTGTAGTTGGGCATATGGCCCATGCTGCTAGGCCAGAGAAAATGAACACTAAAGGGAAATAACCCCAGAAGATATGACAGTATTGATATTTGCAATAGCTTGAAATATGTATAATTATATAGGCCTACATTAAAACAAAACAGTGCCAATTCCGAAATAGTTGACTGAGTGATTGTTATTCAGCGTATGTAAAAACCTAATGATTTATGTTAAACTTTTGACCTGGGGTGATGAGAACACCGGTTGGGAACCTGTGATTTAAAGAATAGGAGGGAAAATGTGATGTCTGAGCAGCTCTAAGACAGAGAAAAGGGGAAGCGTAAGCATTTTTTCACAGCTGGTCACATAATCTAAAACATTGTGACTAAAGGCCCCTGTATCAAGAACAACATGTGTTCTCTCACTGGCCCAAGATAAGATCATGCTTAAAATGTATCACGTAATTTGAATACATATTTACACAAATAGAAAGGATGATTTGAATGAACACCCATTTTACAGCTGGCGGCAGTCAGAAGATAACTGTAGTATAATAAATAGCCAACAGGAGGCGGTAAAACAAGATTATTCTCGGAGTTTAGCGAAGAGAAGAAGAAGCAAGCTCCGCCCTCCTCTGTCGTCTCTTCCGGTTAAGGCCATATCGGCACGCTTTATTTATTGCGGAATATATATTTGTATCTCTTGTCAGTGATGTGGCCAGTATTATGACAGGGACATCATAACACGTTGTTTATTTAACGCGCGTCAGTTCAGTATAGCTCACAAAGATCACCGCTGAACAAACTGAGCAGCATCCAGTCATGGAGGATGAGATAGTGGAAACACCAGAGGAGCAGCTGGCAAAACAGCACCGCAAGGAAAAGAAAGATATGCAAGGTAGCTAATCTCAACTGTTTTCACCTTCTCTGTCATCTTATTTGCATTTCAGGTGTTGTTTTAATATATTCGAATTAAGCACAATCAATGTTATTTTAAAGGAGAAAATGACTGACAGTGTTGTCATTTTTGGGTATTTGCCAGTCCATGTGTCAGCTGCTGTACAGATCTCCGTGAATCTTAATGGGCTGAAACTTTCAAGTTTCTTATGCCAATCACCTGAGCTCCAAACATTGATGCTATGTTTTTCATCACCTGTCAAAAGGCAAAATAAAAGCTGTGACATCATGGCGTAGCCAAAAGATAAATGTTATACACTGCATGCTATGTACGCTAAACTGTTTTTGGGGAAAAGGTGCAGTTTTCTGCCAGACTGCCACATATGATTTATGTTTTAAAGACATTTTCATTTTGATGTTTTTAACCTATAACACTGAAGTAGATTGATACAATCTGTGAGTGTATTCTTCACGTTGATCATCCTGGTCATTTAATTTATTTTTAACCTTTCCGAACAACATTCAGCACCAGCTGAGTGTGAGCAGTCCTCTGTTGTTAGTGGTTAGGCTTTATTGAATTACTGCTTTGTCAGACAGTCTGCTCTTCATTTTCAGCTAAAATTCAGAGCATGAAAAATGCAATCCCCAAAAATGACAAGAAAAGGAGGAAACAGATGACAGAGGAGATTGCCAAAATAGAAGCTGAACTCAGCCAGAAACATGTGGAGGAATTGAGGCAACTCAAATCTACCAATGACACAGAGGTAAATGTCTTCAGACAACTGACAAATCTCCTGGCTACGCATTAAGATTTTACATCTAGAAACATGGCTGCCTATTTGCTGCTGTATTGAAATTTCACATAGTTTCTTTTAATCGGTTGGGAGGTACATTGTAAAAGAAGACAATGTGTACTGCACAGAATGCATTTTTTTTCATATTTGCATCTCACTATTCATGATTATATGAAGTCTATTAGATAAACATCAATGTGCAACATAACCAAAGCTCACCTCACTTGATCTTAAAAGGTGAAAGAAGTGATAAATGGAGTGGAGACCATGAAGCTGGAGGTTGGTGAAGAAGAAAAAGGAGAGGAGGCCACACAGCCACGTTTAACCAAAGCCCAGAAGAGAAGGGTGAGAAACAGGTCCCATGTCAAATAGGACAGTTTTAAGTGCGGTTTACCCACTGCAATATAAGAAGCACACGTCGGGCTAATAATCTCTTTATTTACTAGAACTCCCATTCACAAAACACACCACTCTGAATAATAAACAAATGTCAGTACCTATGTAGCAGGTTATTAGGTAGTAATGTAGCAGATTATTCGGTAGTTTAATCAACCATCTGTTTGCTTTCAGTAATGGTTTCAAACACTAATCAAATGCATTTTATTGAAATGATCCTCTCTAGGACAAGAAGGCAGCCGAGGAGAAGGAGAGGGAGAGCAGGATAGCAGAGGCCGAGGTGCAAAACCTGCAGGGGGTGAGGCACCAGGAGGGTTTGAAGCTGGCTCAGAAACTTGCCCAGCAACAGCTTCAGATCAAGGAGATCTCTTCTGATGGCCACTGCATGTACCGTGCCATTGAAGACCAGCTGGCACAGCAATCAAAGGTACATATTTTATAGTATAGCTGTATTTTGAATACATAATCAGTGATGTGATAAACAAAAGTCTACACTCCTCGCCACTGCACTGTCCAGAGTTGTTAGAATTGAAAATGGCACAATGCTGCTCTGACTTTCAACAAAGTTCTACATGTTATTGCTAAATTTCATAAACATATTCTATTCTGTTTTGTTCTAGCCGGGGTTAGTCATGAGTGTGAAAGAACTGCGCTCCCGCACTGCTGAGTACATGAGAGGCCATGCTGATGACTTCCTGCCTTTCCTCACCAACCCAAACAATGGGGACATGTACACAGCAGGTAACACTTAGATCTTTTGTTTAGGTTCTCAGAAACTATTTGTCATAAGTATGAGTACATTAAAGACCAAAAATATTCAATATGACCTGTTAAGTGTTTTTTTAGAAAGTAACTATGCCCAGTATTCAAGTGTTTGTGCGCATTTTGGTTTCCAGATGAGTTTGAGAAATACTGCAGTGACGCGGAGCACACAGCAGCTTGGGGTGGACAACTGGAAGTAAGTTGTTAAGTTATGTCACAGAAGCACTGTGCTGTTGCTATTTGTGCTTTTTAATAATTGTGTTAATTTTCATGCATGTCTTTTCCCGAACAGTTAAGAGCTTTGACCCAGGTTCTTAAAATGCCAATGGAAGTGATCCAGGCCGACTCCCCGACTATAAAAATTGGGGAGGAATTTGATAGTGAACCCATCATCACCCTTGTGTACGTTGGGTATATTTTGTTGTTTGTCATGGATTCAGTTTGCATTAGCATAATTATTAAAAATATATACAGTTAAATTAGAAGGAAAATGTATAATTATGTACAAAGCTGAAAACATTACATGTAGTTGTCCATGAAGGACATAATGAATTGTTTTGGACTTAACTTCATATGAATGTTAAAAAAATGGATGACATCATGGCTATCACACAGCACACTAAAGCCGCTGTAGACAGAAAAACATTGTATAACTCTAATCTATGCATTGACAATATTAAATGACACATTCTAAAACAAATGTTTAGAATTTGGAAAGGTTTACCTCAGAACTCTTAACTTACAGAATATATTTTCCCATTGCAGCTATATGCGTCATGCCTATGGACTAGGAGAGCACTACAATTCTGTGGAGCGGCTAAAGGAGCCAGCCAATGTAGAGGAAAGCTGAGAGGCAGCTCAGTGCTGAGAGGCAGCTCAGTCTTGGTGTGACATAAACCAATGTGTGTAATGCAGAGTGTGTTCAAACAACCAAGGGCCCTAAATACAAAATGTATTTAGAGGGAGATCCCCTCCCCTGCTCCCCCTTTCTTTGAAGACATTGTTAAACTGAGGTTAACAGAGAATGTTGCTATTTTCAGAATGGGTTGAATGTCGTCTGTTTAGAAGTCAAAAGATATCAGTGCGGAGAGAGAAATCTAGTTCTGACAACAGTATCATTGTGCTTTTGAAAAATATAACATGGAAGGGAAATGTGTTAATGATTGTACACTGGACACCTTTTGTCTACTTCAATGACCCCAGGTTTCACTTCAGCCCATTTTAAGAAGCAGTGGTATACCACATACTGTTTAGCCAAAATGGATTTAAGAGCTGTTGTTCATTCATGTCATTCAAAATGTTAACAGAGGCACTGAGGGGTTGATGAACTCTTGTAGCATTTTTGGAATATATTGAATTGTGGAACTTGTCAATCATATCAATATTACATAAACACATACAATACTAATAAAGGGGGCATCACTGCTTTATTTTTAATATTTCTTATGAGTAAATATTCAGATTTTTACATGAATAGGGCTATTTTTGTTTTCAACATGAGACTTTTGAGAGATGGCCATTTTATTTCTTTAACTTAAGGCGATCATCGGGCAGCATGTGCACATCCATCAACTCTTTGCAGGTGTTTAGCAACAGGTGTTTGTTATCTGTACAAAAGATGAAGAAATACCTGTATGCTACTGACTCAATTTGTCTTAATTCTTTTAACCTAGAGAAGACTATCATATTTTGACCACAAATTTAGGACACAGGATAATTAAAATAGTTTAAAAATATGTCTGTCTATGGTAATGGGAGAGGGGCATAGAATGAAGATAAAGAACAAAACACACTGAATAATAAAAAGTTAACATATTAAAATCAGTACCTATATTTGCAGCACACACATATACATCAATACACACTGCAGCCGCATCAAAAGGTCTCCATTTTGTTCTACTCAGTTCTAGGAGATTTAGCTCGATTTATCATCACACTGAAGTACGTGGACACATCCTGCTATGCTTAGTTGTCACCACTAGAGGCCGCGACTGACTGACTGATCGTCAAGAAGCATTTTGTCGCCATGGAAACTTAAATGTGAGTGCTGCTTGGCGTTGGTTGTAGGAATGACGGAGTCAGTGGTGAGAGCTTTGTATGGCCGAGCAGCTTCTTTAAATCTGAGTTCAAAAAAAATAAACGCCGTTCCTAAGTGTGTTTCCAGATTACCAAACCTGTCAGTTCTCCTGTTGAACAACAACTCCATCAGCGCCCTGCCTGCCGAGCTGCTCTCTCTACAACATGTGAGTCTGCTCCGTTTGTTTGCTGGAAATGTTCCAAGGCAACTCTTTAAATCTTTTACACACCACGCAGATTTGTGATTAAATACTTTTCGTGTTGCAATGCCTTTAAGCTGGTCGAGCTGAATTTGGGAAATAATGCCTTCAAGGAGGTTCCTGCTGTTTTGGGCCATCTGGAGTCCTTGAAGAAACTGTATCTGTTCAGCAACCAAATTACAGTAGTGCCACCTGATGTGATAGGTAGGTTCACACTGCTCTGCATGATTAGCACCTCGGAAGATTTGTTAAGAAAACAAAGTTAAATTTGTCATTTATATTTTACAGATGGCTTACAGAACCTTGTTTTGCTCAATCTGAACCACAACCAGATTCAAAGACTTCCACCAGAAATTAAAAGGTACATTTATGGCACCATGTTATCCAAGAGCTTCATACTATTATTCATAATAGGCTCCGAAGATGACTACCAATTTAGGCTAAATTATTTCTATTGTTGTTTGATAAACTTGTTTTCCTCTCTCAAGAAATTGTCCAATGAAGCTCACAAAGGGGTTAAGAATAATGTATTTCTGTGTTAAAAACACAAACGCATAACTTGTCTTTTCCGTTAGTTTGAGTAGGCTTCAACATCTCAGTGTGCTGGACAATAAGCTGGAAGAAGTCCCTGTTGAGTTGGGTCATCTCACCATGTTGTCGGAAATAAACTTCACTTCCAATAATTTGTCCTGGCTACCTAAGCAGCTTTGTCAGTGTAAAGAATTAACCAAGTTGCATGTAGCCAGAAACAAGCTGACCAGCCTACCAGAGGTGCGTATTTGCGGATGTAATTAAAAAAATAATAATAATAATGTCACAGTACAATATGTCAGCTACATAATTAAACACTTACCTTACATTTCACCCAGGGAATGGGGGCACTGTCAAAACTTAAAGTTCTGGATGTGGCTGGGAACAAGTTGTCCATGTTTCCTGTTGAGGTAGGCCTACAGTATACAGTGTTAGCTAATTCTGCAGCACAATGCTGTGCTATAGTGACATTTACAAGATATGGAATAACGTCACTGCATGACGCAGGACATTGCTCTCTGTAGTTTCACCTGCTGTCCCTGAAGGAGCTCTACTATGAAGGGAACAGGTTTGTCTGCTGTGAGCCCATGTTGTCAGTGCAGAATGTGGAGGTGCTTACGTTAAAGGTAAAGTGTCACTGAAGTATAGCAGACAGAAGACTTTCTGTATTTGTAAGATATCTCACAATACGTCTTTGTTTATTCAGCAACATTGGCTTATTCTTTTTTCATCTTTGTTCCTAAGGAACTGGTTGCCAGATTTGTCTTGCGGGAAGACAGGAACAGATCCTCTCTGGTCCACAGGATGCTTCCCCACTATCCACTCCTGACTGCCTTGTTGGCTAATGTCAGCTGTTGTGCAGTCTGCTTGAACCCCATCCTCACCACCTGGCTGGAGTGTGTACATTTTATCAATCTGAAGAAGGTTGGTTTTATTGGATTATATTATTGTGTGAAAAGATTCTGTTAAATACAGGATTTAGGATGAATATGTAGCGTCTCATGTAGTAATTAAATGTGCGTTGTCATGTTTTATGTGTTACAGGTCATGAAAATGAGAAGTTCGCGGACCATTCCAGTGCGTGCCGTTCTTTGTTCATACAAGTGCTTTAATACAGATGGACACTCCTACTATGGTGTTGCTACAAGATAAATACTAGTTTATTAAAAAAGTATTAAACATGATCAATCACTATCCTGTCTAATTTTTTTTTACTAAAACCAAAGAGGTTGTAATTATTATTAACCTCTTTGCTAAAACTGTGGACACAAATATGTTAATACACAAATTTAAGGAGTTGGGAGGCAAAACAAAGGAAGAGGCAGAGGAGGCAGAGGACATATGCACGTTCCTGATGAGCCACACTTGTAGACCACGTTCTCAGTCATGGGCTTACAATGGCCGAGGCTGGTCGAAGGGTGCAGCCAAATGTGTCCTCAATCCTTCAGACTTTTTGTCGACAGAACAGGTATGTATTTCTAACAATAGGCACTGTACTGTAATACTATATACTTTCTGTAATGCTTTATACAATATTCCATTTGTATTTTACAATATACAGTAAGTAGAATTTACAGTAAACAGGGACATTTTATCTTACTCAATTTTGTGTTTTGCATTACTATATTTTTTCCACATAGGACGGCAAGACAACTTCACAGGGGTGACAGAGGACCCCTTTTCACACCAGAACAGGAGTATTTGCAGGCTATTTGCACCATGGTTGTAGAAAACAATGCCATTAGACTAAGGGAGATAAAGAATGCCATCATATTTATTATATATTGACAACATGACTAAGCAATTTGACTGTCTTATCCATACACAATGACTTATCATTCTGACGGCACTGACACGATTATTGATACAGATATTTAGTTTTGAGAGATGAACTAAGGATTTTACGCAAGAAACTGGCTTTTGCAGGTAATCCATGGTGTTTTACCATTTGTACGAATTGTTTTGAGAAATGCACTTACTGTTTTGCAAATATTGGGGAGAAATGTACCAAAGCGACTGAGAAAAACTAATATGGTGCTATGATTTCAGTATGTGAGTTTTTTGTCCTTAAAAACATCTCACAGATGTCATTTGACTCTCTGGTCACCAGGTGGCAGCCAATGAACATTTTTTGGATTGTACAGTAATATAGGTTTTAACTAAAAGCATGTTGAATATATTTATGCGGTTTGCCAACCATAGCTTTCAGACAATTCTGAATAATAGTAAAACACTTCAACAGCTGGATACTAGATACATGGTTGCGTTGCTACAACTGTTTTTCTTCCCGTTGGTCTGTTAGTGCAGGTATGTAATATCTAACTGGCAACCCTGTTGCAACTACACCATGTTTGTTTAACATGAACCCTACATGGAGGCTCAACCATTACAATTACATTTTATTTTAAAGTATTATATTTTCTATTGTGTTTTAATGAAAGGTGTTTGTATTATTATGTCCACCTCATGTATATCAGGGCAGGCTAAATAATGGAAACACTTCTCTGTACAATGAAATACAGATTTACAGTATCGTAAACTAAAGACTCCAAAATTATCATAACGTTGAGTCAACTACTCTTTAAAAAAGTTATAACAAAAACTGAACACTGTATACTACAAAGTATTTATTGCTGGACTGTTGGATTAGACTGCATTAGTGGTAGCTGGTGTATCTAATGAACTGGTGTATAGACCTAGTATAGTTATACATGCTGACAAAAAAATGTTACAAGCATATATCACCTACACATATGTTGTCTATGTAAATCTAGTGGGATTATAATCTCTTATCAATGCTGATCAAGTTGTACTGAGACTTCATAGTGAGACTTCCTTATCCCCATCTCCAGCCAGTGGCATCTGTTCCAACCTGAGAGAGAGAGAGAGAGAGAGAGAGACAAACTTCATTTCTAGCAAATTAATTTCCCATCCACTCCTCCAGAGCTTGCTAGCTCGTTCGCTGGCTGCTGCGGCCGCTGCTGCGTGTGTCTACTGAGTCGGAGCCTCATGCATAAGGCATCAGGTTTAATTGCAAACCCAGAAACTAATGACTTTGGACTGGTTAACAGCAGGGGAGCCATACATTTCAAGCAAACTGAATGAAAAATCAGCTCAGAGGAGAGAAAAAAAGGAGCCTAGCCCCTAATTGATGAATAATTGAAGCGGCGAGCTACAGGGCATAATTGTGACATTTTGTTTCAATCAATTTCAAAGTGGTGTGGGCGAAAGTGCACTTAAAGAGAAAAGGCAATGACAATGAATGAGAAAGAAAAAGAGAGATAGAGAGAGTGGTTGATGATGGACATAGACATTGGGTCTTCAGTCATTGCAGTGACATTTGTTGGGGCAAAAGGCCAGATTTATTCAAACTCATCTCCATCTCACTTTGTTGGCTTTTTGTCAAACTTCTGTTATGCCACTTTTCCTCTCCCAGCTAATGAATCTATATCCTTTTAAAATTATTTTTTGTTCATGTTCACTTACCTTACAAAGTCAATTTTAAAGCTACTGTACATTTACAGCACAGAAACACGAGGCAGCCATCTGTTTGAGTGGATGTGAATTCCTTTTCCAGGCAGCTTAGTTAGTTTAGTGTATACTCAATTAGTCTATGAGAGCATTTAGCCAAGTCAGCCAGTATGGTGGAACTAAACACCACACCAGTCTGTCTTGGCCTCGTTGGCATGGCTTTGGGGTCAGGCAGACAAAGAGAAGCAGACAGGAATACTGGGGCCACATCTGAGCTTATACATTTGCCCTTCATACTATGTACTTTAGTTTCATTTTGCATAAAGATTCTAACAAATATGGCTATAATGTATATGTACAATACGCAGCCCATCAATGCTCATTGCAAAAACATAAATAATTCTCTGCCATTCACATTGTCTCCAGTATTTGACAGCAGGACCAAGTATCAACAGAGTATAGGATCATCTCAAGATTAAATACCCTAATTCACTTTCTTGCAGATAGTTGTATGATATATATGTACAGGTGCTAGTAGGTAGATTTTGTTACCTCCCACAGAGCCAGGCTAGCTGTTTCTCCATTTCCAGTTTGTGCTAAGCTAACAGGCTGCTGGCAGTAGTTGTATTTACCATACAGACATCATTTTGGCAATGATCTTCTCACCTAACTCCTGACAAGAAAGCGCACAAGTGTGTTTGCCAAAACCTTACACGATTTCTATAAATCAAATTAAAATTCAACGTTCTTAAAATTGTTACATTACCCCTGGATAATTCCACTAGGTACCATCATATTGCCCATTAAATCCAACTCTTGTTTATTATAAATACATTTTGCTTAGTTACATCACTACAGACTTTTTAAAGTCTTATTTACCATGACTAAGATTACACAGACACCATTTTGTTTAAGGGGAAATTGTAAGGGGCGGCTGTGGCTCAGTGGTAGAGGGGTCGCCGGCCAATCGGAAGGTTGGTGGTTCGTTTGCATGTCGAAGTGTCCTTGGGCAAGACACTAAACACAGAGTTGTCCCTGACGCTGCGCCATTGGAGTGTTAGTGTGTGTGAGTGTTCATCTGATGATCACCTTGTACGGCAGCCTGAATGGTGAATGGTTCCTGTAATATGTAAAGTTATGTAGTTAAGACTAGAAAAGCACTTTATAAAAATAGAATATTTACATTTAAGCATAAATGATATAAAATGTCACCTCACATATTCCTAAATTGTTTTTAGGAGGTGTATGTAGGTCACTCCATTCTGCTGGCACCATGCTAATGGTTGAAAGACCAACAGTACGTGTTTTCTTTAACGCAGCAGATGTTGGGTCCTGAAGCTGTGGCGCAGCAGCAGCACCACTAGCTCAGTGGCCCCGGGACTTGTCTGTTGTCTGGGGTCTGGTGTCAAGTTTTATGCATGTATTCACACATACACACAGGGTTCTTTAACACACTGCAGAAAAGCAAATACAAATCACTCCACCCACTCTGCATTGATGACACATCAAGATAATTCTGCCCCTATCGCTTTGTTTTCATCATGTCACTTCACAAAACACATACAGACACACTTTTTCCATATCATTGAACTGTCCCTTATGATTGCCATATTCAGAGGACTCTGTGTTTTGTACAGAATATTTATATAAAAAAAAACAACAACAAAAAAAACATGCACAGCTTGATTGACATCTATGGAAATGAGGCGGTTGCATCCTCAAAGGAGACACCATACGGATGGGAGCAGCACACTGACGAGAGGCATCTACAAAAGGCGCTTGTAAATTCCTGACATGCCTAGCATATGTTAATGAGCCATTCTCTCGCTCTGATATAATTACTGCGAGGGGATATTGCCTTTGGTGTAAATATCTGTCTCGCATGGCATGGCTACCTCATGGGGGAGAAAAAGAATGACAAAGTAGCGGGTGCATACATTCTCATTTACCATTGGCAAATTCGCTCAGGATGATATATTGGGGAGAAGGCACCTTGCGTTTATTACATACCTCCTTTGTTAAACCGCTTTCTGCAGTCTTGTATCATTTGAGGGTATTTAGTCTGTCTTGTCATTTGGAGCACGCACTTAGGATGTCTTTAGAGGAGCTGATGGCTGCTTGAGCTCACATTGCATGTTGGAGCTAGAAAGTGACAGAACTAAAACCAGAACATAGGATGCTGGATGAAAGCTTTTATTGATGAAAATGTCTGTTTGCTGCTGAAGGACAAAAGGTGCCTTGTCTCTGTCTTTTGACTCTCTCATTGATTTTATATTCTACTCTGTATCATCAGATCTTAGTACTACATGTTAAGGCTGAATTTATCATTTGCATGGTCATCTGTGGTTGTCTATGAATCAACATTTTTATAGTATTACGTTTAAACAAGTCTGTGCAATGGGTTCCAGTAACAAACACTGCCTAGCATGATATCCCCACTGCAGCACTTTTACATCTATAGTCATTTTCAGAGATCCATCAAAGTCTAAATTGCGGTCTTCCCCTCAAAAAATGATTTGACACCAGCTCACCCTGATTTCTCCTCTCCTCGGGGCAACAGCAGTGGTGCTATTAAAATGAGAACATTGATTGCTGAATTAAGGGGCTTTTGACTGGAGAGAGAGAAAAACAGCCATTCAATAGTGAGCGGTAGTCCAGTGTCATAGCCAAGAGTGTGCACCACTCCAATCAGTAGAATCTATTGTTGTGCATCACTGCCCATGACAGATCTTGGTATCGAGCCACTGGCAGAGTACCAAGGTATTGTCTGGTTGATGGCTGCACAATCAATTTTGCTTCTAATGGCTGTGGGCACTAGGGGGCAGTATGATTCTCTGGAGCAGGTGAGGAGAGAGACGCACTGGTGCACAGCACACTGAGATATGCCTGATGAATCTAAGAGATAAAGCAGCTAATAAAAGCAAGAACAATGAGCTGTTATTGGAATTCAAAGCTTAATTGAAATCTAAGCATCAAATCAGAGCATTGTAACTCATGTGTGACTATTAAATCTAAAACGTGCAACCAAATGTGAGAAATAGGTGAAAGTTTGCTTGCACCCATTGATTCATATCAATAGAAAAAGAGATGACAAAGACACCAGATGTACAAGACAATAACAGCACCGTCTCTCATCACAATCAACACATTGAACAAAAGAGCCTTGATATAGATTAAAAGATGGGAAAAATAATCTAGGAAAGATGGATTTGAAGCATGGTAGACTATGACAATATTCTACAAAACAGCCACCCAGATGTACAAGTCTGTGTGAGTGTTCACACCACAATATAATATATAAATAACAGTTGGAATACAAGCAAGTAAACTGTCTGTCCTTTGAGGTTACAAGGAAGCGATGCCATTACCGAGGCATCCCTCATTAGGGTGAGTTTTGAGACAAGAGCCTGGCCGTCAGACCAGCAACCTCTCTCTGGCAGTTCTGGGTCAGCACCAACCACACTGCGAAACACCATTACCATGCTGCATTTGACAAAAAAAAATAAGACAAAAACAGTGCTGAAACTTTAAAAAAACATAAATCTTTAATCTTGAATGTCTCTGAATCTTTTCTTGGGTTGGGTAATGACAGGGACCGTGGAGAGGGATAACGAATCTGTGTTTATGTTTGGGAGAAAACGTTTATATATTAGGGGAACAAAACTGGATGGAAAATCAGCCTGGAACATCTTTTGATGTTACATGTGCGTTTTGATGCTTTCATCTTAAAATAATTCTTTGTGTGACATTCATTTTTATTAGATTTTGATATTACACTGTAGTTGACTTCTCTATCGTAAAAATGCAAATCCTCTGACTCATGCGAGTATTTCATACTTTCTTATAGCTACCATATTTGATTAATTATTCAAAACAACCTGGCATATGAATTCAGCCTGTCAGAAACACAGTGGTGAACCTGCTGAGTCTATCCTAAGAAGTCTTTCAGTTCCTGCTCTACACTACTCCATCATCACATATATGATTGACGGTGCACAATCTCAAAACCCAGTTTGAGGTCAAGTGATGGCCACTGGAGCATGCCCAGTATAGCAGAGCAGCAGGCGGGTGGGACACCAGGTAGCAGCATCTGGTCTCCGGGTTTTTCTAGAACACACACTGCCTGTGGCGCTGCAGGCTTGGCTGGTCAAACATCTGTCTGCGATGTGCAGGCCGGCTGGATGAGCAGACCCGCAACCCAACCAACCAGCCAAATGAGCTTCCTGCACAAGTAAATGTCCTTCAGGAATATGTGGGTTAATATCTCTGTTATCTCAATCCAACTCTACTCATTCTACTCAGAGTCATGCTGTCATTGTTTGTTCTTTGTTCTGCAGCATCCCTCCAGATAAAGACCACATCCTCTAAAGTTCCATGTTTAATAATGCTTCATTTTTGGTTTTGCAGATGGTTTTCCTCCAACTTTGCATAGTTCAAAAAGTAGCTGCTGCCTCCAGTGACAAAACTAAAACATGTGTATATTTCAATGACATATTTGTCTTTGTTGTCACAGTAAGATGCTGCATATATTCCTAGGTTGTGACAGTCAATACTTAGCTATATAAAAAAAAGTCCTTAGTTGCTCAATTGTATTTTCTAACCTCTCTGGCCAATATGTTTACTATTTCAAGCACACCTGTTTTTGTAAACAGAGACATTGACACAAAGGAATTTCTTCAGCAAAATGAATGTGGACACAGACACTCGTTCATGCGTTCATACATAGTTAAGAATGTATATTCTAACTTTTGTTTGTATATACACTTGAACAAGAGTCTAAAATGGGCCTGGAACTAATGATTTTTTTCATTGTTGATTATTTTCTCTATTAGTTGTTTGGCTATAACATGTCAGAAAATGGTAAACAGAAACGGAAAATATCCACATTTAAGAAGCTGGAATCAGATGATTTTTACCTTTTCATAAAAAATAACTCAAACCGATTATCAAAATAGTTGGGGATTAATTTAATAGTTGACAACTAATTGATTCATCTTTGCAGTTCTGAGCTAAATGCTAACATCAGCAACATGCTGATATATATGATATAGCATATATAATGTTCACAAACTAAGTCCCACGTGTTTAGCATGGAAACATTTCCTAATTAGCATGCAGCGCTGCTGCTCCCACCACGCGCATCACGTGCTGTACGTAGGGCACCAAAAATAGCCTATTGAAAAATCATATTCATAATTATTATAATGACAATATTATTTTAGTATAGAAATATTATGCACTTTTTCAGGCATGTACTGTATATCACAAAACAGGCAGAACAAGAGATATATTTATCTGCTCAAGAAAGTACACTCAACTTCCCAAGCTCTCTGTGGGTGCCCTTCCGTATCTCAGTGGTCTGTTGGATTGCACCCAAGGGGGTAAGCCTATCCTCTCTAAGCGAAGCCGCCTATGGCGCCATTTTGATGCTACCCAGCCATCATCGCCGTTAGCATTCCATTGACTGCCATTAATTTTGGCGCCACTTAGACAGCGAATAACTTTACATTTGAAGCGTTTAAAGACTCCATTTGTCCGTTGTTTATTTATAAAGAAACACAACAATGTATAAAAGGTTCCATTATCTTGTAGCTAACGTTATGGCTCCGTAGCAGACGTTTTTGTAAAAATAGGCTAACGATTGTGTCATAACCCTGTACAGTATAGTACAGGGTAAGCTTACATACAGTTTGGACTTACATTAGCTGTTTAGGTTTAATTACTAATGCATTAGCATTTTAGTTAGCAATAATTGGCCTGTGCCTATGTTATCTCCTAACATGTACCTATGCTCTTCCACTCTGTAAGATTGGTAATGCTTGAGATTTCTCTTGGCACAGCTACCAGTAGATTCACAACTTTCAGACACGTTGCTCATGTCACATCTACGTTATCAAGCTCAGTTGGAGGCTGCGCAGTAACGCTCAGCTATCACTGGAAAAGAAAGCTTCTAATATCCTTCACTGGTCTCCGTCCAGAACAACGGGATCTGTTGGTACATTTCTTTAACTGTCTATGATTGCACCTGATGAAGTTTTAGCTAAGTCAACTTTTTTGGAAATGTCCTTGAAAAGACAGCAGTCAGGAGCCCAGAAAAGAAAGAACAAACTGCGAGATGATGCCCGTGCATCACTTGCAGGTAAGTCTATGTTTAATCATTCTTAAATATGGGAAATGTGCTGCTAAGGTAATGGTTAGCCTATGCATACACTTCAAACTAGCTGACGTTATTGCTAATGTTAGCAAACTCAAATATGTTATATCTTAGGTGCAAGCTAAATTGAGATTTCATTGTTAAACATTAGTTATGTATTTTACAAGTAACTGATGCCAGCTAGCTCTTACTTTACTTTAGATATTGAGCAGTAGTTTATGATTTATTTTGACATGACGGTGGTCAATCCCTTCTCAGTAACAGTTAGCAGTCAGTGCACAAGGTAGGCTAACAATTCATCTTGCTTCAGACCATTTATTACCGTGTAGTGTGCTACTAATTGTCTTTAGTCAGGCATTAAGCAAAGTTTACCTAGCAGTGTCACTTGAGAACGCATATTTTGGACATATGGAATGCATAATAAATGCAGTAGAATTCAGCAGAATGTAGGCTACTTGTCTCTCACACAAACTGGGTGAGGTGTCAGATGTGCAGTGGGACAGAAAATGGCTGTTGATGTGATAAAGGAATTATGCTTATGGCACCAAAATAGCTAGCAGCGGTGCTGTTAGCATGTAACACAAGGTACAGTTGGGGCTGATGAAGAATCACACAAAAATGTCACCCTCATGGTGGCACTAGAACAGGTCAGCAGGATTGCCTCCTCTGGGGACCATGAATGACTGTACACAATTGCATGGCAGTTTTTATAGCTGTTGAGATATTTCAGTCTCTGGACCAAATTGGTAGACTAACAGATCGACAAAAACAAAGTGAAAGCTGCCCTTAGCTCACTCCTCGTTTTAAATCTTAATCATTTTAATGGGTCTAACTCCCTGTCCATCTTTTATATACAATTAACTTAAAATTCATAGGTTACAGCAGCGTAGGTAGAGAAAGGAGTTATTATTTCTATGTTCAGAATGACAAGGACCTGCTGTGAATCAAGAGGCAGCTATCGTAACCTTGCCAGGATAATTGAAGAAACTTTGCTGGCACTGTCACGTCAATCAAGCATTCATGTGCTGTCTCCCTGTGAAGAGAGGTAAACATTTCCAAGATAATTAGGAGAGTGTTCAATTTGACAAAAGGCAACTATTTGCATGCGGTTTTAATGAATCCAAAACAATCTGTATGGGACGTTGCTTTTGTTTAATTTGCACATAAAAAAGTAGTGCCCTCAAGAGAATTACTTTTAACATTGGAGGCGCAGTTGCATTTGTAGCTTATCAAATGCAAAATGTAGTTTACCTTTTTCCTGTTGCTATAATATTTTAACTGAGTGACGCCAATAGGAGTGAAAACAACAAAAACATAACGGCACAACACTTCACACAGCTCAGACCAACAGAAAAGAGCAGCATGATGCATCACACCCGCTTGCCCCCTTCCAATCCAGCCTTGCCGACACCAGATGGCTGTCTCTCCCACAATGCCGTGCGGTCGCAGATGCCAACAGAAGAGGTGACAAACACTCTGCAGGTGTCTGTCCCTCTGCGTCTGTGGCGTGTGCGCACGCTTGTGTGTGTGCGTGTGTGCGATGGACAAAGAGCATCTTTCTTGCAGGGAGAGGAGAGAGTAATTGATAGCAGAGGACAACCTGCAGGAAGGAAGTGCCATCATATACTAAATGGATGGGTTGGCACAGACTTGCACAAACTGTTGGGACAGATGTAGCAGAAGTCATCATTATGGAATCTTATATATTAGCATGTTGAGAGTTGAGAGAATGATAAGTGAGGCTGGTAAAAAACATTTTGTGCTTTCTTTTTTTAAAGATTACTTTTTGGGCATATTAGGCCTTTACTTTTATAGGACAGATGAAGAGATGAAAGGGAGAGAGAGGGGGAACGACATGCAGCAAAGGGCCGCAGGTTAGAGTTGAACCTGTGGCCGCTGTGTTAAGGAGTGAACCTCTAAATAAGACCGCAATGCTCTACCGGGGGCCTGTTGCACGAAACTAGGATAAGAGATTAAGCCGTGATATTCAAGTTATCCTGGATGAATTTAGCTTTGACTTGGTTGCACGAAACCAGATTGAATTAAACCCAGCTAAGTAACCATGGAGATTTATTCTTTGTGGCTAGCCTGGTCCAGAGCAGGCTAACAGCCATGCTAAGATTCATCCTGGAGTCTCATGTGTCAAATCAGCTGCCGTCTGATCCAAAATAAACGTGTGTGTCTTCTTTATGTGTTCTGCTTTATTTTTATTAACATGCATTAGCCTACTTGTCACTATTGTTGTCGCGAGTTTGATTTAAACCCTACTACAGTTGTTTAGATGGTTAGAAATGGTTGCAGTGGCACCCTGATGCGGAGTGGGACTTTTCCCGGTGGGACGGTACTGTTTCGAGGCTGCCTGGCGTACGGCAGTCAGTCAGTGTCCACTCTCTCTGTAAAAGTAGAGATGAGCAGCGCAGCGTCCGTGGTCTCAGCTTCAGGTTACAGGACACGCTCAGAAGATTAAATGTGACAATATTAATGTAGCGATATTCACAGATGATATTAATGTAGCAATATTCACAGATGATATTAATGGCAGACTAGTCAGAGACCAATACATTCATGATTCATTTTCTTGTTGCTTATCCTTCTCTAATAAAGGAAAGTTTGTGTTACTCCTTAATATGTAGGCCTAATGTTTTTTATTATAGCTTACATTGGTTTCATAACCTTCTCAATTAGTCTCCCATCCCTGGACCAATAACGTGGCCTATATACAGTACGTATGTAGTGGAGTTTACATTCATCACACCGGGAACACCACAATGTTTATTAATCTTTTTATTTTGGTGCGGTCTCTTGTCAGAAGAATAAACCATGAATATTGTTTTACAAATGCTCACAACGTGTACTGAAGTCACTTACTTCTTTTTCTAGTTGTTGTCCCTTTCTGATTGTTCTGCATGAACATTAATTGTACAAATAATTAGATATAGCTTATAGAGATTTGTCCATATGGTTGTAAAACATGTTCTAGCGTTGTGAATAAGGGTTTGAAATTAAGCCTAGAGTCATTAGGGTCCATTTCCCAAGGAACATTATTCCCTCTGCTCACTTTTAAGGCAAAGGTTAAATAATAATACATTTTATTTATATAGTGCTTTACATGGTAGGCTACTCAAAGACACTTTACAGTAAAACCAGCACATTTATCACATAAAACAAAAACATGAAACTAGCATATTTAATGCAATTAAAACACAGTGTAGCCTACAACTTTGTAAAAATGTGGAGTGACTATAGGCTAAGTAGATATTTTTACATCCCTACACATTCACTCGGGTCCGCTATGTTGGGCTTTTTCTTGCCGTTTTTGCATATTCTTCCCCTCCTCGTTACTTTCCATTAGAAGCTGCTGCTCATTGGGTGAAACATATTATATATATTCACAATTCAGTAAATCTGTGATTGATACCGTGGTCTATGTGAGAAAGCCGTGAACGTGCACTTATCCCAGCTATCTACACCTGGCTTGACATAGCTTCACCTGTTCATCCTGGCTCGGCAAACGTGCAACCAATTAAGCCGCGATGAGCGGACCACACTAAGTCAAGCTGCGCTTTTTCATTTATCCTGGATATCTTTATTCTACTTTCGTGCAACAGGCCCCAGGTGAGTAACCCAGGCGCCCCTTTTGTGCTTTTTAATGTACTTAAAAATATCACACTTCTAGCATCCATAACAGTGCAAATATACTGTATGTAACACTGCATTACTTCATACTGCAATGTAACAATGTTTTTGGCTCCACTCTGCAATCTGTTCCCTTTTCCCTGTGTGTTGGACAGGCCAGGTGTGGTGGTTGGCAGGGGCTAGCAAAG
The DNA here is from genome assembly GCA_026937815.1 of Etheostoma perlongum. Lineage (NCBI taxonomy): Eukaryota > Metazoa > Chordata > Actinopteri > Perciformes > Percidae > Etheostoma > Etheostoma perlongum. The sequence continues at coordinate 14,565,075 of CM049384.1, read as the reverse complement.
CCAGGTGAGCAAGCTGCTGGCCAGGTGCCCTCCAGAGACGTACTAGACTGACCAGATACCAGATGGCTGTGGAGCACCAGCAGGCAGGCAAGCACACCAACACACGATAACACACAGATACTCATGCAAGTGGACCGCCTCGCACACACTCTATAAACATGCCGTGCACACACAGACACTCTGTCGTGCTACATAAAAAGGAGGGCATTAGGAGACATTGCAGGCCTCCAGTGAGTTCCAAAGTGAAAAGCTTAATGTGTTTTTACTGTACTTCTCTGCCGAAGTCATTGCACAACACAGTGCTATTGCTCGACTTCAGAGCTCACATAAATGTCACTCATAAAGTCTGAAGCTTGACTACATTGGGATGAATTTTTAAGCGTCTACTCCAGTTTTAGTGCTTAAATAAATAGGTTGGCATGTAGGTGAAACTACTTGTTGAAACTTTGGCCTACAGTTTAAAGTGATATTACACACAAAGATATTATGTTTTTCTGAAAATACTGTACATCTGAAAAAATCTTTTAACAATTGAGTTGTAAGTGGATAATAATGCTATACTGTGTCTAAAGTGGATTAAGGTTTTTGTCATGCTGTACATTTCTATGCAAATTTAATCTTTAATCTTTAACTGTTACATTCACTCACCTGCTTTACTGAGTAAAGTAAGTCACTGAGTAAAAATGAGTTTAGCTACAAGTCACGTTTTTTTTTCATCATATGAAAGTTCTCCAAGCATACTGTATGTAAAAGCATAGTATTTGCATACCAGTAGTTCATCATAACTAGCAGCTCCTCCACTCCACACAGCCGCCCACGAAGGTGCTGTGAAACCATGGGTTAATAATCTAGAGCTTTAAATTTCAGCCCAAACCCGATTAGCCTGACTCTCTCTGAGGTATGGCCTAAATTGGAAAAATATTTTTTGGGTTGCATTAATTTAAAATTAATCAAAAGGAAATTTTTAATGAACATAGAGCATTCTTCATCTGATGTTGACATGGTTTATGTTAAAATGTGTCTACATTTAACAAATTGCTCTTACTTCACTAACAAGGTCATTTTAAATAGTGAACCTTTCTATATTATAGTAGTAAAGTTGAGTTTGGGGAAGGTAAAGTGGAAACCACACACCAAGTGGAGTTATTTCAGCGAGTTTTACAGCTTAAAATATTCCATTCTAGATTTCATTCTCTCTTTACCCTTGCCAATATATCTGAGGCTAAAACTCATGCCAAGACCTTTTCAGGCTGATACAGTCTCAAGAACCTGTTTAAAACAAATTCCATCTAGACTCACAGTAGCAGCCAATTTCATGTGTTATGGAAGCAGTTTGAGACCTGAAACACCATATAGCTGGTTGTAAAACATACATGCAGTGTATAATATCCAGCCTCCGACAGAAACAATGACAGCCATTTCTACCATATTAACTGACTGTTCATAAATCACACTTGTGAGGCAGGCCGTAAGAAGATGGATCGGCCATCTGTAAATATTTATTCAGCATCTCTATAATTAAACAGAGCCAATGCATCATGTCAGCCATACATGTCTGATGACGGAGGCTCACACTCAGAATACACACACTGAATAATACAGTGTGGAACAGCTTGGTCAAACATTTGTTGTAGATTTGAAAGAGAGGCAGTGAGACAGACAGTGAGAGGATAGAACGTATTAGAATAGTAAAGGATGGACTTCCAACTGCAAGATGTCACTTGAAAAAGAGTAATAGCAGAGATGAAAACAACAGATGAAATGATAAATACAAGATGATGCAGGAGAGAGAGGAACAGGTGAGAAGGATGAGCTGCAAGAAGAGATGAATCCAAGATGTCAGAGGAAAGAGAGAGAGAGAGAGAGAGAGAGAGAGAGAGAAGGTATGATGGAGGCAAATGTTACATGATGGTCTGCCAGTAGCTATTTGACCCCATTAAAGAAATTAGTTGGAGCCAGCATTCACTGGGATCTAATCTACCTACTTTTTGGATATTACCATTTGCAGGAAAATTAAAGCTGTATTGAAATGATCTTAAATTATGATAAACCCATGAGCTCAGTATATTGTGTGTGTGGGAGGCAGAAGTTCTTTGACTTGGCTAGGATATTTTGTGGGTCTGACTAAAAGTCGCAGGCTAACAAAGCAATTCTTAGCTGGCCGAGTTGTTCAAAGAGTAACTGAACGACTGGAGAAGCTGTAGAGTTCTAAGTCAAGTTCCACAGACAAATTAGGCTTTTACTGTTTTAACCCGTGTCTTTGGTTGTTGATAAAGAGGTTTCCTTACAATACTGAACATAGCTCCTTTTCAAAAGTGAAAATGGAACTCTAATCTTCCCCTTGGTCTTATGTTAGAGTGAGCCCTTTTTGTACACTAAGATAAGTCGCACAACACAACAGGACTCATCAAAAGTGAATAAGGTCACTTATCATCAATAGAAGTGAACAGGACTCAAAGTTTCTGTCAAGAAACAGTAGAGTTAGGGTTGGTTTAGCCTGGTAATGGAAACAGTATGGTTGAAAACCCAGTAGTTAGACAGAGGTCAGTAGTACATAGACCACTCATGTCCTGAATGCTGCATTAAGCAAGTTTAGACCAATGCAGGGCAAAAAGTAGACTCTAAAACATGCCTTGATGTATGAGCTCAACAAAGACATTAATTGATCCATTTATTTGTCTCCACAGACAAATTTGTCTTGGACCTTCAAGAGTGATTTCATATCCCCTTTAGAAATGATCTAATGTATAAAACATTCTAGCTAGCCATGTCCTGATTCCCCATTAATTCTGCTGAACTCTGGATATAAACACTTAGGACTACATTAAGTTGCAAACACACAACTAACACCCCCAATGTTGAACCCAAAGTAACAGCCTTGACTAACACTAAGTTTAGGCCTACTTTAGGTTGGTTTCGTATGTATAAATGTCTGTTGCTGCGACATGCACACATCTTCTCTGTATGGTCTGTTTGTTCAGTTTGCTCATTAGTATGCAGGAAGTGTCTGGATTTGATCCATAAGGGAGCTGCCATTTCCGATCTGAGACATTTCACGCAGATATAGAACAATGTTGCAACCTCCCCCTGGTCTCCAGACAACCAACCCCAGACAATCTTCATCCATCTTCCATCCCTCTCACACTAATCAAATTTGTGTGCCATGGGACAGCAAAGAGGTCCCATGTATATTTCAGCAAAATATCTCAGTCAATATGCATTGCAAAACAAAATGTGACATTTAGAATGAAAAATGTATTTCACAAACCAAACCCTTCACCAATAAAATAGCTTTTAATCAAGATGATGGCTTGATGTCCTGCGGTGCTTCTATTACATTTAAACGCCTTTATTAATAAATAGCATCAGGAATAAATTCATTTTATACTGTCCACAGGGACAACCTCATGAAGTGATAAATATTCCAGTGGTCCTGTCATGCTTTCTTCATCTCATTAATATGAAAACTTTATTTCTGACAACTAGGACAAGCATAATAATATTCTCTCCTTCTCTATTTAGAACTCAATGTGGTATGTATTGTTAATCCATTTCAATTTAGGACTTCAGGAAACTAATGAAGCCACCTTTGAAAGAATTAGAGGTACTCTTATATATAATTTTAAATAAAGTTCTGTGGTTGTAAACAATGCTTATATGTGTATATCTTCTGAAGGCCTTGCACACAATCTGATACAAATGTGATTAAAAGTGTTGAATTGTACTTATCTGTGTTTTACATCTACAAACACATCAGCATTATAACGTTCAGAGTGATATAGTTCATAGTAATGCAAAGAAACACATATTCCCAACCCAAGTAAGTACTGCATTTTAGACCCAATCACAATGTTTTTTTTTACAATAATTTCCAGGTAGAAAACCCCTGCTTATTTACAATTTAACGGCACTGAGAAAACGAGGACAAGGAACAACTGGATCTACTCTCATCTCATTTATCTAAACTGCTTGTTTGCTTTGGTTTATCAGAGATGCGAGCAAAGCAACACAGATCAGTAAAATAAGCAAAGTAGAAACGTCAGATAGGTTGGACCTCCAAGTCTAACTGAATATTTTTTAAATGGTACAGTTACAACTGAAAATGACAAACGAAATAAACAAGTTTGCTGATTTCATATTTTTCAGCAATTCAAAATCCACTGCTCTTTGTCCACTCAAAGTTATTTTTGTGTTAGTGCAACGCCACGATGATTCAGTCTATACATAGAAGATGACATGTTTCATGTTCACTAATTGTGTATTGGTAAAGCCTCAGAGTCCTTTAGGGCTTATTTAGCATACCAAACTTTTTTTGGCCATCTCATGGATTTTGGCAAAATTATCCCTCCCACTCTCAGACTGGAGTTGAATACTGACTTCTTTGCATGCATAATCAGATTATTTTTAGCACAACCTTGATAGTCATGACGTCCCTCAACTCATATTTATTTAGAATTAAAAACCACCATTAAACGCAGGGCATTTGTAGCAGCACCAACCCAAAGATATATACACTTTAGCACACACACACACACACACACACACACACACACACACACACACACACACACACACACACACACACACACACACACAGAGATGGATGGCATGCATTCCTATCCCTCTCTCAGGCCAGCATCCAGGTGCACAACAGCTGGGTTAGCCGGGGGTGGTGGGGTGGTGGTGGTGGTGGTGGGGTGGGTGGATGGCTGGATGGATGGAGGTGGGGCCAGACAGTGTAAAGGATGCTCAGGAAGTTTGGACAGCTGTAGTACCGGTAATCTATGGTGTTGCTGTGGTGGCATACTTTGTCTTAGTGACTTTATTTTTTATTTTTTTTACATGAACTTGAATATGTGCTTTCTACTGTCCCTTAATAAACAGGAGTAGACTTATATGAGTATGCCAGGAGAAAGCAGTGTAGCAGCAAACTGGAGAAGTTTTGAGTGGCTGATTTACAACCCTGCTTTGGTGCTTCATTCAGGATTGTAAAAGATACTATACTTCACACACAGTCCCATATTCTCTAAATGTTTAATGTGCCACTCTACAGTCACTTTCTGATAAATGGCTAAAGTACATGCTTTAGCCAAAAGTATGCAACTACCGTGATGTTTAACAACTCTACGTGCCTCCAAAATGAGTTATTTCAGGGAAACACACTACCATTCCTTGTGTATCATAATACAGGTTTATTTATTACTGCTCAGAATGCAGACAGAAATATTAAAAAGTTTTAAAATACAATCATATTTATTGATTAATGTATAGAAGCAAAACTTTATAATGTACAATTTATAAAGTTTTTATGCAATGTTTTTGTATTTTGTCTTATTTCATTTGGTCGTTACTGTATCATAATCAAGTGATATAAACTAACAACTTTTGGAGTTGAAACAATTAGTCAGAAAATTGATTGGTAACCATTTTGATAACAGGCATTGTTCACCATTTTAACTGATTAATTTAAAAAACAGTGATGTAAATAATTGGTTGTTGCTTCCCTAATCACTTGTATGTTTAAAGTCTGTTTTCTTGCATGCACAAACATTGCAGTCAAGGTTAGGCTCTAATGTGTGGACCAATTTATCACAGATCAAACTAACCTGGAAGATAAAATACAATGTCTCAACTAGCCATATGTTGTAGGTTTTATACGTGGCTTCATGCAGCATCTATAGGAGAAGTCTGCATGATGTTTGCATGTATGGGAGAGATCCACTGAACAGGAAACAGTGGGGTTCAAGATGACTGATGGAGTGTGATGTCCCACTGTGTGTTATGGTAAACTGTTTTTGGATGTGATTTGGCTCAGTGGGTTTAGAGTGGAACAGAATGGCTTGAGAGAGAAAATACTACATGAGATAACTGCTTCCAAAGTTACTGTATGAAGTATAGTGACACTTATACACATAAAGCAATTACAGAAATACCAAATAAACCTTTCCATATTAATATGCACGCCTTACATCCACTCCCCCATACAGACAACACATATAAGCATGTACACACATACACTATGAGCAGTATCATGTGTATGTGTGGGTCCTGTGTCTCAGGGTGCCATCCATCATGTGGTAAAGCCACAGTAGGCAGTATACAGTGTGTTTGGCCTCAGCTTCTCATTCAGCCCTCATATACCATCAATCACCTCCTCTCTACTGGCTGCCTGCATGGGAAGAGACCTCCTGACTTACGTCCTACCAAGATGTTCACTTCGGCACTTAAACACACCCACACACAGGAGTGTAAATAAAATTGAAGATACATTTTTTTTTCTGTTGAATCGTCTTAGTAAGTTTTCACTATCCCCCAGGGGCTTAAGGAAGTGTAGTGATTTTTTTTCTCCCCACTCACCTGCTGGGTACTATATGGAGGCCATTACTTGACATTGATAGCTGCAAAGGCTTTTGTCCTTGGCCTGTATATGCCACAGCAGAATACACTGTCCTGTACTGCTGAGGAGACGTAAGGTTACAGTGTTCCTCACACAGCAAGGGTTTGTGGTGTAATTGCAAGTTTGTGTCTGACTTTCGTCTGTTATTGCATGGTACCACTTCTGTTGGACTAACAAACTTCCCCTGAACCATGACCTTCCTCAGTGTGGTTTAGTGGGTCACAGCTCCCTACATACAACTGTTTTGTCATGTTTTCACAGAGTCATAAATCATTTTGAACTTTGATATTTGCAGGGCATTTCAAATGCCACTGATAAAAAAGAAAGCATTTCAAACTTATATCCTTTACCTCTGACTTCCTCACGCTTCCCCTTATTCTTTCTGTCTCTCTCTCTCAGTCTGGTTCCTCCACTCTTATCTCTTTCTCTAGCTCTCCTCATCCATCTCTGCCCCTGTCTATTTTGCTTTTTTACTTCCCCTTCTACTGTTCCTTGCGTGTGTCAGAGAGAGAGAGAGAGAGAGAGAGAGAGAGAGAGAGAGAGACCTGACACATGGGCCCAGTTCCTTAATAATGTAATTCGGTGTGAACACTATTAGCAGATTACCCTTGGCCCAGGGCAGCCTAGCCATGTGCAGGAACTAGATAACCTTGTGTTCGGTAATTTAATATCAACACTTCCCCTCTTTTCTTACGCTTTACAAAACACAAATATCCTGCTTGTCCCCTCCAGTCCTATTTCTTGAAGAGAGGGAGAGAGAGAGAGAGGGGATTACAAGATAGTGACTTCTTGAAGATGCCTTTCCTCCGCTGAGAAGTGTGGCAAATTGCCCCTTGTCCATGGATGTGAGAAAATACATAAACAGGCTTACAGTGAAAATTCCATCAGATTTAATGCAGTGAATTTAGCTGTGTGCAACATCAAAAGAGCCGCCCATCTTTTTAAAGGCCCTAGATGGGCTAGTGTCATTTCCCCTCTCCTTCTAGTTCTTCTCCTCGCGGGCTATCATAGGCCTGACATTAACCAAATTTCAGGCCAATATGAAAAGCGCAGAGGAAATTTACTGTCAAACAGTTTGATTTCAGAGGCAAGGGCAGACTAGAAGGGAGAGAGAGATCTACCACTTTAAGGAGCATGTCGTTATGGAATCAAATCATACGCTCTATCCCCCCACAAGCTGAATCCCAATCCTGCATTAGCTGCTATATCACACTTTGTCCTGCTGCTGCTCTCTTTCCTGTCGCCCGTGAGCCAAAGCTGGAGCATGAGGGCCAGCCGGCACGGCCCTATCACTCACCGGCACTCTCTCACGCCGGCATTACCACGCCTTTATCTCATCTCCTGCAGCCCGGCACGGCCGGCCGCCTCTCGGTCCTCCAGGCTACTTTACTAATAACCTATTCCTTATCAGTCACTGTGCACCTCTGCCTGTGATCAAAGAGCCAATTAATGAAGCGGGGAAAGGTGAAGCATTCAAATAATGGAGACAGCTGTTTTTCTCTGTTTGAGAAAATCCATTTTGTATTGTTATCGGCTCCAAGCAGCCCCCCCCCCCACACTCCCCCCCACCAACCAGGGTTTAATTCAAGTTGCTGTCTGCTTCTGCCTGGCTTGATAAGAGAGAGTGAGAAAAGACAGTGGGGGGAGGGGGAGAAGGGGAGATGAGGGGAAGAAGAAAAGAGCTCTGGTAACAATGAACTTTATGTAGAAGAATGTGGCAGGAATATCCCAGCAGTCCAACTCATCCCTGAGCTTTATCAACTCCAAAGTGGTTTAACACAGAGATAAAGATGGGGAGGGGGTTATAGAAAGGCAGAGCGTCCAAAACTCACGAGCTGCTTTATGGCTTCACTGTCATTCATTTAGGAAGAGAGCAGCTGATCCCAGCTATTTAAGGTCCAACACAATCTTGTCAGGCAAAAACCTGAGGTTAGGTTTTAGTTTGAAGGTTAATTGTACTGGTGACAAAGCGGCATATAAATGGCTCTATTAAAGGCTGTCTAAACAGCTTTGTTGTAATGTATATCACTGCTTAATTTTAACACTTCCTTAAGCCCTGTCACCATACTTAAGGCACCGGGTAAGGTTGTTATACTGGTTGTATAATCAAGTGTTTAAGATGAAACTGGAAAAAAAGGATACATTTCTCACAGTACGCTGATTTGTTTCGTATATTACATCTCCAAAACATATTGTGAAAAGATAGAACTACTTAAAGGGTCATAGTTGATTGTTATGATTATGTTTCGACTTTCAAATAACCTGAGCTCAGCAAGCCCCAACACTTGGCCACTTGAGACTGTCATGCACCATCAAAATCAATTATTTAGTTTAGCTACCTCTACTCATTCATGTCAAGTATGGCGGCTGATCTTTGTTCTCTTAAGAGCCCACTTGCAGACGGAGAGGATATTTTAAGACAACATCATTTATAAAATGGGCAATAAAATAGTTTTACAGCCAGTCAGACAGGATCATGAAATTTGAAGACATGCTCCCTGACATGTGTAACTGTCTGGACAGCCAAAATAAATCCACCTTGTAATAATACAGAAATGCAGAAAAAGCATTTTCGTATTTCCTGAAAATGCAAAAAATAAAAAAAGGTGCCTAAAATCAGTTTAAGTCCATTGTTTAAAGTAAATAAACCAACATTTCATGGATACAGTGCTATGTTTTCAGTGCAAAGTATTTTTTTCCTCCTTCAAACAACTCAATATTCATACAAAAATCTTAAATTATCTGATGACTTGAACTCTCAAATTATGGAAACACTGAAATCTTTTTCCATTGCAACCTTCCATCCCACAGAAAAATAATATAATATAGCCTAATTAATAAGTCCTTCACTCTTTTTACCTCCGTTTGTCAAAATTACTTACATTTTCCAAACTCAACTTATTTCATAGATACACCTACACAGCATAATTGTCATTATGAGGTTCTTTCACATCCTTTCTTTTAAATAAAAATACAGATTTTTTTTCATCTATATATTCCAAATATTAGAAAGCTGCAGAAAATGTGTGATGTGTAAATTATAAGTCCAATCTATGAAAATAAAAGATGTGCAGATTCCAAACTTTAACTGTGTCTCTAGCTAAAGGATGAACAAGCCATTGGAAAGGTATAGACACTGAGCTCCTTAATAAAGACAATGAAGTCCAAAGCCAGGAACCTGGGGGAAAAAGCCTGCAAGGGGGAAATTGAAGAAACTGTGCATGAGCAACCATGCTTTGGGTTTCAGCTATATAAGCTACAGTCTTCAACAGACAGTCAACAGATTTTACACTTCTTAATTCCTGGATGTCCACTCTACAGCACAACCAGCTGAATCTATTCAAACTTGAAAAAGATCAGTTACATTTAAGTCATCAATTTAAAATCTAAATTGATAACTTAATAGAGCTACTGACACTACGGCGAGTGCAACCATAAAACAAGAAATATTGAGCTACATAAAGTAAACAGCATACCAATTCGTATACAATCAATAGTATTCAATAGTATTATAATAATAATAGTAATCAATAGGAAACTCCTTTGCATATGTTAAATGCCAGACTTGACCAGATCAATTCTTTACAGTCAGAGAAATAGAGGGGGGAAGGTGGGGAACAAATGGCCATCTTGACTTCTTCACAGACGAAATGCATATTAATCCCATCATAGCTGCATCACACATAGTTATTAACTTTTTTATAACTCAACAGTCCTCACACACCTCAGTGAAGGTAAACTTTCTTTAATGGACCCAGAAGTCACCACTGCAGGGTCCACCATGAGCATTAGCATTTAGCTATTAGCCAGACACAGCGTGCACCTGTTGATGACGCGCCACATCGTAGATGTGTTTGATTTGAATCACTTAGCGTGCACGCCGGGTGGCGCATTAAATCAGTGATTATTAAGGTAGGAGTAGATGCAATCTTGTTATAGCTACGCCATACGAGGTGCAATATTAGTAACCATAACCCATGCACGTGATCTTTCGTGTAAATGCATAGTTGTGCATTGTTTGTACTGCCTCTGATTGGCTTACCCTGATATTCTTCTGCAGCTCATTTATCCCCTTTCTTTTATTCCTTTTTCACACAGTTCATCAGACTTTTTTCCATGTGACTTTTCTTTTTAATGTGAGAGAAGAAACTTGAAATATATCAAAGTATATTAGTTACTTGAGGTAAAATAGACTATACTTAGGTCAAGTAAAATTAAATTATTTTTGAAAAAGGCCTACTCAAAAAGGCTACACAAAAGTGACTAGAGTATGTTAGTTACATTAGTTTTATGTGTTACTTCCACCCCTGTCTGTTCAACATGGTGGAAAACGCCTCATCTGACCTTGCACCTTTTGTGCATATCAAGCTTAAGGAGCATTCAGGATGTTAAAGGGCAGAATACACACGGAATGTAGTAGGCCTATTGCTCTATCACGAAGATGGGGGAGTGATAAAAAAAGAATAGTCAAACCCAAAGCAGCAGAGGCCAAGTGCCTGACCTATTTTTCTCAAAATGGTCAAGCTCCAAAAGTACTTGCTGCCGGATTCTACATTTCTCATAATGCAACTTGTGACATGTTAACTGCACATCAACTGTGAAAGCAGTGGAGTGTCCCTTTTAATTTGAGAAATGCTGGTGTTTATCTGGATTTTGTTGCTGAGCTTGGATATGTAATGTAATGTAATGAAGTCTCCAAGGCAGGTATTAACATATTTATTACACCGTTAAGAGAACAACAATACCAGAATTATACTGCAAAGTTTCACAGACTGACAGACCATAGTTTACAGCCCAAAAAAAGAATAAAAAAAAAAAATCAACAAAAAGAAAAAAAACAACAAGAAACCACAGTTCTGACATAGTAGACTGGAAAGCTCTCTAGAGGACACTGACTCTAGGCGATGGAGAGACCGCCCAGTGTCAGCCTACCACTAACCTGTGGTTTTCATGTCTCAATTAAGTATTGCACAACAACTTCAAATCATTTGAGCTCTTTTTTCACAATAAATCTTCTTGAGAACCCAAAAAATAAAATAAAATAAAAAACTCCCACCTGTGAAGCTCAACTCCCTCCCCCAGATTAATGCTACGGCCTTCGTTGTTCACTGTTGGCCCCACACATTTCCACAATGTTTCTTGATAAGTAGGAAATTTAAATAACATTTTCCCCTATTGTGAAAAACAGGCATGCCTAAATTCATAGCCTTCATTTTTTTTTCATTTTCATTTTTTTTTTTTTTACAAGCTTTTGACTTTTGTATATCCCCTCTTTTGAATTTACCCCCGCTGACAAGTCGACAAGCGCTTTAGGATATCTTCATAACAGAGAAGAAAAGAGGAGAAAAAGGTGGAGGGGAAACGGGAGAGGAGAAAGAGCAAGAGAGAAACAACATTTCTTATCTGTGACCCCAGCTTGTATCATCGAAATAGGAATCGACAACACATTTCTTTAAAACTAGCACAATGTTTTTAAATCTGTTCAAACAATTGAAACTCTTGATGTACTCTTAAAAACACCACAGGCATAAAGGAACATAACAAAAGTTTTTTTTTTTCTCATTTCTATTCATTTATGTTTCATTTATTTATGAGGTCTGCATTGTTACCAAGTAATGATATGGTTTTGCAGCTGTATGAGCTTCAACTTTGGGTTTTTTATTTTCCTGTTCTCTTGTGCCCATTTGGTTTAGACTAGACCAGTATCAGCACTGTGACTGATGCTCTTATCGTGCCGTAAGAGGTAGAGTGAGACTTGTTTGCCACAGAGGAATTTGTAGCAAAACACACATAGAGGAGGGAAGAAAGAAAAATGGAGCTTCTCAAAGGACCATTGAGCGATAATGTTGTCTTCGTTTTTTTTTCTCCTTTTTTAAAACCCAGGTTTTGCCCTGCAGCGATGAACACACATTATTTATTGTATACTTTCAAATACACTAGATTTAAAACAGCTTGGCTGTCTTCACAGCTTCTGAGTGAGGAGTCGCTAGTAGGGTGTCAGACACCTTTTTGGATTGTTTAACCCTTTAGAGTCAAGAATGCAGATGTGTATTTTATTTAGACAAGAAGGGAGAGATGAGGAAGTACAGAGGGAGCAAACAGCCCAGAACCCTTGTGGGCCTCTACTTGTTCCTTGAGGTCAGAATTTGTAACGCGCTTCTGTGTAGCACCAAGGGGTTTGGGGTGTAGAGCCTTTGTGTGCGTCGTCAGGATAAGTGCTCTCTTACTGCGAATGAGAGGTTTGTTTGATTTACATTGAAGGTGTACAACAAAGCTGCGACTGATTTATCTATCCCAACAGCAAAAACACATACTTTGAAATAAATAAATAAAAAAACAACTGCAAATGACCATGGTGTGAAAGCCCAGTCTCACATTCACCTCTTTTAAGAATAAAAAACTTAACTGCTTAAAGCTGAAATGGACACGTAGTCTGGCATTTGTATAATGCAAAAATGTACAAACAAGATCAAAACATATCTTAAAGTTTTTCTTCCAAAATGGCCATAGAAGTCATCAGTGTTCATCAGTTATTATTGCTGCATTAAAATGTAACACTGCTGTGAAAATGTCCATTGTGATGAATTGATACCTCCTCATTTCACAATATAAGACGAGTGCCATTTGTTTCCAGAAAGGTTTAAAATAAATAACGTTTATGACACTGAAGTTGGTTTTGTTCCATAAATGGGTGAAATAATAACCAAATATATGTGTGAACAAACATCTTTTGAAAATCGTTTAAATCAGGATTTTGGTCCTTGGTGTCAGTCTTTGGCTGTTTTTGGTGTGTGTTTTTTTGTTTATCTCTTGTGTTAATACTGTGTGTTACCTGGTGCTTTGCAGTGTTAAAGCTGTCAATCGTAGTCTACACCTCTGCATTTGGAAAGTTAGTTTGTTAGAATATTTTTTTGTATTTTTTAACTTTTTTTTGGTTGTTTTTGAGTTTTTCTAAAAAATAACAAATATTTAACAAACGTTCAGTAATGGGCATGCACTGTCTATAACTCTTCAAAAAAATTGTTATGGCCGCTTTTGTTATGTTGAAAAAAGAAAAGTGTTTGATGATTTTACATTTTTCCAACTCCCCCCATCCCAACAAAATGTGAAAACAGATTATTCTATTAACTACATACAAAATGGTTGATGAGTTTTGGCTCTATACCGACAACACAAGTATGCTGAAAAGAAGCATGCTGAAATAACCTCTGTGACAGTGCAAATACATTTACGTATGTCCCTTGTACAAAACATTTAAGTTAGCATTCCGCGTAACATGCTAGTTCTCAGAAAAGATCTGGCTCGGACTCAAGTAGCAGCTCTGAGATATAGCTTGTGTCTTTTCTTGAGGACGAAGGAAAGTAAAACTTATAGAACTACAAGGGATCTACCACTTACACAGAATAGAAAAGCAGCTTAGAAATAAGATAACACTTCATTTTTTATCTCTTTTTACTAGAGAGAGAGAGAGAGAGAGAGAGAGAGAGAGAGAGAGAGAGAGAGAGAGTTGTGACTGGTTGAAGTACTATGCATTGTCACAATTGTCCAACACATATACAATAAATAACCATTGGTGACACCACAGGACAGAAGTCTTAAACACCCTGACATCTACAGAAAAAGAATGAGAACAGGAAGAAAGATGAAAATGTTTTTCAGAGTTGAGACAGGAGTGGAGCGTCTGTGGAGCAGAATGAGCATCCTACTGAGTTCTCACCACCTTGTAGCGCTGCGTGGCTTAATGGCTGCTGTTGTGGTGACTTGACAGTCTTGCTGGTGGGACGATGACTTTAACTTATGCTTGACAGCTTCTGTGACCCACCGAGCATGCCTGTGCGAATTGTAGTCAGTGCATCCTCCACATGTGCAGTGGGCAAAGTTTTGTAACTTGTCCAAGAATTCTTCCTTTTACATCCTTCAGGGAGACGGATTTGTATTTCCCAGCCCACTGACCTGGATATTATTACAAGTGAGAGGGAAATAACATTGGTTGAACAGCTGGCTCTGCTTGCAATCTGCTGCACATCTGCCCATTTTGTGCGGTCTGTTGGTCAGAGATTTAGTCCATCCCTCTCCACTCTCCAGGCAACAAACGTTTTTATCCATCCATCGGTTTGTCTGTCAGGGTATTTAAATCAAATATCTTTCTTTACAAATGGTATTGATGACTTCACTCGCTCTGCTAGCTAGTTATGTTCCCTTGGTATGCTGTTGGGTGAAATGAGGTTAAAGGTAAAGAAATAAGCATTAATTCGAGGATGGAAAAAAAACATTTCAGAAAAGGGGAGGTCAGATAGATATACTTGTCTCAAGTTCACGGCTATCTCTGCTCAGTCTCTTAATATTTACAGGAAACAATAAGATAAGCTACGATGACAACAACATTAACAGCAACAGGCACGACGACAAACGGACAACAAGAATAGCAAGTGTAACGATAAAAGGATGTCAATATTTAAATTCATTCATTCAGAACAAAGAATATCTTTGTGTTTCTTTAAAGTCATGGCAAGTCAATATGACCTGATTATGGGCCTCCTCCTCCTTCTATGACTACGCTGCAAGATAGACAGAAGCATTGCCATCTCTCTCTGTTAGCCACGTTAGCTTAGTATCTCTGCAAGGCAATGTAGACAGTCATGCTGTTTGTGGGGTTAAGGGGTGTCCTTTGCCTCCATCCTCCGTGTGAGTCTCTTAGCGCGGAGTGCCATCCAGGGCAGAGGAGGACGGGGTGCTGGGAGTGGAGGAGCGAGGAGTAGCAACAGGCGGGGTAGCAGCCGGACTTCCAGTCCCGCTGCTTGGGGTGCAGGCGGAGGAGCTGATGGGAGCAGGGGTCTCTGACCCTGGGACTCCTCCCTGCTGCTGGCTGGCCTGCTGCTGCTGCTGGGCCTGGAGGGTCTGACCACAGACATGGTGGTGCTTCTCCCAGTCCTTATGCTGGCAGAAAGAGCCGCAGTAGCGTGCCGTGTTGCAGCCGCTACACGTTTCACTGGCTTTGCGGCCACAGTTCCAGCAGCTCTGACAGACAGATTGAGACAAAGTTAACTCACACGAAAATAATACAGGAGAAGGATTTATAATCCATACATACAGACAGTTCAGCTGATGAACTTCTGATGATCGATAAAACGGTAATTAGGACCCCTTGTTTGTTTTATTTTATGCTTTTATTCACACAAAACAATAATCATATGTTACTGACAGCAACATGCCACCAACAGAGATCTAGCAACAGATATCAGTGCACCAGTCTGCACTTTAACAAGACTAGCCTCTCCTTTTAGAACACTTAAGATCAAAACAAACCACAGGCAGATCAAAAACCCATCTCTGATTACACTTAGGGCCTCTGATATCAGAAACCGCAGGGAGAGCATGTCAGGGCGGCTGCATATCCACAGGAAACACAAGAACAAGGTTACAAACAGCTTCTGAAAGTTTTCCTTTGGGGCACTTCTCTCTCATAAACATCACTCCTACAATTAATGACAGATGTGAGCCATATTTCTCTCTCACTTAACTGATTAAACGCCAAGGTCTCTATTGGTGATTAGCACATGAAAGCTGCTTCCTTTATTTCCTCTTAGCTGAATTGGTAACACCTTTCTAAACATGCTAGCTACTCTGTCGGTAAGAAAAAGAGGAAGGAGTGAAGCAAGGGTAATAGATGCTTGGTTGACCTTGTTTTGCTTTACTTTGCTCTCCCTCCTGACTATAAAATGCGTTCTTTTTGCAGGAACACTTTTAAAGCTGTAAATGATCAGCAATCTCTTTGATAAAGAAAGTGCACAATGATTTGCTTTTAATAATACGATAAAATAAAACACAACACAACAGAAAGCTTCTTTGTAGAGAAGATCCTATCATTCGTGTCATTTGGGAGTCACCAGAACAGCTGGCAACTAAGGTGTAGTCAAAGTGACAACAAAGAAACTACCAAACAAGAGGATGGTGATGACAGTTTTCATGATGTGTTTGAAAGATGGAGGGTACACCTTTTGATGTTTTGAAGTGAATCCTCCTACCTCGCTAGAGTCCTCCTGTTGGTTGATTATGGAGATTGCGTCCTCGGCAGCCTGTCGCTTGGCCTCGGCTACAGTACGCTCCATTTTGGCCCGCTCGCTGCTGATCATCTCGTGAGCCTTACGCTCGGCCTCTGACACAGCCTTTTGTAGCTCTGACACGGCCTGTCGCTTCACCTCATTCACAGCCTCTTCTGGAAAGAGTGTGGAGACAGAGGAAGTCAAGCCTCCAGTACCTGCAATGTAGTATGCATTGTATCATCCTGAGAACACTGCTAAATGTAAGAATTGACTGAAGTTTTTACTTTTGTCTAGGCTACATTATTTATATTTTTTCTGAATGTAAACATTGAATTAAATTTTTCTGAAACAACAGTGCAGATTGCAGTGGTACAGATTGTGCCCTTCAAAACGATTTATGGTAAAAGCTGTTCTAAACCTCAAATGCATCTGGAAGACAGGAACCATAACCATAAATCTGATTCCTTCCCTCATTTTTATGTGAGGACAAAATCTGAGAAAAGACATGCTTTGTAGTTCTGGAGATGATGATAATGAATTCACAATTAGCTTTTTTTATTCCTAAATCAGCTGCATGTACTCTGGCATACACCACATTTAACCAGACATACCTTTTTTTAATGTGGTAAATATAAGATAGTGGGTACATTAACACATGGCACATCAATTGTTTTGGTTTAATCATTGTGACAGAAAGTAACAGTGACTGTGGCATGTTAACTCAGGTAAAGAAGATGGGTCAATGTGGGATGTTTTCATTTCAAATGTCAAAAGGATCTTATTGAAAGATATTTAAGGAAAACAAAATCTGTATTTTTTCTTCTAATTTGAAAAATATGCCCATAAGCTAATTACTCCCAGATAATCAGTCAGAAAACGTGTTTTGGAGATGGAGCAATGTGTTATTTTATACTTGTTTTGTAATGAATAACCTTGCCGCACGGGTGTTAAGCGCTGGAATTCCAACCAAACGTTAAAGCAAAAGGAGGGCTTTTTGTTTGCTTCCATCAACCCTGTAACTTGACTAATTGTGTATGCAAATCAGGCAATTTATATTTAAATTATGCATTTCCATTGTGATCCCACAAGGCCATGTGGTGAGGGGAAGTGGGAAACCGGTAGGAGATCGAGCAAGGTGCTTGAATATTTATCACCAACTGTAAACATTTTGCCCATTTCAAACAGATGTATTCACCACCGCACTCCATTGTGTTAAAAAAAACTATTTTGCAATCCTCCCTGGGTCACATTTAAATCAGTCTCTCTTCACCCAGAACATATGAGACTGAAGAATGCAGAGAGAATGAAAAATAGCGGGCACTATTTACCCTACAGAAAAGGAAAAAAAGCTTTATGTCTGACAAATATGCTTCCCTTCAATTATTTCCTTTTTACACATTACGCTTGTATTACAAATGTAAATCTGTTTTCAATATCAGACAGAATGTGTGCTTTTCTAAAGACTTCTCTCTCCATTGCGATTGAGCTACATTTTCAAATCAGGGTGGTTTTGTCTTTAACCTACTGTGCTGGCTGAAGTCATGGAAATTGCCCTGGTGCCGTGTGATATATGCCTTGTGCATGGAATTGTGATTACACACCAAATGCCTTGGATGGAGGATCGATCAAAGCTGGTGAGGGGAGGAGAGTACTGGAGAACAGGCAGTCCCAACGGTGATACTCAATTCAATTTAAATGCATATTACTTGTTCTGAGTATCTGCACATCATGCTTGGTCAAGCAAGGGGACAATTTCTTTTCTCGAAGGGGTTTAAAAAGCACATATACTGTATCACTGACGCTGAATACAAAGTGGATTCTCCGAGCATTGAATCCTTGGTGGAAAATTCTTTCAGTTTTTCAGGACAGCGATAATGGTGATTGCAGCAGCGCTCATGAGTTTAAAGAATGCTGTTTGTGTACACTAACATTTTTATGGCATCTAATGAAAGCCGTTAAAGCAACAAATTAGTTTCAATACTTGATCTTAACCGGCTCCACAAATTTCTCTCTACAAATTTACAACACTTTCGTTAAATAGAATAGCTACAATGTCTGTTGCTAAGGGGATTACAAAAGTGCCAAATGCAAGAAGATACCAAGTCTTGCTACTGTACTTTTAACAGCATAACCACAGGACCAGCTGTTAAAGCTACTTATGTTCCTTATTTCACTGGTGCAATAAAATCGTTTTATGACATGACATCATATTTGGAGTGTACATAGTGTGGTGGTGAAACTCTTATTTTTTAACTTCCTTATGTAAATGATTTTCTAAGCTACATTAGTTCAAGTCTAGCAGGGAAGGATGTTGCACGCAGCAGACTACATTGCGACTAGAGGGGAGAATGGGGTTTAAAGGAGTGCCTCTCATCCACTTCCATCCTAAGCCATCTAGGTGAAAAAGATGGACTTATTTTTTTACAAAGCAAACTGTCTTAAAAACTGCAGAGAGATAAAGGGAAAGAGAAAGTGTTTGTGTGTGATAATGGCAGGCATGGAGGTGCTGCTCACCAGCTTTCTTCCAGATCTCTTCAGGGACGTAGCCAGACACGGGCCGGTGCAGCAGTTCCCTGTGAATTTCTGGGGAGACAAGAGACATACAGCCTTGGTAATCAGAGATCAACCAATGTTTTGAATGACACAGCACACAAAACTGTTGTATAACCTAATGTTTCTGTAAAAAGGTTTAAGGAATAAAACAAAACTCCAGTTTATTTGTCCCTGATGCAATAAACTGGTGAGATGTAAAATGGCTCAGGTTTACAGAAGACAGGAGTGTGTACAACTGACTGATTGTCATTGGTATAATCGTGATAACATAGATGATATGGCCTGTTGGGAGCATGTACAAACTTAATGGTAAAGGACCTAGAATTGAACCCTGGGGAACTCCACTTTAACTATCATCCTTTTTGGACATAGAACGGCTGGAGAAAATAATTAAAAATAAATACCATCACTTTCATGTAGTACGCAAACCGTCTAAGTAACAATTGAAGATTTTAGATCAGCTATTAAAAAGTGATTATAAGGCTTCCTTAATAGTAGTTGTACAACTGCATATTTAAGAGAAAAAAGAACCGCTGGTGGATTAATATTTCATGGATATTAAAATATATAAACACAAAGAAAGATGTTAGTGGAAATTCCAGTAAAGACATGTCTTACAATAAAATTAAAACATTGACATAACTCATTAAACTTACTGGAAAATGGCTTCAAGTAGTACTGCAAAATATTGTCAAATACAGGTATAGTATGTGTGATCCCCTACCTGGTGTTGCATTTTCCTGCGCTGCTGGGCTCTGCTGCCTTGACTGCCCACTAGTGGCGCCCTTCTTCAGCTCTTCAGCGTCGCTGTATCGCCGGATCCAGTAGTTGAGCTCCTCGCGGTCGGCCTCCTGGCACCGCCGCAGTACTGTTAGTGAGCGCCTTGTCTTCTCCACCATGTCCATGATACAGTTCAGCAGCTGGGGGTGACAGGGAGCGTACAAGGCGCTGAGTTTACACATAGACATGGAGGGATCGATTTTAAGCAAGGGTATTGGCGGCGGGTGAAATTTTAAATTAAAGCCAACATCTGGGATGTTATCTTAGTTAGGGTATTAATAATATATGTATCTGTATTGTGAAGTTTGGTAGTGAAACACTAAGCATATATTTTGTAGACACTCTCACCCTTAAAAAGGACTCTTGTCACATCTCTACACTTTACATCTCACTTTATTGCTTCACTTAATAGTATATTTGTGATTTACTGATTCAATTTTAACTGCATACCAACAACTGTGAGGTGAAACAGCATCACAAATATAATCTAATAACATTAGATGTTATCTAATAACATTAGATGTTCTCTCATGTTTCATGTATGAGACTAGATTAAAAACAGTAAAGGTGAACACACAAGATACAATTAAACAATATTTACATCATATGTTTGATACACTGCAGGCAGATATATTTACATGCAAACATGCATGTCTCCATTCTGTATAAAAAAAAACTGACTACTAGTCTTGCAATGCTTGTATGGTCAAACCTTTCTTACATTGATCTCACAAAGACTATTTTCTATAAATAGCACACAAAACTTGTTCTGTACAGTAGTTAACCAACATACATTTTCTCCCAACAGTTTAACAAAGACTTTCACTACAATATAACTGTGATATACAACTATTTAATATCACTGAAACAAAGAATTAAATAATCTCTGTTACTTAAGGTATAGTAATAAAAAATGTTATTACTTTTCTTACATGGTCAAGGTGCTTCCACTCCTCAGCCCATTCTCTGTCTGTCAGCCTGTGGTCAATCACTTCTTCCTGCCTGGTCCCTGTATGCATACCTGCAATAAAGAAAGAAAAGATAGAATAGACAGACAGACAGATAGAAAGATAAATGTAACATTACGCCATCACTCCCTTTGATCTATCCTTCATTTGGTCCCTGGTAAAAACTTTCTCTCTATCAATTTCATTCTCCTCCTCCCTTACTCCCTCTTTCCTTTGCTGTCTCCATATCGCTCTCCCACCCTGGGGGCAGGACTCAAAATGACTGAGTTCCTAGTCCACTAAACATCCATCACAAGGCGAGACATGGTAAATGTCTGTCCTATTTTTAGAACTGAGCCAAAGACGTCATTACAGCTTCATCAAGGCAGAAAAATGTCTCTAATACCACAACGCTGTGCCTAAATGTGCTTCTGTTGTGCACTCATACATCTCACAGTGTATTACTTCAGTCAGCCATCAGGTTGTGTTGTCTTGGTATCTCTGGTGCAGCAGGACGGCCTTGTGGTCACAGTTTGTAAGTCTGCTGTATCAAAAAGCATCCACCAGGCTGAAGTGGACACTGACTGATTATCAGTATTGTTAAAACAGATGTGGATCTCAGTGGTATATAAAGAACTGAAATGATTGAGAAATGATGTGAAAATGATGTAACTTTGGCTAACTGTTTACGTTTGTAAATAAAATCCTCCTCTATGTTTCTCTTGCTACTACTACAGAGTTAAAGCTTTTAGAGTGTGCCATGTAGTGGAGTTGGTTTGTGTCTCAAAATCCAAAAGTATGGACACAGTGCCACACACCCACATACACCCACCCACACACACACACACACACTTATATGCAGCCTCCATCCTTCCCCATGTCCTCACCAATAGGCCTGGCTCGCTCCCGGATTTCCCGATGATTAGAGGCAGGGTGTCTGTAGGTGTCCCGGTAGTGATGGGCGATGGCCATGTCATCCAGCCTGTAGTGCTGTGGAGGGAGTGGGCCTGGGTGGGGCATGCCATTGGGTTGGTAGGAGAGCCCATTGGATGGGCTGAAGCGCTGGGCGGGGCTTATGGTGCAGGGCCGCTTGTTAGGGTGAACATCCGGGTGCAGGGCGCCATCTCGCTCGAAGCCGTTCTCTTTGGTTCTGGGTGGAGAACGAAAGAAAGATACACATTTTGAGTATTTCATTGTCACTGCATGCAGCACTCTATGTTGTAAGTAGGTTTGTCTTCCAGTGGATGATTTTAATGGACTCTTTAAGATAAATCCTGAAACCAGTGACACTGCATTAGGGGCTACTGGTAAAACATTTCAATTATTTCACATAAAATAAGATTGAATATAAAACTAAATATGGAAGTTTTGCTGTTGATAACATCCTTGAACATACCTACAGTGAAAGCCTGGCAAATATTAAAAGACCTCTTTACATTACATGTCACTTTATCCAAAGCAACTTACAATTGCTATATATGTCAGAGGTTGCATGTCTCTGGAGCAACTATGGGTTCAGTGTCTTGCTCAGGGACACATTGGTTGATGTATCACAGTGGGAATTGACAACAGACCTCATGTGTCATATCCACTGCGCTATCACCACTCTCTTAAGGCCCCATGGATGAGTACAAAAAGGAAAGGGAAATAAAAGTACAAAGAAGATGACACAGTAGAAAAATACTGTGTGATGTTGTTACAGTTATTACAAACAAAAGCCAAACTTTAAACATATCATCACAACTATTTTACAAACCTGTGCTGAACGCCTGAGTTGCCCTGGTAACAGACAAAATAACTGCTGTGGAAGGCTGTATTTCCAGGAATTATCCTGGAATTCTATCATGGAAAACATGTCCATTCAAACATACGCGCACACACGCGACTAAAGCGTATATATATATATATATATATATATATATATATATATATATATATATATATATATATATATATATATATACACATACATACACACACACACAAACACACACACACACACACACACGCATACATATATATTCACTAAAGTAGCTTTCAAGGGATCAGGTGGAATTTTGTAAGGCTGCTTCCGAAGATTAATGTGGCCAGGTGTGTTTGTGTGTGCGCATGCTTGCACATGTGTGCCTGTGTATGTGTTCTCAGCATTGTCAGTTCACAGTTAAATCTTGCCAACCTCCCCCAACTATCTGCAATCCTCCACTTACCTCCCTCCCTCTCTCTCTCTCTCTCTCTCTCTCTCTCTCTCTCTCTCTCTCTCTTTCTCTCTCTCTCTGTGAACAGATTGAACTTCTTAATGAGCTGTTTTTATGGGCTCCTAATGCTCATCCACAGCTCTCCATATGCTCTTTCCCTCCATCCGTCCGTCTCTCTCTGCCTCCCTCGACTCATCCATCCATTCTTCTCTACCCCTCAACCACAGTCTTATCTCCCCAGCTTTCCTGCTGCAACAATGTGTATATCTACAGGCACTGGAGTACACACATGCACACACATTCACAGTCACCTATGCAATGCACAGATGTGTGCACACATAATATACCTACTGTAGATATATATATTGGCCCAATTTAAATGCACATACCAATGTCCTGGCATTTGAATACTTTTATTTATTTAACAATAAATTTGATATGATTTCTTACCTCTACCATGCCTTCATTTGAGACTGGTAGTTATGAGATAAAGGGGTAGTACATTTTAGATTATATTTGAGTAAATAGCCTTTTTCGATCCCTTTTGTTGTTATATACATCAGTTTACCCTATTTCACATTAAAAACCTTTCAGGGAGGGTAATTCTTTCACTCGCCTGGAAAACTTTTAATGTGAAACACCTGCAATAAGTGTTCCATTGACAAAAGCAGAATGGATCAGAATTAATCAATAAGTAAGTGAGAACAGCATTTCTCTTAAAAACCGAAATTCCAAAAAATAGTGTTGAGTATAGTTTAATTATTTTGTGTGGGATTGACAGAATTAATGGTGTGAAAATATGCTGAATTACACTAAGTCACTTCCGTACAGGTACCACAAAATCTGCTCTCCAAGCTATTATTTAAATATTGGCTTTGTCAGATAATTACTGTAACACAATTTATTTTGTTTTTTCTCATATGAATATTGCACTGCGATAATCCTGGTCAGTTTCCTGCACACCATGGTACAGTATTAATTAGGGTGCGTTGATGGTGCATTGTTGTCTGTAATTAGGATTCCCATTCAAATCCCAATATTCCGTCACAGGCCTCCAATAAGTGGAAACGCAGAGCAGAGGTAAGCAGAAACCAGAGGTGCTTAGCCAGCCGTATTGGTGCTAGAGCCTCATCTGTAAGTGTTATCAGCTTATCTCCCTAGGCACGCATGCCCAAGCTCACGCACACACTTACATAGGTGCACCTACGCGAACCTCACACCTTTACACTGGATAGAAAATCATGCACACACAAATTCACACAAACCACATTTTGTCACTGAATAGAGATGCATACTCACTTTTTCTCTCTTTCCATATATTATCTCTCTCTCTCTCACTCTCTCTCTCTCACACACACACACACATTTACACCACACCTTTTCCCCTAAGCTCACTCCCCTATGTACCAGACAGGCTGCAAATATGCAGGTATTACAGAAAAAGTCTGCCTATCCGACTGTTGGGGGAAAAGAAAGGTGAGAATTATTCATTTTGTTTTGGCATTTTTGTCCCTCAGCAAATATAAAAAGTACATTTTCCTCTCCCCTTCCGTCTGTTTTTAAGAGAATTACTTTTTATTTCAAAAGACCTAGCACACATTGCACTTGAAGCAAATAAATATTAATAAATAACTTATGTTCAAGAAACAATGCTTATTAATGTTTAATGAAAGAATATTTGCATCACTCTAAGCATAGCTAGTTGCATTTATTAAAGGCTTGTTAATCCCAGTTATTATTCTGATTAGTGAAATCCCTTTGTAAAACCATTCTAGGAGAAAATACATACAAATCTATATATAGATTCTGATGTGATTATTTTAGTGCAGCTCTACCAAATAAAAAGGACTTTATTGTGCTGGCAATAAGACGTGGTCTTAAGCATGCACACACTCTTGCCGTTGGGCTGGTGGGGTTTGAGCTTGTTTCCGTTTCTGCTGCTTCGAGGGAAGACTGTTGGAGAGAGGACTATAGAGTTTTACAGGGCTGTGTGTTCCTGGACGGCATGTCTCACTGCTTGTTCATTAGAGCAGAGAACATTGAGTCCTTACCAAAGTCTGTAACAACAAATGGATATAATTATTTGGCTGGGATGGGGAGAGAGAGAGACACACACACACACACACACACACACACACACACACACACACAAATGAAGAAAATGAACTTATACAGATAATATATAATAGATAATATACATATTTCTACACATGTGAATGTGAATTGACGCATTCACATTCATAATTTTTCTTTAAGGCACAGCTTTCCTACCCTTTTTCTGTCCTCAGGATGTGTGTGTGTGTGTGTGTGTGTGTGTGTGTGTGTGTGTGTTGTGTGTAGCCAGGTCTACTTTTCCCATCTCCTCCTCTCCTCAGTTCTGGCCCATTAAGAGCAGGAGCTGGGGAGCTGAGATGTCTACCGGAGCACGTCATGAGGCTGGTGGCACACTGACAGACACTTCCCATACATACATTAACACATCACACTACTGCCTTGCACTGGCTCAGCTTGTGTCTATAGAGTGTTGTTTGGGTTCATAGAGATGATGCAGGCACACTCAAAGGGATCCATGCATGATATCACATAATAGAGGGAAAAGCCTGAGCTGCTTTAATGTTTGGAACTGCTAAATGTATAAGCCAAATCAGTCCCATTCTAGCAGATCATGTTCTGACTTCCTGAGTCACCCACCTGTCTGGTGTCCTTCTCTTGCCATTCTCGTTGACGTCCAACAGGAGTTCAGAGGAGTCCACTGGGGAGGTGGTGCTGGTGTCCAGGAGCAGCTGCTCATGCTGGGCCAAGTATTGAGCTGGGTTCTGTTTGGCCAGCCTTGCACAGTGCAGCAGTTCCCTCTGAAGGAGTGGCAGGTTGGCCTACAGAAGGAAACATCAGTGCATTACTAGAGAGAATGTAACAACTGCACCATATGTTTTAGACAACACTGATTTCTTACAGAGAAGCAAAAACAGAAATATCACATCTGCCTTTTTGCCTTTCAACAAATGGGGAACAAAACTCACTGCTCAGTTGTTCAATCCTCTCTCTAAAATACTCTCTTCTTCCTTTTTTGGCTAATTTGGCAAACAGAATCTGACATAATAATCTGTCAGATTGATCTGAGCTATTTTTACTACAATGTCTTCAACAGATATATCTTGTAGAGGAAACAGTAATTATTAAGATTTAGAACTGCACATAACAATGCTAATTCAGTTGTACGCTCAGCATGTGTCTGTATTGCTGTGAGGATAATCAAAGTCATATTAAGATCTTAAAAGAGTATATAATGCACTTGGAATATACAAGTTCTACTTTGCCTTGTGGAAAATATAATGTTGTTAATATGTAATATTACAACAAAGATACATTCAACCAGATTGATGCATCTCTTTGATCTGAAAAATAAAACATATAAAGCTCCTAAAGCCCATAAAAATAGGATGGTATAATAAAAAATGTTCCTGCAGTATATTCATTAAAAAAACATCTATTTGAGATCCATTTCTTCCACAATATCTGTGCCCTGTTTGCTCATTACCACGGAACCGACCACATCCTGTGACCCAGAGTGCATTAACACCCAAAGAGTTTCTCTTTGGTGTATACTATTATGTTATTTTTTATTTTTTTATTTTAAAGAAACAGCAGCTATTTTCAATCTCTTTGACATAACAAGGGGAACTGCTTTCTTGTGTGGAGTTACAGGGTCATGCAGGTATGTGCGCACTGACTTCAAAGACATCTGATGGGGTGCGTTTTGAAGCAAGAAGATGAAAGTGTTGCGTCAGGCAGGTTCAGAATAAGAGTGGAGGCTATTTTGACGAGGTACATCACAAGAGCCTTTGGAGAGGCCATCTTTGTAAATTTTTGGTCTGTTAATCTATATTTTATCCTGAATAACATAATCTCTCTCTCTCTCTCTCTCTCTCTCTCTCTCTCTCTCAGTCTATAGTGTTGTTTTTCTTTTCCTTCTTTCTAGTTTTATAATCTATGAGTTTATATTACTCTTTCTTTCCTCCCTTCCTACATAAACTCACAAATTTGCTTCCGTTTCTTTGACCATTCCATCCCGTCTTTGCCAACTGCATACAGAAATAATACTTACAAAACACAACCATGATTTGTTTGCTCGGATTTATGTTTCATAATAAGAAAATCCCTCTCCAGTAATTGGCTGGTAGTAAAAGAAATGCCAAGCGCTGGCCTTCGCTTTACCTGCCCGAGTTAATGGTCCGTTAATAGTTTATGATCGTAATTACCCTCTGAAAAAAGAGCATAAAATAGATTGCTTTGACCCCGCTGAACTCATCTTTCATTAATTGGAGGTCATCCTAATTGCCAGAGATGTGGGATGCATTAACAAAAAGGACTGCAGACCACTGAAGACACTGGATCATTTTTCATATGACAAAGTATGGCGATTTGCTTCTGTGCAGTTATGGTAACCAACATCTGCACTTGCATAAAAGGAAAATTTCAAGTAGTGTTCAGCAGCCACAGCTAAAATCTGCCCGGGATGATTTATTGTGAAAATACTGCATCTGTCATTTTGTCAAACGGTGCCAAAAAAACTATTCAGAATCTGCCAGGTTCAGACTATGCTGCACTTCATCAACTTTCTGTTTCTGTGTAATTTGCAGTTGGAGGAAAATCTAGGAGACTTAGTTTTTGCACGTCTATATTGTCCTATTTCAATTATTTACTATCACAACTTTCTCTTCTCTTTAGGCAAATGTGTTTATTCCTCTGCCACACAGCACTCCTCTCACTTCAGCACGACAGAAGAAAAACACTTGACAGACTTAAAATAAGCTCACTTTTAACTTGAAATCAGAGAAACACTGTTACTCTGTAAGTCTGTTGTCTCGTGTGGCAGGCGTCGCGCCAACACATCACGTCACTGGCGCTGTGTGGTTTATGATTGCCTCCTTCCAGTAAAAAGTCCCAACCAATTTGCGGTTTAGTATTAAGAGAAAGGGAAAGGGGTTGGGTGAGGGTGGGGGTGGCGTTGGACGGGTTGGCTTGGTCTAACATTAGCATAATGAAAAACTCGTAGCCCCGACGTGCATTGTTGCAGCTGTGCTTCAACCTCCCTTACACCTCCAACTGCTCTCTGCTACCATATGGTAGCTGGCATTAAAGGCTCCGAAGTGGGAAGACACTAAAATTAGACTGGGGAGGTGGAGAGGCAGAGAAGGAGTGACAAAAAAAAAGAGTTGCATCTTTGATGCCGCAGCCATCCCAGTGATACACTAACCATCTGGCGAGGAAAGGAGAAGGGAAGGAGAGACTGGAGGATGAATAGATAAGGGAACAGTAAAGAGAGACAGAAAAGCAATGAAGACAGAAAGATATGGAGGGAGAACAAATCACCTTGTGATTCAAAGCAGAAAAAAATGAAGAAAACTTAAGAATAAGGGAGTGATGTGAGGAAGGACACAAGGAGGACACAAGGTCCCTGTATCTGTCGTTAACAGTAACAGCGATACTAGTGGGACCAATACTACATCAACGCAGGACCTCAGTGGATAATATAGGCTTGTGAATGTCAGTTCACAGGCTTATACAGTATTATATGCACACATCATCTGCAAATGCATCCATGCACATGCATACAGACAGTGTAAGGTGTGATGGTTTTGTGCTCAGGGAGAACCGACTGTCTTGTTTTTACAATTAACATTTACCTCATGCCTGTCAGTCAGTCAGACACAAACACACAGGGCAGAGTAGGGAGGGCTAGATAAGGAATGGATAAAAGATAAAGAGCAAGACGTAGGCGAAGGAATTGAGAAGAGGATTGAGGAGGAAAAGAAAGTGAGAAAACAAAACAGAGCCTGTAATAGAAACAAATGAGCTCTGTGTTAAATGCCACGGCCCTCCCTGCTCTCCATCTCTCAGTACCACAGTGATATTGATCTCAGCTTCACCTAGACCCCATAACACAATCTGAACTGCTGCTGCAGCTGCACAGTGCATCCCTCAATATAGACCCCCAGTCCCATTTGTCATCTTTGACTACCAAAACAAATCATACGACCGCCGCCAGTCTCACCTCCAGACTGCTTTAGCTCCTTAAATCCTGCAGACATTCAGAATATCCACCTATCTGACACAAACAGCTCAAATGCACATAAATGGCCACATAGATAACAAACACAAAATCCACCATCCCTCTTCATTTTTATCTCCCAGACTGGAATAAAGAGATGTGAGCTGTGCTGTTGGCGACTGGAAAAAAAGGCGACCGGCGACAAATGGGCTGAAGCAACGGCACGACTGGATGCTTAAAAGAGTGCTCCTTCCTCACGTAATATACCACGCTAATGGCTGAAAATGGGAAATACTCGCTGGGAATGTAGCTTAGTGGGATGAAGAATCGTTGATAAAACAAGCCTTAGAGAAAGTGATGAAGGAGGCTGGAAAGGAGCACATAAAAGGGGACGTTGTCATCGGGCCACAAACACACACGTTGTGCTCTGTTCCAGCACACGTTAAGCAAGTTTTAACAAAAAAAAAAAAATGCAGTTGCAGTTCAAACATTGTACAGAAGAATTATAGTTGAACGTGACTCATGCATTTGGAGAAGAAATGAAACAGACAGATTGAGCAAGAGAAATAAAAAAAAGTATGAGAGACAGAACGAGAGCGACAGTATTTTGTGAAATTGCAGAGAAACTGAGTGAGAAGAACAAGAAATACCAAAAATAGGGAGAAATATCTGGGCTTGCTTAATGTTTTCTAGACAAACCTTCTGTAGTAACTGCAAATTTAAATATCTACCTTCAAGAAGGGTATGACAAAAGGTCGCAGAGGGAAGTTGGTGGCTTCTTGGAGCTTGGAGTGAAATTCTTCGATGGTTAGTGTGGAATTCTGGAGGAGAGAGAGAGAGACAGAGAGAAAACACCATGTGGAAGGCATTAAGTGATAATATTACTTATTGGAAGCTAAGCTACATCCTGACCTGGAGTGAATGTTTCGGGTTTTGTAATAGGAAGCATATGGGTAGGCCGCAGTGAAAAGAGCCACAGAAAACAAAGACGCACATCACTTTGCACATCGCTTTGCACATCGCTTCAATTAACAAAACAAATATACATGCAGGAGTCACATTATCAAAAAATATGCTTCATGAGGAAGAAATTTTCCTAATTATTATTTTATTTTTTGCCAAACCTCTTTTGAGTTATTGGCTCATTTAAAATCACTTTACCTAAACATTTACATTTACATGCAGTTGAATAGTTTTTTTTTTACATTTCAGTTTATTTTCACGTCAGCTCAGGTCTGCTTGTTTGTTATTATGGATAGAAAGTTAAATCATTTTATATTTTAAAGTCAGCTGTAACATGAAGAACGTTGTGCTCATATTCGGAGTGTATTCCATAATGTGTGTCCTATGTGTTTGTCCAATTAAATCCATACATACAACACACAACTTGGTTCTTTTTCATTTCCACTCATTTAATTGTTTGCACATATGCTTATGTAGGATACATGCATGGCACCCCTGTCCTTATCAACACAGTAGATTACACACTCTCTCCATCAGTCTCCATCAGTGCCAACCAAATAACTGTCTGGCAATTTTCAGAGACCAGATAAGGTGACCAAGGTGACCAAAATATGTTATGGACCGGGAAAATGTGCACAGAGAGGGTGTAGTATATTTAGAGTCAGAGGGTATTTGTGTGTTCTCTGTATTGTTGAAAACAGGAGGAGTGTGTGTTTGGAGTAGTGGGGGGTCCAAAGTAGGTTATACATTTCAGTTTGCCAACTCAAAGAAATTCTCTCCTTCTTTGGTTGCCTGTAACTCATATTAATGGCTGACAAGACAGCAGTCACTGACACTATTTTTAATTTTCAACATGAACTATATTCCAGCGATTCAGAGCAGAGAGAAAGAGTAAGAAAGATGAGTGTGCACATGGGAGAAGAATCTGCTATATAACAAGCAAAAATACAAACAAGAACAAAAAATGAATCAAGCGAGACGGAGAACATTATAAAAAGCAGCCAATATGATTTTTCCTCCCCACACACTCTGTGTTTATTTCCCAGACCTGAATTTTGTTACATTCAGCCTTACATCTGTTCACCCAGATTGCGTAGGGGCTGTTCTTGACAGCTAGTGAAACCTCCCGAGTCTCCCTCTCTCCCTCTCCCCAGCACACAACTAGCTAATTAACGGTGTCACTCTTTTCAATAAGGCAAGGGGAGGGACAGAGAGACAGTGAGCAGGAGCGGATGAGAGGGGGAGAGAGAGAGAGATATGGGGGGGCGAGATTTGCAAGGCAAAATGACACAGGAGAGGCATGTGCATTTGCAGTCGGTGAGAATAATAAACATAGTGAAGCCAAAAGGAGGCTATGCTCTGTGAGGCTAATTAAAAAAATCCCTCCCTCCATCTCCTCCACCTCCTCCTTTCTGCACAACATTCAATCACTATTTCTGTATCCCCCCTGCTCGTTAAGTCAAATCTTGTCAGATCCCATAGACGTGTGGTAAATCTTTAGATTTGAACATGTATTTTATATTGCTTTTATATAACCATGTCAGCTAAGCTGGAGGAACACATCTGTCTTATCAAATCTCTGTTGGATAAATGTAGTTTGATGTGTGCAGGCTTGATTTTTATTTTGCAGTATTACCAATTCATTCTCTTGTCTCCAGTGAAGAAAACACAGTTTAATTTTTGTTATTCTTTGCATATGTGTTGTTGCTTATATACTGTATAACCATAAAAGGAATACAAATTCTAACTTGCTGTTTTTAGCCGCGCAACCTTAATTTGGGTTAAAAGATGTGATTATCAGTAATGCTTTAATTTGTGCATCCAAAGCTACAATCATCATTTAGTTTCAGTTCCTATTATCCTATATATCTATTGGTTTAGCTAAATAAATCAATTAGGTTTTAATATTGCATCACGCTAGGTTGTCAGACACCTGCACATCATGACTGATAACATTAGTTGGATGTTAAAGTAACAAGTTTAATCTTTATTGCCCCAGGCCTATGGTTTTCTATGTTGTTATGTGTTGTATTTTAATTTATTAAGTGTAAAACAAAAAAAATCCAAAGTGGAACAGGTGCATAAAGACAGTAGTGTCCTGATCTGATGTTATCCTCGGTCACAGAGGACAACATACTGCCATTGTTTTGTCAGGCATTGTGTTGCACTGAATAATGGGCTGCAAAGTACTGATGGATGTCCATCCTGGAGGCAGAGGTTTGCAAATCTTTCTGTTTATTTTCCACTTACGCCAGGACCAGATGGGGAGGTTTCTGACATAAGAAAATAAAAAAGACCACCCCTGTTTTCATAATCAGCGATAAGTATTTCAAAGTATGTTAAGTATTCATCTCTGTGACTGACAACTAACCTGACATTACTTAAACTGTTTGATTCAGTAAACTCATTCCATCTGGTACTTCAGGCATGCTGAACAAATGGGAAGAATTATTCTCAAATAACCTACTAATGGATTCACTTATTCCTGCTAACTTAAGGCATGGTGTCAACTTTCACTCTATGAGCCCTTTGAACTAAAGCTCACATACACAGAAGCCACTCACCACTAGTCCCAGCACTAATGTGCGGACCCGCTCGCCGATTTCAGGTGAGATGTCATTGCCAAATTGCTGTAGAGTTGTGAGAAAGCGCTTGAGCTTGCTGAGCTGCCGGGCACCACAGGCCGGCGGCAGCTGCTGGTTGGCCAGAGAGGATGAGGAGGAGGAGCTAGGACCATTGCTGTAGCCGTTTGGAGGAGATGGAGCACCGTTAAGTGCTGTAGGAGAGTGGCTGCTGCCATTGGTTACTGCGTGAGACAAGGACATAAAGAACAGTGTTCAGAGAAAGGAGAACAAAATGAGAAATATTTCATAAAAAACTATGACTTCACCACCACAAACAACCTAAAATCCCTGACTGTGCCTTTAACAAACACCAACAAAGGAAATAACATACGCCAGCTTCACTGAGACAAAACCACTGATTTGGAATGATTTACATTCCCCTGAAAACATTCACAATCCTCAACATTTGTTTCCAATCATCGCAGCTCGTTTGATCCTTTGCGGCATCCTCTCATAAAAAACATATTTCTGTATTTGGAGACATGTTCCCTCTCTGCACCCCCTTCTCCCTTTGCCTCCCTCCCTGCAGTCTAAACAAGCAGGGACAGTGTGACCCCCCCTGTCATGCCAGAGCACGGGAGCAGTGTGTGTGTGTGTGTGTGTGTGTGTGTGTTGTGTGTTTGTCTCTGTGTGTGTCTCTTTGTGTTGGGGGAGTTGGTGTACAAAGAGATACAAGGCAGCATAAAGCTTTCCCTCTAATGAGATTAGGTTTTGACTAGCGATCCACTCACTCCCCCTCTGGCTGCCGTCCAAAGCCGCCACTGTAAAGAGAGGAGAGAGACGAGATACTCAAACTGCATGTGGTTACAATTATGTCGGGTGGAAATCAAAGCATACTGCTTTGTTAAAACCTTCGGCATGCGTAATGAGAGAGCTGGGCCTTTCCTCCCTCATCGCACGGAAGCCCTGATGTTAATTGTAGTGTGTGAGCGTTTGCAACAGAGAAACAGACAGATATAGAGAGAAAGGGAGAAAGTAAATACCAGAAAGGAAGAAAAGGGAGAATAAGTGATTAAATGAGAACAAAATAATGCCTCTGTTGCAGAGAACCAGCACTACTAAGGCAGACTTGAGTGCTCTGAGCATTTTGAAGGCTTTTGATTCTTAGATTCTAGTGCTCTTCATGCAAGTGGTTAAGTGTGCACTTCTAAGTGAATACTAGGGTGTAATTTGCTCGTCACAGGCTATGTGCACGTTGTTGCAAAGCTCTAACGGTTTGCAAGCATTGTTGGAGATTTTGTTTTGAATGACTGCAATTTAGGAAGGCTCAAAGCAACTTGTTTTAAAAGTTTTATGTTGCTGATGGCATTTAAAAAATTGAGATTTTTGGATTTAACCTATGCATAATGTGTCTGTCTTCCCAAGTGTAAGCGCATGTATATCTGCTCTGTTTTAAAAAGTTGCTGTGTTTCCATGGGTGACTAAAGATGGAATTATGCTTCTGCGGGCAAATGTACAGCCATCACACCAAGAATTGATTTATACTGTAGTTCAGCATCACATTGCACCTGTTGAAACAACCACCAAAGTATTGTCTGTAGGGATGCACTAAATCCAACCTTTTCTCTCCAGATACCAACTGCGATAGAACGTATCAGCCTATCTGCCGATACTGAGTACAGGTCCAATACCAGTGCTTTCATTTACTATTTAAAATGTGTAGACCACATTAGATGGTACTCTGAACATGAGGCCAGGGATGCTGTGACACTGAGAACTGAGTCGGCAGTCTGCTGTGAGTGACTACACTGTAACTCATTCTGGAAACTTTATGATGACATTTACAAAGAAATAGCATTTAATGAAGGTCAGTTATGTCATGGCCAATACCAGATCCCCCCAATAAAGTCAGTATCTGCACTGATACGGAACACTGGAAACTAGCAGGAGACAACACTACTGTTAAAATGTCAAATATGTCACAACATGACTGTTGTTAGATCTTTGAAGAGCCTATACATAGATGATGTATACCTCTGTTGTGACACCATAAACCCTTCTTAGGTTCTTTAAACCTAGCTTTACTTACATGTGGTGGGGGTGTAGGAGCTGTTTCGGGGTGCTCCTTGCGTGCTGGGTGGGGGCGGCATGGTAGGGGGGGTCAACCTGGACTGTGTCTTGACGTCCGCAGGTGAGTCGGGCATGGTGGAGCGCTTCCCAGTGCGATCTGAAGGCAAACAAAGCAAAAGATTATAATAACATACCAAAAATAACATGCTGATATTTTAACAAAGGAAATAAACAACAGCTCAGGGCAACACATTCCACATCTGCGCACATAGAGAAGAACTATAATTTGCACATATACAGCAGCAGGATTTAATTTTGATTAACAAAGCGCTGGCGAGGTGTACCACACTTAACTAGTTCTGGAAATAGATGGCTCACCACATCATGTGTCTGGTCACAATGACACTGATGCATATGCTCAGACTGTCAGATGATGAATGAGAGGGGGGGGAGGAGAGACTCACAGGCACACAGTCAGACACCCGAGAGAGGAGCGTAAATCTGCTGCGAGTACGGGTCTCACTCCACCACCATCTGTGCCATCCTGCATGCCCGCTGTACAGAACGGCGACATAGCATCCCTCCCTCCCCTGCACATGACTGCCGTGCTCCTTACACACACACACACACACACACACACACACACACACACACACACACGCTTGTCTCTCTGGATACTATATTCACATCTGTTTTGTACTGGAGCACAGCAGAAAAACCAAGTAGTCATGAACTAATGGAAGAAATTTAGGTACAACAGATACAGAAAACCAGTCGGATCATACTCACACTACTCATGAGAGATTTTAGAGATAAAACCTTAATCACAAAAAAAGACAATTCTTTGATGACATGCCTGTTTTCACCACATGCAGTTGCTTTGCGCTCAGCAAATAACCGACCATATCAAATGCATGAGAGCAACAACAAGACATTATCAGAGTCTTGCACTGGCAGTGAGGGCTGAGCCCATATTGTGCAAGATAAGATACACAACTTCCCCTTACCAATAGCAGTAACACATAGTAAACAGACTGTTATCAACTGGCACATTGTGAAGGATTGAGATTGCAACAAAAAAGGTAGAGAGGAAGGGGGTGGAGGGAGAGAAAAAACATGAGAGGTGGGAAGGGTGGAGCTGCAAGAGAAACAAAAGAGTTATCTGTGACATTGGGAACACATAGTTGTAATCATGGAGTGGACTCAGATTCACACAAGACATGCACAGTAAAGGCACACACACTGTAATCAGGGTGGTTAGGGAAACAGGGTGGTCTCTGTCCCATGTTTTTCTCAAGACCCTAGTGTGTGTGTGTGTGTGTGTGTGTGTGTGTGTGTGTGTGTGTGTGTGTGTGTGTGTGTGTGTGTGCATGATGAATATGCACTCTATACTTATGTCTTATATTTTACATGTACCTATGTTTATTTGCATATTTCCCCACAGTGTCTGTGTATAAAATGTATACACTACATACTATATAAATGGTAGTTTCCCTCTGTGACGACTGTTTGGATTATTAAGTTTAGGTGAAATGAATGAGAAATACTGACGTGAGAGAGACAGGATAGCATAAGCCTGTTAGCTAGGCTCAAGCCTCAGCAGCACTCTGGCTCACTGCTGCCGAGGTTCACTGTGACTAAGTATTTTAGTCACGCTAGCTCAGCTTTAGCAGGCAGGCAAGTGAGAGATGGAGATGTCACTGATTTTTTAAATAGAGAGGACTCCTCGGCTCCTTTTCAAATAAGCAGAGGGAACGTGATGTAAATGAAAGAAACAATCACAAGAAAAATATACAAGGTATAAATACATACTGACTAGCAACATGTTCAGAAGCAGTAATGAAGAAGAAGTGTGACACACAAGGAAGTGAATTTTTTTTAAACAGTTTTCCAAGAATCAAACAAGAGTCTAGAAGCCATACTAGCTCCTAGCTGCTGCTCCTTATGTCCAATCACACTGAGATGATTTGAACTTACTGACTGACGCTACCATTAGAGCTCCTCCCAGGAACACTGACGTATGTAGGTAGCAGCAATACGCTGTTATCAAGATATTCTCTTCTTGTTACATAGTCTCCAGAAGCTTCCAAAGATGATCAAGGCTAACAGATTCCAACCCATAGAGTCAGATACTGTCAAAAGACAGGAAAAGAAGAGTAATGGATCATCACTCCATATCAATACCATATCACTTTTTACAATAGGACTTTTAAGGTTTTCACTCAAAACGATAAATTATACTGTAGAAATAAAATTATTTATGTAATATTGACCCACACTATAACACAAGTTTGAGCTCAGTAAAGGAGGATTGGAATGAATTGTAGAGAAAAGAGGATGAATTGCAGCATGAATAGATACAGAGTAGAGATTAGTGGAAAATAGTGAAGTGATTAGGAAAGCAGAGAAAAGACGACTGGAGGTGTACAAAGAGTCAATGCGAAGAGAAGAAAAAGAGAACCGAGCGACTGTCCAAACTTTAACTGTTAATTCACTGTGCTGCATTTCTGCTAACACCACACACACACACACACACACACACACACACACACACACACACACACACACACACACACACACACACACACACGCACACACACCCTCTTCATCCTCCCGACCTGGCCAGACTGAGAAAGGTTTACTACTCTTATTTCCACACAGTAAAAAAAGTCTGGAGCTGACTATTTATTTTATAAACTCAGGATATAGCAGAAAAGCTAGTGGAAACATATAGTCTTACCTCTAGCTGCCAGCTATCATATCCTGTATGCCTGCCTAAAATATGATCTATGAAAATACAAGGTAATTAAAAAAGACGACCGGGTGACAGGACCCAAGGTAATTCATCATTTTCCAGTCAAACACAAAGACCTTACATGTATAATGAGCCTAAGTGAAATAGAAAGAAGTTACCATATCACACATGGTTGTACTTATCCTGTTTCACTGGATCTTTGAGCTCATGCTTTCCATAGTCCTGTATATTGGGTTTTCTAATTGTGTAGTAATTTTTTGGCCCAGTTCACTTGATCTGTTGTTAGATAATAAGATGTCAAATTAGGATCCAAATCATCTCATACTGACCCTAATATTTGTAACTATATAGGTAGATGATGTAAATTACTTGCATCCCTACAATGTAATTTAAAGCAGATACTGACCTCCAGCAGTCTCCAGAATGCAAAATATGCAATATATTTTTTCAATTTACAGCAATGTGGGGTGTTTTATAAGAGGGTTGGAGCATTATTCATTGGTGCAGTAACAGAAAACTGCTTTTCCTAAAAATTTTGACTTGACTATGTCAATAGGAAGCACAATGTAAAACACATAAAGAGGGAAATAAAGCACAATACTCCAGACTCAAGATCCACCTTAACTCCTGCATGGCTCTGCCCTGTGGCAGCATAAAAAGATGAGTTTGGTTACAGGCTTGTAATTGGGGATTAACACCTGGGTCAGTGTTATGATTGGATGACAGTGGTCGGGTGGAGATGAGAGAAACATAAACCCTGAAAGCACTTGAAACTCTGCAGCCCCTTAGGAGATAAGATGAAAGATATAGAGTGAATTACTGTGAAATCCGTGTACACAACAAATACATGCATGCATCCAGGCAATAACATGCGCGCACGCACAAATGCACACACGCAAGCACACATGCGCACACACACGCGTGCATCTTCTCTGTTCCTGATTTGATTGAAAGCACTGAAAAGCATATAAGCAGAATAAAAATCAATGGCTTTATACTAACCAACGAGGGCTGCAGCCAACCATTCACTTGGCACTTACTATGCCACTTGAATCAATAGCAATACAGCCTCCGCAAAGTAATTTCTTTGGGAAAATAAAAAAAAGCATCTCACAACTGAAGCACATTATTGAAAACAACTCACGCCATACGACGGCGTGCTATCCATTTTTATGAGCAAATGTGACATGTATATTTTAAAATAGAGAAATACATGCAGACGACAGTCAGACAAGCCCTCACTTTATTACAGCAATAGAGTGAGGCAGAACAATAGCAAGTGCTCGCTAACTCATACATAATTCAATTCACGCAACCTTAAACAACCTTGAAAACAAAGTTGGGCATCTCCTCCAGCCTAACACATCTGTTAAAGGTTAATGGCTCAACTCAATGCACATCTACTGTTCATTTATTAGCCCTGTTACTGCCCCACCACTTGAATATTGTAGGTGAAGCGGCAGATCTGTGACCAGCCAATGGATGGTATTCCAGGACTGGACAGGTATTGATGTGCGGAGCTTTAATGGAAAGGGGCAATGAGTGCTTTGACTCTGCCTAACTCACTTTACGACTTCTCAGAAGTGCTGTTGTCCAGGAATTAATGGATTGAAGAGGATGAGGACGGTTGTTGAAGCAATTAGCTATAAAAGAACAGAAGAGCCTCTCAAATGTGAGTTGAGTCACTCGTACAATCTCTGCAAGCAGAGGCGCTAAACCTAGTGAGGATCAAGCTTATGGATGACAGTGATTATGTCTCACAACAACCACCTGCTACGTGGTTTATCATAAAGGAGCTCTTAGCACACATGTTTGCAGTATGGTTGGCGTAAATGAGACTTAACCCATAAGAATATTAGGGCTGTGGTGATGCCTCCTTAAATGTTTCAGGTACTGTACAGAGGTAATCACACTGATATCTGACTGATAAGCTCCAAGAGAGATGAAGTTTTATTTGCTTTGTCTACATAAAATTGGGATTACACTAATAGCGGAAGTGACGTTACAGCACCGCCCCCCCTGGCTGAAATGAGTGGAATAATTATTCAACCACTGTCTGTCTACTGCATTCCGAGACAGCCGTGCCGTGATTGGATTTCATAAGGGCGAATTGTTAATTTGTTACAATGAAATTTGCAATCAGCTTTAAAAATAAACATATATGTTTATTTAGCATGTTTGTTTTGTCCCTAAGTGCTCGTGCTGTGTTCCACAAGTGGTAGGCCAGGTCTCAGCTGCTACAATGCGTTTATTTATTTATTTATTTTTTGCTTTACTGTACTTTTTGTTATCATTTGAGATTGAAATAAAAAAAATTGAATACAGCCCATATGTCCGCAAACACGCTCTCAGTCTCCCTGTTGAAACAACAGAACAAAGCAATAGGTTGAATTGCACTTGTTTGTAACTTCTTTAATCTCTTTAAAAATTGTTCCCTGATTCCCCGATCCTAGAAAATGAGGTAGAACCCTGGACAACCATCTGCCACTCATGAGAATGTCTTCACACTTACATCACCCATTTGCTTCGTCCATGATTACGTGATCTTCAATGTTTTGCAAAATCTCTCTCTTTCATTCTTTCTTTCTTTGCTTTTCTCCCTCTTGCTCGTACCCTCTTTCAGCCGAGCTCAAAGAAAGGAGATTGTGATACACGCCGTTTCTAAGGTTACATGCAAGTTACATCACTCGCCTAAAACAAGGTTGTTGCAATGAACGATATCTAGAAGGAAGAGAAGCGGTTCAATAAGTTACAGAGGACTTTGCTAACCCACAACTCAAGGCAAAAAATACAATGTTATATCAAAACCATATGCATTTCATCATCGCACACAACGCCATGAGGTCATTTTGTATTCAAATCATCTTGTGAAACAGGGACACCATTGCCTAACCTTGATATTTTAGATTAATCATAGAGCCTACAACGGCTTCAAAGTTTATCATCAGGAGACAAACAATCTCCATTACACACTTCATGAGCTAGAATTGCCACTGTGTGTACGTGTTTGTGTGAGTGTATGTGTGCAATGGGATCGTACGGTTGGAGACCCAGAAAATGATGTGAGAACAGTGGCAGTAATATGCCACTCGAGAGTACTTCACACAGGCAAATCCCATTCTTCAAAATGACAATGGATTTCAATCACGCTGGGTGAATTTTCAAGAGTTGGTGACTATGACATAAACAATTTATGGTGCACTGGTGCCTGTGCTGTGTGAGCCCAATATTGTATTAGTCAGACATAAGATATCATCATTGTGGACTTAAATGGAAAAATGCATATAGACTGACCCACTTATGCACTGCACACACAAGCAAACATATAATCTTGACAGGCATAATACCTTTAGCGCAAGTGAAAACCGTGAGGCAGTGAAGGCAAAGGAAGCAATTGAATTGAGCACAGATGTCCACAACGGCAATGTCTGTGCAAAATGGTGCTTCTGGGTGTGTTATACCCATGCACACACATACACAGTACACAATAATGTGTGAAGAGAGGGAGCGGGACAGATAAGTAATGGAATAGATGAAGCGATTGAGCGATGGTGTGATAGTGGCTTGGAGTGATTGCTCTGTGTGCTGGGTGCAGATGTGGAGAGAGGGAGCAGGGAACATACACAAGAGAAAAATAAAGATAGAAAGAATGAGAGGACGGATGTGTTAAAGAACACAGTTGAGGGACGATTGAGATTCAGACGGAGTGTGCAGACAAACAAGAGAAATCTATCGGTATGCAAGTGTAGTAACCTCTCGTCTCTTTCTATCATCCCTCTCCCCTGGACCATGTGCATGCGCCCGCACGCATGCACACACGCACGCACGCACACACACACACACACACACACACACACACACACACACACACACGCACACACTCATTGGC
The DNA here is from genome assembly GCA_026937815.1 of Etheostoma perlongum. NCBI lineage: Eukaryota > Metazoa > Chordata > Actinopteri > Perciformes > Percidae > Etheostoma > Etheostoma perlongum. The sequence continues at coordinate 14,523,867 of CM049384.1, read as the reverse complement.
AGCCAGATGGAGCAGTATGCAGAGCATGTCCCGTCAAACTCCACCCGCTTGTCAAGAAGATGTATGGATGCAACGCCCACAAACACACAGACACACAGCTGCAAGGATGCATGCACAAATTTCAAGCAAAACAACACAACTCTCTCTGTTTTCGTGTGTATTTTGTATTCATTTCAGCTAATTGCAAAACTACTTTGCCCAAATATAAATAATAGGAGGCTATATGTATAGCATTGAGTGAAAGGGTGATGGTTTGATACATGACTAAAGCTCTGCGAACACATTTGCTCCTCATCTCATCAGTGTTGACAGCCTTTAGCTTCTCCCACCATATCTGTATTATTCTCTCAGTGTAACATCGTGTGTTTACACTTCGTCAAGCCAGCAAAGACATACGGAGATTTCTCAATCGCACACAAAGGTCTGAACACCATCTGTTACATCACACAAACATTAACATGCACACTCATGCACATATGCACAAAAATACATAAACTAAACACACAAATCCTGCAAAACACCTCTGACTACACACACCCTGGACAATAAAACATATGTGGCGTATAACATTAGAAGTCCTTCGCTCTTTTTCAAAAAATAGATTTATAGTAATGTCTGTTTCACCCATCTGTTGAAACAACGTCTCTCCTGCAGAGGAACAGAGAGAGAGAGCGGAAGCAAGTGTTAAGGAACAATAAAAATGATTCACAGTGCCGATACGTGTCCTCTCTCAAATTGAACCAATTCCTGCCCCATCTTGTTGCCAGGCAAAATTGAACTACAGGGTCTTGTAAAATAAAGACAGAGAGTGGGAATGGTTGGCAGGGAAAACACAGAAAGAGGGTGGGGAAAAAAGTAGGTCATGGAGAGGTAAAGGTAAAGAAAACATGAGGATATGTACAGTGTGACAGAGAGCAAAACCATTATTATAGTTGAGCTAGAAACATATTGCCATCAGACATTTATCCACAGCACAGCCAAGCGGGCTCAACATGTTTAGAAAACTCTGTCAAAAGCATTGTTTATTTATATAAAGCTGGCCTGTCATTGCCATTAACAACATTATGTCAAAATAATGATATAAATGTTGCTTTAGAGCAATATAAATCAGATGTAAGCCTTGGTGAGCTCTGCTTGGCCATTTGATGGAAGTCAGCCTATTGGAAATTGCTTTCTGTGTACAGTTTGGTTCATTTCTGATGCCATGCTGAAAACCGGCCAAGTGAACCCAAATGGATCTGGGTGTTTTCCCAGGCAAGACTCTACGCCAAGAGAGAAGGGCTCACACAAAACACTCAACACACATCCTTATGGTGACGACACATGGCTTTATTTTTCATAAGCCTTACGCACAGTATGGTACAGTGGCACAGTGACAGTGGGTTACCTTTCTTGCCGTGAATATATTTGTTGTGTAGCTGAGGATTAATATTGTTGCAGCATACAAAGCTTTTTTGGTTGTCAGGGGAAAACGTACAAGAACACAGAATGCAACTCTCTCTCTATGAATCATATGCCTGTCTTCAGTTGCAAAATCAATTTTCAACAGACAGTAAAGGCCCTGGTGTTTTACATGACAGTTATCTTTTACTATGTGGAGAGACACAGAGGGAGAGGAAGGATGGATGAAGGCATGGATGGATGCAGACTACGTGAGAGTATAGTTACTGTGTGTGATGGGTTGAAAAACAGACAGATGAAAGGGAGAAACAGATGTGGAAAGAAGGAAGAGATAGGAAAAAGGGAGGCGAGCATGCTGAAGACTGGGACTGTAAACAAGAGATAGCATTAAGCTCCTATGAGAGACAGATGGGGAAATCAAACACGAGAGGCAGAGGACGAGCACAGAAAAAGAGGGCAGAGGCTAACAGAAAGGGAGGGTTCCTGGTGGAGTAACCAGCCTGTCCCCCTGGTGTTTTCAAAATATCACATGACGGCTGCCATGTGTTTGAAATTACTGCCGGTTAACTATCTTCCCCAAAACCGCTCCGAAAAAAATATGTCTGCAATTTATGAAATGTGTTTCAGGGTTCTGCTAAGTAGAACCAGATTTGCAAAACAGAAAAAAAACCTTTACCTCTCACCGCTCCACCCCTGAAAACTGCTACTCTCTTTTATTTTTACGCTCCCTCTCCTCCACCCCTCCCTCTCCCTTGCAGGAGAAGATGTTTAAAAACAGGGTTTGAGTCACATCTGGTGAGCAGGGAGCCAGAGAGTGGTGGTTGGTGTGACCTTGCATCAGGGCATTTCCAGGTTTACTTGTGTGTTAGTGTGTGTGTGTGTGTATGTGTGTGTGTGTGTGTGTGTGTTTGTGTGTGATATGGTGACCGTGGTTTGCTAATGGCTCTGAGTGTCTGAGAGTAGAGTATGTCCGGAGGAGGAGGCAGCAGAGGGATGTTCTCTACACACACGCATACACACATGTAGGACCACCACGACTATTCCAGGTCAGCAATGTGTCTTTGTCTCCTTTCATCTATCCATTACACACTTTCTCCTCGGCTCTTTCCTCATCATCGTTTCACCTTTCACTGCCTCACCTCCCTGTCAGCCCACAGCCATCTGAGGCCACTGACAAACAAGAAGAAATGATCTCAAAATGGGCAAAAATACAAGATCACAACAAAGCTTTGACTTACATTGACCTGTGGAACATCTGTGACAGAGTTGACCACAGAGTTGCTGCCTGGATTTAAAATGTTCTGTGCAAAATAGTAATAATCCTGTATGTACTGCACATGGGACTCATTATTCTTTTTAAAAACTAAATCTGTTTCTGATTTAAATATTTTTTTTAAAACTGTGAATATAAGATGAAAACCAAAACAGAGGGTGAAATCCGGTTTTAGAAATAACACGCTGCTCAAATACTGCAGTTAAACTACAAAGTATTTATTGTGTCAAGCACTCACAATCAACAACTCAAATCTAAACACTTTTTGAGGCAACAGGACCCCCCATTACTGTAAGTGCAATGAACAGTATCTTCGTTTAGCACAACAAGCAGTATTAAAACATGAAAGCAACTATTTGAACCTTAAATCCAGATCTGCTCCATTTAAAAACATGTATATTTGAATGGAATTTGGTGAAAAACATAAATGATTAGCTTTATATGTACAGTATGATTTATAATGCATATTGTATACGTAAATGTAATATTTCCTAAACACACACATTTTTCTCTAATTGTTAATTTATTTTTACCTATTTGACAATAAACATAGGGAGTCCATGAGGGACAACGCCATAATTTATCTGAAATGAGTGTCTATTAGCAGTCTTGAATTGCCTGAATCCTACAAAACACTTTGCTCTGTACAACAGTTAACTCAGCACTGTGGCTTTTTTCTGTGAGAGTTACTTTAGATCACTGTCCTTCCCACATCCACCTCCCACTGTCCATCAAACAACAGCAGCTTTTTAGCCAACACAACTCCAAACTCTCACCACGCCCACCGCCAACACTACAAATAGCATCATCCCGACAATGCCATTGTTTTTGTTTTTCTGTGGCATAAACTCAAACACACAGACTCAGACACACACAGCCTAACCGCTCTCCAGTGCTACAGATGGATGCCACCACTCTCTCTGGAGCGTTGCCAGCGCCAGCTAGTGAACAGCTTGCCTGGCACAGTGCTCTGCATGCCTCTATGTGTGTGACTGCATGTGTGTGTGTGTGTGTGTGTGTGTGTGTGCCTGCAGGAACAGTAGCAAAATAGCCTATCGCAGATGGGTGGCCAAAATAACCCCCTTCGCTGAAAACATACAAATAAACAAGAACACAGATACACACACATGCACACACATATGCTCCAGAATAGACACACACACTTGCACCCACACAAATGCCTTGGTTTCGCTTAAGTGTTCCCGACCTGGCACACACTGGTGCTCGCACAGCTGCTTCCTCAGAGGCAATGCACACTTATAGACTCACTCTCTCACAAACGCACACACGCACACACACACACACACACATCTGTGCTTAGTTTACACTTCCTGTTTAAGGAATGGGAAGTATAAAGTCCTGACTCCCCATACACACAAATACACACACTGCCACCACCACTCCCACACCATCAAAGCCCACACACAGACAGACGTATGCATGCCTTGGCATCTGCATGCATGCACGCACACACACATGCGCACGCACACATACACACACACACACACACACACACACACACACACACACACACACACACACACACACACACACACATAGACAAACACACTAATACGGTGCTTTATTCTCGGTAGCTCTTCTACCTTGTATGTATCTGTTTGTTTTTCTCAACACAGAGAGAAAACATCAAGGCCTTATCAGCATGCTCATAGGAGTGTGTTAAGACACATCACTGTTTAATGATTTGACAATGAAATTAAGACTTGAAAATGAATGAAAGCTCTTGCTGGAACAACAGAATCAACAGAATGGAATTACAAAGCAGCTGCGTAAAGTTGATGTCGTTTCAATGCTCAAGGTGTGATGTGAATCCTTGTGACAGGCAATGTGATGTTGCTTCATTCTTTGGCTCTGTGTTTTTTTTATATTAGATGCAGCTGTACAGTAACCACTTTAAATGCTGCTTCTGAACCATGATTTCTTGATATTCATTTAGGGTAAAGGAATGCTCTCTTAAGATAAAGCCAAGGCAGAGAAACTTTAACAACTGAATAAGTCACTTGGTAGACAGCCCGCTAGTCAGTCAATGAGCTCAGGCGGAGAGCAGCAGGTACCCTCGCCCCAGCACATAGGGGAGAGCATGGTGGCTGGCAGTGCCAACTGTGCACTGGGTAGCCGTGCCAACTCTGCCAGCCTTGCAGTGTCTGCTTGCCAGTGCCATCTGGGAAGAACAGCTCTGTGCATATACAGTACCTCTCCTCAGCTCAGAGGACACAGACACACACACACACACACAGGCACACACACACACATACATACCCACGCATGGATGCACACAAGAAAGCAAGGGCAGAAATGTGCTCCACATACATGCAGCATGAACACATATGCATGGCATGAACACACACAGAAAGGCACACACACACACGCACATACACAGCCGGCCGCTGACAGCTCACCATCTGTGCGCTGCTTCTGACTGTTCCCTTTGCTTCGTTCTCTGCCCTTCTTTTTTGCTTTCATAAACTCTGGGTCCTTCTCCTCCCTTACTTTCAGTCTCTCAGCGTGTCTCATCTTATCGGATGACTTTCCAAGCCACAGATTCCTGCATTATGTCACCACCTGTGTATTGATACTTTACATATATTTTTTGTATCATGGCACACAAGATTACGATGCTTCACTTGACAGGTCTTCATCAGGTTAACTGGAATTGAACAAGACAGGCAGAGTCCACAGAGGCTCTCCACTAAACATCCTTTCCCTACTATCAGATATACAGATGAGATGAGAGGCGATAAGAGGTGTCCTAAAGTGGTTTAATCATATAGAAACACGTGTGTGTATGCAGTTAATAAAGGCTTGAATATGCACACGTATAAAACCTGGAATACATCACACACGACCTAAAGAAACCCAGAGGGAAAGATGAAAAACATGAAAAGAAGTGTATGTAAGGTTAAATATCCCTCCAGCTTAGTCATATTACACTGTGTTTCTCTTCAAAGAAGGAGTGAGTGGAAATGAAAACAAAATAGCGAAAAAGAGAGAGAAATAGAGTGACAACAGAAATTTGAGAGGAGAAAATAAAAAGCAGGAGGAGAAGGGAAGTGGGAAGGTTATATGAGTTTAGAAGGCCCACGTGGATTCACATCAAAGAAAGGCTATAACAGGTCACTGTCATTACCAGCTATGCCTTGGGTGAAGCTCTCTCTCACATGTTTCTCATTTAAACCCTCAGAAACCCTGTTGGAAGGAAAGACACACATACTACACGTATAGTCCATGTCCAGAGTATGTTTAGCTTATTTGCTAAACAGATTTGTTTTTTTACTCTGTACAGATACTGCTCCATTTATCTTAATATTTTGATCCCTACATCACAGTTTAACAGCTTGACTTTTGGAATAGCACCAAGCTATCACTTTTCTCCTCTACAACAAAATATTTTCAATCACAAATCTCCTCTCTCTTCCTATTCCTCGCTCCATTTATTTCTTTCCCTCTCACTAGCCACCTTTATACCTTCAATAACTGCAATAACTGATTCTTTTCAACCCACCTTCTATCTTTTTCTCTTCCCTATCCTCCCTCGCTGGTCCACCCCCCACCCCCCATTCCCCCCCACCTCCCTCTGACAACTGCATAACACCATCAGAAAGATCTACGATTGAACAGTTTCCCACTCCTATTATTCTTGCTCTTTCTCACTCTTCTTTCTCATTCAGTCGCCCACCTTCCCCTGCTGCTCCCTTCTTCCTGCTTTCTCTTTACCACGTCTACCCATTTTCACCACTCATCCTCCACTATCTCTGTACGACTCTCCATCACTTTCTCCATCCAGCCCTCCCAAAAGCACCACATGCTCCAGTGGCAGAAGAAGTAGCCTCATTACAAACAAGGAAAATCCATTTGGATCAGCCGTCTGCAGCTGCACTGGCCCCCCTCTGAACTCTCCCGAGAAGAAATGCCCCACATCTCTCCTCTTTCCAGCTCTCTTCTTCTGTTCTCTCTATTTCTGTCTTTTCTGTTTTTTTTGAGCCACTTACTTCCTCGCCTTTGTACTGCCGTTAGATTTGCTCTCTGTATTGATCAGGTCAGAGCTCAGAATTTGTTTATCAAATTTATATTTTGATGGGAAAAATATATGCTAAATAAATAACTTTACTGTTGCGGGCCATAAAACCAAAACAATGTGCTGAAAGATGCTAAAAAGCTCCATACTGCTGACAGGAAACTGCACAGTTGGTGATAATTCTCGTCGGTTTATCACTCCAAGTGAGCATTTCATACATTGTTAAAATAAAAATATTGATCATAGCAGCTTTACTGTAATACTAGATTACCCCCCCGGCCCTACACTAATTTCATTTATATGACATAGATATCAGATGTTGCAACCATGCAACAACAAGGAAGCAATGTCGTACTAAAATCAGAATAGAATCGTACATGTATGGATGGATGCATCCAGTACCTACAGGATACATTTTTCAATTTTGTTCAGTGACCTCAAACTTACAGTGTAGGTCCATTCAGTTAAACTAATGGGATACATTGATTCTCAGCAGTGGTTCTTGCAGTTCGAAAATGAATCACTGCACCACATCTTGTCATTTTTCTCTATTCTCTTTCCACTGTGGTCCCCCTTTCTCTCCTCCCTCTCTCGCTCTGTCTTTTAAAAGCTCTTTGCTTCTTTTCATCCTTCATTCCTCTCTCTCCCTCTCTCCTTCTGTTCTGCCATCATCACAACATCTGATTAACATATGTCTGGGTTTTCACTCCCTGTCAGCCTGCAGGCATCTGCACACATACACACCCACTGTCACACAATCTAATGCACCATGTCTCAGGTTCAGAAAGGTAGAAGACACAAAAAAAGGCACAGAAATTTCACTGATCCTCCTTTAAACTGCATTTACCGCCCTTTGTTTGTGTGTGTGTGTGTGTGTGTGTGTGTGTATGCCCCCACAACAATAGAGGATGAGAGACAACGCATCTTAACATTATTGCAAGCCAACAAGCCTCATGCTCCCTAGTGAGCTGCTTAAAATTCCAGTAATGAAGGAAAGAGAGAAAGGGATAAAGAAACAAAATAAGACACACAGAGATACGAGATAGTGACAGTGAAAATGTGTGTGTGTGTGCTAACAGACGACAGCAATAGCTCCACCAGCTCCATTGAGACATCGGCCCTAAACATTTCTCACATTCACATACACATAGTCTCTCTCTTTAAACTCATATTTCCTTTCATAATCACACATACAATGGATTTAGTTTATTCGATAAACTTCATATCCCACCTTCCAGTTATTGTAATCAGAGATCAGCTATTGATTATTTGCAACACTGATGCCAGGAAGGCCTGCCATGCACACCAGCATCAGCCGCTGCCAGTCAAATATGTGATTAGTCAGTATGCTTAAAAGTATTTATTGGCTTACAGCACCAATCAAATTATTCCATATATGTGGAAGCGCTGGAGCCTTATTTCAAGCCGTTTGTTCTCACTCCTCTGTCCCAGATTGCCTGGAATCAGTCCCATTTCCACCATCTCACCCGCAACATGAACATGAAATAACAGCAACAGACGTAGACAACCAAACAAATACTTTAGTGAGAGGCTCTGCCAAAACACATATTCTAACTGACGGCAATAAAAGCTTCCCAAAACTTGCCGGCCAAATAGTGATGATTATTTGCATTGGTCTCCATTTTGTAATACCTGTAATCTCGCCTGTTTGTTTATAATGGCATTCCCTGCCATTCAAACACTTTTGTTAAAAAGGGACAAATACATGCAAGGCACTCACATTGCAAATACCACTTTTACAATCGTATGGGATGTGAGTCGTGCTGTGTTAAATTACTCTCTCTGTGTGTTAGTGTGTCTGTGAATGAGTATCAGTGGCTTGCTTTATTCAAGTACTAAACAAGTCAACTTGTCAAGAAGCTGTGGCTTTAAGTAATCTTGCTGCATCCAGAATACGATGCATCTCCCCCAATGGAGCACCAAGGCTGTTTTGTGTGAGACGGAGCAATCCTCTGTGTATCAGCCAATGTGTGTGTGTGTGTGTGTGTGTGTGTGTGTGTAAGGGGGGTGGTGGGGTTACTGGCTTCAATGAGAAATAAATGGGAGTGACTGCTTTGTGGAAGACTTGATAAACTCAATAGAGCTTTGGAGCGCCCACTCAATGATGAGTCAATGAGGTAGACTTGAATAGTGGGGGTGATGGAGTGAAACACACACAAAATGCTTTCTCTCTCTCTCTCACACACACACACAAAACACACACACACACACACACACACACACACACACACACACCAGCCTCTGGCTGCTCGGCGTGTGTAGGTTTAATGGCACAGAGTGATTTGTGTGTGAGAGAAAAGGGGAAGGGAAGTAAGAGTGGTAGCCATATGCAAAAAGAGTGGCAATGCAAAAGGATGTAAAAACAGGGTTGTGTTTGGACAGACAGTCCACCACATCAGCACACACCCAGACATGTCTACCTCCTTCCCTCTTATCCCTTTCCTGTCTTCTCTGCCCACTAACCCTTGCTTCTTTGCTGTCTAAAATTGATGTGTGGGTATCTTTGTGTGTGTGTGTGTGTGTGTGTGTGTACATCTGTGTGTGCATGCGTATGTGTGTGTGTGTGTGTGTGTGTGTGTGTGTGTGTGTGTGTGTGTGTGTGTGTGTGTGTACAGCCTACAGAATACACTGAACCCCATACAGTTTACACCCCAGTGGAGACCATTAGTGATTCTCGACCAGACAAACAGCGAAGACATAGTCTGAGAGAGACACAGGAAAAAAGGCAAAAGTGTAGCAGGGAGAGGGGAGGGGAGGCCTAGGGACACAGAATCAAGAGAAGAAGGATAAGAGAAAGAGAGAGTCAGTGACAGACTGGCAGACTGATATACAGACACACAGATGGGAAGATAAATGACGAGATATTCTGGCAGCGATACACAATACTGAGAGAAGAGGAAAGGGAACATCAGGGCAAACGTCAGTACTCTTCCTCTCTGTGACTTTCTCTCAAGGATCGACCAAAGATGGCCTCAGCTTTAGTGCAATCTGATGTAACTCGCCAGAAACAGTCTCAATACTGCATATCAATCATAGTCATACCCCAGTCATCAAACGGAAGAGGCAGGCTATGTGAAATCTGTCCAAAATGTGTCAGACTGTAAGGTGGACTGTGTATCTAACAAACTCCAGTTCATGTAAGTCTTTAATTAAGGGTATATTACCAGCCAGTTCAGGAAGTGAATCATTAAGAGAAGAGAGAGACACAAGAGGAAAGCAAGACTTAAAAGAGACACCTATGTAAAAAAGGAAGGTCAAACAACAAGGTAAAAGGTAGGATAAAGTGAAGAAAAAGTGGTGAAGGTGGATAAAAGAGACATGAAGGAGGAGAGAAGGAAAAAAGGAGTCCAGTTTGTGTAGAAGTGCAATGGGCCACAACAGGTGCTCCACTGGGCTGCACTCAATTGCACTCTGCCTCTTGGTCACACATTGCCCGTGAGAGTATATATATATATATATATATATATATATATATATATATATATATATATATATATATGTGTGTGTGTGTGCGTGTGTTTGTGTGTGTGAATGCGTGCGTGCGTACATGCGTGCACAAACACAATGGCTGCATGTGAACAACAACTCTAGAGGAAGGGAGGTTACATATGGTGGTGGCCTTTGAGTGTGTGTGTGTGTGTGTGTGTGTGTGTGTGTGTGTGTGTGTGTGTGTGTGTGGTGATGGAAAGGAGAAAAAAAGGTGGGAGCTGCAGAAAGAGAGCAAGTGAATGAAAGTGTAGTCGAAACGGTGCAATCAGTGGAGTAAAAAAGCGAGAGTGAGACTCCCTGTGTGTGCGGCAGGTCCCCAGCCATCTGGACACTTTCCTCCCTTCCTTCTTCCCCCATTGCTCTCCTCCCCCTCCTTTTCCTCTCCTTTCCTCTCCTCTCCTCTGCCGACTGGTGTGCAATTCATTATGGACCCATTTCACCTTTCAGTGTGTTACGCCCGCTCGCCACAATACATGCTAATGAGGTAGAACAAATTACTTTTTTGCTGTGGGTGCATGCATGTGTGCGGCCCTGCATATGTGTGTTTGTGTGTGTGTGTGTGTGTGTCTGTGAGAGAGTGGGTGGATGGGTTGCTGAATTCTTCCAATTTCAGCTGCTCGCTACCAAACTGCTCGCTTTACTGCCGTAAGAGTTGTTAATGGTTATGCAGAAACCATTTTTGCTTCCTCACCTGGAGGCACAAAATAGCTGCAGATTACTGACACATGATCAGATGTCTTTGCGCACAGATGTTTGATTTCTAGAGCACTGAAAACCGTAAAAACTCTCCAATATATCCAATAACCCTTTTTACACATAGTCTGGGGAACTGTAATTTGAATGCACTTCTTGCTGTGCCTCAAGGATCTATAGCAAATAAACCATATGATCACAACGGGGACTATCCCATTTTCTTTCAGCTTGGCCTCAACCACATCACATCCTATAAATCCTTACTCACAGCCTCCATCCATTTATCCAGCACTGAGTGACTTGGCCCAGTTCTGATCTGACCTGCTCTGCGATGATAAAGTGGAGAGGTGGCTGTCAGTGGAGACAGAGGAGAGGAGAGAGAGCACATTTCCATTTATCTGTAACACAGATGACACCAAATGAATGGACTTTTTGATTTGTCGCAACAGTACATGAGACAGCGCAACTGCCATCACCAAGAGAAGTGGTGACAGGCAGGAAAGAAACAGGAGTGTCATGGTGTTGAAAGATTGAGGTGCCAGATAGGAGATGAAGAGAAGAGAAGAGAGCAGAAGGGAGACATTTGAGAAGAATAAATAGAGGTAGTTGAGCACAAAAAACAAGGGGAAAGAAACATATGTAGCGATACAGACAGAAGGACAAATAGTTTGTCAATCCCCTTCAAGTCTTTCGTGAGTAGCTGTTGCTATTCTCCTGTCTCTACATCACTGGGTGGCGCTAACGATACATCTGTACACCTGCCAACTCACTCTCCATCCCTTCTCTCTCTTTCTTTCCATAGTGAATCACTGTGACAGCCTGGCTTGGCAGTCATAATGAACCGAGTGCACTAGCTTGTGTAGCAACACACCACGGAGATTGAGTAGTCTCAAAGGGAGAAACTCACCGTGCACAGAGTGGACGGAGCTCGTATAGTTAGAGCTGCCACTAGGTACAATGGCTATGGTTGTGAGTGTGTGATATACTGTGTGTGTTCCTTCAAACCAAAAGACACAGAGGTTTATAGCACACATGCACGCACTGAATTGTGTTTTCATCATATCAAACTCAATGACCAAGAAAATGAGGGGTAAGTGTGATTTTAAAGGGTGTGGGAAAAGAAAAGGACTTTTAGAGCTATTCATTTGAGGACCATTGTCTTCACTGAGGATGGGTATTGCTGCTTGGCTGCTAATTAAGTCAGTGTTGGCCTATAAGGTACCAAATGATCCTAAGAAAAATACTGCTGTCCATATTTGCTAGTGCAAATGAAAACGGTCATTTTTAAAGACTTTTGAAAGTTGTTAAAAAAGCATGATGGGTGGCTTCCTGCACACCAGTGCCTTCATTTTTGCACAAAAGTACACAAAGTATTTTGATGGTGGCATTATCTAGTCAATATAACTTAAAATGTCTGTCTGTTGTATGTGAATACCTGTTTCTGAGTCTGTCTGTATTCCCTGTCTCTCTCCTGCTACATTCTGACCCAGAGGAAAGCCATTCATTTTTGGGTTGCATTTTCTGCATGTAAAATACAGATTTGTCCTGTTCGGCTGTGGAACAAATTGTGTTATTAAGTTACTTTAACACCCAAGGCATCCAATTAAACTAGCCGATTCTCCTTATCAAAGCTACAGTTCTCCAAAAAACGAGAGAAGCTATTTACATGGATTTAACAGTTTTCCACAATAAAAAAACTGTTTCACAGCAGTTATGAGGGACTGGAAATGGTGCCACAGTTCCTTTAACTAGTACAGCAACAGGAACCAGGCCATTCCTGGCTCACCTCCCGGCCCCCGGGGGCCTAGGGCCCAGCCCAACTCCCCACACAATGGGCCGGCAGAATGAGAGGAACCGCCGGCCATCCAGAGATAGCCCCGCTGGTCAGGAACTAGAAGGAATCTGGGAGGGGGGTGGGGAGAGGATAGGAGCCAAGAGGATTGGAACCCAGGGAGCAAGGGAGAGGAGAAGGGTGGAGTGGATTGGCTGGTCGGGGTCAGGATGTGTGTGATAGGGACAGTGTTTGCGTGTGTCTCCATGTGACAGATAAATGTCTTGTTCCCATGCAAAGACAAACTTGCACACACAGAAGCTAACACACACACACATTACACTCATTTGCTGGTTCTTTCTCTCTGAAGCCAGGATGTTTTTGCTTGCTTTCAGGTAATAAAATTTGGAACAGCATTTGTGGGATTGAAGGCGGATGGAGGACAGTGGATGGGGGAGGTAAGATGGGTGGAGGCTGGTGGTGGGACCGATGTCTTAGGGCCTGACCCCACTGTCCTATCTGACTTCTTCAGACACTGCCAGGGGAATCAAATAGTGAGTCAAACCAGATCAACAGTGGCCTCTGAACTTACAGATGGCAGGTAGCCATCGAGACAAATATAAAAAGAAGAGAAAGAAGAAGAAGTGAATTATCTGAATGTGGCCCTGGTCTTCCTGACCAGACCCGCTCCCTGCTCTATTTTGGGGGGTATTGGGGATGAAAAACACATATACAGTCCCCACTGTTTCCATGACAACTAGTGAAACAGATATTCTCTCCAAACTGTCAAAGAACGCATGCACGCACACAAATGCACATGCAAATACTTAGCACTATCTAGGCTGGTATTGCTGGAACAACATAAAAATAGACAGACAGACAGACAGAGAGGAAAGAGAGTGAAAAAAGCTATAGGTCAACTATAGAAGTATAGTTTTGCACAAAAAATGATTTTCTTACAGTTTAGGCAAGGGGCTGCTTTATTGCCAGTAATTATTACAGTGACCAATAACTCAATCAATGTACATTTGTGACTATGATTAACTTCTGAACCAGACAAAAATTGGCACCAGAGTACCAAGTAGCTTCTTTCAGTATCCTATGTTCTGCTCTTCTCTTGCCTTTAACTAGACTGGCCATGTGTCTGGCTGGTAAAATAAAACACTGCTTCTTCCTCTGGCACCATCATCAAGTGCACCATTACTTCTGCTCTCAGACACCAAAGAGAGAGAGAGACAGAGAAGAGACTGGACGACCTTCCCTAAATCCAAACCACTCAGCAGTATCACAATTGATGGTTTTCAGGGAATGGAAGGATATCAGAGTGTGGGTTTGTGGTTCTACATCCATCTGTGCTTACAAATGTGGATGTGGTAGAGTCATTACTAGTGCATTATGTAGAGATTCAAAATATTGTCACTTCTGTTGCTGCCATTTCACAGGGAAATTTACAAACTAACAAATGTTACTTCTGTAAATGAACTATTTTAAGATCAGTGAATTTTTGAATTAAATTTTCCTACACATTAACACTCCAGATCCTGATTTAATAAGCAGGATTTCAATGAATACAGTGACACATTTTTAAATGAGAAGAAGCAATACACTACTCCCCTCAAGGTGCACAGGCCAGAGTTGTTAAGTCTTTCCTCACTTATTAAAAAACAACAACTGCAATCCTTTCTATCCATTTTCATGAAATAAATCAGCCTCACACTGACAATCATCTGAAAAGCAAGAAGTTATTTTAGCTGCAGGCCGTGTCACATTTTACAAGCTTTCTTCCACACACCATAAATACAGCATTTCCCCCCAACCTCTTAATGTTCAGTTGCACTATAATTTCTATTACAGTAGAGCAGCTATATATGGTGTATACTGTGGCTCGCATGTAGCTGTGGTTAGGACTGGCTGTGTGAACTCCTTGACATGGACTAGTTAAATATACGTTGAACAATTTTGTACGTTTTTTTTCCACAAATACTGAAATGCTTCCAGCGTAGAGGCAGTTTAGCCTTAGTGCCTATATAAAAAGAGAGACAGAGAATCTCAAAAACACATTAGAGGTCTGAAAGCTGAAGCTTGTATCCAAGCTCAGCCATTTGGAAACTAATGTTGTTGAACTTCTTATGTAGGGTCTTTCTCTTTCTCTCCCTCTGCCGCTTGACTCTGTGGCCTTTGGCATCAGTCTCCAGCGGTTTAGAGTCACTCACAAATGTGTCCCACTTGCTTTTCTCCCTGTTTCCCACTTTCTCTGTTTTCAGGATCTCCTTCTCCAACTGGCACAGGCAAATAGGCTTACATCAGAGCCACAAACACACAGACCTCATTCCCACTGCTTAATAAAATGGATTTTATTCCAAAACACAAAAATCCCATTTTGGCCTATTCCCACTGGTCTAACTGAGTGCTCTGACAAGTCTGACAGTCTGTGCAATCATGAAGGGATAATCAATAAGCATTATGTCAAATCAATAGCAGACCCAGACTACCTAATACTAAACTAATTTCTTACTTACTAACATTACTTGAAAGTCTTTGTTCAATATTTCAAACAAAAGCTACATTCGCCACATAGATGAGCTGTGAATGAGAGACTTATGAGAACTTCAATATCTTATTTTGAAACAACTCATCTCTTTCCTCCTTCGTTTCAACTTGCTACACCTATGTCACCACTCACCTCTCTCCCTCTATTTTTTGCTCCAGGTTCATATATAACAGCGTTCTATGAAAACAGAAAAATGTGTGTTGAGTGAGTTGCACTGAATTATTTAAACAACTGTGTTTGTGTAATCCCTTTTATATGCTAATGGTGAACAAACATGGATTTAGAATAAACGCACACACACTTGAACACATGTGTGTTTGAGTGTGTGTGTGTGTGTGTGTGTGTGTGTGTGTGTGTGTGTGTGTGTGTGTGTGCATGCGTGTGTGTGTGTGTGTGTCCTCCACCCTTGATCAGCTGGTGACTTGGTTTTATTATTGTCCTATCAGGCATAAGCCTGGGGCAGTGCACGACTAATGCATTAGCGTCTTTGGCAGTTAGAGTCATCTGTTGTGTGTGGGTGCAAGCTTTTTCAAATGTTGTGTTGTAGCCTTGGGCTAAAGTGGCAAATCCAAAGACTTGATATATCTAAATACAGAGCCAGCGTGTGTGCTACAGTTTAGGGATCGACCAATACTGGTGTTTAAAGGCCAATGCAGATACTGATTATTAGTAGTTAATGAACCGCTAACTGATATTTGGGACCGATATGCATATACAGTGAAAATTAAAGTCTTTAAGTCAAAATTAAGATTTTGGAATATTACAAAGTCCAACAAAAAATTTGTTTAAATGCTTTAAGCAATTATTTAATAAATTAGAAATGTTCAACATAATACATAGTAAAAGATCAGTCAGATAGTGTTGTAGTGTGTAGAGTGTAGTGTGACATTAAGTCAGACTCAGTGGTGAGAGAGACAGAGACACAGCTGTAGCGGAGCTAAAGTGAAGCATTTTTTAATTATGACTTTTAGGCAAACAAAACGCCGATACAGATAATCTGCAAACTGTCAAAAAACGGGCCGATAATCGGCCAGGGAGGATAATCGGTCTATTCCTTGTACAGTTTTCTTTTACTGCAAAAACAATAAATTCTAACTTTTATTTTAGTTGTCTGACCTACATTCTGTTGCATATGACCTTAACCAAAGATTAATGTTTAAAGAAACGTGTCACTTTGATGAGCTGGTAAGAAATGTCTCAAAATATATATCTCATTGTTCATTTCATAAAATGGTGAGACTTTGTTGTGTACAGTAACAACAATGATTTAATAGAACATAATGGACGGTAACAATGAGCTCAGCATGCTTTTGTTAAGCATCTAAACGACAAAAAGCAGGACAAGTGGTATGTGGTGGAATGAGCGAGTGTGTGTGTTGTGTTCATGCATAAAATAAACAGAAGCAACAATTTGTATTTCAGAACATGTGTGTGTATACAGGTCTGTTTTGACACTGTTCACCCTATCAAACACACTCCAGAAACATTGTACTCCACCTTACATGGCACACTCAAAGCACGCTCTGCATGACTTCATTTTAGATTGACAACCCTGCCATATGGTGCTGAGCTGCATGTCTTTGTCTGCATATTCAACTTCTTACTGTCTGTGAGCATGTGAGAGAGCGATCTGGTGAGTGTACACCTGTGTGTCTGTGTGTGTGTGTGTGTGTGTGTGTGTGTGTACATACAATGTGCAGTGCAGCTCTGTGTGAGACGGTTTAATTCACAAAGTTGCAGCTGCGCCACAATACATGATCCTTGCACAGCTGTGAATTATTTTTTGGACAATTTAATATTGCCAAAGAGGAAATAGCTAATTAAGATCGTAGTTGTGCTGTATTGCTAAAGTGTGCAGCAAAACGTTGAGCATTCATTCCCAAATAAACATGTCTGCCTTCTGCGAGTGAATTGATGCATCTCTGATTCTATGCTCTTCACTACTACCTAAATGGGTAGTAGAGGTGCAGACAGACACCCAAGGGTCCCACTCAAATGCTTAAGGGGAAGGGGTTTTCCTCTCACTAAAACATCCTCAAACTAACAACTAAGCAATCATTTGTCCTCTCCAAGGGAGCCATAAAAACCAGAACCCTAAATTCTTTGCAGTTATGGAAAAAGTGAAGAGAGAACAAAAAAAGCCAAAATACTTTATCTCCCCTCTAACTGAAAGTTATTACATTTTCTGAATGGTATGACTTTCTAATGGTTAGCATATGTGAGTATGTGTTCATAGAGAGCGAGAGAGCAGTAGTTGAGGCTAAGTTAATAGCACAAGCAGAGGGGGAACTGGGAACCATTGGCTTATAAAGGATACTTGTTTCTCTGCCACACCGAAAACCAGATGTTGATAAAGAGACATAGGGGGAGGAGAGAAGACAGATGGGCAAGAAATTACCGTCACTTGGGCCAAACATCTTAAAACATCTGCAAAAATTCAGACCTTACAAGGGGAGATGGATTTATGCTCTCTCCTGAGTTTTTATTGCTCCGTGAGAGCCCTGCTCCCTCCTCTGCTCTGCACCTTCTCCCAGTGTTACCAGGACTAAAGAGTTTTACCGCAATCTGGAGCTGTTTAAATCCTGTGAAAATTTTGGATTCTTCCTCAAATGGCTTTATCTTGTAGAGGAGACAAACATGTCAGAACACTGTAGGAGCCATAAAACTTCTGAGAGCGGCACAATATCTGCACAGGTCCTCTATTACGCCGCCTAACTCGATATGACACACTATAAATGTCAAGGTACATTGCAATACAGGCACCGGTGTGTGTGTGTGTGTGTGTGTGTGTGCATCCTCCACATGTGGGGCCAAAACATAATTCATCTTATTTCTAAAAGTGGAGTTTGGTTACCAAGGAGACACATCATCTATGCTACTATGAAACGCGCAGCTGAGGATGACATGTCCATATGGTGAGATTACGACAGGGGGGAAGAACAGATGCTTTGATGAAATGGCTGTCAATCGCAAATCCATACGAGCAGCTGGGTCATGAATGAATATCAGATGACTCTAAAGATACATAGGCATAGAAGTGTTTGTTAGATAGATAGATAGATAGATAGATAGATAGATAGATAGATAGATAGATTTTATACTACAATCTTTCTCCAATTCCAAGGGTTCTAAGGCACACACGCATGCACACACACACACACACACACACACACACACACACACACACACACACACACACACACACGGAGAGGCAGCTCTTAAGATATCTATCCAGCAATACACAGCTACAGACTCACATCTAATCCTCACAACTCCCCATTTCTTCACTTAACCACATTTTGCAGCCAGAAAACCAGGATTTCTAGCCCCTTGGGGAGAAAAAAAGCCCAGTGAGTGGGATTATTCTAAGCACATTTTTCTTTTTTTGAAGGTGGAAATGCCATCAAATATCATTTTTGTATCATCTGTAATTTTGCCCCCAGCGAAAGACTATATCGACTGTGAGCATACAAACACTTAGTGGGGTGGCCAGCAACGATTCATTGTAGGTTGGATGTGGTGGGGCATGAGGGAGGAGACACTGGGGGCGGGATGCACTAAAAGTTAAACAAAATGGGGCTTTTACTTGGCCCCATTTGGGAAAATGGTCCAGCTCCTTCCATTTCTTTATGTAACCCCCACTGTCTCCTCTGCCACTCACCCTCTTTCTCTTTGAACCAATTTCTAAAATGGTCCTTCCTCAAATAATTGACACTCTGCGTTTATCATTTGAGGCACCTGCTGTCGGTTTGACAACAAGACAATTGGACAGAGCGAGCGGCCAGCGTCCCATTGTCCCATCTCCCTGTTTGTCTGTGACACTAACTGACAACAGCTGGAAGCCCTCTCGTCCTACTATACCCATCATGCAAGTCAAATTCAACCACAAAAGAAAAAGGCCTCATTATTTGGCAGCAGTGGTGTGATTTTAACCAGCAAAGAGAGGAAACAATGATTTAGTTGTGTCTGTTGATGGTAGATAAAAGCCTTGGAGCAACTGGAAGTCCTAAAACAACAGTGGATCTGTCTGCTCCGCAGTTGTCGACTGTATTTTATTATGATTATTAAAGAGACACATCTTAAACGCAGATGTCTATTGGCTGTTTACACCAACTCAAAACACACACACCCATGTATTGCCACACATATGGGTGTAGACCTTCACAATATGTGAGCAGTTGCTCCAAACACACACACTACATCACCATCTCTCATTCTCTTCTTCTTCTCTCTCTAGCTGTAATTGACTGAACACGTCAATACTATGAGGGAAAAAAGACAGAGGGTCCACTGTGTGAATCTATTGATCTGAGCTTCTCTCTTTCTTTCTCTCCCTGTCTGCTGCTCTTTAATTACACTTCTTTTTACCAGGCTAGCCAGGCCTCCACTCCAGTGGCTGCCCTTTTCATAAAGTGTACCATCCAAATCCATACATCAAAATTAATGAGAGAGAACCAAACTGTAAATCCAATGTGAGGGGTAATCCAAGCTGATAAGCAGGGATAGTGAATGTAAATTATATTGTTTAAAAAAAAAAAAAAATAGTGACACTAGGGTAAAAAAAAAACAAGCAATTATTTTCACATGTTCATGCAGGTCAACGTTAACAATGTAGAATTTTTATGGAGGAAGCAACCTCGGTATAGGTGATTAAAAGCGCTAAAGCGTGACAGGGCTGAGGCGAGGTTTCTCCCCTCCCTCACTCACTCTCCCGCTTTCTCATCCTATTCCTTAGTCTCTTTCTTCGTCAATTTGTCAGATTTTCTGCCTGCCTGTTTGTTTTAAGAGCTGTCCGTCTGCCCCTACCCTTCCACCTCTCTTTCTCACACACACATACACACACAAGGACAGAAACAACTTTAATGGTCAGGTTTTATGGACTGGCAGCAAAGCAAGCTGGTCCATTCTTCAACAATTGTCCTCTTGTGAACTAGGGGAGAAAAAAGGCTCCTAATCGCACGGTTTCACAGCTCATACTCACCATCAATCAAACCTGCCTGTCCTCAGCATTTGTGTACACACACTCCCACCTTCCAACATCCTAAAACTCTTGTGAATCACAAAACAAAAGCTATTAGAGATGGCAGCGTGGTAACCTCTTACCACATGTGCCCACACATGTACAAGCTTTTTCTGTTTTTAATGAAAACCTTCACAAAACACATCCAGAAACACATATAAACACACACACATTCCCACTACCACCACTGAATTATTTTCCCTTCAACTGACTACATTTTCAATGCAAATTGGGTGACAGGTGAATATTGAAGAGGTGAGCGATAACGGTTAACATCTTCACTCAGCCACATTATCCACGCTCCGCATCACTAAGAAGTGCCTATTCAATATCGTTACCTTTGGCAAAGTGCAGGGAGAAACATACGTTTGTGTGTCCTTTTGTATTAATTAGAAATACTGTATAGTATTATATCATATAGACACCTGCATGTGCACTTAAGCTCACACAAACAGCCACAGAATCACATCCAGCGGCTTATCTTTGCCAATAAGAAAAGGGGCTTGTCAGGACAGCACATTGTGTGTGTGTGTGTGTGTGTGTGTGTGTGTGTGTGTGTGTGTGTGTGTGTGT
Source organism: Etheostoma perlongum (assembly GCA_026937815.1). Lineage (NCBI taxonomy): Eukaryota > Metazoa > Chordata > Actinopteri > Perciformes > Percidae > Etheostoma > Etheostoma perlongum. The sequence continues at coordinate 14,503,039 of CM049384.1, read as the reverse complement.
GTGAGGGGAAGGCAATGTGCATTAGGGCGATTACAATATCAGCCGACTCCAGATGGAGGCAGGAAAATAAACAGTGGGAGAGAGAGAGAGAGAGAGTGCGTTGAGACATCATGAGAAGAAGCCTAAGAGAGAGATTCTGTGTGTGAATGTGACTGTGTGTGTGCGTGTGTGTGTGTGTGTGTGTGCGCGCACGTGTGTGTGTGTGGCAGTCTGTCTGTGTGCGATACAGTTTGAGAAAGTGAAGTTAATTAGCAACTCAATCTCAGTCTATATAGAAAGGACTGAGAGAGCAGTGTATGTGTGTGTGTGTGCGTGTGTGCGCGCATGTGTGTGTGTGTGTGTGTGTATGTGTGTTGTTCTGCACATGTCTGTCATGGTGTTTTAGTCCAAGAACTCTGAGCTGTAATGTAGATACAGTTAGCCGGTGGAAAACTACATTTCCAATCTGTCTGTCTTTAACAATACTGCTACAGCTGTGTCTATGTTACTGTTTTCACAACAGTTAATAAAATGAAGAAGTTGATTTGGTCATTTACAGGAACCAATCTATTATAAATATGATTTCCCATTTGTTTCCTAAATGGCTTGACATGTAAAAACCTATGAAGAATTACAGTAACAGTGTCCATGAAACTTCATGATTGTCAAGACTGCCCTATTGGCCTCTTCTCCACTTGCTATATAAGTCTCATGTTATCTGGAGTAAACACATGAACGAGGCCAATAAAATCAGTTTGTAGTGCTCACTGCTGACTTTGACATTAAATAAGCCCTGTAAAGGCCAACTCACGACTACAATAAAACAAAGACCTCTTTTTTCTGTGTGTCGCACACACACACACACACACACACACACACACACACACACACACACAAAATCCATACACAGAACCACACACATACATGTGAGTCATTTTATAATGCTGCTGCTCTTTCATGGGTGATGAAATTCAATAAGCAGTGGAGAGAACTGCCCTCTCGCTGATAACCATCAATGGGCTTATCGATCTACAAGGGGACGTGTGTGTATGTAGGTGCATGCACACACACACACACACACACACACACACACACACACACACACACACTCTCACCCCGATGCCATCTATATTTCACCCTGAGACTTGGTAAGAGATGGCTCTGAATAATCAGAACAGATCCATACATCTTAGAGGAGTGCATGCAACAGTGGTTTCAGCATCTAATTCTACTGCTGCCATTTGCCCCCTGACTGCATGGCCACATATGCAACCTGTGCCTTTGTGTGCTCCATCATCTCTATCTTTATACATTATTCATGCAATTACAGCTGAATATTGTAAGTTGTTGTTATTTTTTCTTGGATGAGATAGCGACAAACCTTTACAAACAGTAGTAAATTATATAACTAACAAAACTGTCCAACTCTTGATAACATCCAGCATTTATAACATTTAGTGCAGTCAGTCCATAAGTGCCGCAACTTGTGTTTGCATGCTAAACCAACTTGCCAAACAAAAGCTGTGTCTAGCTGATCGTTTAGTGACTTAAGCACCTTCAAATTAGCCTAAGTTAAAACAAAACGAGCATGCTGAAACAATACAGATGATGCAATTTTTCTGGGCTTCATCCAACACCAAACTTTTGGAACAATATTTGCATCAACGTGTAGCTGTGAGAAAGTAGGCTTATAGCTAATACAGAAATACACAAGGGGGGCTTCATGATGTAGCTGGTATATTAACTCTGCTGAGTCATCCTCACTTATTCACCGTACAGCAAACCTGGACCACATCCAAATGTCTGTGTGTCATGCTTAAAAGACTTGGGAGCCTCAATATGACGCTGTGCTAAAGGGGAAACCTTTTTTTCCCCTCTAAAATAATAGTAAGTTATTGTTTAAGGCTGGGATCTGTAAGCTGTTTGAGTGCAACACATTAGAAAGGCTACATGTGTTTAAAATCAAAACGCACAAAAGGTGCCATAGTGTGTCTGTACACATTCTGTCACTGTGCAGACAATCTTTTTCAACCCGTCAACCAGGAGTAGGCTATAAAAGTGTTTGTGTATGTGTGAAGGTGAGAATAAAATGGCTGCCATCATTTTTGCAGGGCCATGTCTGTGTCTATGAGCAGCAGTCTGATGCATTTGACCCTATAGCCTGAGAGCAGGGAGGGAAGGGGGGGAGGGAGGGAGTGAGAACAGGTGTGAGGCAGGCTGGTGGTTAGGCAGATGGCCCCTGGAAGTGCTAGCTGATGCTGCAGAGCCTGGACCACAGAGAGTTAGCAGCTAAGGTTAATACAACCCTGTTTATACAGTGTGCACAGACGTGCCCATGAATGCAGCAGTGCACAAACACACATGTGTAACCACAGGCACACACAAACAGTTATAACCTGCAAACAGCACTCATCATTTACTCTCCCCTCATCACCAGCTTTGTTTACCTTTCATTTACTCTCTCTCTCTCTCTCTCTCTCTTCTCTCTCTGTGTAAAAACACACACTCCAGGTAATAGTCTTTTCAGTCAAGTCACTACTTTAATGGAAGTCCAAAAACAACAACAGATGACATAATAAAATGACGGCCAGGACAACCAATTAAAACAGACCACTGTAGTAAATAATAATATTAAAAAAACTTGATAATAGGCATAATGAATCTGAATTCGGATCACTTAAATTAACCATATATAGGCTACATAAGCATCATGACAGCCCAATAGAAATATAGTGTATTGGATTCACAGAAGACATTAGAAGATTTTCTAATTATAAAATACTGGTATACTTTGTTTTCTTGTTGATTTATATCATACACACAGCTCACATATGTGCAAAATTCTCATAAACAATTCTCCTTTGCATCTATATTTAACTTCGCAAAGATCTTTAGTGGGCCAAGAGGAGTTAACAATCACCCTCTTGGATGCCTACAAAGCTTTGCATGGGGCTGTTTGCCATGCGTAAAAAATATCCAAAGCCCTGTGGGTTTCCAGGAGATATTTTCTTCCCTCTCTAATCCGAGCCGTGAGAACTGTCGGGCATCGACAGCAGGTTGAGCCCCAGCAGCCTCCCTCCCTAACCCGCATGCTCTTTTCCCAGTCGGGGGAACACATTCTCACCGGAGTAAAACATAGTCCGAACCCTTTAATTTCAACCCTACGCAACTCCATTAAAAAAAAGAAATGTTTTTTTTTTTTTTTTGCGCGCTGTTGTGATGATGTGATGATTGTGATGATGACAAAGTCGCAGCGGTTGGACATGACAACTTTACATGGATTCGAGGAGATGCGTTGGGACAAAGCTCCGGAGCATGTTTTCAAATGCATGTACTCTAAAATGCAAAGTCTCTTTCTAAAAGAGAGTGGAGGAAGAGGAGGAGAGAGGCTTGGTGGCTCTGCACTAAACATAGAGGGATGGCAAAGTCACTGCATCCAAACAATCCTTCCAACACAAACACGCTAAACCAAAGTCTCGTGGAAATGAACCATGCCAATGTGTTTCTTTTAAAAATAGAGAACCTTTGTCATTAAATGCAGGAATACTCTATTCATTCAGTGAGAAGGGGATTGATCCAGTGAATTTACCTTGTGTTTTTTTTTATTTTTTATTTAAAAAACCTACATTTTTATCAGCACAGGCAAATTATTGTCTATCCCGTGCTGAGGAGTGGAGACACATGTAGGCAACACGCTAATAACTCTGGGTGTCCATGCTTTCATCAGCAGATGAAAAGGCTATTTCACTTCTAGACAAGGGTCTTGACAGATCGAAAGAGAGTCTCTAAACTTGATCGGTGAACTTAAGTTGCCTGTTGCCCAATATCAACTCTCCAATCTGGGTTCAAGTCATTAATTCATATCTGCTCTTATGGAGAGAGGGACTGCCGCGAGTTGGTGTCACTATTTAAACAGACTGAACCAGCTGTAATTCATGGAAAGCTAGCCCAATTGTTCTTCCGATAACACAACCATGAACCAAATCCTCAAGACACAAAAATGGTTTTAGTGGAATATTTCTTAATTGTGAGCAAGTCAGCTTTGTGCTGTTAGGATTGAGCCTATAGCCGATATTCAACTTCAGTTCATCCAAACAAAAATAATTTTTCACTGTTCAGCCAATTTATCCCATTAGAAGTAAATGCGTTTGTAACTATAGCCTAACATACACTATTGCGCACAGCACAGGCACGCACTATTGTTCCTGGACTAAATAACCTAGATTTGTCACAGCAGTTCATTACAGACACTGAAAATGAAAATTAGTTTAAAAAAAATAATGTAGCCTAGTTGCTGGCTATATAGGCCTATATGTGTGTTTTTTTATAGAAATCGCCCCACATTTGTCATAGTGGCTCCCCGTAGCTTCTGCTTACTTTACATTAAAACAAATAAAGCAAAATCATAAATGTCAAATTCTGTGGCTACTTCATGTTTTTTTCTTAATATGGCGCACATATAGCAGGCATATGTCTACATGAGGGCACAAAACACTCAGTGAAGGCGTAATTTAAAAAAATATAATCACTACAGCGAAGACGGCCACTTACACTGAAAAGAGGCAGAAATTCCCACCATGCGGTACGTTGATGTGAGAGGGCTAAATAATTTCCAGTCCTTTTGACTCAGCGCAAGGTCCCCTCGATGATCCGCTTGTATCGGGTAGACGAAAGCTACAGAGTCCAGCCAGCTCTCAGGGGCTCTGGCGGTATACTTCCAGCAGCTCAGAAATGGGGTTCAAACTCCGACAAAAGAAGAAGGGCGGCTCAAGGCTTTGCAATAAGTGATCAGTCACTAGGGATATTCGGGATGGGAGAAGCCAGGAGTCTTGTAAAAGCGTAGAGGCAGAGAAAGAGGAGAGATGAGACAGAGGTGGAGAGGGAGGATGCAGTAGGGCGCAGGGCACCCGTCTGATTTTCAATCCGTATTTTTGCACTTTCCTCCGAAATCCTTTAAACGTCGAGTCGGTCTAGATTGTAGAAATCAGTTTTGAAATATGAGGGAAAAAACATGTACACACCCTCGGTCAAGGGGGTCCTTGTTTTCTGCGTGGCGTGGGGAAGAGGAGTAGCGGCACTCTGCCTCCACTCGGCGGTGCGCAGCAGAGCCAGGTGGCGGTGGGCGGGACTGGAGCGCTGCTGAGGAGGAGGAGGCGGCGACTGGGCAGCAGCCAGCATCTGTGTGTCCTAAAACAGGTTGGAAAAAGCAGTCAGGTCAAGTCGAAGTGTTTTCTACTGTACCCACGGCTCCAGAAGCTTCTTCACGTCAAGGGCTCCCAGGGAGATAACCCCTAAGGTTTTTGGCCCAAGGAATGTGTGTCATCACACGTTATTCAAGAATTAAAGTATAGGTTTACATTTTTTAAAGTATGTTTTGAAACAATACTTGCATGCCCATAGGTATCCTAAAAGCCTTTTAGTCACTGTGATTGTTTCCTTTGCTCCTGATGAAATCCCTTCCTAATGCAATTACATAAGTAAGTGATGGGGGACAATCCACATTTCTCATTCTGTCTTAAAATGCATTCGGAAAAAATGTTAACAAACAAAAAAGTTTTTACACTTGACAATGTAAACTGCAACAGAAAAGAATGCAAACATCTGATCTGTGTGGAGCAACGAGGAGATCGTAACCTTTCTGTAAATCAATACATGAAACAAACAAATATAATGCTATATGCTCGCATCTTTTACCTCATGTGCCCAACTGCTCATATTCACATAACAGGAATAGATGGAAACGTGCATTACTTTGCATTATCTTTGGCGGATTTTCTGGAAATTTAAATTGGGGATGAAAATGTGGCTACTGTTAGGGAATATATAGAATATATTTTCTGTATAAAAAAGACTGCAATTTTGGAAGACAGACACTTAATCCGTCTAACTCTGACAGATTAAGCTTCCTATTCAATTCAGATAAACAAATACATTTTTGCACAGAATAAGAATGATAGATTATCTCTATAAAGTTGTATTTGCATCTCATTCCTGAGCACACAACGGAACATTCTAGTACATAAATGTTATATCTTTCTTTAATCACTGACATTCAAATTACTTTATAAGGGGTTCTCTTTGTTGTCAGTATGGATGAGTGCAACAAATATAGCGACCAGCATTGTTTTAAGAAAGACGTGAAAACATGTGGAGATATCCTTTAAATTTTGTGTTCGCTTAATGTGGGGAGTTATTCTTGAGCTATACTTCAGCTACATCAAGTAAACCAGGTTACTTTTTCAGTTTAGCTTGGGACCCTCTGGAGTGTCCAGGGATCCTTAGTGATCCATGGACCCCGCTTTGAGAACCACTTGCATAGACAGCAGTGGAGTGTCATGGACATGACCCAGCCAACTGAGTGCATTGAGGAGCTGGTTGGATGCGCGCACACACACACACACACACACACACACACACACACACACACACACACACACACACACACACACACACACACACACTATCTTTCCCTCAGCTGAAAAAGGCACAGGCAGGCTGGCCTGCAGTAACCTAAGGCAAACACTTTCCCCAGACCATCTGGAAGTCATCTTGCCCGCAGAGCCAGTGAAAGCACAGAGCAGAAGCTACGTTTACAACTCGGTGATAACAAGCGGTCCACTTGAACTGGATGGTTGAATAAGTCATGCACCAAAGCCTGTTCATACAGTAACGTCTCACAAATTAAAAGATCGTACTGTATTTTATTCTGCAATGCTCATACACTTGTAGGCCTTTTGGCTATAACAAATCAATATGTTATTGTTTGCAACAAGGACTAAACTTTACTTAATTGCAAGACATGTCCTTTATGCATTGTCAGAACTTGTCTGATGTCAGATTACTACTGCTAGTTAAATGGGCTGTAATTTCCAGGCAATACAAAGGCTCCACCTGAAAAACAACTAACACTTTTTGTTTTTACTAACACAATCATTTTTACTGTAATGTACTTCTTCCAGCTTATGGATAATCATCACAACAAAAGTCACATCTTGCAATTTTGTCTGTCTCATACTGTATGTAAAACAATCAGTGGGTTGTTAGCGCACCATCAACGTGGAGCACATTGTTCCCTCAACACAATCTCTGCGGGGAAAAGATGATGCCATTAATGGCAATTGTTTGCAAGAGTGCCATTGTGCACTTCTCTATTTCACTTCATCTTTCGCTCTCTCTCTCTCTCTCCCTCTCATCTCTCCCTTGTCTCACTGCTTTAGCAGTGGGTTGCGTTGGCTTCTCAAAGGGAATGTGGATAGATATAGTCTCTGGCACTCTCACGGGTCCCAGGCTGGGTGCTTTGTCTATCTCTGACAAAGGCAGTGGACTACACAGGATGTGTGACTAGATATAGAGCGAGAAGGTGAGGGAAGTAAAGGAAAGGGAGGGAGGGAATTTTGAGCGATCAGAAGAGAGGAAAAGAAAATGAGACGTGGTTCATAATGAAACAAATGATGGAGGGAAGATTGTGGTGAATGCATGTCTGAGAAAAGAAGTGGCCTTTGAATCAGACACAAGAAAGGTGCAGAGGTAATGTGCCCTCTCAAACTCAGCAACCAAACATGGTCAGAAAAAAACAGCGGGGATGTGAGGATGCCGTCACTCCTCACCTATTTGTGTCCTCTGGTTTGTTCCCGGAGAGCAAGTTCTCTCATGGCAATCACAGCAAAACATCTTGACGGCCGGAGGCACAAGGATAGGCGTTGAGGAAACCTGCAAGGGAAAAGAGAATAGGGCAATGATCTGTGTGTGTTTGTGTGTCTCCTGTGATAACGGTGCGTGAGATCAGGAAACACACAGTGCCTGTTTTTGCTACAGGGGTTCCTGGAAGTCAGCCGCCCAGTGTGATCGGCGACACACACACACACACACACACACACACACACACACACACACACACACACACACACACAGGATACCTCGCCTCTGAAAGGGAAAAACATGCTGCGTCTGATACATGTGGACACAGACAAGCAGACTTCCTGCATTTTCCCACCTACTGGGCGGCCACCTGTAACACACACACACACACACAAACACACACACACACACACACACAAACACACACACTCATGGAGACGACAAAGCCAGAATGAGACGAATATAAGTTGTGTGCTGACAGTAAATAAGTGCCATTTAATCCCCCGTAATTATTCTGCCATTGGGTCAACATAGCCTGAGGCCAAGCAGCTTACCATTAACATCATCAACACCACTGGTTACAAAAGCAACATAAGCAAAGAGACAACTAAAGTAAAGTAGCTTACTTAGAGAAAGACATCAACTATTGACTTGAAGCCAGAAAGGTACGCATAAAAATTTCAATGCATCTGTTCTTCACAATCAAATTCATTTTAGATCGTTGAAGCTTTATCACAATCTGATTCTAATTCCACATTTTTTATCTGCTCACTTTCCATATACTATCTCTCCAGTCCGTTCAGATCCATTCACTTCCTCCTGCTATGCAATAACCCCTTTGTATCCCCCATCACCTGACCTACCCTGCCCACTTTTTCCCACATCTCCATTAAGTTACAACTGATCCCCATCACTAACTAGACCATCATTTGCACTTACTGTATTTTGACTCTTTATTACATCTCAGCAGTGTTATAGACTGTCTATTCATTTGTATTGTGTTATTACCATATCACTTTTGCATATCCATCAAGTTACTCACACCTCAATTTGTGACGGCTTTGTAATGCCTACTTAATCTTTACTTTATGTAGCCTATTGTATTCTGTATTCTTGTATCATGGAGCTACTGCCACCCACAAATGGGTCCAGGCTAAGGCCCAAACCTCCTCAAGTCCTAGAAAACGCACCTGATAGAGGAACTAAGGAATTGGAAAGAGGACATTCAGTTCCTCTGCAAAAATCCTCTGCAGATTGGATTGTGGTGAACAGCTCAAGAGAAATGGGGGTACACCAGTAAATACATTCATTTTTCATAAAATTGTGTTGAAGGTAACATTACCCTTTAAAGTTGTCCATAATTTATTCAGCAAAGATTAAAAACCTGATGAATCTGCTATAGAAAATAATGAAGTAGCATTGATGGAGAAAAGGAGTGCCAGCATGTAAAGGGAGAAATGTGGCTTTTATTGAATGCCCACCCAAGGTTAAAAGTATGTAAATTTAAAATTTGAGGGGGTATTTAGGTATATTATATAAATATTTAGGGGTATATGGTTTAACTTGAAGTATTTCTGCCACATGGCATGACTCCATGATTCCATAATTTACATACCAAAACTTATATGAATCAAATACAATTATTTCTCCTGTCACAAAATACTTAAATATTTAATAATCACACATACCATATATATATTTTACAACTCATGGCAAAAGTATTAAAAACAATGAATAAAATTTAACTCAAACAAAATCCCCAACCCTACCTCCTTTAATAGAGATGGAAAGGAATTGTGGGAGGGAGGAATAGAGAAAGAGCTGCATGATGGGATAGCAGCTGCAGTGCAGCATCTTATGCAGGTGCAGTGTCTGGAGAGGGATCTTACTCACACACTGGGGTATTTTGGAATTCAACCCACCGTCTGGCTCGTAGCAAAGGAGAGGAACTAAGTGGGCGAAAACTGACAACCTTGCCGTCTTCCATGAGAATGTTAATGAGTCATTCCAACTTCTAGAGAAGACTGGCTAAATATCTTGACAGCATGCAAACATGTAAGACAATAACTTTCAAATCATACTGTTGATAACAATGTCTTATTATGCCATAGTATATTACAGGACAAAATCCATGTCTAATAAGCAAACAGACAGGTTGTCATCTCAAGAAATATATTACATTTAAATATGATGTAGAGGATGCTTCCTTTGTGAAAGTAGAGAAAAAAAAGACAAAATAGCAATATCCCCACTGTACTGTCTTTGCGAACATCAAATCCCAAAATGGCAGATATATATGCCTGTCATTGGTTCTCTCTTGGGGCCTGAAAGGTATCCCACAATGCTTTGAGGTGCTGTAGTTTTCCATGTGCATTTTAATGTGAACACGTGAAAAAAAAAACTGCTTGTTTACCATAACACCCCATCCCTCTCCTCCACTTCTCTCCCCTCCTGTGTTCCCTCTGGTCGGGAAAAGAAAAAAGTTGACAGACACGAGGAAGACAGACACAATGCAAGAAATGTTGTAATGCTTTCCTTGTCATTCGGTCTGGCAGAAAGTCTGTCAAAGTGAGCAGAACCTCAAAAGGTTGAGTCCTGATTTTACACCGGGGATGATGGAGTGAATTAATTTGCCAAGACGGGACCATGTTTTAACAACTGGAAGTGTACTCAGTCGATGAGACCTTTGAAAAACATCTCGGGAAATTTTGGAAGCTAGGTATACTTTACGTATCCTTGGGATTTCATACAAGCTACAACTCAAACACACCAGGGCATGTACTATTAACTGTTGAATTCTACAGGAGCTCATCACACACAAGGACACATGCATGAACAATATCAGGAAAAACAATGCATTCATTAAGATTTCACAAGTAACAGTGTTGACAAAGTGATGTTTTCTTTTATGTTGGATTGATTCAACCTGGTTTTGTTTGGTGATGCTATGATAACTGCATTTTGATTTTACTATAGCAGATTGACCTACTACAACAAGTCAAAAAGTATATACAAATTGTAATTGAACAGTCCAAATTAAAATTAAATGACTCACTTTGTTGTGGAATTTGTGTCTTCTCTATCAGCTAATGGATAAAAAGACAGTGTGTCCCAATTGTTGCTATTCTTACACTATTGAACTAAAATGGGACTTCTTCAAAGGGAGTCTGCTACATTCACCAAACCTTATGTAAAGGTACCGAGAGAATACTCACGCCTCAGCCTCAGGTATTGAATTTAAAATGACATCAGCACATGTTAGAATGAGATTTGGCAATTTTCTGCCTGGATTGAGAACAGCAAATGTACTGTACAGACAGGAGAAGGACCGAAAAGGAAGGCAATCAGAAAAATAAAAGGTAGAAAGGGGAAGGATTTAAGGAGATGACTGAGATAAAGGTAAAAGAGAAATTGTGTTTACAGATGGTTTAATCATGCCTGCATACTTATGTAGTTTTGAAACCGTTCTTCCACACTATCCTCTGCACTTTTTATGGCAGCGACTGCATGAGGCTACTGATGCACTATTCTTTTAACATTGCTGCTTGGTTTTTAACTATGTGTTCCATATATTATAGTCTTTAGGTTAATATTTATAACTAAAGGGTCTATAGCAATGACACTACAAACTGTTATTTATTGTGTATGTTGCTGGAGCTGGGTAACGGATTCCGTTACTTCATGTCATATGTTTGAATGACAATAAAATAAACTGAAACAGAAAAACCTGAAACATGTATGTATAATAGCTGCTGAAGGTTGCTGTGATTGGTGGCGATGCTCCTAGCCCCATCCATCATCATCACCCACCGTGCTATACCTCGCTTGCGGACTTCCCAACTTCCTCCAAATCATCGGCCAGATGGCCCTCGCCAATGCTCGCCTGCTTTATACACCTGATATGAAGCTATCCGTCATCTGATAACGACAGAGCTTTGGCAGTCCCCCAGCTGGGGCCTCTGCTGCAGCACTGGGCACTTGCGGGTATCAAGGATTGGGTGGTAGAGGAGTGGTGCACAGCCTGACTGCCCCTCTGATGGATTAGTGCCAGGTAGTGTGGCTGGGGAAGAGGTGGTGGTACTGAGGGGTATCCCCTAACAGTCAGCAGTCAACCAGTGGACCATGGAACAGGTGGAAGGAGAGAGAGGGACAACGGGGAGAAAGAGACGTATGTGTGGAAGGATGCAAAGAGTGGAGTATAAATCAGAGAGGCGGCAGCAATTAGGGGAGGAGAAAATGGTGGAAGAACCATTGAAATACACAAATGCTGAAGAAAAAAGAGAACAAACAAGACATAAAGTCAATGTCAATGTCAATGTCAATTTTATTTCTATAGCACATTTAAAAACAACAACAGTTGACCAAAGTGCTGAACAGGGTTGATGTCAAATACATAAATAACAAGTGTAAAGATTACTACAACCAAAGGTCATCACAGGGAGACAAACAACAACACTTTAAAACATCAGAATCCAGGTTAACGAGGGTTAAAAGCTACAGCAAACAGGTGAGTCTTAAGCAGCGATTTAAACGTTTGTAAGGTCTGTGCAGCTTTAATATGCATGGGGAGGTTGTTCCATAGGGTGGGGGCACCCACTGCAAAGGCTCTATCGCCCTTATTGTTTAGCTTTGATCTCGGGACATCCAAGAGCAGCTGATTTGTCAGCGTTCTGACTGGAGAATGATGGCATAAAAGATCAGCCAGGTAAGATGACGCCAAACCATTTAAGGCCTTAAAAACAAGCAATAAAATATTAAAATCTATCCTGTAACGGACAGGTAGCCAGCAGAGGGAGGCCAAGACTGGCGTTATGTGTTCACGTTTTTTTGTTTTAGTTAAAAGGCGAGCAGCTGCATTTTGGACAAGCTGGAGCCGATTTAAAGATTTCTGGTGTAGACCCATATATAAAGAATTACAATAATCCAGCCGAGCAGTGATAAAAGCATGGATGACTTTTTCAAGGTCTTTTGAAGGAAGGTAGGCCTTTATTTTAGTTATAAGTCTTAACTGGAAGAAACTGGTCTTGACAACTGCACTGATTTGTTTACTAAAAGTAAATGAGGTATAAAAAATAACACCAAGATGTTTAGTAGTGGATCGATTTTGGGAGGCTAAAGGGCCCAAAATGCCCAAAGGGTCACCCAGTGCGTCCGGACGTCCAAACGTGATGATTTCTGTTTTATTTTCATTCAGAGTGAGGAAGTTTAACTCCATCCAGGTTTTTACCTCCTTTAAGCAGTCTAACAATGGCTGCACAGACTCTTTGGTTAAAGATTTCATAGGCAAGTAGATTTGGACATCATCAGGAAAACAATGATAGGAAATGTTATGTTTCTGAAAAATGGAACCCAGTGGCAGCATATACAGTGAAAAGAGGATAGGGCCAAGAATAGAACCTTGAGGGACCCCGCAGGTAAGAGGAGCAAGGGACGAAGAGTGTTCAGCTAAATGAACAGAGAAGCTCCTATCAGTCAAGTATGACTGGAACCATTTCAAGACAATACCTTTGATACCTACACAGTGTTCAAGGCGAGATAAAAGGATTGTGTGATCCACAGTATCAAAGGCGGCAGTCAGGTCTAGAAGCACCAGCACAACAGAGTTGCTTGAATCCACCGTTAGAAGGAGAACATTAAAAACCCTTAAAAGTGCTGTTTCTGTACTATGCCGTGGTTTAAAGCCAGATTGGAACTTCTCCTGGATGCCATGGTTGTTGAGGAATATTTGTAATTGGTTCAAGACTATTTTCTCCAGCACTTTCGAGAGAAAAGGTAGTTTGGAAATAAGCCTGAAGTTAGAGAGAACGTCAGGATCCAGATCATATTTTTTGATAAGAGGCTGCACTACAGCATGTTTAAAGGCAGCTGGGACACAACCTGCACTCAGACATGTGTTTATTAAAATAAGAATGCTGGACCCGACAGTATTAAAAACGTCCTTTTAAGTAGCCGATAGGTGCATCAGACCAGGAGACGCTTAGAGGATGTGTTGGACAAAAGACAACCCTGTATATACCCTTTATATATTTGCCTGAAAACAAAATGGTTAAATGTGATACAGACACAATGGGAAGACAGAGAAGAGGGGTGGTTTAGGAGAAGCAGGTATCAGATTTTTTTTGACCTGATCTATAATAACAACCACGCTAAAACTGACACACTAGAAATATTTTACCTACAGTGCAAATAAGGGCAAAATCACCACCCGCTCACTAAAATGAATGCCGTCCCCACATCGCATGAAATGTGTGTCTGACTTTTTAAGCAGTGTTAACAATATCTCGGTGTTAGAATGATTGACAAGAGAAAAATGTGTTAAAGGTCCCATGGCATGAAAATTTTCCTTTATGAGGTTTTTCAACATTAATATGCATTCCCCCAGGTCCCCAAGTGGCTATAAATGGTGATAGGTGTAAACTGAGCCCTGGGTATCCTGCGCTGCCTTTGAGAAAATGAAAGCTCAGATCGGCCGATCTGGAATCTTGCCCCTTATGAGATCATAAGGGGCAAGGTGAGAGAGAGACTTCATGGCTTTCAAACAAGCAAAATGGCAGTTGGTCAAGGCCACACCCCCAGCCTCGACCTTGCCCCCCCCCTTCTCCTCAAAAGCTACAGACTCAGAAATGGCACATACTAAGGAAAGCTCATCGTGGGACTGGCTCTAGTGGCTGTAAATCTGCACCAAGGCAGAATTTTGGGAAAGATACTTCAGATATGGTATAGGGAACCACTAAGGTCTATATAAAAACATCCAAAGAGCACCATGTCATGGGACCTTTAATGGCTTATGTTGAGCCTAATGTAGCAGTGTTTCCGACTTTACACATGCCAGTGCACAGTGAGTGGCAGCACAAATACACATGCATACAAGCACGCTCATTAGTGAAGTCACTGTGCTCTAAGCAGGCTGGGCCCCTGCAGCAGTCTTTGGGAGTCAGAGGAGTCATTTGTCAGTGGAAAACAATTAGCGGGGAATGATCCATTCCATTGGTTTTAATGAGTACAGCCGGGTCACTCGGCTCACAGCAGAAAAACGCAAAAGGTCATCAAAGGCTGAGAGCAACGCACAACCGAGTCACATTCATACATAGATGCAGAAACACACACAGCCCACCCACACCTCTGTACATGTTTACCTTTATTGTTGCTTCCAATATGCACACACATTGATGAAACCACACACTGACAAATGGACAGACCCTGACACCTCACCCCACACCCATCCATTTCTCATCCCTTCCAAGCAATCCATCTCCCTCCACATCATTGCCAGCATTGAAAAGTCATCATGATAAGTGAAGTCTTGTATTATATTAGAAGGGTATTGTGCAAATGTGTGACCTTGGACAGTGTTTATGTCAAATTGATATATGTAATATATACACCATGTTAGAGTGGATGGGTAGCTGAAATATGTTAGCTATAGTAACACATGGAAGAGTCATACACCTGTATTTGACATTTTATAGGAAGACAATAGCAAATGACAAAGGCATGGCAGTAATGGCATTGTATGAATGCCGATCACACAACTACTGACAATGTAGGATACACAATACTCAGATCTATGAATATATCTATTGTACATATAAATGCTTGTTCTTACTTAACGCAACTACAGGAGCAATAGGGTAAATAAAATATGACGTTAGGATTTATTCATGTTAAAAGATGTTGAGACTTTAGTTGGAAGTAATATAATTACTTGTTAAATGGCTATAAAAAATTTAACCTGTTTATCTTGAGGAATAATGATTGACCAAATTATGCAGGACTGACTCCAAATTTAGGTTAATCATACTTACCTGAGGCGTATTAATCAAAACTGAAAGATGACATTTTACTTGAATGTGGCATGAACGTATGTTAAAGGCAAATACCACTGCTGATGCTACACAGCCCCAGTGTCTATAGCAACAGAATACAATGAAATAACTTGCAACAGAATAGGTGTAGCCTACTAGCCAATAGTGCAAGTGATGATTTCCTTTTAAAATGCTCTATTTTAAGATTTACTGTGAGACTGAATGTTTTTAATGCAATTTGCAATCATGTATTGGTTAAGCTGTCCACACATGCACACACTATAGATAATAGATGCAACCATGTATTCATTTTAAATTAGGTGCATTATTTATCTTACTTTTAAATGGATACTCTAATTGTTTTGAGAAACTGACCTTCAAGTCTGCTCAGACAAATTTATGTAAAGACCGTTCTTTTGATCTGCTGATTTTCTTTTCGTGATTTTTCGCTCAGTACAAAACTCTCAAACCTCCATTTGTGTTTTCCTCCTTCCCTTTTTTTTTTAAACACACAGATATAAACATACAGTATATATGTTTGTGTAGATAGACCTACTGTATCAGGACCAGTGCATCCATTTCTGCCGCTCTAGGTGAAACACAATGTGCCCCCCCTCCATTTGCAACGTAGACTACAATACACCAATAATAACACACACCCATTAAAAGCAAAAAACAGCAATAACAAAAACACCAATATACACACATCACGCAAATAGACAAGTGCAACGCACAAAGTGTCAACAATTACTAAAGTAGGCCGGCGCAGGACACATATTATATTTGAATGACAACTGTTTGTGTTTAAGATGGGAAAGCCCAGCTCAACAGAGAATCATCCTACTGTACTCAGTTAAGCTAAACAGTAGGCTGAATATCATTAAGAGGCACACCCTGGAGCTTCTCTGTAAACAATGAATGATAACTATTTATACAACTAACTACTTTTATACAACTAAATTCAGTTAATTCATGTTTATTTTTTAAATATTTTTGCCAAGTAACTAAAACATACATTTTATAGTGAAGCAACTAAAGACAAATTAAATCGCCCTGAAACTTTGGCTGCATTGCAACTTTTTGAAGCAAGAGAAAGTGGTGCATTGTAGTAGTGTAAGCACCATAGCATTCATGCCAATGACATGTTTTTATGAGGATTTTTCTATTTAATCTAATTAAGCAAAGTTATCTCCCTCCCTTCATAGATTTTTAAAAGTTGTACTCAAATAGGCTATATGATGTCCCTGAAGTGAATTTGTGATTATATGGCTTTAGGGGATCTCTCCCTCACTGCGACTGACCACTAACCACTAAGCTTTATGCAAATAATTGGGTGATGACGCCACCAATATGAAATGAGCGTAAGACGTCATTTGCGCCTAAGCCATCTAAAAACCCAAGGAGAACCCTGGAATGTGTCAGTCATTTGATGGTATTAGACAGATAATGGATGTATTTCTCATACATTAACATCAGAATGTAACACTACCTCGCCTCCGGTCTCTCTCCTGCTTCTGCTGTCTGTTTCTGCCGTACTGCACTGAAGAAAGAAGCAGAAATTACAGAAAACCATCTTGAAAGAGAACTTACTGATATGACAATTTGATATACTTCCGAGGAAATACTGCTAATAAGAATAAGATCCAAATGTGTACTAATTCCCATTAAAGGAACACACTGACTTATTGGGACTTTAGCTTATTCACCGTATCCCCCAGAGTTAGACAAGTCAATATATACCCTTCTCATCTCCATGCGTGGTGTAACTTTGTCTGACACCCCCAGCATTAGCTTAGCCTAGCAAAGATCCTGCAGGTAACTGGTTCCAACTACCTACTGCTCCCAATAAGTGACAAAATATCACCAACATGTTCCTATTTACCTCTTCGGGAACCATCACCTTATCGTGGTGGAGAGGTTTGTGTGTCCCTATGAACCTGAGGGCTGTGTTGTCTGGAGCTGTGTGCTCCTGGTAGTCTCTTCCATGGCAAAGTGGTCTCAGGTGAGGGGCCAGACAAAGAATGGTTCAAAAACCCCGTTTGAGTGAACAAGGTAGAGGAAGCCTGCCTGGAGGAAGCCTGGAGGCCCCGTCTGGGGCCAAGTCCTCCATCTGGGCATATGCACCAAACAAGAGCTCGGCGTATTCGGCCTTCTTGGAGACCTTGAATAGAGTCCTGTATGGGGCTCCAGTGGGGGACGCCATACTTCTGCTGGGGGACTTCAACTCACAAGTGGGCAATGATGGAGATACATGGAGAGGCATGATTAGGAGGAACAGCCTCCCTGATCTAAACCAGTGGTTGTCTGTTGTTGGACTTATGTGCTAGTCATGGATTGTCTATAACAAACACAATGTTCAAGCATAGGGATGCTCATAAGTGTTTGTGGTACCAGAGCACCCTAGGCCGAAGGTCAATGATCGATTTTATAATTGTTTCATCTGATCTGATGTTTTGGACACTCGGGTGAAGAGAGGGGCAGAGCTGTCAACTGATCCCCATCTGGGGGTGAGTTGGGTCAGGGGAAGGGGGAAAACTCTGGACAGACCTGGTATCTCTCACATACACATACCTCCTCACATATCTCTACTTCGTTGCCTTAATTAGCAGATGTATGCATAAAAATGAGCACAACTGTAGCTCTAAACCATTACAATTTCAATATATTGACTTTGCATTTGTTGAAAGCAACTTCACATCACATATATAAAAAAATACTGAAAGACAGTAAACACAGTAAATAAAACATGTTTCATTCTTCCCAGAAAACAGGAAGTAAAGCTCGTTGGAGCTCAATAGTTTTACGAAATAAAATCATGGTGCTACTTCCTGTTACTTTTAGTTAGTTAGTTTACATTAGTTACTTCAGAAAGTAACTAATGCGTTACTTTCAAGTATATTTTTAAATGCTCAAACGTGACCCCCACCTCCTTTAATGGAACTTAAATTACATGTGCATGTTAAATTATTTATGATAAATCTGGATATTATAATGAAATGGACACTTAATACAAACATACAAAATATATACACTCTTTGTAGTACAAATAACATTAACAAGTGCCCTGATGTTTATACTGTTGTGTGCGTCGAGCCGGCGTGTGTGTGTGTTTGTGTGTGTGTGTGTGTGTGTGTGTGTGTGTGTGTGTGAATGTGTGGGACAGAGAAGTGAGAGAGTGACAGCAATTAGCTTTGGAGCGAGTAGCCACTCTAGAGTCATAGTGAGAACCAAAGTGTCTCCCCTGTGTTTTCTGACCACGGTGGGAAATCTTTAGCAGGAAAAGTTACTTACCTCTTCTTAATTTCATAACGCCATACCTGTCTCTTGTTGACTGACCTGTGTTGTTTGTTATGTGTCTGACTATGCGTGCTTATGAACACCTGCCTAACTCTACCTCTGATTGGCCTACCATGAAATTTTACTCAACGTCAACTAATCGTCAGCATTTATGCGCTTGTCTCATGCATGGCCCACTAACCAAAGAAGAAAAAAGTCTTTGCCTCTTGGTTCAGAGATCTAGTTGGTCTGATAAGAGTAATCAATTAGATTACTCGTACTGAAAAAAGTAACGCCGTTAGTAACGGCATTATTTCTAATGCTTATTCCCATCACTGGTGAGTTGCGCATGCGTCACTTTGCGACAAGTAGCCTGCAAGATGCTAACGAGAGTGTTCTGTAATGTCAATACAGTTAAACTGGACCTACTTAACAAAGTTTGTTCACTGCTGGCTACAAGTTAGCAAACACAACAAAGGCTGTCACTTGAATGGCGTTTTGAGCTAATGTGTGTGACACATTATGCTGTAAATCGTTTAAATCTGAGCATGCGCAACTTACATCTGCACTCGACTCACATTGGGCAGTGATGTGATGTGAGTAACTTTTTAGATAAGTGACAGATCATTACATTTATTCTCGCAACCATATATTATTAACATATTAGGAACATAATGAAAATAGAGAGTATAACATTGGAAATGCTAACCCTTACTCTCCAAAATAAAAGTATACTTACTGTGATCCACAATTTATAATCAATGGATCCACATGAGATTTTAAAAAGATGTACAATGTTCTCTTCACAATATGGTACAACAATATAATATATAATGTTTGTCATGTGAAGCACTTTGTGACTTTGTTTGTAAAAGGTGCTATATAAAACAAAGTTATTATTTTTACACCACTACTACATTTACACAAACCTGTCTTCTTTTGGTATTAGTAATTTAGCCTATTCTCTGCATGCAATGTGTGTTATTTTGCTTTCAACTGTAGTATCCAAAAATGAAGCCTATTGTCTTGTGCATCTGTATGTCTTATCCTGACGACAGGGCACACATTCCTCTGTTGTTCGGATCAGATGAATATTCTTTATTTTGTTGCAACAGTACTATAACTGTCAGGACAACAAATCACAAGAGTGCAGAGAGTGTGGATATGATTTAGAGTATTTCTGTAATGAAGACTCCTAGCTTGCATTATGGTGCTGCCTTTTCCCCCTTTTTCATTTGCTCTTCTCCTTTCTTGCTCACACACACATTTGCTTGCAAAGTGCATCAGCGAATGAAAGGATGTGTCACGGCAATCGGAACAATGTAATTACAAGTGCGAGAGAGGTGGAAAGTGCTTTATGGTGATAATGTGGCACAGTAATTAAGGGGAAATATCATGACCCTATTGCCCACGGCATTTTTAAAAAGAGTCATTTATATCCGAGATTACACAGTGATTGTCAAATCAATGGAGGAGTGGGAGGGAGAAGGAATGTGGAAAATGAACCTGTCTTGATGGGGTGCATCGGTGATGAAAGAGACAGATTCAGTATGCATGTACACGTATGTGTGTGAAGGTGAACATAAATGAACTGCAGTTACGTGTGTGTAGCTACATGGATTTATGTTCTTACGTATGTTTTTCTACAATTCATTAATCAATCATAGACTGCATAGATTACACCAGAAGTGTTTCCCAGGACAGTCAATGTTGGATGGTATTAAATATCATGCTACAAACGTATAAATATGTGTTTTCACTTGTTTCGCTTAATATATTAAGACAGAGGGCGCCTGGGTAGCTCACCTGGTAGATTGCGTGTACCCATGTATAGATGTTCACGCCTCGACGCCACGGGTTCGACTCTGAGCTGCGGCCCTTTGCTGCATTTCATTCACAAAAATAAAGGTCTGAAATGCCCCAAAAATATCTTTAATATATGATCACAGAGCGCAGTATACTGTAATGTGTGTGGTTTTATGGTACTCGCTAATATTTGTCATTGTCAAGCTGAAGTTGCAGAACAACCACAACTAAAGGAGTTAGACAAAGGGGAGAGGGCAAAAGATGTAGACAAAGGGAACAAGGGGAAAATAGAAAGGGAGAGATCTTGGTAATGACAAGCACTTCACAGTCAGATCCGACCTCCCTCCACCCACGCACCCCAACGAGATAATTCCTTCTCCAAAATTGCAATCAAAGCTCTGAAAAACACTTGAGGAGCAGAAGCCCTTTCAGCCATTAACTCGCCAGGTCCTGGGGTGCTGCTTTTTAAATATTACATTTCTTTGAATGTCTTTTCTGTATGTTGTTTTTTTCTACTTAAATATTATTCCTATTTTTCTTTGTCTTCAACTAACCATTAGCGCTGTTTGGGATTTATTAATATTCAAGCTGAGTAACTGCATTGACAAAAGAATATTAAAAAGTTGATCACTTAATCACTCTATTTTTTCTCCAGTCCCCTTGTACTGTGTGCACTTGCATGACATTGCTGGATTGTGACAAAGGACTACATTTACAAGAAGGCTGCTAGCTTGCTTTTCTTCTGGTTACTGATTAACACCGTCAACAGCAACAATTGATGTATGCTCATTACAGAAAGGGGACCAAAATACAAACAGCACAGACAGCCAGTGTCAGGACTCACCTTAAAAGAGTCACCACTGTTTTATAAAACAGCGGGAAATCGTATCCAATTAAAGAAACTGTTTAGTTTTTGATACTGAGCCATAATCGATATTATTTTACCAATCCTGGCTCCAATTTAGGAGCTCAGCAAGACTCAACATTATACTGGTTTATTGAATATCCATTTACACGTGTGGTCCATTTCTCCAGAATATGTGGGTGTCCTCATGAGGAACATCATGAAATGGAACAAGCACAATCTGTCTAGAGGATTGAGACTGGAATGGGGGTGTTTGAGTAGAATGTTGTGTGTGGGTGGAGGAGATGGCTGATGAAACATTTTCATGTATGGTTAGGTAAAATGTGAACAACAGGTCAGCGGCCTTAAATCCCAGAAATAAACTGTATTCCTTCAGGATAATGTGGCAGCCCATTTGGACATTGCTGTGACCCGCCGGTAAATCTCCATGCAAGACTTGAATGACCCTGAATGGTAGAGAAAAGAAAGCTCAGTCCTCTGCAGTAGACTTGGTGTCAAGTGGCTCTTTTGTCATAATTATGTGGTTGTAAAGGGAAAGTCTAGAAAAGGTCTAATCAATCTGATTTAATTAAGTGCAGTCAGTCATTTGAAATGAGCAGAATAGAATTAATAAGCACATTGTAAATTTGCATTTAAACCCATGTAATTATGCCAATTCAGTGCCCTCACAAGCACACTCATTTCTTTTCAAAAGAGCAGAAAAGAGACAGACATAACAATTTTTTTCTTTATTTGATTCTAAATCAATATAGAGTGAGATGACGTGGCTTATAAAATGCAAATACATAGTGAAGTTTATTGTTTAAAAGAAATGAAAATGTCTGCTGTTACACTGATGTTGACTGGTAGGTTAGGTGTATTAAGTTTTCCTATTCAATACAGGTGCTTTGATGCTTAAGTAATAAGAAATATGCATCTCATTGTCATTATGCCAATGTGCATGGATTAAATAATGTGCCCCAAAGCGAAGATCTTTTGACTCATTAAGTAAACTGATTTGAAATCAGAATATGGAAGAGAAATAACATAACATAAATCATTTTGACCCAACAACGCAAAGCAGCATGTCTGGATGTGTAGGGAAGAAGAAGAGGTCTTGGCCTGTAAATCTCCCAAGCATTAGTAAGTAGAAGAGATCTTGGGGTGTTTGGAGGATAGAGGGTGAGTGGGTGGGAAGAAAAGAGAACGATCAGTCATTGGTTGGCTGGAGGTCTGGGTCGAGGCTGGATGGTGGACTGGCCTACTGGCTCACTGACGGATTGGCTGACTGATTGACAAGGTGACTGACAATGTCACTGTTTATGTGTTGGTATCGCATGGATGATTCTCTGAGATGCACTGAAGCATTTCTCTAGAGAGAGCACGACACAAGAAACATTTCCTCGACTTTCCTTTTGACCTGTTATCATGGGAATACGCTTTGCAGAAAATATCTACAAATTCTCAGAAGCAGAAGTTCAGAGATTGTTCAGAATTGTAAGATAATGTTCATATAACTCTACGTTTCACTCCAATTCTTCCCCTGTGTTAAAATCCAGCTGTACAACTGTAATTTTCTCACGGTGCAACTTAAGAAATAAAAATAATAACCTTTTCATATATCTTCTTGAACTGTGCAAAGCATGTCAAACATGATTTTACATGCTTTGTAGAGAAATAACGGCACAGAAATAAACCTCACAGCCCTGCTGATGGAGCTTACCTGCCATGGAAACAACTGAAATTACCCACCTCCCACAATCCTTTGTTCTATTTACGTTTCAAATTCTGCTTGAGCAACTCCAGCTCTCTGACTGAAAACCATATGGGCATGATACAGGCCCAGGCTCTAAACAGGTATTACACTTTCCGTCACAAGCAGCACTGCACATCTGTCTTTTAACTAGGAACA
Organism: Etheostoma perlongum; assembly: GCA_026937815.1. Taxonomy (NCBI): domain Eukaryota; kingdom Metazoa; phylum Chordata; class Actinopteri; order Perciformes; family Percidae; genus Etheostoma; species Etheostoma perlongum. Next base: position 14,479,779 of record CM049384.1, on the reverse strand, counting down.
GCTGAAAAGAGTGGATTTTTTTTCTCAGCAGAAAGTGTTTGTGGATATGTGAGAGAGAGAGAGAGAGAGACAGAGCGAGAGAGAGAGAGAGAGAGAGAGAGAGAGAGAAGAGAGAGAGAGAGATAAAGAGATTTGTTATTGAAAGAGCAAGGAGTGACTCTGTCGGTGAAAAGATGCCAACGAGGATTTACTGTATCTTACACATCTATGTTTTTTTCTGTCTCCTTGATACCAGAACTCCGCCTCGCGCTCCCAAGATTTCCCAAGCGGCATTGAGTCATTTCCAAGCGGCTTCCTCCATCTTGCCGCTAATCAACAAAGTTAATTTGTTTCCCCGTTTATTTTTATGAATCCTCAAGCCACCACACTTGGGCTTCCGCCATTCCACAATATATTTCTCCAGCTAACTGGCAAAAGCTCTCTTCATTTATCAGATCCACACAGCCGGCTTATTACAAGAGTCCTCTTATCTGTCATATTTCCTTCCAGTAGCTCTGCAGTGGTTACAAATGGGACTTAGTCTATCTGGCTTGGAGCTGATGAGGGGGGAAATGAAATTATTGCGATTAGATCTGACCCATATGCTGGAGTGCTTGGAGTGTGTGTTGGTGGATGTGTGTGTAGTGTAGGCAGAGGTAGTGCTACTTTATTGTGTCTCACTCTGTGGTGTGTGGCAGTGGCTAGCATTAAGATTAATGCATTAGGCACTGCTTGCACCAACGAAGGTGGATACTAATAAGAATCATAGTAAGATCTTTTGCAATTGGTAAAATTAGGCGACGTTCAGCATTTGAATTGCCCTCTTTCATCTTTCTTTATTTCTCTTTCCCTGGCTCTCTCTCTCTTTCTCTGTCTTCCTTCCCCCCTACACACACAGTCCCCCTTTCTTTCTTTCTTTCTCTTTCTGTGAATAATTTAACAGCGGGGCCAAGGTTTAGTGCTATCATCTTGCGTACCGTCTGACTGCCAATCAGTTCACTCATCTACTCTTGTGGAGAAAACAAACAGGAGGGCACTGATGCAAGCCAAGAGACGACACTCCAAATCCCAAACCAACAGAATGAATAGGGGCATGTTATCTATGGCAATCCAACCACAATGAGAGAAATAAATGGATTCAATAAATGTAATAAATATATTCAGCTTTTTCTTCAAAAATAAACAATCCATGGGGGACAAATAAATTCCTTTAAACTACACTTCTTGTTGCAGGATAAGTTATGATTTGGGGTATACCAAAAATTGTATTAAATATAGAGCTTATAGACTGAGCTTCTGGTTTCCCATTCTACTAGACCTATATATCCCTATAACACTTTTCAATGACTTAAAGTATTGCAATGCCATGACATCTTGTTTTAACCCTTTCACGATATGCAGTATCCCAGACATACCTGTGCCATCTCACTTCCTACACAACATGCCAAGAAGAATATGGAGCTATGTAGAGCTATGTATGCAGTTTAAGTTCTCCAACATTAACCTCCCCATGTAGAAATACTTCTTTCCACCTACCACCTCCAAACATCTTCTTCCAAATTTACGCGCAGCTTCACGCCACAATATACCCGTCCGTCCGTCCGTCTGTCCGTCCGTTCGTCCCCTCCCTCCCTTCATCCCTATGCCTCCCCTGCCCCCTTCAGAGAAGATCAAGGCGCTCTGCAGGGCCAGTCAAGATGTCACCAAAAGGTTCCCTCTCCATACCTAACATGGCCCGATCAATAATCACTGACTGGGAGGACACAAGGACGAATATTGAGCAACGGGCCCAGGACACACACACACACACACACACACACACACACACACACACACACACACACACACACACACACACACACACACACACGTTCTCTACTGAATATTTCAAAGCCACTCTATAGCTCCACCCATTCAACACAATATACCACCGATGTGTCGGTGCACACGTATGACCCCCAACACACAGGCACACAATGAGAGAGAGAAATAGAGCTAGAGAGACATGCAATGAACTGCACACTTCATACAGTGTACACTTAAGCAGAGCCAAGCATTGAATCATCAGTGCACTGCAAAAAAAGGGCAATAACCAACAATCAGGCAAAGTACAGCTAAAAAAGCTAAACAAAAAACAGATCAACTCAAAATGTCTGAAATGTCAATAATAGGAACCTTAAAAAATGTCCTGCAGGATGAGGTAACATGGAATTATCTTTAAAATTGTTTTTTCCATGAACGGCTGAAATGATGACTGAATATTAAACGCTTTTGATAATAGTTTAATTGTTTAACTCATTTATCAAGGAAAAAGCCAAACATTCTTCTCTTCTCCAACATAATGATTTTCTCTGTTTTATTTCATTATAAAGTTAATAATTACAGATTTAAAAACATATTTATCGATGATGAAAATAATTAATGCTGCCCAAATTCAATTTTTTTTAATTCAGTTTTGTTTATTCATCTCCCCTAAAGCAACATGAAGTACAAGAAGAGGTTTAAATAATATGAAAGTGATTTTAAATATGTGGATGTGCTGCAGTTGAATAAATCCTGTTTCTTACCTTTTTCCACTGCAACATTTATTTCTGTCTACATTCAAACCGTCATTTTCACCAGAACAAGTCCACTGCTTGTTACAGTGACGACTGTTCACAGAACATAACCGGGAATTAAATACATGTGCCTGGTTTGTTGCATATTTTATTTTTGTGTGATTGACTTAATGCAAGTGATTTATTGCGCCCATGCCCCGCTCATTTCATTAGCATCATGTCCTTGGACAAGGCTAGCCGAGGTCTCTTGAACGCAGCTTGTTTCTACAATAATGGGCTACAAGGCATGTAAGTAGTGAACAGAGGAAACGTTAATGTTTGAAACACTTTTGAAAACCATTAAGCGTGTGTTTGTGTGTGTGTGTGTGTGTGTGTGTGTGTGTGTGTTGGTGACTGTTAAGTGAATGAAATGCAGCAGAGAGATTTTGTACCAAAAATCCTTGATGCCTGAGGAGAGCAGTCTCTCTGTCTATCTGACTCTGCTCTAGAGATTAAAGCAGGTCTAATGCAGTTTTTCTTTGTTTCTTTGGTTTTAAAACTAGGAACAGTCCTGTCACTATGAATGTGGATGTGGGTTTCTTCATGAAAATGTGGGCTTGTGTAGGCCTAAATGTGTTTGTTTACTTTTGTACTTTTGTGTGTGTGTGTACTTGCACGGCAATGCAGATTAGCGTTTCTTGGCCTCTAAGAGAGCACATCTGCAGTGAGGGCTCAACATCTGGATCTCACATTTTTTACTTCTTCACACTGAAAATGAGCCCAGAGGAGAGGATATAAGAGGGGGTGCAAGAGAGAAGGAAGCGCTAATCAAGCAGAGAGATAACCACTTTCTACCTTTAAACCCATCTTCCTTTTTAATTTCACTTTATATTCTAATCTTTTGTGGTGTCAAATGAGCAATATTTACAAATTCAGTTTACAGTGACCTCAAAATTTGTATGGGCAAATTGGGGCTAGCTAATGTATTGTCAACTTCAGATTGTTACAATGCAACAGTAACAACATTTTTTTAGTTTTCATACTGGAATTAGTCAGTCACTAATAATGATGTGAACAGATTTTTATCCACACAACATGATCAATACATAAATATATAGAATACACTCACACTCACACACACACACACACACACACACACACACACACACACACACACACACACACACACACACACACACACACACACACACACACACACACACACACACACAGTCCAGCTTGTATGGCAGCTTTTCAGCTGGGCTGATTTAGTGGTCACAGAGTCAAGCTCTCAGCGCTCTGGGACAGACATTTGGTCACAGAGCAACACCAAGACCCATTTAGCACTCTCACCCAAAACAGATGTCAGAACACAGGCCATAGAAACTCAGAGCACACACACAAACACACGCACGGAGATTTGATCAGTGCTGCATGACTACACAAACACAAACACAGAAAAACAGTGTTGCACATGCATTAACACAAACTAAATGTATATTTAAACTAGGGCTGTCAGTCAATTGAAATTTAAGTCATGATTAATCACATTATTGTCCCTAGTTAACTCACGATAATCACACGTCAAAAAAATTAGTTCCGTTGAAAGGAATTTGCGTTAACTCGTTTAATTGCATTAATTAATTTCAACACTTTTAAAATACCATAGTTTAGTTACTTTCATATAAAGGCTGTTAATGCACTTTGTATTCAATTGTTTTCATATTTACATCTTCTCTATTATTCTGTTCTGTAACTGTAAAATATTATTTTTAAAAACACATTTGGAAGTAAGCTGTGTGTTTAGTAAAGTTTAACTTCACTTTCACTTTGGCTAAAAAAGTCTGAAGGGCATTAGGTTTCTCTGTCTTTTTTCTTTCCTCTCTTTTGCCATGCTCTTCTTTGATCATAATACACGTATATTCACTTGAAAAACTCCCCAGGCCTTCTCTCTCCTTCCCTTCTCCCTCTCTTTCACCCCCTCCCCCCTCCTCTATTTCTCTCTTGCCACCATTAGACGACAAGGAACCAGTTCAGAGTCCGTATCAAAGCCCATCTGTGTTTGAAGTCTGTCTTTCTCTGCCTCCCAGTCATCCTCTAGAGTAGGTGCACAGCCGTCCATGACCGCCCCAGCGTTTACTGCTCCCAGTCCCCTTGACTTAGGAGGGTTTCTGGGACTGGGACAGCCTCGAGGTGGGTGGTTAGACAAAGCATGGCCTGACTCCATTCTGGTCTAAACTTCATTATAGGGCTGCTAATGGCCAAATAGTAGGCAGTGACGTGGAAAATAAAACAGCTGCATAAATTGTGTTTTCTAACCATAATACTCATCTGCCAGTGATCTGCAATAACATCAATACTCATATATAATCCACATGATGGTCATATAATAGCATAATAAAAGACACAAACACTGTAATAAATATTTATAATAATAAATAAACAACTGTACTAATTATAAGACTTTATGGATTATAAGTTAACATTAAAATTTGTTTGAGTATCGGTTTTGACAAATCTCCTCCAATGGGAGAAAGCAGCTGTGAGTGTACATAGCAGAAAAAGTCTAGAATGGTCGAGTCAAGTATACAGAATCACAAAGACTAATCTAATTCAAGATCTTTTCACACCTGGAAGTGTGAAATAATTTATCATCAGTTGGACAGGGAGCAAGTATCACTATGCTTTTTGGTTGTCACCCTTGAAAAAAAAATACAAAAAAAAAAAACAATCCTTGTATAAGATCATTTAATTGCAATATGTACAATATAGGAATTATGGGATAGAGTTATAGCATGTCTTCCTCCATGCAATTATTGACACTTTCTCTTATAACTGCAAACTGCATTTCCCTGTCTTGTGTGACTACTTGTCTTCTCCCACTGAGCTCACAAACACATCATACACTTGAATTAAATATTAACTAGATGTGTCTATAAGTTCTACCAGCTCTACTGAAATATAGGTAATACATTAACAGTTTTACACAACTGATAAATAAATAAAAATTGAAAGGACTAGCAATGCCCCCACCTTTTCTTTGGTGCTTTTTCTCCTTCTCAGTAGCCCCTCTGCAACCCTCCTCTAACTGTTTAGAGCTCCATCTGAAGGTAGGGGGGAAAGAGGGAAGCATGGAGCCTCTCTCCCAATTCCCCTGCCACACACATTCAATAATCCCCCTATCCTATGCCAAATGTCTTCATCTGAAACCTAGGCTAATATTCTTATAGCTAGTAAGGAGCTCAGGGCTAATTGTAACAACAGTGAATCAAGCACAAATAGTTAAATGATAGATTTGTTCTACCATCATCTCTTTGCATTTGTTATTTGGAGTTATATGACCTATTCAAGGTGAAATGAATGGCCTTCTATGGACAACTTCTCTCACAAATTAATTACATATGTAGGCTCTTCTTTCATGTTTATGTTATTTCTATGTGCTCCTTGCCTTTCTTGTCACATTCATATCATTCCATGTTGAATTGGACAGAATCACTGTTACCGTCATGCTAACACAACACAAACTCAGCATGGGGAGAAATGCCAAAATAAGACAGATGTCTGCTTTTGTGGAAATGACACAGAACAGCTACTTTCTCCTTATACCTATTCCCTTTTAAGGCTCTGCCGTCTGTGAGTCACTCAGCTACTCAGCTACACATAAATTCAGTTGCCTCCCCTTCAGTTCTTGGTTCTTGGTTCCCGTTCTCAACCCAGGGATCCTAGCAACCTGCTTATTGATGACACGACCCTTCCTGGTTGGCTTGCAAGCTGCGGGTGGAGTGAGTATAATTGATCATAACAAGAATAGGTCAGCATGCCAGATAAGTTGTAAAAGAGGCAGAAAACTCACAAGATTCACCACAGCATGACTCTTAATCATCATTCATCTCCAAACCTCAACTCTAAATCTAAGTCAAAGTGCTTCACCATTGAATCAATGTGGGATTTAAAAGGGAGGCTTTTTTAGACAGTCCTAATGTGATGAATAGTTTTAGCAGCCTTACCTTGAACTCTGGGTGAAAATGACAGAACAGTAAGGGCACAGTACATTGAGAAAAGGTTCAGCTATCAGTTTAAAAATTCACATAGGAGCAATACATGCATTTAACCACAGATTACCTCATTCAAACGCTTTACGACTGAAAGAGATCATTGATAAGCTTGCAGTCAGTTCAGCAAAGCAATGTACTATAAGTGACATTGTGGCGACGTCAAAACACTGAGACCTTTGAGTTTCCCAAGTGATCACAGTGGCTCCAAGATGTGGGAGTTGCTTGTCAAATTAGACAGGTAGATAGGATGCTGACAGGCAGCAAGGTAAAGACGCAGGGGAGCGTAGACCAGCAATTAGTGCAGATTGATTTAGTTTGAGGAGCCACCCACGTCCGCTTTTGCAGGAGCAAAGTCGAGGCCAGCAGCTGTGAGGAGCACCAGGTTAATTAGCGGTGTGTAGATCTGTTCAAGTGTGTGCGCTAATATAACTCTCCTCTCTCCCTTGTGAAGTGTATATGACCAGATGTGCTAAATTACACACATTACTAATGCCATCCCCCTGCAGACCCAATCCCCCATATGGGTTCACATACATGAAAACACACACACATAGACAGAGAGAGAAACGTCATAGGCAAACAGCTGGCTCCATCATGCGCCAACATTGGTTGATTAGAATAACTCCAGCCCAGTGTCAGAAATGTTTTATACATGTAGAAACAGAGACACAAACAAACACCAACCCTATTATGGCAGATGTATGCAAAAATTTGTGTGTGTGTGTGTGTGTGTGTGTATCATTCTCTCTTTCACACTGCAGTGCCTGACTTCTCATCCCTAACATATAAAAGGTACCAATTGTGGTTGTCATTAATCAGCATGTCCGCCTGGCAGTCTCCAATTCATATCTGTCAAATGCAATGGGCAGAAAGTAATAGGTCACCAATTATACACAGGGAGTCTTGTAGGGCTTAGAGACAGTGGGTTTAAACAGAGCACACACTGAGTCACATGGACACACACACACACACACACGTGCGCGGCTGAACAGACAAGATCACACTTAAACGCAAGCCCACATGCACAAATGCAGAAACACACATAAAAACCCACACCTCCCCAAGGAGCCACACACCTTCCGTTTCTCCTGAGAGAGGTTTGACAGAACCTGAGGTGAGGAAAAGGGGAGAGAGGGGAGGAGGCAAGAGGAGGGCGAGCAAGCGGTGAGAAGATGAGAGAGAGAGCGCTCCAAGTCCTTTAACAACAGAACGGCCAAAATGAAACAAGATGTTTTTCTTCGACGGCCAAGCTCTGTTTTAATCATGGCGGGAAGCAGCTGTTGAACTGGAGCCGCATAAGAAAAGCCACAACAGAAACCATCGGCATTCTTCTGAAACCCACACCTCATTCAGTTCAGCGATAAAAAGCTAATGGAAGCCAATCTTGACCAAGACGAGAACACAAACTGACATTCTCAGTCAAATGAATGTCAACGGTCAAAGACTCATCTTTCAGGGACAGAAATATGACTTTTTGGATTTGAAATCTTTTGTAAAGTAATGAGTCAAAAAATGTGACTCCTTTCTACTGCCTTGTTTTGTTTTTAAAAAACCATGTAGTGAGGCTACACAACACAAACACACGCTCTGGTGTGATGCAACTCCCACATATGAGTTGAATTCAGCCTTTGGGATAGAGAGCTGAATGATATAATTGCCACCAGATGTAACAGCCTGTCGAGCAGCAAGTTCTAGTTTCTAAATAAACAGGCTTTTATGACTCATAGCCTCACAGTGGTGACAGAGCTCTGGTTTCCCCTGTTGGAACACAAATAAATAATCAAGCGCACCCCCTCAACGTTCCACCATTACCATTTTGTTCTTGGCGAGCTGTTGCGGGGAGTTCATGGTTCACATTACCATGAAAGGAAAGAGTGGTGATGTTCTTCCTTTTTCAATATGGATCGTTATATTGTCTTATTTTTTGCATAATCTTGCAGAAATAAAGGACACAATGAACACACCAACCACACTCTCAATGACAGTCTGCTGTTTTGCGTTTTCTCTTTTGCATGCCTACACAAGCAACTTATGTCCGCCATTCCTCTGCAAAAACATAGAAGATCATTTTGAAAATTCCATGCTGGTGTATAAGTTGTTGAGTAATACTATACTTCTTGAATGAAAATAAAATAAAAATATAAACATTGAAAATGCACACAATCACATAAAAGTATAATACTGATACTGATACCATCTAATGACTGTACACTAAAGACGGAACCGGAAAAAAATTAGAAAACCCACCTATCAGCACCTACTGTATAAAGCTCACCAAAAAAAATTAGAAAACCAAACAAAACCACACCTACTGTATTTTAACTGCAATAACTTCCTGCACACTTGACATTGCTACATTAAAAAGTGTGTTACGTACAATTCTATTATTTTACTTATCTATTAATTTACCATCCCCCCCTCTCAGGAAGTGAATGATAATTAATATTTTTATTAAATGCAAAGCACCTCATTGTTTGTATTGTACAAAAAAAAAACAAAAAAGATGGAAAGAGGAAAAAAGAGCCAACGACATTAGGAGTATGTGAAAGTAATGCAGCTGCAGTCGTTTAAACCTGCAGATGTACACATTCATGTCATCTCTGCTATTTGCTCCGCCTGATTCAGGTTGTGTGTATCAATGACGTTGTGTCTTTCAGGGACACCACTAGTGTCTTTGTTTAAATATCAAGGGTCCGGGAGTCACATGATTGGCTGGACAGAGATTCGGCTTAAGATGTAGCTCCTGGCCCACATTTGTCAAATAGTTGTTTTATATGGTTCCAACTTCGATATTTTACCATTTTTGGGCTCTTTAGAGTTACTTGAAGCAGAATGGCAAATAAGAACAAACTCCAACGCGGCGATACGGACACCATTGCAGAGGCATTGCTGGAGAAACAGAAAAGCTGCCTCGAGCCTCTGTATTGAGGCTGTATTGAGGCCCCTCCTCACCTGGTTTAATCCAGATACAGCTGTTTGCTGGCATACCTTAGAAGATGCCGTGACAGAGCCTTGTTCACTCCATGACGTTCTTTTTGCCAATGTCTCTAACAAACAGTACCAACTACACTTTGGCCCCACTATCTCACATCTTATTATCTTAAGACTTGGAGATTAGCTGAAACATACTGCCGTGTAGTTTGTAACTGGCACACTTTTCCCCCTATATTTAACAATTCAGCACTCCTGATTGGTGGGAGGTCAATAACAATGGGAACAAAAGGGAGTTTGTTGCCTGAAAGACATTTTTAGCAAATTTGGCTTGTTACCATTCTCTGACTTGCATAACACATTCGATCTACCACGTTCCTCCTTTTTCTTTTACCTGCAGTTAAGGTTGGCACTGAAGGCACATGGTGTCCCCTTGCAAGAGGCCTTTGCCCATTCATCCTATTCGGAAGTTATTTACTGTTCAGCCTAAAAACTGTGATATGGTGTCTAGGCTTTATCAGTTGTTGGTGGTATCTGGCCGGTCTGCCCTTCCTATTGAGAGGATCTGGACACGTGATTGCCCAGGCCTGGGTATCGATCTCAACTGGCATGATGTATGGTCATTCCAGAAGTATCTCGCAATCCAGACCATCAGCAGGTTCACTACAATTTCCTTCATAGGACATTGTTTGCCGCCTTGTTTAATGTTACGGTGCCTGTTACTGTTAAGGTCTTGATTCTGAATGACCTGTCAGTCTTTCAGCTCTCTGGAACTCAGAAACGTGCTGTGGTTGCTGGACTTACAGTTGCAAAGAGGATAATTCCGACCCGTTGGAAAACACCAAACGACCTGTCTTTTTGACCGTGGACCCTTTCCTACCTGGATGTGGTCTATTTGAAACTGTCCACGGCGTTGATAAATAGTGCCCCAGGGAAGACTCTGGACACGTGGCGGTGCATTGCTGACTCTGACCTCTAACTTGCGCAGGTGTTTGGTCCCTTGTCTTGTGCCTGTCTGTGTGTGTGTCTGTTTCTGCATGTGTTGTACCTTATATATATTTTATTTTTAGATAATATGCCAGTTTTATTCAAATTTTATTTATTTGTTTATATTATTGATTTTTATTGTTCTTTTATTGTGTTATCTATTTATTTATTCGGTATTATCTTTTTGGGCAGCACTTTGGAAACCTTGTGTTTGTTAAAATCGTATATATATATATATATATATATATATATATATATATATATATATATATATATATTATTTATTGGCGCTGGGACGCCTTCTCATTTCAGTGTATTGTTTGAGATTGTCACTGTTTATTTCTTAATATGTAAAAAAAATAAAACAATTGATCACAAAAAAGCTCCATTACTGTACGATATGTAAAGTAGATGAAATGACTGTCCCTAATTACAGTAACACCACTGGTGACCAATTTTTTATGAAATTTGTACTGTTAAGCAAACACCAGCCCTTCCGTTTCACCCACCCTTCTCTTCGCATATACAATTATCCACTCAGTGTGCTGGGCCCAGTGTCAAACTTGCAGTACCCAGGACGTCACACTTGCATTAGCCCATGTGTGTTAGCAGTCAGTCCTTTTGGGGGTCAAGGGAATTTTTCGCTGGCTATGTGCCAGCAGGTAGAGTTTTAATAATTGACGGACAAATTATAGAGATTCTGCAGAAAGGAGACAAGTTAATAGCTTGTGCAGAAGACAGGAGAGAGTGTGTGTGTGTGCATCTAAAAAGCATACACTCACACAACTCTGTGTGTGTGAAAAGAAGGAGTGAAGGAGCATACAAGCCTACAACTTGGAACTACAGTATATGCAGAAGGAGTAACTGCCTAAAAGACCACATGACATAATTCACTTTTATAAACATATACAATAAACTCGCCTCATTCTCTCCATTTAAAGAGAACTGCTTCCCTAGATCTTGCTAATTGTGGGAGGTTATGCATTAAACTAATCTGTGTGGGACGCCCATTTACTATTTGTGCCATTATGAATCTTAACGAGAAGATACATTCTGACAAAGCAGCAACAAACCTACAAAATGGAGCTGTGAAGATGCATTTTAGTACATTAGTATGTTTAGTAAGTAGTACAAAAGGACAAAGTAAGAAAAAGATAATTGAAGCTTCACATACATACAGTAATGTGAATGTTATTGTCACACATGCTTATGTGTGCATATAATCTGACCCTTTAACCACTTTGATAACTCAAATAATCTTTACTTTGTCTATAGAGGGTGGGTTGATTGCTCATTTTTCAACAACACACACCAGATACATACGCTTTCATCCAACTTACCAGTACAAACAACCTTTAGTTGGCCACTCAATAACTTCACAACCCAAAATCCATCTATTTGCCTTGCTTATCTTGAAATGTGTTAAAAATACAATGTTGTTCCTTGCATGACAATTGGTTTTGAAAAACAAATATATCCTTCGTCCTTGTAGTTTTATTGTTCTTAAAATGAACTGAAAATACACAAATAGAGGATGAATATTAGTCTGCCAGAAACTGCTAGAAAATCCAAACAAAACAAAAGCACACACCTTTTCGCTGACTACAAAAGACGGTTGTCATTATCAGAATTGACAGATTCCAAAACTCTCCACAAAAGATAACGATAGAATCTACTTTCTATGCATTGGGTGCAATCCACAACATTGTGTCAGCATTTGCTATGCATGGATAACAGCCAGGAAGCAATCTTTACTGGTATTGTCAATGCATGGTACTCTCTCAAGGTAAAATCGTTGAGAGTGAGTTGAGACCAAAAAAATGAGGATCGGGCTGGGTGTTGAAAATAAGTCCAAGCAAGCTCAGGAGTTGGAGACAACAACAGTTTGACTCCAGCAACAGACATGACATTGATTGTATTTATTGATTTGTTGGAGTGAACTCATTTAAAATTGAGGCAAATAAAAACTTATTTGAAGACACTTTCTCACTTAGAAGAAATTATGTGTTCTTGGTAATGGCTACCATGTTTTTTCCATCAAGTCTACCAAACGGCTTCTTTTTAGCCCTTTGACTGTAAAATTAAACATCTCAAATAAATTGCCACTTGATGACAAAAAAGCTTTGGTTTTCATTCTGACACATGCAATCACATTAGGAGTGCAATCCTTTCCACCTGTTCAGTTCCCTATTCAAGCCTGTCATTTTGGCAAATTTCAAAAGCTTGTTGATTTCAGCATAAGCAACATTCCCCCCCTAAAACTGCCACTTATCTATCCAGCAAAAAGTGGTAAAACATACAAAAATATTCACATTCACACAGAGAAGCCACATATCATTGCTAGATAAAAGAACCAGCCACAACTGACAGAAGGTGTTAAAAAAAATGAACAAGGACATGATGTCAAAAGAGTGTCAGTGGTGGAACCCAGTTTTCCATGAAATACACTGGAGCTACTTATTTATCAAATCTCTTTATTGTAAAAGGCAAGGCGATCTTTTCAATTTGACTTGTCCTGCCTGCTTTGTCGAACAAAAACATGTTTTTCAGAAGTTATTGTAAGGGATAAAAGAATGTGAATCAATATTGGATTAAATTGTGCCGTTGTGAAGGATAAATCTGTTTTGAAGTGACTGTTTGTCTTTTTTATTTTAAAAGTGGCTATTAAAAAAGAAAAAAATAAGAAATGGTGTTATTCGTAAATAATAATTTGTTTCCCCCAAATGGATTAATCTGTTCACACTTTTGTTCAAGGACATTTTCTTCCGCTTTCTCTTTTCTTCCCCAAACACATCCCTAAAAACAAAATTATCCACCATATTTTTTAATGTCATTAACTTTTTACAAACAATTACAGTTGTTGGTGACCTGTCCAGGATGCACCTCACCTATTGCAAAATGCATTCTGGGACAGGCTCCTGCCCTCCACAACCTTGCATATGATACGTGGGTGTAGATAATTGCAGTTACGGTAAAGTTTTGGACATGGATTTACTTACTTAACTTTAAACACACCATTTTTGTAGACCTGTGAGATTCAAGTAAGTATGCATTTGGACCAGTGAGATCAGACTTAAGACAAGATGACTGTTTTGTTATGTTCACGGTGAGAGTACCATACTGTCCTACTGTCAGTAATATAGTTCCTATTCATAACTCCAACCTGTGGAGCTGCTGTGTCCTCACCACCTCGTGGTTTTTATGGCTTACTACTTTAGCCGTCATCCCGCGCTACATCCCCACCTCCAGTAGCTTCTTACTTTCCCCGTCCTCCCTTCGTCCTGTCCTCACTCTAATACACAAACAGTACAACAGCTGGAAGTAGATTGCTTCATCCTGGCTTGGCTAGCCACCAACTTTCTCTCTCAGCTATTTTAAGCTCCTAGATCCTTTTCTCTCAGTTTCCCTCCCAATTTAGTGAAAAACATAACAGACACTGACAGATGTTGAATCCCCGCTTTCCTCCTTATCCCTCTCTCTCTGTTTGACTCTCTCCTTTCAACCTGCTTTATTTTATTGGTGAACATTTGTGCAACAACCATTGACACAGATGTTGAATGTTGTTTGCAGGACCAATTCTCACTCCTCCTTTCACCCCCCTCTCAGTCTGCACCTGTGCAGGAACTGTGCCAAACTCCTGTTGAGTCTAAATGGGAGGTCCAATGATTCCCGGAGCCTAGCTCATGAAAGCAAATCTCCCATTATTACACACTGTATTATGGGCTGTCGCTGGGGCGGCCCTGTTTGGAGAGTCACCAGCGACTAAATGATGCGAGAGGTCATGTGCATGCAAAAGCATGTAAATACCCATCTGCATGTACATACATACACAGATGTACAGGCACAGCAGGCTGTATTACTCTGACCTGTTATTATGCAGACATTTGTATGCATAAAGCTTCCTATTCTCCACCACACACACACACACACACACACACACACACACACACACAAGCTATTGCTCATCACATTGAAAAGATGGTGTGTGTGCTGTGTGACTAAAGTTTGATAAAAGCTTTTAGTGTTATTTGGAAACTATGGGTGTGATCCATGTTGCACACCAACTATACAAGGTGAACATTATTATTTCTATTTATAATAAAACTAATATTAATTATTTAATCTATCTATTCTAGTTCAATGCCCCCCATGACCTTTACATTTATTACCGTGAGATTTTTGAAAGTGCTCATATTATGCTTTTTAGCGTTTTCCCTTTGCTTTATTGTGTTATATATCTTTTTGTGCATGTAATAGGTTTACAAAGTTAATAGGCCCAAAGACCACCCCAGAGGGTTTCACCATCTTCAATAGAAAACACTGTTCATAAACTGCTCCAAACACTACTTCTGACAAAAGTGTGTCACTTTGTAACACACATTATAATGCTCACGTAGCTGCTAGCATGGCACGCCCTCATACACTACTTAATGGCTGGTTGTCCTTTCCTACTGCGCATGTGCAACTCCCAACAAAGATGGAACAGAAGTAAGATGCCTCACTCTGTAGCTAAAACAGAGATTTTAACACACAGTTTGAAAAGAGGAGCTGCAGCAATCTGCAATACAACATATATATGGTGTTTTTTGAAAATGAAATCATGTAAACCTATTCTGATATAACCTCTAAAAACAATTATGTATGTGAAAATGTGCATAATATGGGCACTTTAAGCTTTTCTGAAAACATGTCTCATAATTAACTACAAACATGTCCACCAGCACAGGCAACTTTAGTTTCAGGTGTTCAACAGAAGGATATTTTAGGGCTCTGATGCACAGCTGTGCCTGTTATTGTCAGCAGGAAATAGTTGTTGATCTTCTTTTTCCTCTCGTACCAAGGATTTCACACGCTTTCTCTTATCTTCCCCAAACACATATGGTGGGCATTTAAAAAGAAGGAAGTATGTGTGACATACATGACTGACATATTCAATGTGATACTTTGGAATAAACTTACATTTACTGAAAAAACCTGATTGGAACCACATAGTATTTCAAAGCAAAATCTCTGAAGCGTCCCGAAACATGGTGTTCTTGAAAGAACAAGAGCTTGTGGGAACATAAAACTACATTGCAGGAAATAAATATATTGAGGAAACAAGATCAATATTAGATTGTTGGTAGTTATTGGTGGAGACTTTTTCCCTCAATAAATTGATCTTTTCTCCAATAACTTGTGTACACTACTAGCTTGTTCATACATTGTATTTTATTTGCACAATATAGTGTGTGTATCTCGCTCACACCGTGACTCTATGTGGTCCAGCTTAAAGCCCTGAAAACGTGGCTTCCAATTTCAGTATTTTTCTATAACATTAAACATCTATGACTAAATAAACAAAAATGTGAGGTAAAGTTTGAAATAAAACCAACAACAACCTTAGTTATTTATTATCAAAAGTTAATCTAGTCAGAAAACTGTGTATTTATGTAAGACCCCCTTTACTCAGAGTAAGAATCCAGACATTTTCAGGGCCTTGATGATGTTTTTTGCCAACTTAACTCATACTATCTTTTCAATCCATTTAACAAACCATTTGTAGTTCTACACTTTCTAAAAATCTAGACCACCATAAACCTAGTAACCTAGTTATCTTCAGCTGTGCCATTTTCAGGTTTTGTCTTTATGTGCCCGAAAGTAATCATTTAAAGTTCTCAAACTATTTGACATGGGAATACATGATACAAAAACTACACTTAAAAACGTTTTATGCATGGTGATCATGTCTAATATTTGTTTAGCAATGTTAAAATGTGTCATTTTTCAACACTCATACTCTATTGTACAGATTTTTAATGAATATTTGAACTAGATTTTTTCAAGATTTATCATATACTTTATGTAAGGTTGATGGTTGTCACACACTGATTTCAGGTGTCAAACACTAACATAAATGACACATGGAAGTCAAGAGGAAAATGAACCATGGAGGAAAAGAGGAAACGGAGAAGAAATGGTACATTTGAGGATGAAAATGAGCAAAACGTATGTGTGAGTACTCTGAGGGAGAAGAGTTCAGGGAGAGAGATAGAGAGGGAGGAAAGGATGGAGATAGCTGAAAATGAGTGTGAAACAGATCGGAGGCTGTGTGCAGAAACAGCAGATGGACTGGGGAGCAGCAGAGCGAGGCAGAGGAACACAGCCTTTGTTCTCCCTGTTGTCTGTCTGCCTGCGTTATTTGTCTGTCTGCATGTCTGCCTACCTTTCTTTCTGCCAGTTGGTTTGTTTGGAAAAGCTCACCAATACGCTCCTGTTCCCCTTATGTCATTTCATCTCTTCTCTCCTCCTCCCTCAGTTACTCCCATCGCTTCAAAACTTCTTCAGACTCCAGTTCTTGTCTCCTTTTCCTCACTTTACCTCTTCACCTCTATCTCTCTATTTTACCTTGACTTTCAAACTACCTTTGTACATATATGTGCCTTTGTTCTGTTTCTTGTTCTCACCTTTTCCACTTTCTTACATCAATAATCCCACTATCATCTATCCTCCTACCTCCACAGCATGTATGGTCCTTGTAGACCACCTCTCTCTCTTTCTCTCTCCACCCCCCTCCCCCCTCCGGCTGCCCTATAGCCCAGATGTTATGGCACATGCCATTACACCTACACACCATTACTCTTAATATCTCACTGAGGTGAAAGTATGCACGTGGCGGAGCTCATCTGTGACAACAATTATTCACACACACACACACACACACACACACACACAAAAGTGTTTGGGCTTTGCTCATGTTGCTTTCATCTAATAATTTTCCAATTCTTTAAATTTCAAGATAAAATTAGAATTCAGAAGAAGAATATCTCACAGAATCGGTCATGTAGGAGTTTGTTTTGTATGTTCATATTAGATTTTCAAGACAAAAAAAAAACGTAGTTGTTTATCTCTGTAGTGGCATTTTCAAGTGAAATAATCTTGATCGTCGCATACAAACTTACAAAATACAGTGTGTGTGTGTGTGTTTGTGTGTGTGCGTGCGTTTGTGTGTTTGTCTATGTATGTATGTATGTATGTGTATGTGTGTGTGTGTGTGTGTGTGTGTGTGTGTGTGTGTGTGTGTAATTCTGTCTGAGGCACCCTCTACAGATCATCCCAGCTCTCCTCACAGCGGGGGAATGCAGTTCCATGCCGTGAACAAAGGATTAGCAGAAGACTCTATGTATGTGTGTGTGTGTGTGTGTGTGTGTGTGTGTGTGTGTGTGTGTGTGTGTGTGTGTGTGTGTGTAACCCTATATCCTCAGGGCTGACTGCTGCCTAGCCTCTATTTTATCACCATCCATCTCTTGCTGTGTGTGCATGTGAGTGTGTACACGCATGCGCACTGATGCTATCATTATATTAACATAGATGACAATCTGGCGCGAAGGTGCTGATCAAAGATAAATTTCCCTCCCTGGCTCGCCTCCCGTTAATTACGCCATCTGTGTAGGAACGCAGCGTCCCGAGTGTGGTGGAGGTCGATCCGTCAAACGCACCCGCTCTCCGGCACCGACAGTAATCCACCAGAGACTGATCGCCTCCAACCCTCTAATAGGTTACACACACATGGCTGCGAGGGCACACACATTCAGTGCTCAGTAACATATCCCGCTACATACTGTTTTTGTGCTGTAAATCTCAAACCCATCACACACACACACACACACACACACACACACACACACACGGATACATTCATGTACACGTTGCCCTTTGCTCACCTCTCACCACCAATCAAAAACATTTCAACACTTCTCATACAGCATTCAGTTCAAATCTCTGAGTTGCCATTTGGCTGGTGTCAAACAGCTTTCAGAGTTAAAATCCTTAAGTTGCACTTGGTTTAGCTGGAAGCCAGTAGAGCAGCACAAACAGCTCATACTGAACATCTGAACTAAGAAAACTTCAGCTTTGCAAAGTAACACTTCGTTAAAGTAAGGTTAAGATGGTCTTAGTTACATTTTGAAAAACTCAACACTGACTTCAAGCTTGAGAAGTTGCATTGGCTCTTTCAATGTTGAACCAAAACTAGGATATTTCCCTAACTTTAACAAAGTGTAGGCTCAACCTAACAGCACATGGGAAGCATTATTCAAACCCTTGTCTCAAACTGGAATTATGCTTAGAAGATTCCCAGTAAACATCTTTGCAAACCTCATGTGGTAGAAATACAGTATATGTAGAAATGGATGATTTGTGCATTGTCATGTTTTGAGTGGCCTTAAAGTCCTTCACACTTGGCATGACTTATGTGAAGAAAAGAGAGAGCAAACGTACAGTATACACCATTCAAAACAAACTGTTGTTCAAAGTTTAAGTACAGTATATAAGAAACAGCCACACAACAACCTCCGTGCATCTGTGCCTACACACAGGCATGTTTCAGCCTTGGTTTCAACACTGTGCTTTAGAAATGCCACTATTTACCCTGACTTACAGTACTCCCTATAACATTCTAGGCAGCATGAGAATGCCACTCCTCCTTGACTGGAAACACGTTGGCAATAAATGTAATCAAGGCAGTAGATCCTCCAAAACATGTCTGGCAAAGCAAGTCAGTTTTACATAAACATTGTTGGAGATATGGTTGGAATAAATGGAGGATTTGATGACGATAGCCTGAGCCGTGCACTACAACCAAAACCATATACTTGTTTGTATTCATTTGTATTCAACATGAGAGCAATCCTATCAGCGACTAACAAGGTAATTGTATTATTGTGTACATGAGGGAAACATGGAACACCATTCCCAATAGGTTGGTTACTAAGTGCCTTAATTGACAGATATACATCTGGTGAGCACAAAGGAACTTGGTGAAGAAAGCTGTCCTCATAATGACATATCACATGGTCATCTCAGGGGCACAGATAAAACACAGATAACTAATTATTAGTCAGAATTACAATTTCTAGTTTACACACAGTATAGTTGTGCCATGAGTAACTTTTCTACCTCCAGAGAAACACAGAAAGAGAGGGATGAGAAGGGTCGGTGCCCCAAGCCCCACACTTGCCAGATGTGGTGGGTGTGCTTTACGAGGGGGCGCCTGGCACAAAGTGCCACTGTGACAGAGAGGCACACGCCATTAATCTCCTTCCTCTGGGATGCCTGGATGCCACTAAGCTTTAAGAGTCCTCCATCCCCCCTTTCCTATACCCTTCCATCCTCATCACCTCTGCTCTCCCATAATTCCATCAATCCTCCCATCTGTTACACTGTAAAACAGAGACTTTGCCCCTACACTTTTCTAAATGAAATCTTAAGCTTCCATGCATGCCTTTCACAAACTCCATCACTTACTCATCCACCCATCCATCCATCCACCCATCCATCCATGTCTCTCCATCCAGCCATCCCTTAATCTAATTTTGCTCGGGTAACCCTTAGAATCTCTCATCTTTTTCCTCTTCGCCTCCTCCAGCTTTCCCACCAGTCAAATAAAGCAGTCACAGCTGTGCAGCCATTTCACGGGGGGCCGCACTGATCACACCATTACGATTATTGACTACATTAGGTGTAACATTGACCACAGTGCTGCGTGATGAATAGATCCTTTGAGGGAGAGAAAGAGATGAGAGAGTAGGCTTCAGATTTTAACACACCAGTGCTTTAAATCAGTTATTTTAGAGATGGAAAATAAACAGACTTACATTTCACACAACACAATATATAGGTCCAACAGACACACATGGTAATTAATTTAAAATTTAGAAGCAGTTGAAGTGTCTTTGTCTATGTGCTGTTAAATCTATGTGCCATTAGTGTTTCCTTTAAATTCAGATGTCAGGCAATCCAAATCAGCTCATCAAGGTAAAACAAACACAACCAGTTTACTTAAAATGTGACTTCTAAAAGAATGTTTACATCTTCACTCAGTAATTAATTACCACATCTACCACCCACTGGTGCCCTTGGGGATGTGATTGGAATCCAAACGTTAGTCGTTTATGTGCTGAGGCCTTTAAACACCAGCGAGAACCATTGAAGTGCTTCACACAAGAATCAAGGTCATCATTAAAATTTCAAAGACTTCAAAGCAATACAGTCCTAAGTACCGCTTAAATTGACCATTCAGAGAAATCAATTGAGTTTGGCATTTTAAAAATTCTCTTTCATCCCTTGAATTATTTTCATGTGATAAACCTATTGAGGGAAGATTTTTTGGGTTAAAGCCGCAAAATAAAACACAACCAAAGTGCTCTGGGAAGCTAAAGTACATCAGGAGTATAAGTTTAGTTCACTAATGTGTTTTCCAAGTGAATTTTTTTTAAATCACTTTCTATTAGTTAGATTTTTTCTGGTATATTGAAACTCTGTCTTAAGTTAAAGCTCGTCATGTGTTTGCAACTTTTCTGAGTCCCGGTGTGTTCATGTGCCTGTGCTCATCGTGTTTGGTTGTGCCTTTGTGTTTATGATTATGCTGCACTTTCAGAGCACCGTGCGCTCCCAAGATCCTCCTGGAGCTTTCCCAGATGGCCTTCAGAACTCCTACCTGTCTATGAACTGGCATTGCTGGCAGGCCTCGTGCTCGCCGCAGGGCACACAAGACTGGGACTTGGCACATTTACTCTCTCCCATGACAAAGGAGCAACTTTTGGAGGTCATCTAAGTGTTCTTGGACTGGCTGTACTGTCCCCACATTAACATTTATGTTCAGAATTTAGTAGGATATGCTTACTGTCATACTGTAATAACATAAGAAACTAAAAATAAGTGAGTTTCTGCAGGCTTATACAGTTCTTATATTCCAGCAATGGTGGATTGGGATTGCTGTACTTTACAATTAATTGAACTTCAATTTAGGATTTCTGCAAATTTGGGACTGACTATGATTGACTTTGCCGTATGAGCGATTGGAAACAATTAGACTTTAACTGCAAATCTGTAGGAAAACCAAGGTGACATTCACCAGTCACCTGTCTCCACTCCTGGCTTTGCATTAACCCATTGTGTAGCTACAAACCATGGAATGTGTCTCATTGGCAACTTTTTCAGTCAAGTTCTTCTTTTTGTCCTTTTTTTCTGGATCAGAATTCTAAATGTGGTGTCAGGAGAAAATGGGGGAGATGAAGATAGGGAGCAGAATTAAATGATACGGAAATTAGAGTAGGCGTAAATGACTCGGCGAGGGTGAAGGACGGAATAAATTGGATTGGATATTAACAGACTTTGGAGCCAAAAGATACAGTACAATCCAGTAAGGATAAAAAGAGGTCCATCTACGCTGTCATATAGACAGAGATGGGTGGTAACAAAGTACAAATACTTTGTTACAGTACTCAAGTAGATTTTCAGATATTTTTACTTTAATATTCATTTTTGTGGCAACTTTTTACTTTTACTCCTTACATTGTAACACGCGCCTCACACCGCAAGCGGGCGCGCACACGGAGAAAAAAGTGAGAGAAAGGAAAAAGAGACTAGCTGTCCAGAGGATAATCAGTTAATATTGCGTGTGTGTGTCCTTGAGAACTGTAAGTCAAATAACCTATGTTGTCAGTTCATTTAAGCCTGTAGTTGCATTGGTCTATAGTTAACTAGTGATTTTGCTGTTTGTGTTCTTCACCTGTTAGCTAGCTTGCATGTGGCTGTTGATTTGATATTATGGCGATTGTTGAACGCCCTTGCTCACGTTTTTATTTTAGGTGCATTATTTACATGCTACAGATACACCGCATTAAGATAATGTAATTAAAAGTGGGTTTATTGTTATTATTTGCTAGCATACAGTATATATTATCCCTATGCATTGTGTATGGTAGCCTTTACAATGTTTTTTAATTTTTTTGCAGAACCACACACACACACAGCCATATTTGTACTGTTGCTTGATAGTAATAAAGCATCAAAAGAGAGAAGTTGTCTCCGTCCATGTTCTAACAGACACACCTGGGGCGAAGTTGGAAACCAAAATTAGCTTTAAATACAGTGCTAATCTAGTCCTCACTAACTGAGTTTAATGTAATTTCACTGTAGTTACAGTTATTATTGTTTGCGTCACCAATACCAAATTCAATCTAATTGGATGGGAATATACAGTACTGTATGTTGCACTTGACACACCGCTACAAGATGACTTGACAGATTCGGATGGCAAATCATTGCGGCTTCATGCTGCTAACGTTAGCACATAGTAGTAGGCTATAGATGGCGTCATGATTTAAAATTAAGAAAAAAAAGATCCTTGAGATTCGGCAGACAAGCAGTAAGACATTCCCAATCATCCTCGGCTTTATCTAAGAGAGATATTTGAGATAGTAGGCATCAAGATTTCTAAAAGTATGTGGAACTGTTTAGTAATTCATATTTTATTCTTTATCCCAAGACACAACATGCCAAAGAGTGAGAAGAAGAGGGGTAGGACAGAAGAAAAAAACTGAAAGGTAGGTTTAAAGGAAATGTGATAGGAGTAACCAAAAGAAAGATAGAGAAGCAAGAAATGCAAAAAAAAAAAAAAAACTCTTATGTGAGAGAGCCACAGATGGGTCAAGATCAAGAAGGCACTGAAAGAGCATCCAGTGACACGCTCAAAGGCAAGCCCTGAGGAGAGTAGAGAAAGAGAGGAAGACAGAGTGTGTGAGAGAACGTACAGACCATAAACATAGAGAATGACTTCCACCCAAACAACTAAAATGGCTGGTCAATCATCTGTTGATAGAGCGAGGCTAGAAAGAGACATACAGTGTCCTATGCCCCATGCATGTGCAAATGTTGGGTGCGTTTTACACGGCAGGAGAAAGCTGGACAGGTAAGATGGAAACGTTTAGGGCAGCCCTAAATGGCCCTGACCTCCTTACCAATACAAGGGTGCTGTTATGTAGCCTAAATTGACCTCTGACCTATAGAAAGGGACAAATGTAGGACAGATAAATGTTCATGCTTTAAGTAACACAGTCTTTAGCAGTGTTTTTTCAAGCATCCAATGAACATTAAAAGGTCACCACAGGTCCATTAAGCTGCCTGTAACCTAGCAGACCCGAGAAATTATACTCTAAATGGGTATGGAAAGTCTTCTGTTCTTTCCCCACGGGTCTCTGGTTTGTGTGTCGATAATACCTCTCTCCAATGCTGTGTCAAAATCCTTGCAGGAGAGGAGGAGAGTTGTTTTAAAAAGCAAGACAGAGAGTGACTGCAATAATAAATTGGGTAAAGCGACATGTATTTCCTGTTTTTCGACCACTGCAACATTTTTTGACCATTGGAAGCACATCATTCTGCGGGCAGTCTTGGTGTTCTCCTACTATTTGTCTGTTAAGGTCAACCACATTGTGGATTGGGTCTAATTACCCTGGGGTCTATTCGGTCCGGGTTTGTCCTCCTTTCATACTGAGTCTCTTTTTGGACCTCTGAAGACCTCAGGTGTGCATTACATGTAATATACAAAAGCAATTTATTCTACTACAATTGATCTACTCCTGTATGTGACATGATGGAGAATAATGGAAAACTTGTCATTATGTGATGCACACCAGTTAAACTTAGTGTGAACCCTGAAAAGTTAGTTAATAAAGTCAAAGTTAGTTGACCTCTGTGCCTCCTGTTAAATGCTACAAGTTCTTTAACTTACCCCGTGGTACCGAGACCTCCAGAGCGAAGCGAGAGCTTTGCCTGGTGAGCTGTTTTAATTACATCTCTCCCTCCCTCGCCGCTAATACCTTTATTTTATTAGGCCTGATCTGATTCATATGCATAGTGCAGACATCATTTTGACTTGAAATTCTTTCTTATCTGTGTTGGCTGGTACTACCCCTGCATGACTGCATCCAAAATCAATTACCTTGCTTGGTCCCCTGGCGAGTATTTGCCGAGGAACAGAGGGGCACAGTGTGCAGGTTCTATCACAGACTTTTAACCTTAAAGACAATGTTGTTTTTTCACTTTGAAGGACATCTCTGATTCCAGAGTGATGTAGTTTTATGGATGAGGAGATTGTCGTATCACTTCAAAACATTCCCTCATTCAAATCACTCACTGTGAAAGCTGGTTAGAAGACGGGGTTTTGTCACGTCAGTCAGGTTGGAACCAAGACAACAAGTGAATGCAAAACTCCACTTTTAGAGCTCCGAATTTCCCACCTACAGACTCCACAGAAGACAAGCTCCACACAAAAAATCACCAACCTCTGTCTGGCAGCTTCCCTTGTCATACAGTCTCTCGCCATCATATTTACTGAAGGGTAACACCTGTGTTAAACAAACATCCCCAAAGATGTTTGGCTTTTCATTTGCAGGAACTTCTCATTATGGATCCATTATGGAAAGTATCCAATGCACCAGGGTGTAATGACACAGGCAATGCTTGCTGTAAAACAGTGGCATATGGCTAAACTACACAACATTAAACATTTTGGAGACTGTGCCTCCCCGGTGCCTAAATAGCACAGCGCTTTGGCAAATAAAGCATTACACAGCGTGAATGACTTATGGACTTGCGTGCCAAGCTGAGCTTCTTAACCACCTTGTATGGAGACAAACAAAGCAGCACGCAAAATGAGAGCAATCTGCATTATTCACTTGTGCAAAAATACACACCTGTGCCACATGTGAGTAAACTTAGTATACAAATAATAAAACCACTTTTAATTACAGTAAATACAAATGTCCACGTATACACACACCGTCCTGATATCTAACAATCCATTTTTGGCTGATCACAAAGGCAGCAGAGAAGCCCAAAAATCAGTTTTCCCAGCTACAGTCTCCCTTCTATTTGGAGATCCAGATGCGTTATTGAAGTAACTCCACAATGAAGTGTACAAGAAATATCAAAATCAGCCTGCCCAAAATCACCTCCACTAGCTTCCTACAGCTTCCCTTTTCTATTGTGCTAAATGTGCTGGTTTTACTGTAAAGTGTCTTTAAGTACCATGCAAAGCGCTATATGATTATAATGAATAAATGTGGTATTATAATTATTATTATTACAATGTGGCATTTCTCATCTTTAATACAAAGCCCTGTTCTGACCTCGGAGGATAAGCCCTGACCCCTGCCAAGCAAAACCTGTTTGTTTTTGTTCTTAGCCAAAGCCTGTGACCACTTTTGAAGATGGAAAAGTCAAAAGTTACGCCCACAGCCTCAGCATCTTCTTCACCATGACCATGACTTAATATTCCATTCCATCTACTTAACAATTTGCTGCAAACCACCACAGTGCACGTGAGCACCAGTCTGACAAAAACAGAACTATTTACATGTAAAACATAGAGACACAAACATAAATCCACCAAACTGGACGTTCATCAATATTTTCAAGTGACTTACCATGTGAAGCTTCTAGATGGACTTGCACGAGTAGCCTGAACATATGCAACCTGTGCCTTTCTAACACACACACACACACACACACACACACACACACACACACACACACACACACACACACACACACACACAGCCTGCTGGGGATCATCAACGAGCATCACAACTGCACATTCTGCTGTAAGCTGAAGAGGCCTCACAGCCTGGATCTGCATCTGCATCTACTTCTCCGTGCCAGGCATGTAAACGCCTCAGTCATGCAGTTCCAGCCATTTCTGTGTGATTGATGTGAGTGCTTAGCTGGGCAACAGAGGTCGCAGAGCCTGGGAGATTGTTTTACCCCTACCTGCTCCTCTTTCCCACTTCCATCTCTTTTCTGTTTCTCTTCCTACCATCTCTGCCTCCCCCTCTCCCTTTCTCCCCACCTGGAGTGTCATGAACCCTCTCCACACTCCACCACCTAATTATATCCTGGACGTGTAAATGTATTCATATTCATGAAGGCACAGATGCTAAATTAACTGTGGCAGGGACACGTTGCACTGTGCCGACTGCACAATCTGCTTCCTCCACTTACAGAAAGGAAGGAGGGAGGGAGGGAGGAAAGGGGCGTTGTAGCTGGAGAAGAGAACACCGTGGGGAGAGAGAGTTGAACAAAGAAGGGAAGACGAAGAGGAAGAAAAGAAACAGAGATGAAAACAAAGCAGGGAAAAGAAGAGGAAGTAAGGTAAAGAGAATAACGGGAGGAAGAGGAGTGGGGAGAAAGGCAACCACAGTGGGTTCAGTCTGGAGGTGACAGCCATGCTTACAGTTGGACACAGTCACTAATTCAACCTCAGCAGTGCCTTGAGTCGCCTGGGATGTCACCATCACTGATAGCGCCGAATGCCCCCACCAGGCCCTGGTCACATGTGCCTAGGCGGCGATGAGTGACAAATCAAAAAGCCAGAGTGCATAAAAACTTGGAGCCGGTGGCAGCCGAATGACGCACAGGGAACTCAGGGGCAGATGGAGGGAGATGCAGCGGTGCGCAGCAAACAGATGGCCGTTCCAAACTTGATATATGAAATTAATAACGTTTCTCAAATAGAATTCAGAAACAGGAATACATTACCTGAATTTTAATAACTGATTTTTTCTTTTCTTTTTGGTGAGTGGGTAGAGTGGAGCATTTGCATGTCAATGAGAGATATGTAGGGGTAAACAAATGCAATGTGTTCAATTCTGAGGGTTGTTTTTTTTCTTTTCTTCCCCTATGTAAAAGCAGACAATAGAAGGTAAATGGTGGCAGCTGCATTCTTCAGAAAAGTTGCTCCAAGTCATCCTTTTGTGCTGGAATCACATACATTTGGTAACTTTCTTTGAGCTAAAGGCTTATTATATTGTCACCTTCATATTTCCATCTTAAGCATGATTTAAAAGGGGTTTTATTAACCAGAAAGTAAGAAATGTATTAACATAAGTGAATCTTAGAACACTAACAAAGACTTGGACAACAGAAACCTTTCCCTCCACTGCCTGAATGATGAATTCCTTGAACCTAACATTGACCGTCTGACTTTCACATTTCTGCTTGAGGTCTTTTATTCACATAGTTTCAGAAATTTAATTTTAGTGAGTAGTTTGGCTCCTTCAACAAAGAGTTATTCACTGCTGCTTGGATTTGCTCCCACTAAAAACAGAACTATGCATATTCAGAGACCTGCAGTACTGAAAGACACTTTTCTGACACAGTGGTTATTCAGGGAAAAGCCTATTCAATTGCATATAATAGTTTTTCCCTTCAACGCTGAGCTCAGTACAGACTGTGATGAAAGAAAAATAACACTGGAAGTAAAATCAACTATAATGTCATTCTGTAGAAGTGACATTTCATATCTGCCATCTCTTTTTTATAACCCAATCCTGCTTGTGTGAGGTCAGTTGCATGCAGGACAGGAAGAACAGTAGAAAAAAGTAAAAAAGCAGTAGGTAAACCTTAAATACCTATCTGATTAACACATGCAAGACAGAACAGGTGGTTCTAAATTTTTTACTTTACATTTTTGTAAAATCAGGTTTTAAATCAGTTGACATGACAGCAAGATATCACTGTATCTGGCCAAGAAATATTTCAGTGTCCTATTAAACTGCAACATGTTGTTTTACAAGCTAACTCGTCTTCATGCTAAGCTATGCTAACCAGCTGGATGGCTGTAGCTGTTCATATCGACATGAGTGTGACGGTTGTAGTGAATTGAGGACCCAAATGTAGAGACAAAGCAGGCAGGCAGGAGAAAGTTTAACAAGGATTTAATAACCAAAAAATACCAGGGAAAAACAAAAAGGGATCAAAACATGCAAAGAAAAACAACAACACAAGGAGAACAAATTGAGGCAGGCAAAAAAACAAATTCTAAAAAGTCCAAAGAGCAAAGAGCAAAGTATAACAAAAAAACAGGAACATGGGGACGGGAACACACTAGTAGGAATCTCCACAAACTAAACAATCTGACAAAGGACAAGGGGAAGACAAAGACTAAATACACAAGGTAACAAGGAAACACAAGGCAGGTGACAAGGGCTGGGAAACAAGTGAACAACATTAGGTAATCACAAGGGCGGGAAAACACAGGAAGTAAAACAAGACTAGACTAGACAGAAACCTATACTATCAAATTAAAATAGGAAACAGAACATTCAGACACTCAAGGGAAAACACAAGCCAGGAACTACAACTACACAAGACAAGGGAGGAAACTAGGACATGACAGAAAACCAGACTACAAAACTAAAACAGAAACCTACTCAATAATTACTGAACAGAAGTAGGCCTACACACAATCAATAAACAGAAGTAATCAAGAAACAGAAACATAAAGGTAACCAAAAATAGACACAATCACAACAATGTGACTAGAATCAATCTTCTCATTTAATTATGGCAAGGAAAAGAGTGAGCATAGTTCCTTAAATATTGTGCTATTAATCCAATGCATTTGCGAGGAAATTAAATGGAGCGTCTTTTAACTTAAAGTGAGTAAGGAGCAACATGTCTGGCAATGGAGGCACACTGCTTTGAGTGAGGAAATTGCCCTGCTCACATCTACTTTACTTAGCTACTGAAGCCAATTCTTGTAGACTGGATTTCTTTACCAATATCAGTGCTTTAAAAAAGACATGAACTTTTAAAGCCCCTAAATGTAGTACTAAAGAAGGGGCGGCTGTATGGAGCTAGAACAGTGACAGTAACCTGTGGTATTGAAAATAAAATTTGGCATTGAAACAACAAATATTGGCACTGAAAAATGTTGAACTGATATATAAAACAGATAAAAAACATCAAAAAGTAATAATCTCACAATCCTATTATATTATTTCACTTTGACATTTCTTTGCATTATGATCAATGTCAATCCAAATTTTTTCTTGATGTCTTTTCGGTGATTTTTACAATGTCACTGGTTTTAAGTTTCAACTTTCTGTCACTGTTTTGGCGTAGGGAGGAGGGTCCTGAGGGGAGGGACAAAGAGGGCGTGGTTTATCAGTAATTTACATAGGCTGCTGGCGAGAGACCGCACCTCCACTGACCAGTGCAGATTTCAGTCGCGCATGCGTCACTTTGCGACAAGTAGCATACAAGATGCTAACAAGAGACTTCTGTAATGTCAATTCAGTAAAAATGGACCTACTTCACAAAGTCCATTCACTGCTAGCTACAAGTTATTGTAACCTCTGTGAAATGTCTCCTATCCCTGACTAATTCTCTCAAAGCCCGTCAGGTTTGTGGAAACAGCAGGTTCATTCCTCATCTGCATTTATAACAAAGGACAACAGTGTAGAATCGTCATCTCATGTGGACAAACAGCGCATGCTATGTCTAATGGTAAATCCTCCGTTGCTTTTTGGATTAACATATGTATTACTCTTAAAACTCTACAGATAGTTAGAGTTTGATACATTGATCGTATAGTGGATATAAACTGTAAATAAATGAAACAACAAATTGTCCCTCGAAAAATCTTGACAGTGTAAAAAAAAAACTGTCACTGAAATTACACAGACATCAAGAAAAAAATGTAGAAAAACCTATAATTTGTCAAAGTGAAATAATATTATTTATTGTAATTGTGAGATTAATACTTTTTGATGTTTGTGTTTTATATATCAGTTCAACATTTTTAATGCCAATATTTATTGTTTCAATGCCAAATTTTATTTTCAATACCACAGGTTGTTGTCACTGTTCTAGCTCCATACGGCTGTGGCTCAGTGGTAGAGCGGTTGCCTGCCAATCGGAGGGCAGTCTTATGTCAAAGTGTCCTTGGGCAAGACACTGAGCCCTGAGTTGCCCCTGATGCTATGCATTGGAGTGTAAATGTGTGTGAATGTTTATCTGATGAGCAGGTGGCACCTTGTACGGCAGCCTCGGTCACAGTGTATGAATGTGTGTGAATGGTGAATGTATCCTGTACTATGTAAAAGCGTTTTGAGTAGTCGTTAAGACTAGAAAAGCGCTATATAAAAGCAGTCCATTTACATTTACTATAAAGATCCAATTACGCTACTAGAGCAGTAAATCAAAAATTGTAGTTACAAAAATGATCACATTAATAAAATTTGCAGTAGCACCTATACTTTATTAATGTCAAGCCTTATTATTCTTAATTAATAAATTTAAATTATAAACCTCATTAATGCAGGGATAAGAGTTTGGAGCATTGCAGGCTGCCAATATTTCCTTCAGCTGTGTGAAAGTGGGCCAGTTAACCAGTCAGTGCAAATAATAGGCGGCAAGTAAAAAAATTTAAAAAAGCAAACTAGAATGTTTGTTAGCATAACTGTGTATTTTCAAAGCCTCAAAATGACACTTGTGTGTCCAGGGAATTGTGGAACCTACATGCAACATTTGTTTGAGCGGAATGCAACATTCATTCATCTCTGCTAAATAATTACAGATTTCAAGCAGGAAACTATGGCTCTAGGATTTAAAAAAAATAAACAGCATACGTTTGGAGCGGCCCAAGTCTGCCTCATCTCCACTGTACTGGTTCAGTGCATTACTGAACAGAACTGTAGGCATGACAGACGATTTAAACAAACACATGACGAATGGTTTACTAAGATGGACACCTGAGCCGTGTGTAATTTACATACAGACAAGTGTCCTTCCATACTGCACCTTTCATTAAATAGATAAACCATATTATAGACTCTTGTCTTTTTCATTCATTACTCTGGACAATCAACATACTCAACTTAGGTATACTGGATGTTTCAATATTTCAGTGTTCATGAGAGGATTGTATTTTGGGGTCATTTGAGAGGGAGCACTGTTGATGGTAGAACTCTGACAAACTGCTGAAACTGATGAATAAGGAGCATAAAGCTGGTAACAGGGATACTGTACCCCTGCAATATGTAGTGGGAGTGGTAGCATGAGAAACTTGGAACTGGTTCAGGCACACAGTCTGTTCACCTTCATGGGTAGAATGACAGATGGCCCGGGTAGCTTTCTGCAGTAGAGCATAGCAGAGCAAAGCTACCATGTCATGAAGAAGTTTGCATATGTGGGAGTTTTGACAAGCTCTGGTCTACAGCAATCTGTACATGCACAGATGTTTACACCTGTGCACGCATTCGCACAAAGATATTCGGCAGAGGCACAGTAAAAACGGTTTGTTTTCCCTCCCAAACCGATCGCTAATGCAAAATCCATTACCATCGCGGCGTCATTGGCGGAGGGGCAAGTCAGGAGCTTCAAGGTACGTCTCAATCCACGGGGGTACACGTTCCCTCCAAAAACAGAAGGTAGAAGTTGGCGAGGCGTTGTACACATGGAGAGTGTTACTTACTGGTTATTGTGGTGGTCATACTGTGTCCCGTATGGCAGTGTATAAATGAACAGCATGCAAACACCTTCTGTCCAAACATCTGCGACAGGCACATTTTTAGGCTGCCTTCCAAAAACTAAAAAAAGATGGAGGCACAAGAAATAAAATGGGTCTAGCTGCTTGGCTCAGCTCGTCCAGTCTTATTCTGTTGGCTTATTACTTTTTTTCCCTTGTCACTCAAGTTTCTCTGCCATTCCTGAATGAGAGACAAAGCAACTTTTTCTGTAGTTTGAGTTTTCAAGGATGTTTTGCAAACTTGTGATTGAGAAGGAACTGCTGTTTTGCTGCATTGTCTCATTGGAAAGACAGAAACACTTGAAAAACAAGCTCTCTCAAATCCTCCATCGCTCATTACAATTAATTTGCTGGAAGAATACAGTAGCTCATAAAATTCACATCATGAGTTAAGTGTGCGCTCTAAAACCACCCTAAGCTCTGGTAATTAGAATCTGCCATCAGCTGCAAGATTAAATACAGTAATACTGAGATATTGTATCTGTTTATCTTAGAAATGCATTTATATGAAGCAATACGTGCCATATTTATTAAAAAAATGTAACCCTTTTAAAATCTGAATTATAAAACCGGTGGTAAGGTATACTGTAATATCTAAGTCTTGGTTATGTACCAGCATGTGACCAGCAGTATTGCAGCATCCATGCACAGGTATGTCACAGACACAATAACGCAACACCTACTCATACCTAGTCTCATTTTGCCAGACCTTCCACCACAGCACTGCATGGGAGGGTCATGCTAGTCCACACAGCATTCCAAGATGGGAGAAAAAAAATGCCCACCTCACACAAAAGCATGCCCATCTTACATCTGCATTTGACTCACAACGGGTAGTGACAACATCTAGTAAATGTTAAAACAGAACTTGTTAAGTTTGGTCAACAAAAATATTTAGGGTTAGTAAAACATCAGGGATTGGCTTAAAATGGTTTATTTTTTTTCTGAGGTTACAGGACTACGTTTGAGTACCCTGGATCCATGTAAGATAGATTACTCATGCTGGCTAGACCCTCCTTTTGTATAATGTAGGACAAACAACAACAACAGCATAATAAAAAAGTCAAATCTAGTGTAATCAGTGTCAAAGTTAGCAAGCTAGGCTAATAAGCTTTCATTTCCCAAATCGAAGCAGTAAGCTAGCTAGCTTGAGGCTAGACGCTGTTTTAACAAATTTGTCCAAAACAGTCTCTTTTTGAAAATGGTAAAATATGTACAATAGCGGCATTATCCTTGTAATTGATACTTCCAAACGTGACGATTTCAGAAACACTTTGTAATTATTTAAATGATTTAGACATTAAAATATGGTAATGATTTTTTTTCTTTTGTAATTTCCTCTATTTCCAGCTTTAAACAATATCTCCTCTCTGTAATTCTGTGTTTTGTCTTGTCATTGAACCTATCCTGGCAAAGTTGTTTTTCATCTAGGAGTTACATGACCTGGCCACCGCTGTGTACACAAGTACTTGGCAAGACCGTACATAGCTGGCCAAGGAGGCGCCTGTTGTAAAAATACACAAGTAGAAACTCTGTTGCTCTGTCTACTGCTCCTTCTCGAGGCATCACGTCATGCATTCCTTCTCTTTACACTCATTTTCCAGCATTTTTTGCTGCTGAAGCTTTGCCCCCTGAACACGACTTATAAAAGACATCCAGTGTCAGCCAATTATTTTGGACTTTGATGGTTATAAATCAAGGCTGACCAATAAAATTGAAGACAGCCAAGTATAATGTTCGTGTGTGACTCCAACTGGATTGTAAATGAAGCCAGATGGGCTGGGAGAGTGCCACTGAACAGAACTGGATCCTATCACTAAATGGCTGTGTGTGTTTTCCCCTCGTGCACAAATTACGGCATCACCTCATTCAACGAAATAAATCAAAGCCCAAGCTGTGATATGCGCAGGGCATCTCTCCATCTCATTATTAAAATAAATCCTCTGGCAGCCTTGGATGTGTGAGCCTTGTTCGAATTGTTGATACTACCACAATGGGTACTTTTGTAGCTGCTTTTATTTAGAAGCAATTTCAAAGCCATGCATGTGATCTCAAGCAAGCTGTTTGGAGATGAAACAGGCTCTGGGAGTGATACCTCATAGGGGACCTCTGGACACGTATTGAGTAAGACTGACATGTTTAGATCTGGGAAAGTGGAGAGACAGAGCGGGAGGGCAGGAAGGCAGACGAAGAGTCAGGTAGACATCAGATAAGGCTCATAAAAAGCACAATAGGCAGAGATGGACAGTGAAAAGAAAAAGGGACAGGAATGACAGATATGAATAGACATCTATGTGGGCAGACAGTGATAAAGTTTTTTGGAAGCATTCTGAGGCTGACTTACTGAGCTCTATATTTTCCAGACACACAATGTTGACCTTCATTCGTCTGATGTGACTTCCATTGTAGAACGAAGAAACAGAACCCTCTAAGAACCTGTCTGTCTTTCTCATTCAGTGATAAGACAGGTTCCCTTTAACAAAGAATAGTTTCTCTGCAGTTCTTTCTCCATCGTTCAAAATGTACAAGGGCAGGTTATAATATTTTTGCTCTTCTATGCTCTAGTTCAAAGAGAATATGACAAAAATAACAGATCTGTGTGGATTTGCAGTATATGAAAGAGTTTTAAATATGGTATTCATGAATTTCAGAGGTCAGGGAGGCTGGACCAAGCTAAACAAGATTCCCCACTTCATGGGGCTAGACTACTTCATCAGCCATTAATGAAACAACGCAAGGGTTGAAAGATCAGAGAATGATTCATGGAAGCAGCGAACAGCCTGACCTGTTATGCTTTCTGCATTATGCTTTCTGAAAGGGAAATGCTCTGAGACTGGCACCTGATAAAAGGATGCTTTCAGTTGATATTTTGGTTTGGCGTTTGAAATTGAAAGTCATTGACATGTGTCTGTGAAAGATGTAGGAGTGGGGAACTCTTGCAAGGTTGCCAACATAGTTGGTCAGCTGTCAATCAAAGCCAGCAAAGACAGATCTATAAAATGATGCAGTCAACCGAATAGCGGTGCTGCCGTAGGCGGCTTTCTTTCCTTCTCCATCTCACTTTGTACTTTCTTCCTTCAGGGAACTGATTAGCCAATATACAACTGATTGGTTGGACCCAGAACTTTTCCCCATGTGAATTATAAACCAATCAGTCGGTCCAATTTAAAATCAATGTACTGTGTGAGACCACAGTATCTATTAGTTAGAGACTAAATGTTTACTGCAGTCTTGGGAGATGTGCAAGTCTTCAAATTGCTCTTATTAAATCATAGGATGCTGATCCTTTCTAAATTAAATTGTTGTGCTGTCCAAACTCAGCACAACTAAAAAATTGAAAGTGACGTAATGCAGATGTTGGCCAAATACACAGAAAGAGGCTGAATAATGCACTTATAACCTGGTATGCAGCATCGTCTAATCATTTAGAGTCTTGAATAACCTTTTCTTCGTCTTGCAGGACCGTCTCCTTGATGTTAAAGGGCTATGCAACACATGGTTATGAGCCATGCCAGGCATGTTCTCTGCCACAATACACACATCATCTGTTACACACTCCAGGAATTGTCGAGGTACGCAACAGCAGGCGTCAAGCTGCAGACAAGTCATACATCTTCAATGTTTCACTTGGAGGAAGTGGAGGGGTCTATGCTGGTATTTGTGTGTATGTGTGGATTGTGTGCGCGTGTGTTTGTTCGTTCTTCCAGCATCTGAATGTGTGTATGAGTGTCCCTGTGTACATAGATGTCTGTATGTGTCTGCCAACAGTCCTCCCTGTGCCCCAAACAAAAGAGCCCATTGGCTCATGTAGAAAAACGAGGACTGAAAGAGGCGAGGACCTGGATCTTATCATTCTAGTGGTTTAACACTAGCCAGACCACCGCTCGCTAACTCCAGGCAGCAAATTAGGAGCTGGGAGCTGCCGACTGGGCTTGTGACAGGAATGTGATGGAGTGCAGGCAGGCTGGGCTGCTTCACAGCTCGCATGGACCATGATAGGAGAGGAATGCTCCCCATTTATAGCCAGAATAACTAGTACAGGAATGGAAGCTCATGTTGGTGCCTTTTAGAGATTCTATGCATGGACACAGTCTGAACACTGGGATATTAATTAATATAGGATACTCGTGTGCCATCTGTTGCATTAGCATGGATGAGAGACTGTATAGAAACCTGGACAAATTAATAAACATTACATACACACACGATGAAACTGCACACAATGCTTTGTCCCAACTTCAGATGGGGTTTCAATGACAAAATTAATTGACTTTTAAGCTCAGCTGTAAATAGTATATATATATATATATATATATATATATATATATATATATATATATATATATATATATATATATATATATGTAGATAGATTTTTTTTACATTACATTGATTGTTTTCCTCAAATTCTAAAAAAATATTACAAAAGCATGTTGGCAATAACATAAGTGTTAAACAAAAGTTATAGTTGTTAAAAGATAAGACATTGACAACCAGTATAGTGTAAGGACCCCTTTTTCCAATTATCTGTGGTTATGGTCTTAATAGTTCCTCAAGGTACCAGCCATCATTGAGTCTGTTTTCAGTATGTTGAGGGAACATTGTACATTGTTTTTAAGGTTGTGAATAAAGGCTGCCGCTGAAGAATCAAGCTCCAGGCTTCAGACTCTGCGGCCGTGGGAATAAAGTCCACAGCTGTACACACCCTGTCTGGGGGTCAAACCATGAGACCCCAAATACTTGAATACATTATAGCATAGTGCATGTACATAGATACAATACCCCTGCTGTCCTTCAGTGTTTCTGACTTTAGGTTTCTGCCATGACAATCTGACCACTCGCTGACTCCTATTTCCCCTTTAAAGTTATTTTCCTTCTCTTGCCTCCTTTTTCACCTTCTCATGATCTGTCTCTCTTGGTTTTCCCTCCACTCGCACATATAGTAATGAAGACACTGCATGTACTGTACTAAAAGAAAAGACATTTGGACATGTGTCAGTTTAAAAGACCTCCTTCACTAGTCTGTAAAACACCCTGGCTAGACTGAGGACTTTGGCAAGTTGCCACCTTCTTTTTCCAAAGGCTGGTTTAAGTTTGAAGAATTACGGTCATGGCAATACTCTCATTTTTAGCCCGCCTAAGCTTTATGAATGACTTGTGTTTTTATTTGATTTTCCATTCAATGTTCTCATATTTATATAATATTCCACTTTGCTTTTAATCATTTGCTATTTGAAACTAGTTGTCTCTTTTAAAATATAACCTGAAATAAGCACCACTGAAAAGATGTACAGTCCTTGAGAAAAAAAATTTAGATGTTAACTGCATGCATGCCAAAAAGAATAAAAATGCTCATGGGATCTTTTACACTCACAAAATGTTTGCACGATCATCAGTGTCCCTGAAGTTGTATTTCACACAATAAAATGCTGTTATGCTGTTTTAGTTTTATTATTATTATTATTAACAGCTTGTTGCCAAATAAGTCAGATGTATCCAAAGTAGTCTTGCATTGCCAAACCTTCCTCTACAGCACTGTGGAGGAAGGTCTGGCTAGTCCACACAGCATCCCAGGAAGGGAGAGAAACATGCTCTGGTTCATTGGTATTTCTTTAAACCAATCACAATCGTCTTGGGCTCTACTAAGCACCAGACGGAGCCACGGTGCCGGTGCAAAATACCCACGGGAATGAACTACCGTTACATTCAAGCCATTGCCAAATGAGTTCATACAAAAAAATGGTTTTGGTGGAACATGTGTACGTTGTCGTGTTGGTTGTTTTAGTTGTGCAACAGAAAGCTAATTTTCAACAGATAGTCTAGCTAGCTGTCTTGATTTACCCTGCAAAGATCTGAGGAGCAGTTAACCATAGTCCTCAGAAATCGAGAAAACAAGTTTAAAATTACAACACAAAGAAAGCAAAAAGGTAATGGACATCCGGCAGAAAAGAGAAAAATATGAGGCGGAATTTCCGGTGATTAGGCAGACTTTGTACTAGGGCGCTGGCAGGATGCACACCGTTTAATGTCTCTGATTTGGACATTTACGTTCTCACATACTGCTCCGCCAGGTAATGTCTACATAATGTCTACATAATTTTAGGTTTGCAGTGTGAAAAGGGCTTATGCACATTGTACAGTCCACATGCAGTAGCCTGTAGCTTGTAAAAAGTGTTGACTTTTTACAGACACCTAACTCCATAGATTCCTAAAAAACAATATTATTCTTCAGTGTAACGGATGGATTAATGAAGCATCCATAATGTAACACAAGAACTGAAATTTTAAAAAAGTGAACATTTTCTACAATCATAAAATACTTGAAATTACAAGTGAACAGCATTCTCTTTGCAACTGTAACAAGAGTCATAATTAGTCACTTTGGAGTCTTTATTTATTGTAGGTATAACTATAACCATCTTTCTAAATACAGCATGTGGCACAAGCATGCACGCATTCACACACGCGCGTGCGCACACACACACACACACACACACACACACACACACACGCGCACACGCACACACACACACACACACACACACACACACACACACACACACACACACACACACACACAGTAGGTAAGTCTGTATATGTGTTTGAATGACTCGAGTTAAGTGGGCTCGAAGCCAGCCAGCCATCCCTCATGTGATCCTCTGTCTCTATTCCTTATCAACAGCACTTTGTCGTCCCTGCCTCCCTGTCAGTGCTGTGTGTCTGCACCACCTCCCTGCCCGATAGCCAGCAGCCGCTTAATTCCGCCTGCACTCTGTCACACTGCTGCTGCTTTCCCTTCTTACAAATCCAACACACCCATGTCTCAGATCCAAGCACAACCATGGCTTTTCGTGTTATTTACATACATTCCACAAGTTTCCTCAGAGATCTGATATACTTAATTACTTATGAGAAATTAAATTAGTAATCTGTAAATTGTTTACAAATTAGACTGATGTGTGATTTTTAAATGAATGATATAGTTAAATATATATATATCCTTTACACACAGGTGTGAATACAAGGCTTGAACACAACTCTTCTCAGAGAATGTTCCTTTGATCTAATGAGTCAAGATATAAATATAGTCAATAATTAGCTACGCGTGTTTCCACACATGGCAGCCACAATTGGACAATTAAGCATAGTTGCTTGTCTCTCTGTTCTTGTAGCCACTAGATTGGGATAAGGAAACAGGAAGACGATTGTATTGAATTTGCATGCAACACGTTGAAAGCACAAGCTGTGTTTCTTCTTTTGGAGTTCAAACAAATAAGAGATGAAATTTGCTTGACAACTTCTGCTGTAAAGTGTGTGTTTAAACTGTAATGATGCCTTTAAAACACTGATATAATCCATGGAAGATGAAAGATCTTCTTTGTCCCACTGTAAGCTCCCAAATGCGTCCCACTCCACTCTACTTTACTGCGAGTCATCGAATGTTTATCACATTGCTTCTCATATTTCCTTCTATTGTACCCATTGCTCTTATCCATTCCAGCACCCCTGTCTCTAATACACTGTACTGTATATCTTTTCTCTCCATTCCACTAGTGCTTCACCTTTTAGCTCCACACTCTGTCTGGTTTTCATCAAGTAAGCCCGCTAGCACCATATTGACGCCCACCATGCGTGCTACAAGGAGCCTGCGGTGGCTGA
Source organism: Etheostoma perlongum (assembly GCA_026937815.1). Classification (NCBI taxonomy): domain Eukaryota; kingdom Metazoa; phylum Chordata; class Actinopteri; order Perciformes; family Percidae; genus Etheostoma; species Etheostoma perlongum. The sequence goes on along the minus strand of CM049384.1, from coordinate 14,440,498 downwards.
TAACCTGCCCTGAGGCTGCCCTTTTCCACAACCAAACACTCCTTTTCTTTTAACTCCGATGAGATGAGAAAAGAACACATTATGTCTTCAGATGAATAAAAACATTTAGAAATTCTAACTATTTTAGACTTCTGGACCACATAGACATGTTTTAATTTTAAGCTTAACTTTGAAGGAAACAGGGTAGCGACTATGCTCTTAAATTAGAGGACTTGAGGTTAAGACCAGCGGACTCAACTTAAATGTCCTTCAGCTAGAAATGTGATTCCTACCAGCTGTGTGCAGTATACTAGATGCTGTGTCATGCCTGGGGGAAAACCAATAAAAATGATAGGAACGAGTTATAGTATTGGAATCCGAATAATCCCTGCCTAGCCAGCTGACAAACGTGGTGACAGCCACTGACAATGGCAACAGACAGTACAGCGCCATGGGGGCTATTTACAGGCTGCAAGCCGCCATGGGTGAAGTAGTGATGGAGTGTGTGTGCGTGCATGCATGCGTACGTGCGTGCGTGCGTGCACACATAGAACAAACAAACCCTTGGGCAGGGTCAGGTATGTTGGAATAAAATTAAGGTTTAAAGCAATTGCCTTTAAATTGCAACAGCCTGCTATCTGATGTTGCATAAACAATGACAATATTCAAACAAGTTGATGACACTTTTCAAAAAATATTGTTTCTTTTTTCTGTTCCTTCAAAACCTTTTGCTGTCTTTGTACATAGAGATGAACAAACCTCTAGAAGCCACTGACAACATAATACACCCAAAACACTTTCCACAACCCTGCGTCTCTTTAAAATCAATCATCCCCTACAAATCAATCTCTCATGCTTTTTCCATCAACCTTGTGTCCAACTATTTGTCATTCTCTCATGCAAAACCCTGTACCATATAACACCACAGACAGATGTGAACAGAAGACAGGGGGACGTACACAAGAGAGTTGCGTGAGTACTCTAACAGGGGTAGTGGAACAATAGTGTGGTGTCCAGGATTCTGCCCTCTGCACCTTCACCGGCGAACAGAAAAGACAGCAAGTGGTTGTGTGTGTGTGTGTGTGTGTGAGAGAGGAGCATGCATCTGTGTGTGTGGGTGAAAGAAAAAGCTAAGTGTGTTTTGTGGAGGATGATTGCATGAGTATTTCTTTGCATTTGTGTGTATATTTCTGCATATGTGCAAGTGTGTTTGTGTCTGTCTGACTATGTCAACATACTGTACATGTTTGTGTCTGCCAATGCACCCATGTCTGTATGTGTGTGTGTGTGTGTGTGTGTGTGTGTAAGCACATGAGCGGCCTAAATTGTGTAGGCTCTGCACCAGCTGTGTGGGCCATGTGGAGGAGGATGTATCAAGGGGTCAGGAGCTGGCAGCTGGCAGAGAGGGAGGGAGTCCAGCGCTGTGTCTAGAGGCCCAGACATTAGGAGCTGCTTTAACACACTGCTCAGAGAAAAAGAAAAAGCGAGAGGGTATACAAGCATGTTGTGCATGCATCATTGTCTATTAAATCAGATTAAGCACATTAACACTTGCACAACAATGAAAACACTCCCTCCTCATAAGAGTTATGTTGATAGTTGTCCCCCAGAGTCAGCGCACACACTCAACATCCACACACCGTGTTGAGTTTGTGGCTGAGTCGTTAACACCTTCAGCAGGGATCTGGTTTTCCTCTGACATCACTGATCGTTTTGACCTCCGGAGCAGAGGGGTCACACTAGACAATTCACATGTTTAGTGACTAGTTCAAACCATGGCTGTCATAGTCATGTTTCTTTTCCCATCAAACTACTTTTTTATCATTGTTGTGTCTTCCATTAACTTGGTAGGTACCATTATCATTCTTTACCAATTGCACTGATGGGAACATTACAAGAGCAAGACCCATGCTATAATAAACTGGAATTTTCTGTTTATAATGGAAGGAGTTGCCTGTGAGTTGCTCTCACATAATAGCCTGTTTCATTAACAACACTTGATTAGACCAATATGATAGGTGTTTAAACTTGCCCTCTTGAAGTTACAAAATCTGTTATTAGCCAATAGTGATAGCCAAAATACTGTTATAAGACACGATTATCCACAGCAACTGCAATCCCTAAATCTTGTCCAATATTCTGTATTTTTCTAAACCTCCCAAACCAAAGGCCATGCCAATCAAACCACCTCTAATCATTACTGTCAGTGACTCCCTGAGGTGAATATAATGCGTCTTGCTCCCTGATAAAGCTTCTGTGTGCTGGCAGGTCTAGAAATATGCTGCAACATCTGTGTAGCTACTTGGGGTCCTAACATTTCACTCTGCTCCCAGCTAAAGCAAACAAGGGGAAACATATTGGGAAGGAATTAAGGGCAGATTTGAGACAGGCTGTATTGTTAAGCCTTCACCACTGACATGTCTGTTTCAGACAGCGTGACCTGGCATCAGGTTCATGGACATAGCAACACCAGCCAGATTTGTGAGGTACTGATTTACAAGGTCTTTAGGTTAAAAATATACATCTATTTAGGAAGTCTGGTTTTTCATGGTCTTATCAAACATATGGGGAAATGGAAATAATGGAGGGAACAAAATTTGAAAATGAAAGACTAAATGTGAAAATTGGGGTATGCTGAGACTTGACCTGCTCTTTGCGCTAATCTTTGCATCCATCACACTCACTCTATCCTTCCCGTCCAATCAGATTAATTCAGGACAATCTCTTCCAGTCATATCACAGATGCAAACACGTACAGACCAGCAGACAAATGGAAACCAGCTAATTTTTTCATTTGCTAGCTGAAAACTGAACAGATGACGGCTTCTCCTTTCGGCGTGGTGCCGTTCGTGGTGGCAGAAGTGGTGGTTGGCGGCAGCGCGCTCATCATTCCACAAAACCCCAGCCAGATGTCCCCAAGCCTGGGAGGCAGGTGGGCCGGGGCCCCCCTCTGCCGCACCGCGACGGTGCTGGCAACTCTTCAAACCTGCTGGGTATAACCTTTAATTCACATGCTTTCCTGGCACGGCAGGCCGAGAGGCTGCCATCTGCCTGGCCTGTTCTGGTATACAGAATGAGAGATGGAAAGAGAGAGGAAATAAGAAAGAGAGAGAGACAGAGACAGAGGAAATGTGAGAGAGAGGAAATGAGAGAGAGAGAGAGAAAGAGAGCACACACACACACACACACACAAACCAGCATGAATGCAGACAACTACAGTTTATTCACAAAACTAATTTTTAACTATTTCAACTATTCAGTTAATGTGTCCTCAAGGTAACACATGGCTCACTCATAATGACTCACCAGTATTGTGAATTTAAAATGGGCCTTAATAATGACTAAGCAGATTACTGATCTGCGACACCTTGAGAAGCCAACAAATTGCTTGTCTTTCGATGCAGATGCTCACCAGATGCAAGGATTTCCAATTTGGATTATTTCACAGTATCTCTTTCATCTGTTAGTGAGCAGAACCTTTGTTGCCTTTCAGAGCACTCCATCATAGAGGAAGGGCTGCGCTGTTTGGTTCAAAACAGATGTCATTAATAATCCCCAACATAATGAAACGCTGCTGATGTCTAAGTCATGATACAGTCAACAACCATGGCAACACTCACCCTGGAGGTGAGCAGGAAGGCTGCTTGAGAGTGTAAACACAGGGAAAAAATCATATTACAATGTTGGGTATTATTGCCAGACTGAATTAACTGATTCGATCAAAGAATGAGAGGGAAAAACAAATTGAAAGTGTCTTATCGCTTGATGTGGAGTAAATCTCAAAGAATTGTTTTCGCACCATGTTTCTGTACATCCTAGTCAGTGTAGTGTTTTGAAGGATATGCAGCGGTTTGATTTCCAGGGGTTCGAAAGATGATGGAACTTTTTACGGTTTGAGTTATGAAATTGCTTTAGACTATATAGTATTAATAATAGTCGTTAATGAAAGCAAATTGTTTTGCATCACATTAAAAACAAGCAAAAAGCCTTTAACATAACTATAACTTTTATGTGGTAACACAATATATAGCCAATATACTGCACAGTACTTGTAGTTGTAAAGCAAAATGTCAACCGTAAACACAACCACTGTCTTAAGAATTAAGAACTAAAGATTAAATATCAATATCCTGAGCACATATTCTTGTACCCCTTAATAATAGAAACAGTAATACTGAAAATATTACTCCTGGGATTATTATAATTATTTGCTTAATGATGACTCAGACATTGTTGTAAGCATCATGCATGCCTATTTCAGCAATGCGGCGTGTGAGTATGCAAATCCATGGCTGGGTCTGATCTGTCATAAGACAGTTTAAAGTCAATCTTGTCCCGTCCCTACTTTTCCCAGCTTCAGAGGAAATGGGAGATAAAAAGGGAGAGTGTGTCAGAGGAGCAGAGAGAGAGAAAAGAAGACAGAGAGGGAAAATAGAGTGAGTCAGATCCAAGGAATTAAATAAAGACAGAGAGAGTGATGATGTAGGCAGAGAGAAAGAGAGGGAGGAGGAGGCAAAGTCAGACTCAGAGAGAAGATAGATGGTGAGCAGAACGCAGCACATGCGAGAGATAATGAATAGAAAGAAAACGCCAGAATTAGAAAAAGAGGGAGAAGTAGAGAAAATGGAGAGAGGAGTGAGAGAAAGAGGGGTGCTGCAGAGAGGCAGCCACAGGCCTGCTGTGTGGTGCATGGCGGAGGCTCATCATTCAGCTAATTATGATCAGGCTTTTCCCTGCAGGCACAGCAGCGCTGGAAATGGAAAGTCTTTGTTCTCACACACCCCAATGGAAGTGATGGGGCATGGCGCCATGCAGATGAGATGTGTGTACACACATGTACACTCGTATACAGACACATACACCCAAACACAAGCAAGCGTGCAGTCTCATTAACACTACTCCCACACATGCATTCTTGTATACAGAACACAGAAACACACACAATCATCATTCACACCACACGTCTCTCTAAATGCATGTTGCCAGACATTTATACATTCCCCCTCACACAAACACACACCTCTACTCTCGCCCTCACTCATAATCATCCGCTGCCCCCCCACACACACACACACACACAGAACAATAAATACGGACTCAGACACGGACACATGCAGACAAATACAAAAGTACACAATCAGATTCAGCTTTTCATCAAGAACGCACAGGAACATTATGATGATAGTATCAATTAGGTTTGCACCTACGAATCCAAGTGATCCATCTCTATTACAGAATCCAGACCTCGACCTCGAGCAGTGGGGTATTCAATTAGAAAAGCGATTTATACAGGCTACAACCAGGACTAATGAGATTCCAAAAGGGTAAAGTCAAGTGTCAATGCCCAGGCCTGTTTGTGCCAAGTTTGAGCAATTGGGACAAATACACAAACACACAAGCATACTGGGGTCAAAATATCAAACCAAAAATATCAATAATGGCCACAACCACTTGTCAGGGCCACACTGGGAAGTTCACGACCACTGAGTAGCACTCATTAATTGGAATGTATGGGTATTTCATATATTTAATTATTTAAAATATTATTAATAAATAAAGCTAAAGCAAAAGCCTGGCAATAAATTGGCATTGGACTGAATTCATGAGCACTCTTCTGAACTCAAATGTACGATTGTTTGAGAAGACCTAATCAAACCTCAGGAAAATCTATTCAAACTATTTCTGAAAACAGAATTATTGTATGCTATTAAAGTACTGTATTGTACAGTATCTTGTTTGTATGCAAATGTGGCAGACACGCCAAATACTGTATGTATAAATATATCCTTTATATACACAGTACATGTATGTATACTGTATAGTATTATGATGGCTATTATAATATTATATGGCTTAAAAGAAAATATTTTACATAAAACATGGTAGGGCATGGCATTGGAAAGATGGAAAATGAGTGAATACCAAGCAGGCAAAGACACTAACACGTTGCATAATGGGAATTTTTAAAAAAACAGGGTTACTGGTTACTAAAAGTCAGAATATCTCAGCATCTACTATTATTTTGTTACTCTCAGGGGGTTCACACACTTGGTAAGCAGCTCTGTCTCCCCTGTGCCGCTACCCAGGCTTTCGAAACTAGCCATCCCTTGTCTCCCAACAAAACTTTAGAGAACACTCTGAATGTATTATTTCCAATGACAAGTAAATTGTTAGAGCTTGGAAAAACAATGTTACATGTCCATAAATTAAGTGAGCTAAGTATCTCGTACCTGTTGCTGGAAAAAATGGTCAGAAAGAAAATCTGTAGTGCTGCCGCTTTTCCTCCATATTGCTGATGAAGCAATGGGCATCACAAATCATGTAAATGAAAAAGGTTGAAATAACATAGGCCAAGAGAGAACAAAATAGCTTGAGGAGAGATGTGATTAACTATATTTTGGACTGTGGAGAGCAATAACTAGGTCTACTATATTCAACACTTTTGATAAACATCACATCACTAAAATTAGCTTACAGAGAGAAGGAGGACACTGCCTTTTTCCACAGAACAATTTTATTGTACTTTAGCTTACAAGAGCAGTATGTATGTAAACAGCATTAAGTAGAACCATATCTGCAGATTGATGCAGAGAATTTGTTTTGTGGGGAGTGAATGAATGTTTTGTAAGGACACTGTTGCCGTCAAATGCCTCGGAAAGCTGATAAAAGCTGATGAAGTCTTCTGACATTATTACTGATTTTCGACCAACACTGATGCTTGAACTTACCTTAAATAAAATATATTAAAGAAAAGTGTGTTTGCTCCTTTCAAACCATTGAAAGATAATGAACATGTTATTATGTGTGTGCAAGCGTTACATAAAGAGGAATATAATTGATTTGCTTCAGTCTTCAATGTCTTGAATGTCAATGTCTTAGCTGTATAAAGGCGTGTGTAACTGGCAAATACAGGCAAATAATTATACTTTATTATTATGCTTTCATGCAAAGGATTGCTCCAGTCTGTATTTTTTAATGAAGTCTAGGATTGCAGCCCCATGGCAGACAGAGAAGATCTCTTTGGCATAGCTCTGCACCATTCTCCCATCTCCCCTCTCTTGTTTACAGTACAAACACATCTGCCTTTCACGCATAAGTGGCTCCTCAGAGTTGTGTAATGGTAAACGATATCCCCCTGCTCCCAGAAAGAGGGGTGTGTATCACAGAATAATGTCCCCAAAGATGAGAGATCTTGGCAAAAACATACAGGTTGTTTAAATGAGCTGCTTATCATTGGGTGGGTGCCTATTGTGTGTGTATGCAATGTCACACACATGCAACCAAGACCTTTAGCATATGTAGGTTCCATGACTGTTTTTTTTGTTTGTTTTTTTAAACCAGGTTTGTACAATCACCTTATTTTTATTAATAGCTGATTTTGGTGTAAGCTGTTGTCAGCCTCAACAATAAACTTATAAGCTCAATAAACAACTCAATAATAAATACAATAACAGTATAAGCTCTGGGGCAGTAAATTATGCAAACTCTTAATTTATTGCAGTGATGTAAAACAGAGAAATGTATCAGTTGGTGATAGAAATTGACTTGCCAACAGTTACAGTGACATGAAATTGTAGAAAAGAAGCCCAATAAAATAAATGTAAACAAAGTGTTTGTTATAGATAACCAGAATGAAAGTTATATATCAAAGTTATATATAGTTATAGAGTGATATACAGTATATATACAGTATATATATATATACTGTATATACACACACACATATATACATAATACACACACACATATATATACATATATACGTATACATATACACATATACATATATACATACTATACATATACATACTGTATACATATATACATACATAAATGTATCTATACATATACACATATATGTATACACATATATGTATCTATATGTCTATATTATATATATATAGATAGATAGATAGATGTACATATAAACAAACTTCCATTCCATAGCAACGTTTTCTTTCTGAATCATTACTGATGCATAGTACACCCAGAACACTGCCTGTAACCTTTGTGAAACTTCTTGCTGCCCAGACTCTCATTAGAGCTGAATCAATATGCCACCGAATGGGACACCTCTGAGAGGAATCTTGATGGGGGAAATGATGTGCCATTACCAGGCAAATGCCTTTTGCTAAATTATTACTCATTATTGCTCATTTTGATGAGCAGGTGGTGATGCTTCAAGTTGTCCTGCAGGGAAGTGATGATGTACATAGGCAGTAAATATATTGCATTTATATGCATGTACAGTGGTGGTCATAAGTTTACATACCCATGCTTAAGTTGACTAAAAAGAGGAATAAAATAATCCTCTTTTGTAAATAGACCTTAATGCCTTAATTAAAAAAAGGAAAAATCCAACCTTTTAAAGACACCAATTTTCTTTGTGAATAAATAATGTATTGTAAATAAATAAATATTCTTCCTTAAAATACAGGGGGCATAAGTATACATACCCCTATGTTAAATTCCCATAGAGGCAGGCACATTTTTATTTTTAAAGGCCAGTTATTTCATGGATCAGGATATTTTGCATCCTGATAAAGTTCCCTTGGCCTTTGGAATTAAAATAACCCCATATAATCACATACCCTTCACCATACATAGAGATTGGCATGGGATACTTTACATAAAATCATCTCTCAATGCAAATCAAACCAGCTATTAGTCTAACTGAAATAAAACCATGCCTATCGCTATGTATGGTGAAGGGTATGTGATTATATGGGGTTATTTTAATTCCAAAGGCCAAGGGAACTTTATCAGGATGCAAAATATCCTGATCCATGAAATAACTGGCCTTTAAAAATAAAAATGTGCCTGCCTCTATGGGAATTTAACATAGGGGTATGTATACTTATGCCCCCTGTATTTTAAGGAAGAATATTTATTTATTTACAATACATTATTTATTCACAAAGAAAATTGGTGTCCTTAAAAGGTTGGATTATTCCTTTTTTTAATTAAGGCATTAAGGTCTATTTACAAAAGAGGATTATTTTATTCCTCTTTTTAGTCAACTTAAGCATGGGTATGTAAACTTATGACCACCACTGTATATATACAAATGTTGATTTATTCAGTTTTCTCTCATTTTAAGTCACTCTTGATAGCGCATACTAAACAGCTAGAAGAATATTACTGAATGTGTTCAAATGATGTAAAATGTCAGGGTCATCAGCCAAATATTTAAACAACTTCACAAAGGCAGATTGGCCAATTGTACACGATAAAACCATTGTTAACAACCAAAACTCCTTTAGCCCACTGTGGTTTCAACAATGTCATGAAATGAACACTTCTATTCATCAAGAAACAAAACTGGTACAATGACATTTCTATATGCTAACAATCACAGGTGTCAACATGGCCATGTCATCGTGCAGCAGGAGCTATACTAAGTCTCTGACTCAGTCTGCACAGAACAACAACAACAGCTCAATCAAACACCATCACTCCCAAATTACACGTCTCTTTAATTTGCCTGAACACTGGCATGCTGGGAAAGTGGGTTTGAGGTTGCTGATTTTTTAAGATTATTTTTTGGGCATTTTACACCTTTATTTTTTATAGGACAAATGGAGACATTAAAGGGAAGAGAGAGAGGGGAATGACATGCAGCAAAGGGCCGCACGTCGGAGTCAAACCCACTGCCGCTGGGTTGAGTAGTAAACCTCTATATATGGGCACGCGCTCTACCAAGTGAGTCACCCAGGCACGGGGGGGTTTGAGGTTTTGATGGTCAGATCAGATACAAACACTGTCTCTCCTCGTTTTTCTTAAATTCCCTCTCACTCCCTCTTTCACTACTAAGTGCCCCAATGCGTGGCAGAGCTGAGGCATGTAGACAACAGCAGACAGCCAAACTTCAGGGCAACTCCCCAACAACCCAACTAACCTGATAGTCAGTCTAGTAGCCGACCCAGCCAATATAGCAGAGTGCCTCCTTTATGCTGCCAGCTCTCCTCCCAGTAGCTACAATGTGGGATTGTTTACAACTCTTTTTATAGTCCAGTGAATAAGCCCTTATTTTCTCCCAATCAACCCCTGCTGGGAGAGCCAGCCCAGACAGTGGGAAGAGGCCCTGGGAAGTTGTAATTATATTTGGCAATGTGGGCAGAGCCACACACACACACACACACACACACACACACACACACACACACACACACACACACACACACACACACACACACACTTGTTTAAACTGTATCACTTGCACTTCTGAGAAAGAAGGTATACTTACAGGGTACCCACCCACACAGTGCTGAGTGCTTGTCTGCATTTAATACACATCGTACAATCGCATGCCATTTTGCTCTTTTTAAAACCGCACACACAAAAATGGCTCTGCACTGTCACAGTTTTGTTTGAACTTGCCATCTGTCTATGGCTGGAAAATATATATTTAACAAGCACTCTTGCCCATTTTGATTGTTCCCTCCAAGGCGTGAGGGGACAGTGGAAGATCATGGGATGCATGACGGCTGTATACGTATTGGCGTGTTACGTTTGCATCAACCAAACTCTCTCTGCATGTTCCAGTCAGATACACCTGGTATATGTTATTCACTTCCCTACTTTCACGCAGAGGTAAATGGTAAATGGATGGTAAATGGACTGCATTTATATAACTCCTTTTTAGCTTACCAGACAAAGTGCTTCACAATTTGCCTCTCAATGAACATTCATACACCAATAATGGTGGAGCTGCCATTCAAGGCGCTGCCTATTGTAAACAACAAGGGGATCAGTGTCTTGCTCAAAGACACTTTGGAAGGAAGAGCCAGGGATCAAACCCGAATCTAACCTTGTGATTAAGCTCTACCTTCTGAGCCACAGCTCCCAAACGGCTACTACACCACATATGCAAGACTAAATAAATATAGTTTTAGGAAAGTGTATTTGCCTCATTTCTTAGATTATTTACAATGCCTGAAAGCACGAAAGTTGATTTCCTCTAGGAGCAACAACTTGCAAGTGAATGCAATTAATAGTTAGGTGGTGATGGCGGCATCTGCACATATGCTTCCACAGAATTTATGTTACAGTGACTGCAGATTATACTGATTTGTAAGAATCTGAATGTCAGACTCTCAAGCGAGGGTCATAGCGAAATAATGGGAACAGTGGGTGTAATCGTTTTGCCTTTTCCTGCAGCAGCAGTTCCAGGGGTCCTCTTAAGTGCTTTTTGTGTCTGTGCAACATGTGTGAATACGTTGTAATCCATTCCTTTTCACAAATACAATTCAGCCTTTCAACGTAAAAACATTAAATGAGATGAATAGGCCATCAATTGCATCACAGAACAATTGTAGCGGATGGGAGCACATGGCTCCAATGGAAAATTGTATTGAACTGCAACCGGCTAAAATGGTTTATATTCTCCTTCCAGATCTCACCTTCCCTCACTTGCACTTGAATTCTTTTCACAAAGAGGCTATGGTTAATGTTGAGCAATAGTAAATAAAAGGCTGAAAGCTACAAATTCAGAGGATCTTTTCATATTCAGCTGATGCTTTGACAACACAATAGCTATGGGCAGAAGATGAATTGCATCGTAGCTCTGCAAAGAAACCATTGGAGCACTACAGGAATCCCATTTATCTGTGTGGTACTTAGATTTTGTTATCGTAGCAAAGCTTTTCTCTGCAAAATCTGAGTTAACATGAACAACCAGGCATGATTTATCAGGTCATACGCAGAAGAAAATAAACAATGCCGTATGAGAGGCTACTTTTCCAAACGCAGTATGCTTTCTGGTTTGGGTGGACCCTTTTGGTAGCCTAGAAGTATATAGACGCACCCTAGCGGCAGCAAATGTAATTTGCAGCCAGGGTCAGTCTAGCAATTCTCTGTTGGCTTGCGAGCTGGAAAAACCAAATTCTGGTCAGGCCAATCACATCGTGTATAGAGTCAGTGTGGGGCTTAACATAAGGATGGCAGAGCTGCGAAGGTTTCGTATGAATTCCCTGCTACTTGAAAGCAAAGAAGGTGGCTGCTGCTGCTAGCGAACAGAGGTCATTCCAACCGGTTTTGGCCGAGACTCTGGAAGACTTGGAGTTAAGCACTGAAGTCATTCTTAAAAAAGGAAGATGTGTCCGGAGTTTTGCCGACCAGATACGGCAAAAGTTTAACCTATCAACTAGCGTCGCTTTGGATGGTTGTAGTGCTTTCCTGTTGAGTTCAGAGGGAATTTGAAATACAACCGTTTATCCCGCCCTTCGGATTGAGCCCTGCCAATGGTGAGTTCCCAGACCCAACATCTTGATGTGGGTCTGGCTTGTCATACTACATGTGTGCAGCTGTGTATACTGAAAGCTGGTGAATGTTTGCCTCTTTCTAACATATATATCCTTTGAAATAATTATTATAAATAACAGTGAAACTCTTGAGGATGAAAACACCCTGCTATTTGTTTTCTCCACCACTACCATTGCCAAGATTGTTAGTTAACATTAATTAGAGCAACACAGGGTCAAGCTAATTGGTATCCTATCTGTGTCAATTGATTAATGCCTGATTTCAGTTTGATGTGGATAGATTGTATATGACATGGTGCTTGGCAGCTCATGTATCGCTATCCAGCTGGTAAGTATCCAAAATAAAGCTATAAAGACATTCTGTATCGTAATATTCAGTCTCAGTTTGAGTTTCAATGTTATTTTCCTCAAAACAAATGTAAGGCAGATAGAGATGGTAACACTTGTTTATTTTGCAGTATTTATCTTTCTACAAACACAGAAAATTGGTTTGCACTGAGAGAAATGGAAGATATTTGTATTTGTTTAAAGATACATTTATTTTAAAACTACAGGACTGTGTGATATGGTGGTTATTTTTCAAAACAGCTTTGAGAGTTCCCTTTAGTGATGCTTAATTTGATTCCGGGGTGCAAAGCACAAAACAACTCTATGCACAGATCACACATGCAAGACAATAGGGCTAAATTGTCTGCTCTGAAAACATGAAATTGTGACTTTAAGCATTACAATTTGTGATGAGTTTCATGAATGAAGTTTACTAATTATTTTCCTAATTTACATAGACAAAAGCATAGTATTTTGTCTTTTAAAGAGCAATGTAATAACATTTAAAAATTGTAATTCAGGCAAATTAATAACACATGCAACATGTGTTTGGTGTACAGAGGCAAGGCGAAACTACAAAAATGGCACATAAAAAAGTGTTAAACCTGCAAATTAGCAGAGTGTGCTAATTAAAACATTCATCCATATGCTGTGATATTAAGATTTGTTTGCAGTTTTGCTTCTCATTATAATTGACAAAAAGACATTGATAGAAAAAAAGTGTGAAAAAGTCCAAAGCATCAATGAAAGATGAAGTTATATCAAAGCAAATTAAACTGTCACACAAAGAGGTCCTAAGGTGTTGTGCTAACAGGGAAACAAAGCAAAAATGGCTGAAAGCAAAGATGGTGAAAAGAAAAAAGAAAAAGCAGAACAAAAAAGAGAGACGCTTGAAGGTGAGACAGACAAACGAGCGAGAAGGGACAGGGTGCGTGGGAGAGAGGGAAGGGGGAGCTGGATGAGTTCACCCCAGGCTTGTGGGTGAGTCAGGGGGCAAGTATGCAGGGGATGCTCCCTGATTCACCCTGGTACTGGCTTGTGTCGAGGGGATCTGTCTGGCTCGCCCTGATTTTACACTATCTGTGGTTGAGGGAGGAGAAGTTGGGTCAGGGCTAGATGTGTGGTGTGTGGTGTGTGGTGTGTGTGCATGTGCGTGTGCGTATGTGTGTGTGTGTTTGTACATTGAGGGCAGATAGTGTTATGACGGAGAAGTGTGGGGGTAGGGTAAGCTTGGGAAGAAGAGGAAACATGATGGTACATAGTGTGTATGTGCAGCAGGGGGAGGGTGGGGCGAAGGCAGGAGAGATGAGTTAGGAAACTGACTGAACCAACAACAGACCGATACAGGGCGGAAAAAAAAACTAAACCACAAGTTTCTGCTTTAATAAGTCACAGGTGGAAGAAATGCATGCACAAACACACACGAGCCAAGTGTATTTAGACACCTAGTCAGCACTTGTACATGCTGCAGGAACTTCTTCATTGATTATTTCTCTCTGGTCAAGGTGATGGGATGTTATGGACAAGGTGTGAGGAAAGCCATTCTTTATCTACAGTTTATGTAATGTATATTGAGGTGGTGGGACTTTTCTGAGGGAGACATTACATTACAAACACTGGTTGGTGTTGCATGAACAATGTGATTTATAAAACTCCAAGCAGCTTTGTTTCTTTTTTGGGAAGGAGAATGGAGGGGAGACAAGGAAAACAAGCTGTAAAGTGGTTGGAGAGAAATTATTGAATGCTCTACTTCAATCTGATAAGCTGCAATGAGCATTTTTGAAGCAATATCATAGTGAGGATAATTAATATATGCTTATTCTACCAAATAAAGTATTGTTGTAAAGCCTGCTGTAAGAGCTTGCAATAAACTTGTGATTAAAAACTCAAGATTTTTTTGACAATATATTCTAAACTGTAATATGCATCTTTATATGCAATAAAATAAAAATATATTAACAGGATATGTTAATGATAAACATTACTTTGTCAATCTGCACATTTCTTGGTTTGCCTGGAATTTTCCACACACAGACTATTTCTATATACACAGGGCAACAGAAATTTCTAGAAATTACAAGGAACAAAACTAGCTAAAGCTAAAAACATTTTCTTTTTGAACGTGAACTTATTGTGATTTGTTTTCAGCTGAAACTGGAGAAATGCATGTTTTGTTCTGTTCGTTTTTGTCTTTGACAATCCTACTCTTTGGATATTGATGCATTAAAGTCATTGTGCAATAAAGAATATAACAATTCTCAAACAAAATCTTTAATTCAAGGAGCTGTAAAAACCCTAATTTTCCTTTTAATGGCATTTGTGTCTGCTCATGGTTCATCATCTGAAATGTGTCATCTGAAATTATTTTTGTGGTTTGTCAATAATAAAAAGAGTGAATATACTGCAAAGTAGTGATTATATATATATATATATATATATTCACTACTTTGCTCAAGGAGGTTTATTTGCTCATGCCAGATGATTATACCATATTAAAATAATGAAAACCATTGCCTGCTGCAAAAATATGTTGTTTTTTTGTCTTTAGAGGCTTTCAGATTCAAACAATTATCAGATATAGGAAAAACAATTTATTTATTTTAAGCACGGAATTTGTCTTATTGGGAACATTCTTCGCCTGTTGAGGGTTTGTTATGGAAGCCAGCTGTGCTATTCTTGGTAACAAGATAATTAAGATGAGGGAAGTGTTTGGAAGCTAACCAAGCTGGGAGGGAGGGATGTTATAGTTAGTACATTGTAGTTTTAACAACCAAGAATGAAACATTCAAATTTACCATATGTACGTTCATGTGAATGTGATCAACAATTCTGTGCTGGCAGACAAGCTGAAGTTGGAAGCAGAAGATGGACAGTGTGTGTGTGTGTGTGTGTGTGTGTGTGTGTGTGTGTGTGTGTGTTTGTGTGCATGCTTGCTTGCGTGCGTGTGTCTGTCAATAATGAAAAGGCCACAGGTGTGTATTTTCTAATCCCATCATTAAAAACAGGCCCGGTAAAAGGTGTCACATACACACCCGTGCGTGCACACACACACACACACACAGTGCCCTCTGATGTGTATTAAATTTAATGACACATACCCACTGTGGTGTAAGAGTCGTCCTTCAGAAAGGTATTGGTATTAGGCCTGTCTGTATAAATTTCACTTTAGCCCCAAGGCCTGTCAGCTCGTTGTCTCTCTCACTCACTCATAGAGGTGTCTGTGTGTTTTAAGTGAGGATATTTGGAAGTCAAATGCAAATATCACAGGAAGTTTTTTTCTCCTCTGACTAGTGGACACCTGTTTAAACTGCCATGTAATAACTTCAAGCTTTTTGTACACAGTGATTTCAAGGCACATTTTGGTGACATAAGCAGCCTTGTAAGTTTAACCTTCCGGCCATTATGTTCTCTGAAGGATGACAATGAACTCTTAATGCTTACAGTGTGCTCAACACAAAACAAGTTTTCTCTGCACTGCAAAGAAGAAATCAATGTTCAGTGTTTCTTTATGACAGAATGTCAGAAAAATTTATAAAAGGTATTTCAAAATCAGTGTTATACTTTTATAAGTCAGACTTTTTATCAAGACTAAATATGTGTTCCGACAGAAACCAAAGCAATGTTTTCTCTTGTGTGATTCATGCAAATTTGACCCCTTAACTTGCATTCTCAACTGCCAACGTTAGCATGCCAACATGCTTATGCTTATTTCATGGCAATCTATCCAATAATTGTGGAGATATTGCAGTCAAAAACACAAATGTCAATCTCATGGAGGTGATGGGGTAAAGTCAAGGAACCACCAAAGTCATTACAAGTTATCCTCTAGGGAACGTGAACATTTGCACCAAATTTCATGGCAATCCTCTCAATAGTTGCAGAGATATTTTAGTGTGGGCCAAAGTAGTGGACTGACTGACCAACACTGCCATCGCTAGGATGACTTAAAACTTTATGCAACATTTTCCTTCCTCCAACATCAAAGATCTATTTACAAACCATAATGAACAAAAAAAAAAACAGGATAAAATGTACTGTATATCCAAGTGTCATGACAGGACAGAGTCTAAAGTCAAACCCCTATCCAGGCACAACATATCCAGCATCTGGCTGCCATGAAAACATCTTTGAACAGTGACCATTGCCCGCTGTCTCACTACACTTTGACAGAGGATTTTCTGGCACCAAATATCTAGAGGTGCAGCAACAAAAGAAAAAATGAAACAAGAGAAAAGAATAGTACTCTTTCTTCCTCTAAGGCCCCTCTGACTGAATGATATCTGCCCTGACCCCTAATGACCTCTGGCTTAAGGGGATAAGAAAGAGAGAGAGTGGACAGTGGTGTGCAAATAAAGAGGCCAGTGTTTGCATTTGTGGGACACAGAAAGAGAAGAAGGAAAGAGAGAAAGAAAGAGCATGTGTGTGGGTGCCTGCTCTCCTTTTGCCTCTGGGGTATGAGTCCTGTAGTTCTCAATCAAAGACAACCATGATTTGTGAAAGACCCTCTCAACCCCTAAAGGAAACCATTGAGCGTAGGTAAAGAAAGAAGGTAAAATGATGAGCAGGTAGACCTTGATGCAATCCAATGACACAGATACAGACCCATGACCGTTATGCAGCTTACGCACACATGGTCCCTGAAACACTGAGACTGCGTTCTGGCTCGTTATCCTAGTGTCATGTGATATCAGTTCAGGTTTGTTTGTTGTTCAGGGAACAAGTGAACAAGATGGAGAGGTGAACAGAAAGATTGATAGCCACCACCTTCTTGGAGCATGTATCATTTACCATTGCTGCTGTTGCCAAAACACTGACTGCTGCTACAGCACGTTAAAATGCAATTGCTAATGATGTGGGTTACGTGGCTAATGTAACTAATGTGTTCCTATTGGGTTTGGTATCCTGCCCAGGTCAACTCTGTGCCTGTAAAATGTCAGGAATGGCTAATTCATCATCTGCTGTTATTTATAGGTTTAGAGAAGAAAAATCAACCTTGCGGTTTAAATCTGTTTCAGTGTAACTGCCTGTTTGGGAATCCATCCATCCATCCATCTTCATCCGCTTATCCGGAGTCGGGTCGCGGGGGCAGCAGCTCCAGTAGGGGACCCCAAACTTCCCTTTCCCGAGCTACATCAACCAGCTCCGACTGGGGGATCCCGAGGCGTTCCCAGGCCAGGTTGGAGATATAATCTCTCCACCTAGTCCTGGGTCTTCCACGAGGCCTCCACCCAGCTGGACGCGCCTGGAACACCTCCCTAGGGAGGCGCCCAGGAGGCATCCTTACCAGATGCCCGAACCACCTCAACTGGCTCCTTTCGACGCGAAGGAGCAGCGGCTCTACTCCGAGCTCCTCTCGGATGACTGAGCTTCTCACCCTATCTCTAAGGGAGACGCCAGGCCCCCCTCCTGAGGAAAACCATTTCGGCCGCTTGTACCCTGGATCTTGTTCTTTCGGTCATGACCCAGCCTTCATGACCATAGGTGAGGGTAGGAACGAAAATTGCCCGGTAGATCGAGAGCTTTGCCTTCTGGCTCAGCTCCCTTTTCGTCACAACGGTGCGATAAACAGAATGTAATACCGCACCAGCTGCTCCGATTCTCCGACCAATCTCACGCTCCATGGTCCCCTCACTCGCGATCAAGACCCCAAGGTACTTAAACTCCTTCACTTGGGGTAAGGACTCACTCCCTACCTGAAGAAAGCACTCCATCGGTTTCCTGTTGAGAACCATGGCCTCAGATTTAGAGGTGCTGATCCTCATCCCAGCCGCTTCACACTCGGCTGCGAACCGATCCAATGAGTGCTGAAGGTCACAGACCGATGACGCCATCAGGACCACATCATCTGCAAAAAGCAGCGATGAGATCCCGGAAATGCAGTTATGTAATTTATTTAAGGACAAACTAATCAATATGTTACGTTAATAATCAGTCAAAAGTCTGTTTGTAAGTAAGATGAGAAAGATGTGTAATATGAAAGGAATCACTTGTTGTGATTGTCACCAAACTCTGCAGTTTTGTTCAGCTCTATTAATATCCGTAAAGCGTCCTCATGGTTATAGACCACAACTTTATTGGTTTGGTTCAGTCTCACCACTCTAAATACATTTGTTTCCAGCTGCATCAGGGAGCGGTTTTCAGCATTGAACAGCTCAAGAGCTAGATATTAGGATGTACTGTATATAAGGAGTTGGTGGAGACCAAAACCGAGCAAAAAGATAGAATGCACTGAATAACACAATAGCCAACAACTCTATTATGTGATAATATTTCAAAGCTTGTTTTGCTGCTCCTAAGTAGGTAAAAAAAAGAACAAAAACTGTTAAATAGAAAAATAATACATACAAATACGTGTTCTAGAAACATTGAAATTAAAGAGTTTTAAATTACAAAACAAGTATAGAAACCACGATTTTACTTAAATGATTAAATTAACTTTTTTTAAAAAACTAGGTCATAATTGGAGAGCCTGATGGTTTAGAAACAATGAAGTGAGCCACTAAGCTACTTGAATGCACTCATAAGTGCTTGCCTACTCTCTGGAACAGTGACTCACAGAGAGACAAGGGGGGAGCTGAGATCTCCTTATTCTAGTAAAAAAACACAATAAACCAAAACAACTGGAGACAACCTGTTTGTGATATTCCCTCAGGTAATCCCACGCTCACTAGTGCATGGCTACGCACCATTGTGAGAAATGCAGAAACTCTGACTCTTTCTTCTGATTTGTCTTTGTCTCCTGCATACTAAAGGGCAGTTACTGATTATTACAGAAAACGACCAAAGTCAATCAAACCTGGTGTCAAATATTGTAACTATTTTTCATGTATTTCTTTCATCATCTGAGACTATTTAAAGCCACTTTTAAGACAAGATTCCTAAGACAAGACATTGTAGCCAAAGGGTTGCTCTTGTTTTTTACTTATTCAAAATATATTGTCTCTGTTGTCTGCAAAGGTACGCTCATCTAAACAGACAAGCCAAAGCCAAGTTTGGCATCTGCCACCAAAGCTTATTCAGTGGAATTTAGCTCAGAAATCTCTGATGCATACTGCAGCTTTTGTTGGCATAATAAACATAATAATACACACTTGAAAAGGCAAAACAAATGGATGCCCAATACAGTCAGCCTTAGAGAATCCAACAGAAGTTGAATACTTATTAGCTGCATGTGCTAACAGGGTCCTCAGTGCTCTCCTGTTCCATTTAAGTGATGTGTACAAGAAGCCTGATTCTCCAGTGAGCCAGTATCAAGTGGGTCTGGCTGGGATGGTTTACTCAGTGTGTTGAGTCTCCTGGGAACTGAATGATAGGATGTCAGCTGCTGCTTCCTTCTGTAGCCACTAACAGGAAATGGCTGTGTTCCAGTGTGTGTGTGTGTGCGGTGTCAGAGGACTGGGCAACAAGCCCAGGTACAGCAGAGCCCAGGTGTTCCTCTATGAAGAACACAATGAGCGTGTGCAAACACGGAGGGACAGACAGGCAAATGGAGAGGGACTGATATCAGAGAGCACACCTGTTGAGCACCTGTCCTAGCCGCTGATGACACACACACACACACACACACACACAAAAATATTGTAACACTGTTGAGAAAGGTCAGAGACGTCTTCAGTGTCAGTCAGAGTAAGTCATTCTTTTCTATCAGACCTCAAACTACTTTTGAGTCTTCGCAACTTTTATGTCACTTTGTCCCTGCCTTTCTCCGCTCTCCCACTGAGTTCTTCAATCTCTGTGTCATTAGGCAGCGCATCAGGGATTAAGAAGGCGATGGGAGGATGTGATTCGCAGCAGAATCCACTAAGTCTGGCATTACCACACACCTCACAAAGCACACGGGAGTTTCTAATCCACCGCACAGCGCAATCCTATTAATGCATTCATATCAGACACACAGGCAACAGAGGTCGGCAGGGAATTAAACACCAAAGTATTACTGGGAAGTTCAGCATTGACATGGTCATGTTTGTTTTGGAAAATAAAGTCAGAAGATTCCTGTAGAGTGAAAAGGAAATGTTTTGTCTCCTGTCATTATGACCCACTGACTCTGGATGTATGCACCAACGTCTCTTATAGGATATAAAGTACATATTATAAAAAAATAAGAACTGCAGAAGCAGTGAAAGAAATTCAGCAGTTTAATGGGATGGGGATAACAAAATGGGGAAAATGGGGAGAGAAAGAAGGAGGAGACATTATGTGTGAGTCTAGCAATAGTACTTTGTGACATGCATCATCAGTCCTGTCTTCTCACTATATCTCCCTAATGGGAGCACAGCAGTTTAGCTGTGTGTTTGTGTGCATGGGTGTGTGCGTGCATGTGAGAGGGAAGGAGTGATGAGTCTCCCTGACAGAGTGACTAGAAGAGACTGTGTGTGTGTGATAGAGATATGGACCAAATGAGCTCCAGGCGGTACTGACCCTCCTCACCGGTCCGTCAGAGACTGAGTGCTCCATTGGAGCATGTCCAAAGGCACTGCGCTGAATACTGAATCTCTTTCTCTCTCTCTCTCACTCACACACACACACACACACACACGGCAACCTGTTTATATGTTCACATGTCGTCATGGTGCGGACAGATAATGTGACAAAATGCACGTGTTTGTTTATGTCTAAAGCAAATACCATGAGAGCCAAACCTAGCACGATAAAAATGTGAACGTGTCGAGTTCACCAGCAGTCATAATTATGATTCATGTCTCAGTAAACAGCCGTACATGTATCAGAATGTTTTCTACTGGCTTAAGTGTGGGAAAGTGCAGCAGCACTGCGTACTCTGTGTGTGTGTTTGTTCAATGTGTAAGATTGGGGCGAAGTATAATTACTCTTAGTGACATAGCTCACATGACTAATGAGTAGGATTTGGGCGTGTGGCGTCTAGCTCATTTGTCACAGGATGGTAGGTAAAGCTTCAGTGCGTTCAACTCCTGTGGAACGCTGTTAAGGTCATGCTAAACGCTCATACAATGCTACTGCCTGATTAATTTCATGCGTCTGACTTGCATTGATCAAAAGTCAATGAAACACCGTCATTTAGCAGATACGTTACATGAATGCTGACGTCACACCCATGTCCTTTTTTCATTGGTCTGGATTATCCCTGCTGTATGCATTTCCAACATCTCCAACCTACTGTAGCATCTCACGGAGGGAATCCTGCGTGAAACATCCTGACAGTTACAGTTGTTGACACACAAACAGCCTTGCTCTTATTAAGGCCATGACATGACATGTGGACCAATGAAGACATTACTATAGTGAATACAATTTAATAACCCATTACTGATAGAACACCATTGTTTATAGCTTGGAATCGAAGCGAGCTAAGAGAAATAACTAGCAAGCTTATACCCCATAAAAGTAAATTGACAGTGGGATTTTTTCAATCATTAACTTTTAAGACTAAAAGTAATGACTACACCTGAATTTAATGGCTAAATATAAACCTTTGCAGATAAAGGAGTATAACTCATTACTGGTAGTTAAGATAATGTCAAGGTGGTATGCAAAGCATACACTGCCTGATCAGCTGCTATTGTGTTTAAATGCAACATATTACATATTATATTTTTCAATATTTGCAATATTTGTTAATATTTGCAATAATTTGCAATATTTGTTACGGATTTGAAAAAAAAAAATCTGATAGTGCTCTCCATTAATGCTCATCAGATCTTCTCTGTCTGCATTAGCTAAAAAGGGTTAATTCCTTCTCTCTGTCACGTAGCCTAGCGCTGACACATATATTAAGATAAATATAAATATAAAATTGATACAAGTATAGTTACTAAAAAGGTCCTTTATTCTTCTTTTGCATTATGCATTATTTATATTTCCTTACAAA
The DNA here is from genome assembly GCA_026937815.1 of Etheostoma perlongum. NCBI lineage: Eukaryota > Metazoa > Chordata > Actinopteri > Perciformes > Percidae > Etheostoma > Etheostoma perlongum. The sequence continues at coordinate 14,418,082 of CM049384.1, read as the reverse complement.
GAGATACATGAAGCAAATCAACAAAAACACGCAGAAAGATAATTCATAATATATCACATTATCCTGTAACCAAACCATAAGGAAAAAGCAAACATAAAAATGTTTTTATACCAGACAAACCACTTCAAAAATAGCCTGCATCTTAAATTGCCAAAAAATAAATAGGCTGTGCTGCCAGATCCTTTCCATTGTGCGGATGTCGCAGCTCTTGTAGTTGGTAATGGTGACCTTTCAGATAACAGGTGTCACATATGAAGGTCTGTGAGGTCTAGGATTATCTATGGTTACACATGTGAGTGAGTCACAGTGGTGAAGGAGGGGGAGGGATGTACCAAGGCCAGATAAAAGCCACTGGTTGAGAGTACGGATGCATGCTTAACATAATGGTTTCTTGGACATGTAGTCTTTACCAGAGGTCGGGAGGTCATGGGAGAAAAGAAGGGGGAACATAGGCAGAAACTAAAAGCTACAAATCTGTCTCAGATTTCCTCTTAGCCACAGAACATAGTCAGGCACAAAGACAAGACTTGTTTTTAAAAGACACTCAGTGGAAGAAAAATAAAAATGTCACAAAGCCTCTTGTATATTTGGTATTGGCCTTTTATGCATTTCACTAATATAAGAGTCATATCCTAAACAATGCATCAATTGCCTTTAAGATAACAGTATTGGTATTGCTAGTTAAGGTACTAAGAAAAACATGGAATGGAAATGATAATAATGAACAAAAAAAGATAATGGATGAAATAAAAGCCCCTGACTGCACTCCTTCAACAACAAATAATCTCTAACAATGGAAGCCCTTTGACTGTAATGGTTAATGGAAGGTCAGTCCTCACACCTTGCAGCACTAATGCAAAAAGAGTAAAGATACAGGAGGGTTTGACAAAACTATTCATATATAGACACATCACATCCTTAAGGGGACAACAATACATACATTTGACAAGCCACGAACTGTCAAGGTTTTCCTTATGAGAAACATACAGGCTCATCTCCATTCAGTCATCACTCATCTCTGTAATTTTCATTCAAATGAAAGAACAGGATCATCTTTGTAATGCTAATCCTGTGGATGTCTGTCTCTGTGCTGCGTGTATGTGTGGCAGGTAGAATGTGTTGTTCTGTATTCTGCACACACATTCAATCAGGGCGAGGGCTTTTGGATTCTAATCTCACACTTTGTGATCTCCAGATATCCGGGAGGAGACGTTTGTGCATTGGAATGTGAGGCGAAGTGTTTGTCTGGATGTGACGAGAGGTTCAGTGGGAGATTTACATTTTTCTATTAGTGGAGAAAACAGTGGGACGTGACTCTGCAAAATATGATTACTGTAACAAGAGGCTTGGTCTCGATCGTAGTTTCGAAGAAGAGGCTCATTTTCTTTGCTGTTTGTAGATTTTGTAGCAGAATGTTAAAGTGCCACAATGCAAGAGGTCACTGAATATTTTAGGGAATGCGAATCAAAGCTCCCAGATGCAGGCTCAGGGAAAGAATAGAAGAAACTAACATTTATGGATGTAGAACCATAGTATAATACGTGTCAGTACAATGATTACAGTTTGTGTGCTCCCCTGCAGAAATTAAAGAGAAAGAAGAAATTCAATGGCAGATTCAACATGATGCAAGTTTCAAAAATGACCTAACACATATTTGATGTATTTTCTCATTTCACCTAAAGAGGCAGTTCATTGTCACCGTGTCACTAAAAGTGTGTAAAAAAGCTGTGTCCCATCCTCATGTTTGATGTGTAGACGTCTTCACGACACGGTCCACCTTTCATTAATCCACATCCACGTCCAGGTTGATCTCGGTGCTCAGGTTGAGGTAGAAGAAGGCGTAGACACACAGGACAAAGAACAGGATTGCTGCAATGACCAGGAATGCATCCTGAGAAGTAAAGAGAGATGGTTTTAAGATGCTTTGCTCTCCTGTACAACTATTTATATATCTATCTGCCTGATCCCATGCCTGTCTTTACACACAGGTGCAGCTCTACTTTGTAAATTTGCATGGTTATGTAATTATTGTTCTCATCTCTTAGTGTTAGGTCTACTGTATATTCGTCAAGTCTCCGTTGTGTTTCTTTCATCTACAAATTTGCTCATCTAAATTTTACATCAGACTTTGTGTGTAAAAATATATTATTTAATAGCTGGTTTTAAAAAGTTCAAAAACTAAACATTAAATATTTAAAGTGTAATTTGTGAGTGTGCTGTAATTTTAGTTCTGTCAATCATCAGATTTTCTTTTCAGCCAATGAAGTAAAAATCTGTTTTTATATAAAGATGGAAAACTGTTCAAATGAAATTAAGCCTGGTCCATACTATTGCAGTTAAATATGAAAACACAGTATTAAACATGTTCACACAGGGATTGTCACTGACTTACAGTATCTTTCGGTTTTAGTGTTTAGATGGTTGCACAGTAACACAAGTTACCATTCTGTAATTCTTCAACTGCTGCACTGCAACCTCAATCAATCCTACTTTAATCCAATCCTAATATTTTCTACTTTCACTTTACAAAGAATTACATGTGCATATAGTACATTATACTTCAATTCAATTCTATTCATAGTATCAATTCATAACAAGAGTTATCTCACGACCCTTTACAGATAGAGTAGGTCTAGACCACACTCTATAATCGACAAGGACCCAACAGTTCTAGTAATTCCCCTTGCGCAGAGAACTGAAAGCCATGTTTGTTTTGTTTGAAAAGGTTAACAAGCTTATTTTCATTTGTCAGTGTTTCCTGTTCACACAACAACCCAGCACTGGTGTTTTAAAGCTTCCCACACAAAAAAGCTTCTTTTTGAAAGCTTTGTTCACAGCGGAGGAAAACCCCAGCTCACTGCTGATGGAAGGTCAAAACAGACAAACAGATGTGTTCAAACAGATGTGGAAATGGTAAACGCGTTTTAACTCTCAGCTACTTTGAGGAATTAACTGTGGAGAGAGCCTTACCTGATGAAATTAAAGGGACAATGACGGTAAATAAAGTGCAGGACATTTACATAATAATAATAATAATAATAATTAATGTATTGTATGTATTTACATCAAGTTAAATGAAAATCAAAACATCAATGTTAGTTATGGTGAAATTAGAAAGCAACAGAAGCTCCAGTACACACAGTGTGCCAGGGTCAAGGCTACGGTTAGCTGCCAGCTTTGGGATTATTCTTCCAAAAGACAAAAACAATTGGAGACTATTTGAGATTTTTGAAGTTTAATTGAAGAAAGTCTGACAGCACATCACAGGCTTCTGAAGAATAAATCTTTGATTTGCTTTAAGTTTTCTCTTCAGGTAAAAAAAAGGAGCAACATCTGAGAAAAGAAAAATGCAGTATTACATTTTGGAAACCAAGAAGCGTAGTAAGATTGCAGTATTACAATCTATTCGATCGGCAATCAGTCTCTAGTGTTCCCCTGCAAGTCTTACTCAGAAGTTAAACTTTCTTTTGTTTTTTTAGATTTTCTATTAGTTAATTGTCAAACAAATTGAGGCTTTCCAGAGGAGTGGCATTCAACTTGAAAATGAGAATTTGGAGCGCTTGTTCATTATGTGGCGCTCCCACGATTACAATCTTCATCAGCTGGAGTTTCATTAGGGCCACTCAGAGTATTGAACAATGCCAGTTATTCTTTATCAAGAGAACTCATTAGTAGCAAACTTTCTAATCAACACTGGAGAGCTTGGAGAGCTTTAAAAGGGTGCAGAGTACAGTCTGATTATGGGTTATTCAAAAAGAAATATTTGATTTCAACATGGAAATTATGTTTTTTACGTGCAAACTGGGCCACAACAACAAAGGTGACATGGCAAGTGTATGTACATGAATCATAATCCTATCCAAATTTGACAGATATTAGATTATAAAGATTATTTAGGACACTACCTATCAAAAACCTGACCCATGATGAACTAAATCAGCCTGTAAAGGCCAATTATGCTATATATTCAAGGTTACAGTGACGGAAAAACAGCAAACAAGCATGCTGTAAAAGAAAAACAGAAGGAAAAATATATATGAAAGACAATTTGACAAAACATCAGTTCAGTAATTGCCATACGTAGCACGCACACAGAGAGAGGACTGCAAATTCAACCCACTGGCCAAACTGCAGACAGGAATGAAAAACAAGAGTAAGAAGGAGAGAGAAAACAAGTGAGAGATAAGGCTCGGCACAAAAACGAGAGGTGGCGGGGGGGCTAATAATAATAATTCCTCTCTCTGGCGAAGGGGGTGGGGGTGGTGACAATTAAAAGGCGTCATGGCATCCACAGCTATCTGTGTACATGTTGTAGTGCCTCATCAGCAGCAGCATTGGTCTTCATTAGCCTTAGCCACCATTTATCTACATCCCAGCAGCCTCCAAACAGCTTTAAGTCCTGGCTTAATTGGAAAACTTTTAAATTTCATGCACTTTAGTTTCATATATTAACCGCCAGGCTTCCCGTGCTTGATTTACTTTTCTATTTTGCCTCGGCCTCGGAGAAATGAGAATTTATCAAATCACGGAGGCTGATTGTTTTTGCTACTTTTTTTGTGTTCTCTCGCAGCTTTGAAAAAACATAACAAAGAGAAACGTTTGTAATTCTGCCGACAATATCCCAGAACAAAATTGTGTGCTAGTGATGCAGGTAAGCATTTCTCTGAACTGGCGCTAAAACAAAAGGACGCATAAAATCGCAATCCAGGTTGTGTTTTTCTTCCTTTCTCTGCTTCAGGTTTCAGATAAAAAGACAACAGCTGGTAATAGTGACTTGTCTAAGAAAACGAGCTGGAGGGGTTTTGGTCAAAACACTTGAGTTGTAGGAAGCACCTGCACTTGATTGAGATCATTGTTTTCGAGGAGAGTGGACCACTGTGTTGATTCTTGCCTTGTCTCACAAACACATTTATGTGTGCCCAATCACACATCCACACATACTCAGACATGAGCACACAGCCTATCTGCCCACATTCTGATAGAGACCCCTGGATGGGGCCCAAGCATCATCTTCATCATGTGGCTCTCTCAGCACCGGCATGCTGGGAGCTGAGTCCCTGTCACCCTGGCGACAAGCCACAGCTCAGCAGGCAACCCCTCATCTGGTCTACCTTTTTTACTCCATCTTGGCTTACTGCTGTATGTGCGTGCGTGCGTGTCTTTGTGTGTGTGCATGTGTGTGTGCATCAGTCTGTCCCTACGTGCTAAGCAGATTCAGGGCACAGCAACAAATAACCAACCCTTAGATTATATTTCATGACTGGTTAAATAAAAGTAACTGATGTTTTGGTGCCTTGACAGCTGTTAAAGGAGACTTAACACCTTGATATCATAATACTTTTGTCCAGGAATCAGTAATTGTATTTTGTATCATTCATACTTTCAAACTCATCCATTAACATCCTTCCAGGGCTGCAAGTAATGATTACTTTCAATACAAATTCGTTAATCTATTGATTTTTTTTTTCCCAGATAAATCATTGTCAGAAAAAAATCACCATTTCCCTGGAGCCAGATGTAAAAAAATATGCTTGACCAATGGTTAAAAAAAAAAAAGTACTTAAAATAATTACTTGATATCAATTTTTTTTCATTCTACTTATCAAATAATTGACTAATCGCACTAATCTTTTGTAAAATAAAAGTTATCACAATCCTACAATTGGACAACCACGTGAGAAAATGTGTTTGAAATATCCACGTGCCGTAACCTACCTGCTGGTTATCTTAAGTGAAACAAATGTGCTTTTTTTAACAGCTAAAGCCTTTTTCTCCTAACACCTTTGCAAATGCTATAGCGACACTTAACAAAAAATTTCTCCAGGTACAGAAAAAGTCTTAGCGCCACTATCATAACTCATTGAGTCTTTTCATAAAGCTTCCTGTAAATTAAAGGGCATAAAAAGGCCAAAAAACCTACAAAGTCCCATGTGCTATCTGTCTATGCTCCTAACCAGCTCCAAAGTGGGAATGAGAAGATGATCCAGTCAGGTTTGGAGTTTGGTAGCATCACTCCCAGTTCATACTGTTTACTCAAGTGTTGATTAGCAATGACTTTGCTCAATAATTACTGTGCCTGTTCGTCAGAATTGCTCCTTCATGACAAAACTAACAGCTTCATGACTCAAGTTACATATTTGTATAAACATGCATGTATTGCTATTAAAAACCGATTTGAAGAAATTCGGTGGAATCACCCAAAGAAATGCAAAAAAAAAGACTTATTCTATAAAGTCTTACATATATTCAGAAATGACAGCTGGAAGATACCCAGAGTAATGATCTGTATCCTCCATTCTCCGCCAATTCCATAAGAAATTTCCCCCCAACTTTCTAGGCTTAGCGGCTAAATAAGACGGGAAAATAGTGCACGACTGAACAGAAGGCTAGCGTGCCAATTAGACAAGGCAGCAGGCTGGTTTCCGGTGCTGCATGCTAGTGTGCTGGAGTTACTTCGAAGGCACTTCTTCTCTGGGCAAACTGAGGAGAGACAGCCAAACAACTTCCTGCCAATTTCTTCATCTCTGCTGTTGGGAGCCCATGCCATCCAGAGTTTGAAAGAGCAGGGCAGGAATATGTCCACACTTGCATTCAGACAGTAATAAGCTACCTATGTAAACAAACCGTGACACAGCATGTGAATAGAAACACACAAGTGGTTTCAGCTACTTCTGAGGTCAACGTTTTGTGCAGCCCAACAACTGATCACTATTGTGTGGAACAGACGTTCTCTCTCTTCCACTTTCTCTCTCTCAGTCTCTCCATCCTTTTCGCTGCCAACTTACCCAGACTGCCCTGCTACTAGGAAAGCCCCAAGACAGCCTGCCCTGGCAGCTGCCAGATTCTGTGCCCACATGTCTGCTGGTCCTTCTGAAATGCCAGCTGCATCTGAGACCAGGATCCCAACCAGGGACATGGTAAAATAGGGAGAAGAAGAGAGGAGAGAGCAACATGCCTACAAAAACTTCCGCCAAATCATTGCTGTCAACCAAAGGACAGAAAGACAAAAACAGAGAGGGGGCTTTCTACTCTCATATCAGAGCTGTGTAAAATTCACAACTTTGTATAAAGCTAAAAGGACTCGATGGAAAAGCAAGAGTGACCAAATATCCATTACATTTGGGCTGAATTTCAATCAAACTCGGGGCCAAAGGGTCTAAGTAAGTTTAATATCCTCGTCCCAGAGGTATTTTTAATCCGACCTCTGAAAATTCCCCTCGTCTTGGGCGTGAAAAACCTGAATTATTCATAAGAAATATCAATATTTAAAGATATGGACTAATCTAATTGGATTAAAGACATGCTTAATGAGGCCTTGCGTGTCTAAGAGATGCATATTTTAAAACCTGACCATTTCACCCAGTATTTAATCCTTACTTTGATTTGTTCATCTCTGTGTACTATGTGCCAACTGAGGCTTAATGAGGAAGTGAAGCCTTTTGGCTTTTGATGTACTGTTAACAGAACCAATTCGCAATGCCACAAAGAAAAATAAACATGCATTAAAAAAGAAAACTGTCTAAATATTGTTTTTTTTATAATGTATTTTAAATTTTTGACAGCTTAAAAATCACTGATGACCTGATTTCATTTGATGGTATTTGCAATTTCAAAGAAGACTTAAAAACCTATGCTGACAAATTCACATTTCATTGGCATGGACTTACTCTATATAGAGAGAGACCATGAATTAGGAAAATTGTTTATTGGTAAGCCAACTGAATAAGGAAAAGCGTAAGCAGCTGTGCCAAGTTTGACAGAGTGATAAACGTGGAGTCATCCATCGTTGCTCCTAATCACTGCAGTGTTACAAAGCAACAGAGAGAGACACACTTTTCCATCCAAGCAACACCCTCACCTGCCTTTACTTTTACATTACCCAACTCTGTTTATCTTATCAACTTCTTATTCAGTTTCTTTTTTTTTCTTCTCTATTCATCATATTTCCCCACTTCTCCCTCACGGTCTCTCCTCCTCCATGTTGTTTTATTCACCAGTAAAAGAATACGGAAACTCTTGAATTTCACTCCTCCCAGGAATTCTTTATTCGTTGTCTTTTTTCTTGTAGACTTTATAGAGTATTGTAAACTTTATTCTATGGAGGACTGTCCCATTCCTCTCTTTTCCAAACGGTAGTTAAGGCAGGGAGCCACATCACTTCAGGTGGATATACAGTATATTGTTACATTCCCAAAAGATCAACCGTAGGTTGTAAGAGAGCTAAGAGTCTGGGATATGAAAAGTTCTTTTAGTGAGACAAGTTCTGAAAAAAGGCAGACTGACACACAAAAGGAAACTAGATGGTTGACAGACAGAAAGACAAACAGAAACAAAAATGGGCCAAGACAGACACAATAGCAGAAATTATGGAAGACATGTAGATAGAGACGTCAGCAGTCAAAGAAAACGTAAGACCAGGCCAGTCTCACCCTGAATCCAGAGGAATACTTCTTTGCTTCAGCTTTCAGCCGCGTGGCCTTCAAGGCTGGCTTTGTCTTTTTGTAGTCCTGCTTACCTGAAAGAGAAAAATCAAATGGGGAACACAAATCAAAAGACTGAAAAACTGTCTCACTGTTTTATTCATTGTTTTTACATTTTCACTTTTGGTGAGCTTTATTGGAGCTGCTTTATTAAAATAATCATCTCCTGGATGTAGCTGCATATTTAACACATATAAGAGCCGTATTAGCTCATCTAAAAAAAGCGAATAAGCATTTTGTTCCCCCAAAATGTCAAACTATTCCTGTAAATTCTGCTGCAATTTTCAAACCCAAATCACAATAGCTGTAAAACCAAAAATGAGGCAAGTGAGAGAAATAAGGCTAAATGGTAGCATTGACAATTCAGAATTTCTACAAATAAATTTACCCACAAATATCAACACATGCAATCAAAATACAAGGAATCTTTTTTCTGGCCTGAGCTGCACAATGTTCACCTGTGGTAGCTTGACTTCCTGTGGGCTCAACTCTCAAGGGTGAGTGTTGTGCGCAAACCAGCCACCTGGCAAAGCATGTCTTTTTATGTGAGTGTGTGTGAGCGTGCTTCACATGAGGCAGAGCCGGCTGTCTTGGTCTAATTAGAAACAACACACTGCAGGAAAAGGAACTTCGCTAACAATAGGGTGGAAAGGCTAGAAATGTCTGAGTGTGAGTGTGAGTGTGAGTGTGTGTGTGTGAGAGAGAGAGAGACAGAGACAGAGACCAAGCCCCTGGGTTTGTTTCGAGGTTTCTCAGTCCGTGAAGTGACATGCGGAGGCCACTTGGAGTTTGTACTCTCAGCCAATTAAGCCTAATTTGCATTGAAAGAGGGAACAAGAGAAGGAGGAAGGCGTTGAAAGAAACAGTCTATATTCATCCGGAAAGATTGTGGGAGAGAATGGAGTGAAAATGAGCTAGTAAAAAGGAAGGGGTAACGAGGAGTGTGTGCATGTGTGTGTGTTTGTGTTACAATTAAAAAAATAAATAAATAAATAAACAGGCAGAGCTGCATACCACTGAGTATCATGTCTCTTGGAAAGTGAAGGGAATCCTATTGTGGAGACTGCCACGCAGAAGAGAGGAGATGACCGATGACCAATAGCATGGGGTTAAGCAGCTGCTCTGTCTCACTACACACTAGAGGATGGATACCCGACCCGAGCCCGACGGGACCCGACGGGTCGGGCCGGGTTCGGACAGATTTTTAGAAAGGATGCTCGGGTTCGGGTCGGGCTCGGTCACATCAGCGATAAGGCATTGAACATTTTGAATTTAAAACAGCTTAAAATAAATGTCAAATATTACCCTAACATCCGTCTTCCTGTGTGCTGTGACAACGAAAGACGTGCGTATTAAGCTACATGTGGCAGCGCAACGATGGAAGATGTTAAAAAGAAGTTGGCCGCAGGAGATTTTAAAACTATTGAAAACGAAGGAAAGTCAGCTGTGCATTGATGCGCTCATCTGTTGACATTTCCCAATGCCTTCCTACAATTGCTTAATAAAAGCGGCTTTCCACACAAACAAACGTACATGTGTCATTAGTATGAGAAACAAATGTGATTTTAACTGTCTCGGGCTCGGGTCGGGCTCGGACAGAAATATCTTAATGCCTGTCGGGCTCGGGTCGGGTTCGGTTACTGCTCTGTCGGACGCTGGCCGGGCTCGTACAGAAAAATCCGGCCCGATCCGCACTCTACTACACACACACCCACACTTTGTTCAAACCCCCTACTTATTTTTCAAAAATCTTGCACACAATTCCTATTTCTTTCTCCATTTCTCTTGGTCTGGGACTCATCCAACACCTCCTTCTGACTCATTGGAGGGTTAATAAAAATGGGAAGCATTTTGCCAGAAGCAGACAGGGAGCTAGTGGGAATTCATTAGGAGGGCAACTGGATGTCAGGTGGGAAATTCTATTGGAGGGCACCTCAGGTTGCTTACTATTCACTGTGCAGGGATTTTCAGACTGCAAATCTGGTTGGGATAATGTAAGGTTAGTGTGGGGTGAACAAAAAAGTATTGGGATGTGCAAAAGTTCAGAATATATGGAATGTTTGGTGCATGTGTCTCCTTAAAACATGTGTGTCTGGAAGCTTGGGACATAGGGAGTAATTGCGGGGCTAGTTGGTACACTGCTGAAGCTAACCACTAACATGTTATCCAGACAGAAACATGCTAGCACGAGTCAGTCTCAACAGCTCTCTGAGCTTCTTTTATTTTCTCTGTACTGTTGGGTTTACTACCATTTTGTTCTCAGGATTATACATAATGTCATTAATAAATAGTTAAATGGGAAAATAGCTCTCCAAGCTGACAAGTTTGCTAACTGACAGTCAGCTGGCTCTGGTCATGGGTGCACATATGCAAATTTAACCAATGACTTTTTTTAACTTGAAGAAAAGGAACTGATTCACCTATGAGCAAATCCACTGGTTGCAAAAGTTGTTATGCCTGTGTTACTGGACCTTTATGCTTTTCAATAACAACAAGAACATTTACTTGATAATACTATGATATCTTCTCATATCCAGGTTATCTGGAAAATGGTATTCTTCACTATCAATAATCAAACATGTCAAACAAGTTGTTTGGGGGAAGTGTCCTATGTAATGTCCCTTCTGCAGTTGTATTTAGCACACAACTTGAACAATCTGTACTTTTTGTTTTGATACTAGTTTGCTTTGTCTGACAATTCGGCAGCAAAGTGCCCAAAATTACTCAAAGACAAAACAATATCAGAACTTAAGCAAGCTGGGGTTTAAATTTAAAAGGCAGATTTTTTTTATTTTTAGCATTTACAGAATAATATCTCCCACAAATGGCTTCCAAAACATGCACCTGTCCTGATTTTGTTTACTTATTCATAAGGCTAAAATTGTTCTACATGGAGAAATTATGTTTATATGCAAAAAAAAAAGAAAAAAAGAAATCATCACAACCCAATACACCCATAACCATTTGGTAAGAATCAATACTTTAGTGGAGCAAAATCTGAATAATCACTACAAGTAGGAGTATGAATAGTTGAAATGGAGAATAATTACATTAGGCTGTGTAAGGTTTTTAGCTGTTGTTTTACAGCGGTGTACTTATTAAAGCCTCATGTTGCCTTCCTCCAGTGGTTTGTTTGCATGGGTCTGGAGCGTGCGCACACACACACACACACACACACAGACACACACAGACACATGTAGTCCTGATGATATTGCATTGGACTTCATGAGCACTCCAATTTGTCATTGTTGTCCCCCTTGCTGCAGCGGCACTTTGTCACCAATTATCTAACTGAGCTGGGCTACAGTCCATCCCTCCCAACGTCTGCCCGCCACACTGAAAAGGCATCACTGTCCTCCAGTACAACAACGACAATGCCATGTCTCAGAGGAACATTAGCCCTTGTGAGGTGGCCTAGAGAGTGGGCTGAGAGGCTTCCCTGAGTGTGCCTTTCATTGAAGTCATCACTGTTTTCATGTCAAGAGGACAAGAGAAAAATGAAAGTGGCCCTTCCCACCACACGTATTGTACATTCCCTTAGATGTGTTTCATGTTTTTGTCTCGTTTGTCGTTGCATTTCCCTGTAAATGGTGTCTGATTAAGACTGAGGAGAAATTATTTTTATCTGGAGCAATTGTTCGGCTTAACATTAAAAGACAGGTAGGGGGTATTAGCTAAAATTAGCCACACGTGATTGAGCACTCAGGGAAGAAAGAATGTGATTTGTGTGTCACACAAATTGGCCATTTATGTGAAGCTAGAAGAGGGGTGGCAATCTAAGAGTGTCAGTTTGTGTGAATGAAAAGAAACATCAGTAGTAAAAAGGCAAACAAAACAAAAAAAAACGACTCCAAAGTGGTGCAGAGTGAAAAGACAATGTAGATTGCAGTCTTAGTTATATGAAATTGTGTCACAACTAACAGAAAAAAAAATTAAAAAAAATATATTTTATATATATATATATATATATATATATATATGTCAAATATTTTGTCTAAATAAAATCTGTATATATGATTTGAGACTGCATCATTGTTCAGAAACTTGGTACTTTACATTATGACAAAAATGTCAGTAGTTACTAAGAAACAAGTGAGAAACAACGACCTAATTAATGAATTGTTATTAGTTCCTCAAGTATCACAAATAAAATAATTCTACAAATCAACTTATCCATTTCACTTCCAAGTCACCTCAAATGTTGGTTGTGCACACATAAACCATATACAATTGTTTTTGTAAAATGTTTGCCATAACCCAAACCCACTGATACATTCATAAATGCTGATACACATAAAAATGCATCTAGGTACTGTATCGTCGTTGCCTAATCTTGATCCAGGAAAAACCCTGCATTAATGGGTTGTACAGAGACTCAAGTATGTGTTTACGCAATGTTAATATTCTGATGGATTTGACAGGCAGGAAACTATCTTTGACAGTGTCACAGTAGAACCATCGCTTGCTTGGGCCAAGTTATTATTATCTATTTGTGGTGAAAAGTAAGTCATGTCTTGCACAATTTCAAGTAACCTCATAATACTAACTTTATACAGCTGTCCACCACATTTACATTTAATCCATGCATCATGTAGTAAAAGACTGCTAATCATTTGAAATGAAAATAATATTTGTTACTTTAACCCATGAATAAAAAGAGCTGACCCACCACAAATGTCAGAGACATCCATAATGAATGACCGGTTTCCCAAGTTGCTGCTTTCTTGTTTATATCTCTGTCGACGTTTCCATTTGTCAATTAACCGTGCTAATCCAAAATCAGCTCCTGCAAAAATAAATTGTTACTCAAAGCTGCCTTACCGACCCAGTACACCACATACTGCACGAACACCTCTAGCTGTATGTGTCTAACATATGCTGCAAAAATAAAACAAACAGCACAAGAATTTGTCAAAGGAAACACAAACATACCTGAGGAATTTAGTGCATGTTTGTTTGTGTCTGTCGGGAATAGCTGTCCTGCATATGCACTACATTCAGAGTGATGGGGTGATTTGGACAGACAGACCAGTATCCAGCACTCTCTAGAGCCCTGGGACGACACAGGCAACACACTGACAGCGTGGCTGACAGTTCCTCATGCTTCGCTTCTGTGTCTACGTGGCATGGCGGCCAAATAGTCAGTGACCACATGGTGCGGATCACTGGCATCTGCCAGGATGCATGGTCGTGAAACTGGAGGGCTGATGCCAGACACATGGGAGATAGTTATGCCTTGTCCTTTGCATCATGTGTGGAGGCAAAATCTCCCCATCCATGTGAGATTTACAGCTAAATGACGATTATCTCTGATATAATGACAAGAAGAAAACAACTATACCTTGATAATGTGCTGTAGCCTACCAACATTTAATTGCAAGAAGTACATGTTCATAGTCGTGACCTTCTTTACATGTGAAAGGCCATAATTTCCAATTAGCCATACTTGAAATCGTGGGTGTCTTTATATGTCGACAATTTCCCCTAGTTTGTTCAGCAGGCAGCAGCAGTCATTACTTGAACAGAGTGACCATTAGAGTGACATAGCTCTACCTCTCCTGAGGGCATCTTGGCAATTATAACAGGCTTAATAATGGTATTAAATAATAGTGTCAAGTGTGGCCCCTTGATGGCCATCTGACATGACAAAAGCAATCCAGCAGAGATGATGGCACAGCTCAACGACCAGCCTGGACTACCGCTGATGTTCCATGAATAAGCCATTATTTTCAAAAAAGAAGGGAAAACGGTAGAAATTGAGGGGTGTTGGAAGGAGGTGGAGAAAGACAGAGGACCAAAGTGTCCCTGACACCTGTGTTACAATTTTTTGAATTGCAGGGGATGTGACAGTGGGAGAGGAGCTTGTTCTGTTATGTATGCCTCTCATTTGTTGAGTGTGCTGGGTTTAAGACAATAGCAGACGGTTAAGAGATATCTGTGGGCTAGTCTCGAATCGCCAGACTTATCACCACATCGCTGTGAAGTAAGGTCTGATTACATTACACATATACATTCTGAGATAGGAAAAAAAAAAAAAAAAAAGCTCTGGGTTGTTTGCATTTATTTAAACTAGTGCTGTCAGTTAAACACGTTAACAGCGTTAACGCAAACCCATTTTAATGGCGTCAATTTTTTCATCGCGAGATTGACGTACTTTTTGGCCTTGACAACTTTGTCGTTTTTTTTCACATGATGTTGCAACAACTAGTAACGTTAGAAAACTCCAACACCACACCGGATCTAGCTAGAATGGAAACAAAACAACAGGCACGCCGCACACTCTTTTGGTCTTGTGAGCCAGCCAAAGAGTAGTAACATTACGTTTTGAGTGGATGGCGAGTGTGAGACACCGAAATGGATGCCAATAAGATTCTGAAATGATAGTTCACTATTTTGCCAAATGGTTCCATTGTGTTTTGTCGTTGTGAACTGAGCTATCATCTCATTACGTCCAGTCTGAAATACTCCTTGATGGCCAAACAGACATCTGATGCCAATTCTCCGCCCCCTCGTCAAAGTATTTTTTTCACCCTTGTATTGATGTGTTACAGTGTTACATTGTGTGAGAGATTATTTCCTCCACATGAGAATGTTACGTGTGAAATTTAAAACTACAGTAGGCTATATGCCAATGTTGTTTTCAGTAAAAAAAACATTTGCACAAAGCAAGCCGATCCACTTTTCCATGTTCATAAGAGCATTAAAATGAGAGAAAAAAAAATAATGGAACAAAAAGAAATCAAGGGACATTGAGAATAGATAAAATGTGAAATTAATTGTGAGTTAACTATGACATTAATGTGATTAATCGCAATTAAATATTTTAATTGTTTGACACCACTACTTTAAACCAACCAATCACAATGGTCTTGGGCGACGCTAAACTCGAACACAGCGATGGTGGCTCTGAAAATGGTCTCGGGAAGGAACTCGTTTTGGTGCTAAATGTGCACCCCCGCAAATGAAAACGCCACATATAATATTAATTGAAGTTAACTGTTCACACAATACAGCAACATGAGCTATTTAAGTTAGCTAGATATTTGGTTAAAGAGATTTTCTCTCACCAGTGTAACTCTGTGTGTATTTTGTCTATAGCAGTCCCACCAATTGGTCCCAAAACATCCCAGTTACAGTAGATAGTAATTCCTTTAAACACATTCTTGTAAATCTTAACAATCATTTCCCGAACAAACCTGCCTTGTTGTACGATCCAAATTTATAGCGTGTAGCTTGCTAGCTCGAAGTTTGTTGTTGCTTCCCAAAGGGAAGGGAAGTTTGAGAAGGCCTACACACAGAGAGCGAAGGGGAGGGACATCATGTCAAGTAAATATCCAAACCATCTGTGGGATAAATAACTGATTTCTTCTGTCCAACTATGAAAGCATATAACCGTCATTCTGCTTCATGAGACCCAAGCCCTTATAAAATGGTAAACAAGACAGAGAAATTTCTCAACATGCTATCACATCCCTGATGAAGACACATATTGCTATTGACTTCAGAATAACAATTACATTTAACATTTTTGAGAGTTAGATATGAAAAAGGAAAGAACTCAAAAAAGGTAATCTGTTACAAAAAGGTACAAGTAACAAAATAGTTAAAAAAATAAAACGTAAAAAAAAAAGAAAAAAAAATTCCTGTTAAGTCCTGTTAACATAAAAGTAACACCAGGAAATATAAAACCTAGAATAAGCAGAGGATGTGAATAACCAGGGGCCAACAAACGATTAACCACTTTGGTTAATGGTCCCAAAAACCACTTTTGGGACCAGAACAGTTAACACAATTTTCAGAAGGAGGGATGTGGATTAGTACCAAACATTTTATTGATAAATTAACGAAAACAAGAAGGTAAAATCCTCTGAGAGGAAGGTGTGTGAGTTGTTTTTAAACAGAAATTCCATTTCCATTTAACCTTTAGTAGAAATTAGTCCACATCAACCCCTCTTGCAAATTGAGAAATTGCTCAAAAGCAATAAAAGACAGACTAGACTACTGGTTTACACTAGGGGTGGGTCGATTCTTAGATGCATTGCGATTCTCTCTAGAATGATTTGATTCTAATAATAATAATAATATTAATAATAACTGATTATTCATTTGTTTTTTAAAAGTTAAAGTTACCGTCTCCAGACATGTACAAATCAGAAAACACAGTGACTGCAAGAGGATGGGATAATGGACAACAACTTAAGAGTTTAGGAAAGAGTGCAGAAAAAAAACAAAAATGGCCAAAAGGAGAAAAAATTTTTTTTTGTGTGTGTATATATATATATATATATATATATATATATATATATATATACACACACACACACACACGTGATCTAATAAGACATGCATGCAATAATTAGGCAAAACACATACAGGCTGTTCATCTACTTTATCACATTTTATTTATTTATTTATTTTATTAATTCAGGACAATGCACATTGATGAACATGCACAACAGTACACGTAAATGTGCCAGATTTTAGCCCAAGGGCTAATTTCCATGTGCAGTCCAATAGGCAGGTTGGAGTAAGACATAGGATAGTAGCATTTAGTATATAACAACAAGAAGAAACAAAAAGAAAAGAAGAAAAAAAGAAAAAGAAAAACAGTACAATTCATTAGTAGTAAAATGAAAACACAAGTTAGCGGTGGTAACACGTTTGGTTAGCGCTAAGCCACAGCTTTACCTGGCTCTTAAAGGAGGCCAAAGTGGGACGTTCCCTTATAGTTGGAGGAAGTGGGTTCCATAATGCACTACCTTTAATAGATAGTGCATTATGGCTGAAGGAGGTTTTTCTGAAAGGACCCTCACAGTCCCCGTTTACAACGGCTCTTGTGATCCGAGTGTGTCTATATTTAATAAACTCCAGCAGTGGAGGTGGCGCCAGGCCATGAAGTACTTTATAAATTAAGCACAAAGAGGAAAACTTACAATAATAATTACATCTGACCACCTCATGTTTCATGTTAGAAGCCAATTCTCCACATTTAAACATGACTGAGCCTCTGACATGGAAGATTACTGTGAGAGAAGGTGACTTTCACAAGCATGTTTAAGGCTTAAGCATGGAATGACTACACAATAAAAACCTCAATAGACAAAAAATTGTAATCAAAACTTTTGTGTGACAAATACTGTGTCAAAATCAAAACTGCCTGTCGGGTATGGCCGCAGCCTGGAGACCTCCTGTCTCATGCCTCACGTCCATTGACTGTATATTAAATTGATATTATTAATATAATATAATAAATTAATAATATAAAGTCTATACTCCCGCCTCATGCCCTCCCGGCTGGTGCCATCCCCGAGCTTCGACTTTTCAAAATAAAAGCTTGCGTCTGGGCCACTATGTTTTAGTTAGTGCAGGATTTATTCAGTTTGATAAATCGCACGGTCTCTACTCTAGCTAAAATTGGCTGGTTTACAGTGAGGGACTAGAAATCCTGTCTGTGTTTTGTTTTATTTCAAGAGGGAATTGCTCCACAATATGAATACAGATTGATCACTTATTTTGTTGGTAACCGTTGTTTTATAATTACAATATTACACTTGAGGCCTACACTTCAGTGATGCGCCTTTCAGACCTCAAAATTAATGGCTTAATAAACGTCAACATTAAACACTGATGCAGGTTTAAATGTTTTATTACCACGTGTTTACAGACACAAGACGTCTCTGTTGATTGAGGATCACCTGGGACCTGAGCCAAGACACCCACCAAACAAGAGAAAACATATCTCAAACATCTCTCTCTCTTTCTTAGGACAAATTGTTCTTGTTCTCTAGACTTATAGTCAAATTGTAGTCGCAGTCAAACAGGTGATCTTTCCCGAAAAAAAAAATATATATATATATATATATATATATGAATAAAGAGCTTCCTTTTGTGTTTGCGTCAGCCAAAGCTGTTCACAATTACCTTTTGGCTTTGCTCCACAAGAAGAAAACAAAAACAAAAAGACATGATATGAGCTATGATCTTCAAGCAACCACAGCTGGCATGCTAAAGGGGACCAAACTTTTGATTGATACCGACCATATTGCCTCAGTTAGGCCTTTGTAATGTCAGGGGAAAGATGGGGAAACAAAAAAGCTCAGGACTATAAAGCTTCTGGCATGATATCAAAGGGGTAGCTTTATAAGAGTAGAATCCTCTGTCCGTCAATAATGTGACTTTAGATGCTGCGTGTTCGTCGTAATTACTTCCACAGCTTGTATACTGGTTCTACTCCAGTGAGTCTAGTTCAAATTTCTTTTCAATCCAACACAAATTGGAAAAGTTTCAAGGGCTGTTCAAAGATATTATGCTAACTTTTGCATAGCCCACGTCGATAAACGGTCTTCAAGAAGAGCTGGGCAAATTGGGATATATGTGCAACGACCACAAATTGCTCACTGCAACACAGTATCATGTGTGATTTATTGAGTGCAATATTAGCTGTTTCTATGAGAGAACGCTGAGTTGATTGCTGTGTTGTGGTAAAATTGCCCACATCAAGCACTGAGTTATGATTGTTGTTGAAATGGAGTTACACAACAAGTCAAAGACCAATCTCGTACTGTCACAAAGTATCTCAGACTAATTTACAGACCTTATTGTTTTAATTGCCAGTTAATATATTCGTTATATTTTTGATTAAATCATCAAATATTTAGGATACAAAATGTTATATCAATGAGCCCAGATCATCTATGTTATGTACGTTTATCTATTTATTTCACTCCTTTTTCTCATTTTTGTGCATTACTGTTGGATAACTTTGTCACTTACTTTTACACACAATCCTAATTTTTATATATGTATAGTGCTATATTTTATTTATCTTATACCATCTTATCTTACATCTTATTGTCAGTGTATCTTATTTTGTCATTTTAATCTTATTGTTGTCACTTTATCTTATTCTTTAATATGACTAGTGCTCTTATTAGGGTGTCTAGTGCTTTTAATTGCTGAGCTGACCCGTTCTCTGGTCAAATATATTTCCCTGTGTTAACCTACATATGACGAATAAAACTTGAAGAAAAAAAAAAAAAACAGTCTGTGCATTTCTTTACATCTGTTTCTAACCAATTAATCCTAACAAATACCATTCATTGGTTTGATTACAGTTGACTAAGTTACTGCGATCAACAAATTGATAAACCAGCACTAGGACGAATAAAGACTCACCAATTTGTTTTCGGTACTGATCAACTGGTAATCCGGTTGATATGGCATCCTTCTTCCCCATTCTCCTTCCTCAGCCTGACAAGAAATAAGGGGAAAAAACACCTGAGTGAGAATTTTACAGCTGGGTCTCAATGTAACACCTAACCATTTAGCTTAATTAAATAAATTTAGCTCCATTCCTGCTACTGTAGCCAAGATAACTTTTGAAATCTGCAGGAAAGATTCAAGTTAATACACTCTATATATAATCATATATAGAGAAGAGTAGTCAGTTTTGATCAGGCAGATGGTTTATCCTTCACATACAACTGTGAGACATAATTAAATTAATTCTCACCACATTCCATGTGTGTTTCATTCACAAGGTGCACACTTCCTATCCGTCTCATTTAGTCTAACAATTTTCCTTCACACCATGAGCTCTCTTTGATTACTCTGACAGCTCACAGGGAAGGTTTAAAAAAAAAAAAAAGCTTGGAGTGATCAGTGTTACCCACACATAGACTAATTCGTTCATAAGGGTGTCAATTTTTTTATCGCAAGATTAACGTTCTTTTTGGCCTAGCTGTTGCAACAACTAATAACTACAACAACACACCAGAGCTAGCTAGACCGGATACAAAACGCGAGATGCCGAAATGGATGCCAATAAGATTCTGAATGGAAAATGTACTTCTTTTTTTTTTTAAGTTGCCAAATAGTTCCATTGACAAGACCAAAGTGATCTGTGTGTTTTGTCGTTGTGAACTGAGCTATCATCACAGCATGTCCAGTCTGAAATACCACTTGATGGTTTTTTTCACCCTTCAATTGATGAACAGTGTTACATTGTGTGAGAATGTTAATTGTGAAATTGAACACTAAAGTAGGCAATATGCCAATGTTGTTTTCAATAAAAAAAGCATTTGCACAAAGCAAGCCGATCCACTTTTTCATGTTGATAAGAGCATTAAAATAAGAAAAAACAATGAGATAAAAAGAAATCAAGGGACATTTAGAATAGATAAAAATCTGCGATTAATTGCGAGTTAACTATGACATTAATGCGATTAATCACGATTACATATTTTAATCTTTGACAGAACTAGTAAATAGTTATTTGTTTCAACAGTATCTGTTAATGTTATGTTGCCTATTGTTTGTTTTCAATAAATAGTTCATAGTGGTTTCACACAAGTTTATTTCTCAACCCAGCCATCACGCGCCGCACAGTCACATTATGCACCACCCACCAGTAAATTCTCAACAGGTGGTAAAGACAGGAGTGATAACAAAAGTAACCTTAGGCACCATGTGTAACTATGCAAGTGTGTTACAGAATAAATGTCACTCCACATGGCGGTGCATTAATATCAAAGCATGTGCCTCTATAGATGTACAGTCACCAGAAATAACTACGCTTGTCTAATACTTTTCTTTACAAAGTGCTACAACTCAATGTCTGTGTCATGCATCTATCAAGCAAACTTGTTTCTCAGTGAGCGCTCTAAATTCCAGACAGACTCCCTCACAACACACTGCATCAATCAATACTGTAGTGTTTTTTTGAAATAGTGGGAAAAGGAAGTATGAGTCAAGGGGCAAGCCTGTGCTTTTTGATGCATACTCACGTCTCTCTGACCTGTTCTCTGCTGAAAGATTTGAAAGATGTGCCAGATATGTTTAAACAAATAAGCCACAATATCTATCAAGTCCTGCTAGTCTAATGGTAATTGATTATCATTTTAGAAATAGTGTGTTTAAGTGTGATAGGCAGAAATGTGTAAGCAAGTGTAAACAGGGGAGAACAGAGAGGCAAATATGAAAGCAAAAAAGTATCCATGCGCATCCAAGAAGAACAGGAGTGGTGAAGAGTCTAGAGGTGCAGCAGGGGAATGGAAAAAGAGACTGAATTAGCATGTTCAAGGAGCGTGGCTGGCTGCCTGTGCTGACTGATGCCTTCTCATGGGAGACTGCTGCCTTGGGAGACTTTAATTTTACCTTACACTAAAAACACTGTTTTCAGCTACATTTCAATAGTGTTACTGCCAGCAGAGGAGGAGGATGAAAGCTATTGTTCTCCAACGAGTGGAAAAAAGGGTCAGCAGATTAAAAGATGTGAGAGGACAAAAGGAAGAGAGGAAATTGTCCAAATGTAATGTTTACAGTTGGGCACAGTAGTCTCTCAGATGTGCAAGCTATGTTGTACTGTGCAGCAGCATCAAAATATTATATCTAAATTGGCAAAAGCAATACATTTACAGCCTCTGTCATTGTAGTGATTCCACTCGTACATTAATATAATTTACATTTGCAATATTGGAGTATAAAAACATAGAAAGGAAAAAAGGAGAAAAAATATATCTCAGCATAGTGACAAAAGCATTGTTGGTGCTGATAAAATAACACTTTCCTGTTATTTATTGCATGCATAGATGACAAGGCAAATATTACACTTTAGTTAACAGTGTTCATCATAACCTGAATTTACTGGAAACCTAAACCAGGTCTATAAAGTAAGTCTAGCATTTCTAATAATGCTTTCTGTGTAGTTTCCTAGTTTGAAAGCCTAGGTTCCATCCCTGGTACTAGGCCTGCACGATATTGGAAAAAAACTGACATTGCAATATTTTTTCCCCTGCGATTTTTATTGAAAAAAGAAAAAAGTCATTTTTAAAAGATTACATAAATATCTATATTTGTAAATAATAAATCATTCTCGACTACTGCGGTGATTTTGTAGGGGATTACATCTACATAGAAGATGAACTATGATAAACTTTAATGCTTTACAAACACCAAAGCAAGTAAGCGCTGTGACTAGGCCTACTCTTCTGATGGGATTTTGGAGAGGGAAATTAGGTAGAAATATGCTGGTAGAATAGCATGACACCATATTATTCATATAATACTATCAATCCGGGGCTAAAGTGTATGACAATGAGGGCATGTTGCTTCCTCTAAATGTCAGGTTGTGGTCGACTAGCGGGGTCAGCTTGTTAGTTTGATAAGTTGATCAGACCTGCATGTCACGCGCACTAGCAACAAACTCTGTGTATCCAAGAACAATTAAATCAGTGTAAATGACGTTAGATCAGACACAGACTTCTGTTGTAGATTAGTGTTACGTTTACAGTGATGCGGCTCCGAACCGCGTTAGTTGAGACGGACGGACCCCTTGTTTCTTTAGGCTAACTATATTAGCTTTAGCCTGACTGGTAGCAGCTTTCTGCGGGGGGAAATGGCCGGGAGACATTGTAATTATGTTTCATTAATCAGGTGATTTAGTTTGTATTTGCAGCGAACATAAAATACCAACTACTGTAGCTTCACTGACTACCAATCGAAAACTATGCGCATCACTGTCAGCGGCAGCTGCTTCCTACGGTACTTTTCTACACACGGAGAGCCTCACTTCCCATAACAATAACCTCCATCAGACTAACATCCCATACACAAGTTGCCCACATGTCTACCTGTCTTAAAGGGGAAGGGTTGGCCAGTAATAATCATGTAAAAGGAGAACGGTGAAAGTTTACTTTTCTACAGTATCAAGCAGCAAAAAAAGGATTAGTGACAACATCATAACGTCCTGCGATGTGACTATCGTGCATGCGCACATCGCGATGTCGATGCTAAAACACAATATCGTTCAACCCTACATGGTACAGTGAAATGTGCCATAGTACCCTTGAACTGTGCCATAAAAGTAAATTTAAGGGTGATTTTTTTCATCATGGTGACAAAAACAAAACAAGCAGGACCATGGAGTAATGCTGGATGGAAATATACTATAGACTGTATACTGTCAAATATGGTCTTCATGGAAGAGTCATCAGAAGAAAACCTCTTCTACATCCTCACCACAAAAATCTGCATTTGGAGTTTGCAAATGAACATATAGACAAGCCTGATGCATTGTGGAAACAAGTTCTGTGGACCAATGAGGTTAAAATATAACTT
The DNA here is from genome assembly GCA_026937815.1 of Etheostoma perlongum. Classification (NCBI taxonomy): domain Eukaryota; kingdom Metazoa; phylum Chordata; class Actinopteri; order Perciformes; family Percidae; genus Etheostoma; species Etheostoma perlongum. The sequence continues at coordinate 14,394,485 of CM049384.1, read as the reverse complement.
TTTGGCCGGAATGAGCAAAGGTACGTTTGTAGAAGAAAGGGCACAGAATTTAATGAAAAGAACCTCTGTCCAACTGTTAAGCATGGGGGTGGATCGATCATGCTTTGGGGTTGTATTGCAGCCAGTGACACAGGGAACATTTCACGAGTAGAAGGAAAAATGGATTCTATAAAATTTCAACTAATTTTGGACGCTAACTTAATGCCATCTGTGAAAAAGCTGAAGTTAAACAGAGGATGGCTTCTACAAATGGATAATGATCCTAAACACACCTCAAAATCCACTGTGGATTACATCAAGAGGTGTAAACTGAAGGTTTTGCCATGGCCTTCACAATCCTCCTGATAAATTTTTACTTTTCAAACAAACATTTCAGCCCCACTGTATGTGGGTGTCCTGTAATCGATATTTACGATGTCCACAAGCACACACACACATATATATATTTTAACCTCTAACATATTTCTTAAAATGTAACTTAACTTTTATTAAGGAAGCATTTATAAAAGGTCAGCTGTATTAGCCTGCATTAGTTTTAGCAAGGTGGATCTAATTATAGGTGATCTATAATTTCCCATTGTGGGGGGGGATAAATATCTATCTATCTATATATCTATCTAATAACATGAGAACTAAGTGTAGGTACAGGCAACTTGTATTACATAGCATGGTGTTTAGGGAGATTAGTGGTCTCTGAAATTTAGAAGTGTACCTTTCTATCTTTCAACATTGTAGAAAATGACCTAGCCTACACTAACATAAGGTTTGTGAAAGCCAACAATACATGCAATTGCACTCTCTGTTTTCTCTCTCGGCAGTCCATCACATTAAAAAAAATACTTTTTCCAGAGCTCCTATGTTCGCTTTTGAGCAAATGGATATATTAACTCTACAAAACGTTTAACATTCAAATGGAGATGTTATTATAACAAGCAGCTTTCATTCATTGCATTCTCGAAGATACTTACACTGCTCTTGTTTATCGAGAGAATATGTCGCTTAGTAGAGGTGTTTCTGCATTAAGAAATGCCTGGCTGTTGTTTGTGGACACGCGGGACAATATCATTTACAGTTTTATTGTACTTCGATCCCCATTTCTCCAAAATGCCAACACACCACTTCCCCCAGTACGAGTTCCTGTTTTAAACGTCAACACTGATGACAGACAGCCCTTTTCTCTAATCAGACACAGGTATTTGTCGAGTTGACCAATAGCACGAGCGTGGGGCGGGGCGTTCCTACAAAAATAATGGTGGAGCGCGTGACGATGAGGAGGTTTTATTTATTTATTTTTTATTGAGCAAGTACAGTATAGTGACGAGGAGACACTCCCACTTATTTCAACTGATTTCCAAATACAAAAGCTTCCATGTTGATATTGATATATCGCATTTATAATTATGGTTGACAAATGAATAGTTCGTCACGTTACAAACCAAATCAGTTTTATTATTTTCATTGTGAAAATTATTAAAGTTATTGAAATAAATAATAATAAAGCTATTGTGCATTATTCCTAAGTAAAGGCACAAAAATGTCAGTGGTGAGGATTAAATTACCTCACATACTACACAGTATTACAAAACTAATATTACAATACCAAACAATTATGAGGTACTTTCCCATTTGTTGCTTCTACTTCAACTCCATTATGTTCAGAGGGATCACATAGAAAAGATACAACAACATACTGTTTACATAACTTATACAATAATAATAATAATAATGATAATAATGTAATAATAACACACTGATAGTGACTACTCTGCATATGAGTACTTTTAAATATTTGAAGATTGTTTTGTTGCTAATGCGTACACTTAAGTACATGTTATAAAAAGTAAATTTTTAATGCAGGACTTTTACTTGCAATTGAGTTATTCTATTGTGATTTAGTGCTACTTTTACTTCAATATATGATTTAAATACTTATTCCACTATTGCAAAGGATTATCACAAAGACATTGCATGCCTGAATGCTACAAGGAGGATGCCTGTGCCCTTGCATCTTTCTTAAATTGAAACATATTATTATTTGGAGTGACAAAGACATATGTTTTATTAATTACATGACATGTTGGCCTTAAGTCAGTCTTGCCTTGTCAGACTGCAACAAATGGCATACTTATCTTTGTTGAAAACAGTAGCATTATGCTGTGGCAATTAAAGGAAGCAACAGCCGACCTCATCAAAGGCGAGGCAATCTCACTCCACGATATTCATTTCTCTTTCATCAGTCTTTTTACATTTTTTCTTTGTTTACTATGTAGAATTGTATTTCCCTCCTAATTGCATCCAGCCTCATTGCTGCCTAGGGCATTGTGCAAATTATGTATAGACGTGCCTCCACACGTAACTTACTGAAGTTTAAAATTATTCTCTGCTCTCCCATGGGCATGCCTTTTGCATGCAGCACAGCAGTAACTAATAGATGTAATCTGCCTGCAATGTGCCTGCATTATGCTCTACTCTTTATTAAGATGCCATTGTTAGTGATTACTTTAACACAGCTCCTTGATTGAAGAAGTATGCAAATGACATTTGTCAATGATGACACTCGTATCCACAGAAGCATTGCTCAGGAAACATGTTCATATTCACATAAAAAAGCTGTCATAAGCATGACAAATTAAACAAAATCCCATGTACTGTAAGGCCTGTACTTTTACATACTATCATTTTATACTATACAAAGCATTCGTTTTACTTATGTGCAAGTCCAAAAGCTGCTACGACGGTTAAGTTAGAACTGTTAACAAATAGCCTCAACACAAAAATTTTATCTTAATATGGCCATCAAAACCAGCATGAGTGTAGTTAATGCAGAGCTCAAATGTTCTCTTGTTATACTACATGTGTGTGATTAATTTCTCCCGTTGAGTGAAACAAACCAACATGCTGTGCCTTGTCACATTAATAGATATGGAGAGCATTAGCATTGACTGCTAGTGAGAATGGACTAAGCAGGATGGATTTGCCTGATGAACAGTTGTAGTTTAAAGACTGTGCACATCACTGTAATGTATAGATAGCACTTTAGAGGAGATGAGAGGGTTTCCCTCATGGCCTGTTAGTGTGAAGTGAAAAATTTGACTAGTGATGGAAATTAAATAGAATTTCAACTGTACAAATGGCTGCTGTTTTAAGTGACCACACCACATAGACTGTGTTAAATAGAGGTAAGCCCTAGCATGATTATCTAGTCTTTTTAGATCCATTTGGGTGTGTGTGCCTATCTTTACATGTTTCTCTAATTTCTTTCTGCCTCTACCTCCCCATCTCCCTCTTTGAACATCAGTCTTTTACACACAGTCACACTTCCTCTATTCCTCTCTCTCTGTCTCTCCATCACTCCTTCTCTCAGGCAGTTAGACGGCCTTTAATTGCCAGACATTAAAAAGAATGCTAGAGATGAAGAATCCCCTGGGGCCATTGGCAGGCTAAATGGCAGCTCTGCTGCCATCGTCTCCTCCTACATGCAGCAATGAAGACGTGTCAACATAATCTTGGGCAATTTGCAGTCATCATCAGGGGGACTGATTCATTTTCTGAGCGAGTGTCATTTGCAAACAGCAAGATTGTCTCTCTACATTTCATGTCTTATTTAAATGTTTCAAAGCAAAGTGTTGATCAACAATAAACACAATACATCCACATGGATACAGACCTTAATCCACCTGTTTGAGATGTTTTTCAATGCAGATAATATACCTGTGTATTAATAGAGATTTTACGGGTGTGTTGTATGTCACACTGTGTGAGGTAGATCCTCAAATTTAAATTGCAACCTCTGTGAATATACGGGGTTAATTCTGTGTTATGTGTGTGGGATAAAATGAATTTCTTTTGATTTGTTGTTTTATGATGTAAATGGGGGAAAGTATATGGATGCAGAAACACTTCAGCAACTTATGTCATCCATCTGCCCCACTCTCATGTTCTAAAAATGCAACTAGTGTATTCTGCAACATTTTTAGCCGTATTCAGATTGGTTGGTTTGTAGACATGAATTGTAGCAGCTATCATATTGTGACAATTTGGTCCTAAATTTCTAACTGTGCCAACATTTTGGATGCTAAAGCTGTAAACAGCCTATGGTGGACATGCCTTATAGTGGGATCTACTGTAGATGACTGTTTGATCACTAAAAGTTTCAACATACTGTATTTGTCTCACTAGACACTTTCATCTGGGACAACCCAACATCACAATTACACAGTTGGGGCCTTTAGACCGATATTTATTCAGGGAAAGTTCACTGAGATGAAGCATTTCTTTTACAGGAACGCCCTGATCACATTAAAACAGTTACACATTTACACCTGGAAGCTGCCAAGCACAACCCCAGTCTGATCTGCTGGCCACTGAGCAGCTCCACAGCAGTAATGGTTAGGGCATTAAGGGCCTTGCTCAAGGGCACCTCAGTGGTGATAATAAGGGAGGGGCAAGTGCTGCTCTTTCACTTTCCCCACACAGATGGTGAGGGGATTGAACCGATAAACTCAATTCTCTAACCTTAAAGCCACCACTGCCCCTACATGTTTCATGACGTCTGATGTAATAGATATACCAGAGGTTATAACATTCCATAAAACATGTTTTACAATTCACTGTTAAGTTATTCACTACTACACACACGCTCACACAAAGAAATACACACCCTACCTGCTCATATTTGTCATATGAATTCTTAGAGACTGAAGTTGAGTGTTCCCTTTTCATTTCTATTCTCAGTCATATTATTGGTTTGGAGGAGACGACACAATTCTTTCTCCTGTTTAATATTCTTATCTCGGTTTTCCCACTATGCCTGCAGTGTGCGGTGAATTCTCTCCCCTCTCTATCTCCGAGTCCCAGAGTTCCCTCTCATTGACAGGGAAACTGTATCAGCACAGATACAGAGTAAAATGAATTTGGGGTTTATGAAACGCAAGGCCTCATAAAAAAGTCCCACAGACCTAGAGAGATAAGTTATCATACAATGGATTTAGTCCCGTTTTGCTCCAGTCATTATCCTGTATCGGAGCATAGCAACTCTGATGGCTGGGAGTTATCCTCCAGTGTGTGGGGTGGGTTTGAATGTCAGGACTATCACAGTAGACATCCTTTTGTGCTCTGCAGCAGTTGGAAAAGACTTGAGAAGAATGGTTTGAAGTGTAGTCCCAACTAGAATACAAAGTTGAGTATAAAACACCAAACCAATAAACAAAGAAAATTCATACTTTACCCATCTGTTTTGCCATATGTCTTTGTGAAGAAAACAATTCCTGATCACCACAGCCCCCAAAATTATTATTAGAAAATGTATATACCATATATTAGAGGAAGGGAAATTACAGTAGGCTAGTTATCGAGCCTGTAGTCTATAACCTTGATGTTCCACTTCCGGGATTGCTCCGTTCCCACTGAAACATTTCACTCATTTAGGCTGGATACCCATTGCTTTGGGCTTCCTTTGTGTTGGCATTTTAAGCTCTGGTCGATTTATGAGGACTATGGTCAACCTTTTCTCAGATCTCTGCAAGGTAAATCCAGACAGCTAGCTAGACTATCTGTCCAATATGAGTTTTCTGTTGCATGACTAAAACAACTTTTAAACGTATACGTTCCAACAAAACAAGTTCCTTCCGAGCCTATTTTGCATTCGCCGGTCGAAAGTTGCAAGGGTGGTTTTTCTGTTCACAGGCACTAGGGGGGTGTGAGACGACGACCATTCAACTGGAAAAAAGTCATATAACCATTCCAATGACTCTGAAGCTGTTCCCCTTTAACATTCAGCTTTATTTATTCATTCTTTATCTGGAGCTATCCACAAAGGGCTCCACATGTGCTGTGGTGGATGCTACCAACACAGGGATGACATGCTGCCTTTCTATTTCTGTCTCTCTCATCCACATTTAGTTAAATGACAATGGATATGAATGGTGCATCAGCTTTACACAACAAACTCCAATAAGAGAGCAGCAGCTTCCTTCTTCCAAACGCAGTGCTTGCCTATATGTCCCCAGATGTGTGTGGTGGCTGCCGACACTGACTCTGGGTGTTTATGCAGGTGCTGTAGCTGTCGCTGCAATAGGTCTCCCAATGGACACTGCAGAGTATTCTTTTTCACTGTTTACTCTGGAAAGTCAAATCTGGGCCTTGCTGAGAGCTATTCTTGAGGTGCTTATTTTTTGTCACTTTGACTCATGTGGTGATCCACACCAGGACAGGCACATGCACTCATTCATTCTCTATTTATCTCAAACACACTGGCACACAGCGACACAATAACTAACTGACTCACTCAGTGAAATACCTGTAACAACCCACATGACATACACACACACACGCAACCATCCACATAATCATACGCTACCCTGCCATCCAAATTTGGAACACCCCACTACTACCTTGCCTGGTTGTCACAAGACAGCTGCAGAGTTCTGACATGTTAATTTCAGCCCTAAGTTGACCCCTAGCTAATTATCATTCAACTCTGTAAACACTAGTAGCACCAGTTAACACCAATTAATGGCCACTAATCATTGCCAGATGCTCCACCTTGAGTAATTTGCCCCACTTCATACACTTGCACTTACAATTTCACACATTCAGTTGATTCTGGATTGCTATGGTTTGTTGAACCCTTGCACAGACTATCAATCAATGATGTTTGTGCACCACGGCACCAGACTCCACTCTAAATGTTTCAAATACTATTATATACACATCTATATGGCTCATTTCTCTTTCATTTGATAATCTTGGAGGTCTTCCTTAACCTGAGAGTAGCAAACATGACCATACAATAGTCATATAATTAAAGTTAAAGCAAGGGAATTTCCCTAAATATACAAAATAAACATTAAAACCGTAAAATAATATAGGTTTTGGAGGTATTATTGCTGTAAAGACAAACAAGGGAATCTAATTTCCTCACACTAACCATCTACAGACAAGAGACACATCTAACAATCATTTACTATGCATGCATTGTTCATATTCCTTAAAACACACACAGAGAAAGAATAGTTAAGCATTGTGAAAACACAATTTACTATATCCCAAAACAAAACAAAAATGTTTCTGGGCATCAAATATTCAAAAGCTTTTTTTTTCTCCCCCATTTTTGTCTGCTCTAACATTATTCTTGATTTGCTGCTTCATTGTTTGTATTGATTAGTCGAGTGCGTACTGCCTGCTGCTGTCTTGCCTGCCAACTCTACCGTTGCCAAGGGAAAGCGTGAACAAACCTCTGCCAGCAACAGCTTCCTCCAGCAGCAGCTGTGCCACATATGCTGCCGATCAATATAAACAAACATGGCCTCCCTGCACCAGGGATAAGGATTGACAGGTATGATTCATCTTCTGTGCCACTGGTGGGAGGTGCAAGTAATAATAAGCAGAGACAGATCTTATCCTGTTGCGGTACAACCACGGCAGGGTTAGTAGGGGTAGGTCAGAGAGATCATTCGCCCCCCAAGGTAACTGGCAGGGTTCCCCACATAACCCCTCACAGTTTTGCTAAGGATAAGAGCAGCATGAATCCACCAGGGCTGTAATTTGTGGCATTCGTACTCAGAGCGAGCAGCAAAGATGAATGGGGAATGGGCATGGATCATTGGTGCTCTGCCAGTCGCACTGAAACTGAGCATATTCAACACAGGCAGTAGCGAAGATCACAGTATCGAAGTGATTCATGACACTCTGCCTTTTAATAAGCACTTTGTAAGCTGCACCATTTCAGCATATGAACATCTCATCAAGTGAATGGTGTTTGATGCATTTCATTCCCAAAATAATGATGACATTTCTATGCAAGCATCATTTAAGGATTTTGATCATTGCGCCATGGTCCTTTGTGGGTACATGACAGGAGTTCAGCAGCTTGTACATCACGTATGCCATTGTCTCAGGGGCACAGCTGAAGACATGGGCCATGGAAGACAATAGCTGCACAGAGTGGGTATGACGTCCCCCTGATGAAGAGTAATGGCTTGAAACAATATTTCCCCAAGGAGTAGAATTGAAATCTGAACACTATGCTATGGTTTCATCGCCATGTAATTTGGAGATGTCAGATCAGTTTTGCTGGGGCTACCACTGTATGAAGGAGTAGAGCACATCCACAGGAGGAATGGATAATATACAAATAGCAATGCTGTTCTCATCAGCTGCACCAGACCTGGGATATCTCATCATGATGGTTAAATAAAAATATGCTAAGCTAGCCTGGGCTCTTAACACAAAGGCACACAGCTACTAAAGGCTAACTTGGCTTGTAACATTAATCCCCTGCTCTCATTCTCTCAGATTTTGTGTTGCATCCAATATCGAGACTGAAAATAAACTTGGCTGGTCTTTCCTACTTTTAGAGGGGTTTTGCTGTGTTAAACTGACTTACCTAGACACTGCATGGTTTTGCGTCCAAAGATGGCTGGATGGTAAGGACCCAGGCGTAGTACACGGGGCAGGGGACCCTGAGCGACAGAGTGGTCGCTGCAGCAGCAAACCTCTTCCTTGTTGTTGTAGTTCAGGTTTGAAAAGGTGTATTTACAAAAGCTGTGTTGAGGGAAATACAAGAATAGTCTTTTGGCGTCTTTGTCTTCAATAGTGTTCTCCGTGTAGAAACATGTGGTTGCAGTAGTTAACTCTTTATCTGTCCTTACTATAATGTACAATTTATTGTCTTTATTAGTGTTTTCTAAAAGCTCAAATAAGCCCTGTTTGAGTTTTTAAAGAGTATTCTAATTCTTCCATTTTTATGTGCATGACTCGGTATTTATAACTATCATACCTATCATGTGCATATATGATTTTCTTGTCAAGCTCATTTTTGTGGATTTTACAAAAATGCTCTAAAGTATGTCCCTCTAACTTTTTTACTCTCTTTTACTTAAACCTACATTGCATCCTATCAACCCAGACAAACAATTGACGGACTATTGCTCACAAAAACTCAAACAGTCCTTTCTTTTTATGTATTTTGCCCAAGGTGATATTCCTTATTTTAGCCCTACTGCCAAATGGTAATTATCCAAACTTTAATTAAATTCCATGCAATAATTTGAGACTCTTTAAACCAGATATTTTGAAGCGCAATGTCTCCCTGAGCTAAGATTATTGGAATAATTAATAATAAAATTTCTTTAATCAGTGCTACTGATATTGAGCTACTTAATAATCAGGGTTGATATTTAGATAAGGGTTGATTGGTGCATTTAAATCAGGCCTATTGTGCAGTGCAGTCATTAACAAGACCATGACTCTGTTGGAAACCTCCATCATGTAGGCTGTCAAAAGTCACTATACTGACAATTCCTTTACTTCCTCCACTTGTTAAGGCTGCGAGAAGTTGAGGCACAAGACAAGTTATATTAGTTAATTCATGGCTTCAAACACTCAACTTAATGGGTAGAAAAAAAGAAAAAGAAAAGTCAAATAAGGTAGCAAATATTGCAATGTTAACAAGAAATAGAAGAAAAGAAGAGAAGGTATACTAAAAACAAGCATCAAAATCAAATACAAATACATATCCTCTACAGTTACCTCCGCTCTCTGGTTACATTTAAATAATCAAGTCACAGAACATTTTAACATTAGCTGGACCGGTTGTTCACACTGAACTTGGAAAAAGTGTATACAAATGGAATGAGTGCCAAAAGAAAGATAGCGTTACATTCTCTTATTTTAAAAGGTTGTACTTGTATTGTATGTACTTAAACGTCTAATATGTAATATATTTACTGTAATAAATACAAAAAATGACCACAATATATCATCATATATTAAGGAAACATGCTTAGTTAAATTACTATCTCTGAAAATATTGCTAAAGCCAGTATTTTCTCTTTTGACATTTCCATTCCAGTGTGGAATGTCTGTTTTGGCCTATGTGTTGTTGCCAGCTGCCCATTGTGACACCGGGTTGCCAGACATGAAACACTATCACGCAAAAACAACGTGCTACAGCCATGGTAGCAGCAACCAAACAAACTGGATTAACAAAGATAGATGTATTCTGTTCAGCATCCATTGCCGACAAACGGTGACTGTGACCTGGGTACAGACGACGTCTTTTAAGCAGTTGTTGTAAGCAGTCATTTTTTGCCGATAAAGGGTGGCTGTTAGTCGGTTACAAAGGATCGTGAGGTTGCAGTTTTTTTTAGTGGTTGTAGTTATTTAACATTTGGCCAATAAAAGGTGACTGTCAGCTGGGTACAGAGCTCCGTGAGAGCAAGAGCTTTTATAAACGTCAACAGAGCAACAATTAGCTACTCCACTCCCTGTGGAGTAATGTCTGGCATAAGAGACTAGCATCTAGCTAACCTTGACATTGTGGAATATTGGGTTCAGCGTTCACAACCAGGCAACCCCCGTGAACTCCAAGTCTGGGGTGGAGGGGCCAAGGGAGACGACTCTCTCCAGTATTTTATATTTGGACTGCAGTAACCATTTTAAATGCTAGCGGTCAGTATTACTTATTGTACCTTTAATAGTGAAAATGTTTAATGTGTGTCTGTGAATATCTGTCTATGCTTAAATTCTATATATTGTATTTTATGTTTTGTTTTTTGTACACAAGTCTCTCTTGAAAAAAAAGCCAGATCTTAATTAATCGACCTGTTCAAATAAAGGATTTATTAAATAAATAAATCTGCTATCAAGGCCATGGCAACAATGTTTTTACATGGAGCTGCACAGCTGTGGGATAATTTATTTGTTTACTTTATTTACCAGTCAACTACATTTTAATGTGACTTGCCTAATGTCTGCATTCTGTCTTCAGATGTGGCCCATGTAATGACTGTGATAGATAAAAAACAGCTTAATTGCATGAGACCCTAATTGTCTGCATCCAAAGCCCTCTATTACAGCCGCTTGAATCTATACCATCATCGAGAGGGAATGTGGATAATTTGAAGTCTTTGTCTGATGCCTGATGTTATTATAGCTTCCTCAAAACGTGAGGTAAATGTTGCCTGTGAGGCCACAGACAATGACAAAAGATTTGTAGGTAGCTACCAAAGCTGGAAATTGGAAGGATAGAGAAAATGTTTGAGCGAGCCCCTGCACCTCAAAACAAAACAGCCAAGATAAAGATGATGCAGATGTAATGTACGTTTTATGGCAACAACAGCTGCACTCCTTTCTTTCTCGCCCACACAGTTATCACTCTGTCTCTGCAAGAAGTTGTTAGGAGGAAATAGAATATTCTGGCCATTCCTGGCAGTTTGCTGGGTGTATTTTAGTCCCAGTGTGGTGCCATTCATTACTGCCCTGTCAGAGCTCTCACGACTCGGGGCTTAACAACTAATTGAGATGACATTTCCAGATACACACGCGCTGCTATGAGCAGTTACAGCCACACACACACACACACACACACACACACACACACACACACACACACACAATGATATAAAAGCTTCATTCGAGGTTATGTCAACAGAGTGGACTCCTGGTGCAGCAGTGCCTCCATTATTTTCCACTATTTTCCTCTGCACTCAAAGCAGGAACGCTCTTCTTATTTTTGAAACTTTTGGAATTTCAGTTTATCTATTATGCCCTTTTATAGACAAACATCTAATGTGTTCTGAAATGGGAGTTTAGACATGAGAAAATAAAGAAGCCGGAGTGAAACATAGAAAGACGATCAATTTATTTCCCCAAAGAATTGCAACATTAATACAGTTGCCATTGTTTTCTTGAGTTCAAGGCAGTACTGCCTTTATTACAACAAGTCACACCTTCAAAGCCTCACCCATCACATAGCAGCTTTCTCCGAAAGATGATGTGAATTCTGTATATCTCTATCATATTATGTAGATGTACAGTATTAAACAGCATTATTTAGCACTGAAAAGAAAGTCTCCTTCTTCATCAATATTTGCTATATTTTCATTTACATTATTATCCCTTTGTCATTTATTATGTAATTCTTTAAATTTACATTCATCAAATGTGTAAATTGATTGCAACAAAATGGGTATGTGGGTATTGTGCTGAAGTCTGCACGATAAAGCTTTATTTTACAAATTCGCATTTTACAATGAAATTACTTTAAAACATATTTATGTTTCCTGAAAATAACTATGTTATTTGTAAAATATGAATGCTAAATTGGTACACTACCAGTTGATGGATTCCTATTAATTGCAATTGTAACCTCTACAGAGTGCAGAAAATGTCTCTACAGCTAAACAATTCAATATCTATGGAGAATAAGTTTTCAGTAATAAATAAATTAACATTTGCTAGGTTCAAATCCTAGTCAATCCAGACCATATTTCTAATACCAAATTACATGGAAAAAGAAATAATAGGGAAATGTTTGGAAGGGTTCTGGGGGTTAAACAGTTGTATGCCCCTTACCTTCCTGATCTCATGCACACTTTCATGAGAAAGTACCGCCTTCCTCCATCCTTCAGTACTTGGTCTGTTCAGTGAGCACAAAGGAGTCGTAATGTTTGGGAACTCAAATGTGCTTCACAGAGACACGGCTGGAGTTTTGGCTTATTCTGCCATACAGAGAAAAGAGACGACAAGCAAGGTCGGTTTAAGCTTTTCTCAAAATTAGGAATAGAAAAGCAATAAAGTAACAATATATATAACATAGCTCATTCTGATGGTTCACAGATCTCCGCGTAACACCGGAAAAGCCTGTGTTAGTGTATCCAGCCAGGTAAAGGGTAGCAGGATATTTCTATATACATATGCCTCATTGCATTTTTATTCAACAAGTTATCTGTTGTAGTTATCCCTGATACTGGGGCCATCACAGAAAAAAAAATTGAAACGAAAAACTAAAAACTAAAAGCGAAAAGGGAAAGTGACAAACAATGGGAGAAAACCTGAGTCAAGTCAGGCTTTCAACAGATGGAGACAATTACAGGATTGTAAAGGATTCAAAACCCACCCCGAATTGGCCCTCAGGTATGTAATATGTCTATTTCATTCATAAAATAACTTTACAATGCGCGATGTGGTTGTACGCCCCCCTTCCATTTAGCAAGGAGTTTTTATTACTTTTAGTTGTGTTGGCATACTATTTTTTTGTCCCCCTGTCCTTGTGTAAAGCATCCTTGGGTTTCATGAAAGGTGTTATATAAATCTAAGTTATGGTACCTTAGGTTTAAGTTTTAAGTACTTTTACAACAGCAGGTGTGGTAAAAACACAACAATTTTGTCCAACACAAACTGAAAGTTACATATAGCCACTTTAAATTGAATCTCATTTTCTTGATTAGAATTGTCTTATAAAGTTAAAACAGGTATTATTCCTATTAATAAAGCATGTTTGAGGTTGAATTACATGGGATACACAAGTGAGTTTGAGCTTACTTATTTCAGTATGGCATGAAAACCTTGATGGTTGAGATGGTTTCTCTGGAAGGAACGAACAAGGCTGAGGTTGACTATAAAGAGCAGAGGCAGAGACCTGGGCTATGCTCTAACCTGTAAAAAAGACAACCCTGAGCCTCTCTCTTCTATACAGAGCGCACACTAATGTAAGGGCTACACTAGCCTGCTGCTGCTACATAGGCTGTTATTAGCTTTGGTTGATGTAACGTAGCATGACACGTTAATATAAGGTAATGTTGTGTGAAATGTCGGGATTAGGTGAAGTGGATTTTTTTCTTTATTCAGAGGGCATTTGTCATTATCTCTCACGTGAAGGCGGAAGGGCTTTTCCTCTTATTCATGGTACCAACGATGGTCTATAACTTTAAACTGTCTCTTCAGTAATCATAATCACGGCAGTTCTAGGCAAGACCCGCCCTTCAGTAATCATACACGCTACAATTGGCCAGGCATCCATGCCTGTGCTAGGCAACAGAACCTGATTTTTCAGGTCCTACTCCCTGACCAATAGGCTTTTTGTAACCTTAACTTTTCAAGGTCAATGCCTAACCTCAACCAATTGGGCTGCTTCGTAGGGCAGGTCTTGCCAAGAAAACAAGTGTGATCCATAACAGTCTATATGCTTGACGTTCCACTTCCGGGATTGCTCCGGTGCCACAGGAAATTCTGCCCTCTTTGTGTTGGAATTTTAAACTCCAGTGGATTAATGAGGACTAAGGTTCACTGCTCCTCAGATCCTTGCATGGTAAATTGAAATTGCTCACTATATGTGTCAAATCTGAGTTTTCTCTTTCACTCAACTATTTTGCAGCGGCTCTGTGCGGAGCTTAGTGCCGCCCATGACGATTGTGATTGGTTTAAAGAAATGCCAATAAACCGGAGCGTGTTTTTCTCCCATCCCGAGATGCTGTGTGGACTAGCCAGACCCTCCTCCTCTGCAGAGTGTGAATGGTTGGTAAAGAGACACTAGATCAATAATAACGCGTCTCTGGCAGTGCTCTGTGTCTGAGAATATAAACAAGTGGGGGGGACTGACTTGGGGCAGAGGGCATCGCTGACGCTATGGTGGCAAAATAAATAAATATGGCTATTTGACATAACTTTACTAATGATGGGCTTATCGTATTGATGCAGAAAAAAAGAAAGGAAAGAAAAGGAAAGTTTATTTAGGCTTTCTCCAGAGGGGCAGCTCAGCCAATCAGGGCAAACGGGCTGTTGCTAGCCCTACCTTTGCACGTCCCTAAGGAGAGGTCATGTACTGGTGCTTATTGGTAACAAGGAGAGGCCAGTACATGTTAAACAAATAGTCAATCAGTCATCTAACACATTTAACTTTCTTTGGTATTTTCATTATTGCACAGTTTAATGCTCTCTAGCATGCCCCTCACAGTGAAGCAGTGATTCTGTTTCCATTTAGCTTCAATCATTGCAGAGCAGGTAAAGTATTGAAAAGTGAAGCCCAGCTTGACTAAGGGAGACTAATACAGTCTGTGTTGTCAAACATATCCCACAAGTTAGTTAGCGTTAGTTGGTGTTTCACGTCACCGGCTTCCATTGAAAATGACTTGTAGCCTGTTGTTGTCGTAGTGTGAACACAGCATTAAGGCCCGTACACACCGGGACGAATATCGCCGGGCGTTATTCGTCAGCGTTTTTCGACGCGTTTTTTGTGTTCACACCCAAGCGATTTTCAGCCGAATGAACATGCAAATTCATTATCTGTCACTAGATGGCGCTTAATGTAAAACAGAAATTCATAGGGTGGCGCTGCCAACTTTAGCTTCTGATACTCAACTCAGAAGAAGAGCAGAGAAGAAGAGAGCAAGTATTTAGAACATTTCTTCTAAATCAGATATAGCTCTTTATGTTCGAAACCAAGGAGACCAGCAGCTCAACATTTATTTTGGACATCGTCTTTGCCTCTTCCTCGTTGTGGCAGTGATGACATGGCGTATATATGTCTTCTTCGTTGGTGTGCTCGGTAAGACCGTTTTGTGCTTGAGCGCCCCAAGTTGTGTTTTTAGTGTAACTTCAGAAGCACAAGACACGTGAGCAAAAGGGCCGATTTCATTGGTCGGATAGTTTTTGACGCTGGGCGTCAAACCAAAAAAACGAACCCGAGGCGTTTTTTTAAAATGACGCTTTTACGTTGGCGATTTTCGTCGGTGTGCACACATCATTGACGCCCTTTGTTTAGTCACGACGCGTTAAACGCCGGGCGAATTCGGTCCCGGTGTGAACAGGCCTTTAGTCTTGAGCAACGTTCTTGGTGGATAGCTACAGGATGGATAGAAGACACATTTTAACATCCACATGATTCTTTCATCATATTTACAGTACTGTAAATAACATTACATTACATTATTCTCAATATTTAGCTGCAATGTCAGCTGAAATTCACAATATCCCTGATACTGAAAAACTCTTCTTGGTAAAAAAAAAGTTGGAATATAGTACTTGCCTTTATCTATATTATCCCAAATTAACAAAATTACAATACACTAACAATTATTGGTGTCAAAGAATTTGTTTTATTTCTTATAAAAGCTGTATAGCAGTTATTCTCAAGTACAAATAAAGGTTAAATAAATGAACAAATAATTAAATCAAAACCTATTTCTTCTCAAATCAATTATAGGAGCGACCTGGGGTCAGATCTTTTAGTTTGTTGTTGTATTCATTTTTTAGTCAGCTAGAAGCAGAGGGAAAACATTTTCATTTGTCATTAACAGGGGGAGCTGAATAATGATTTGACTAAAACACAGACATGTACACACACACACACACACACACACACACACACACTCTAATGCACACACACTGTGTCCTCAAAACCTGGAAGACATCGCACATGAAAGGTGCTCGACATCAGAGGGAGTCAAATTGGCCATGGCTGGGAGGATTGGTCCAATCAACCTCCAACCGTATAATTAGTAATTAGATTGGGATTAGAGTCAACTCTGAGTGGAGGAGCGTGGCCAATTCAAATCAGCATATGAAATGTGATTAAATTAATAAGAGAAAAATTGAAATATTAATGTTCTTTTTTCCACTGGGTCTCAGTTTGATTTGTCTGAACTTTAGTTAATTATAGACTCACACAGAGTAAAAGAGCAGTGGCTATTTCTAATAATGTTTCTTTTATTGTACATCGCAGCAGACCATTTCACCCAGAATGCCGTAACATCGCCCCAAAAATCCCACATTTAACCTTTCACTCTCATGTGAAAAACTTTACAAATGTTATCATTTCATCAGATTTTAAACTAGACACTAATTCAAATAATTAAAACTTTTGAATGACTTAGGCAGTAAAGTTTCTCCTCTCTTCTCTGTGTCTGCTGGTTTGTGTTGTTTTATGATGCAGATTTGTGCTACCAGTTTGGTCAAGAAAGGAGATTTTAATCTCAGGAGACTCTCCTTTGTAAATAAAGGTCAAATAAAACGGAAACAAAAACAAATAATAAATACACCAAACTCCCTTATCTGAGAAGAATATACACCAGGCTGAAATAATCCCTTGCTAGTAGATTATTTGCAGGAGGCAACAGGGTAACGCTGCTGCTTCCAGCCCCTGAGGGTCTGTCCTTCCCGGAGATTGTCTAAACTTTTCTATAGAAACTCCTGTTCACCTTGAATGTTCACACTTTAGTTTCTACAGTTTTTACAGAGTTGAGCAGGTCAGAGTGGACTTCTTGGACTAAATGGCCAACAGGAGCTGGTGCTAGACACACAATTAGACACAATGACTGAGCTCTGATTCAAGCCATAGGAGCCACAGATAATTCACAATCAGCCTCCCTTTCAGTTCTCCACTAACCATTTGTGTCAAAAGTTTCCTGCATGATTAGTGCTTAGGCATTAAAAGGATTAATTCTTAACAATATGCCTGTCATGATCTGGATTTAAAAAAGGGGTTCTAATGTGAAGCTGACAACCACTCATTTAGAAAGGGCAGGTATTTCTCCCTACCTATTAAGACCTAATTTAAAATGTGTCTAAATTCAAAAAATCATTTAAGCTTACACTGTGCACGTTTGTCTTGTGTAAATGTACATCGGAGACCATTTATGTATCACATGACTTAGAGTTCTGCTTTATTTGCATTTTTATACTGTTAGACACTGCTAGGCTTTTGAGCAGGTATTAAAAATTCAGTTCCTACAAGCCATGTATGAAGGGAGGAAGTTAAATATTGAAGATGTAGGTATGTGTTGTGTTGTGTTGTGTTTCAACAACAGGGAATAGTGGATTTTTACTGGCAGCTAGTTGTGTTTTACAGAAGACAAAACAAGCATGAGTAATTCCTGTGATGTTGATCGACAAATAGGAAGACAAAGAGAGATGGGGTTGATGGAGAGGAAAGAGAGGGATAAAAACCCCAGCATGTGCAAACGAACAAATATGTATCTACTATATCCATATCTAGACCGCTGGCTGTGCTCCAAGCCAACTGCCTCACCCTCAGGTAACTTATGGTCCATCCACTAACTTGATGTTGTATTTTTCCTGAAACACATGTAGAGTTCCAGATTCAGATCAAGTTCAAGGGGAAACACAAGCAATTATGAATTATCTTTAAAATAAAATTTGAATGAGAGTAATTCTCAATTGAATGTTGTGGAATGTAATCATTATAATCAATATTTTATACAACAGTGATTTAAAGGTCTACATGTAATGTAAAACATGTCGCTCATTATAATATTGCCCTTCAGCGCTGCCACACAGCCAGCTAGTAGCTACCAGACAGGCAGCGGCTAGCTTGTAAACATGGTTCAGCGTTAAGCTGTGAAGAGCCAGCTATTTCCTTCTGGCGTTGGTGGAGAGCAAAAACACAGAGCAAAATAATAATAATATTGGACTTACAGTATTAATGTGACAGACATTGCTCTGTTTTGAAGATGACAATATGTCAGGTATAGTGTTTTTACAGCTTGTTTCC
Source organism: Etheostoma perlongum (assembly GCA_026937815.1). Classification (NCBI taxonomy): domain Eukaryota; kingdom Metazoa; phylum Chordata; class Actinopteri; order Perciformes; family Percidae; genus Etheostoma; species Etheostoma perlongum. The sequence goes on along the minus strand of CM049384.1, from coordinate 14,376,193 downwards.
ACTGCCCTAGAAAATCTATTATTTGAACTAGAGTTACTAGTTATTACGCAAATTATTTTTCCAATAGAACATGATATTGTAAAATATGATTAACTTTATATGAAGTAGTTTGACCTAGTTCCACCTCAACCAGCAACAACAGTAAATGCTACTTTGCTGATTATGCATTGTAAAATAAACTTGACTTACTTTGTTTCTGTACAGTCATTTTATTTAAATTAAATAAATGCTTTTGCAGATTATTTTAATAATACAGTATTTTAAATGTAAACCAGAAGATGTATATAATTTTCTTTTGAATGGATTAGAGCTTTTATGCCAGCCTATTGTACACCATATTTAGTAAATGGGAGCAATTCTTGGCAGAGGCATCCATTATGTTTTATTAATGAAGAGGCTTGTACTGCAGAGGGAGGGGTAGAAAAACTTGTGCACACCGCTTGCGGGACGTGATAACTCGGTGCATTAAAATGTATGATACAAGGGAGGTAGTGAGATTGTTATCTACGTGGAAAAAAAGTGAATAAATATTGAAATGTCCTTATTAAATATTAACGCAAACACAAACAATAAAAGTAACTAAGGGATTTAGGAGTGGCCAAAAAGCCCACAGGGGAAACATTTTCTAAGGCAACAAAGCTGTATACAGTCTTTTCAACATTTTTTACTAAGGGGGAATAGGAACAAATTTCTAAAACATCTCAGATGAACTGCTTCACAGCATGAGAAAATAAATAACTTTTTTAGATCACGGGTTTCCCCTCAGAGAATCCTGTGTTTTTAATGCGTGCCCGGAAGACCGAGGGGGGAGTGCTGTGTATTAAATGTGATGACTCCTGATATGTTTTATTTATGGTGGGTGTATCATTTGATGCAACATTTACCTAAAAGAGCGCTTTAAAGAAGAGAGGACTTTTCTTTCTAATGGACAGTTTTGTCACGCAATAATGTTATCAATGTATTCCTAGTTGAATTGGTAATTGGTTCCTTTGGTTTGCTTGTTTGCTTTTTGTTCATTGTTTTGTGGGATGAGTTTGAGTAGATTGCAAGAACATTCCATTTGCTGTCAGGTTGTCATTGCCAAAAAACCTTTAGCTCTCCTGTCTTTCCATTGTCTGAAAAAGGTTTGTACTGTACGTAGATGTTGACTTGCAAACCAACTACCAATACTGTTGCATAGATGAAGCAGGCAAAACTATACAGAACAATGAGATCCTCCAGGGATTAGAAAGGGCAAGACATGTATAACCTCATAGACACCATCTCACTGCAGGAGCAAGAGAAGGAGACAATGCCAGAATGCTGATTGATACACTTTTGATCTCTGTACAATGTTCTGGGAGAGATTGTGGAGAGAGACTTTTTCTTTTGGGAGACAATTGAAAGATACAACAAGCTATCCATTCCAAAACCAAACCAATGTGAAACACTATACATGGCTATACACAAGTGTGAAGTCAGAAAGGAAGGGAAGCAAGAGGCAACAAGATTACATAGGCCTACTGAATCAATACAAATATACAGATAGACAGCACCGTTTGAAAATGTTTTGGCTTAGGGGAAAATTTGGTGGTCCCATGTCTTAATATATTTACTTTACAGATGTACAGAGATGAAACAAATAGCAGGAGACACTAATGGTTAATAACAGAAATAGTTGCTGCAATCATTAAGAGTCTGAATGTTTGCTTTGCATTTGTTATATTTCTATAATTCTTTTACACTGCAAGTTTGTTTTGTTTTCTGTCACAGTTAGATTTGCTGTAAGGAGTACTTTTGTAGTACCTTGGCTTGTTGCTAGGCCTATTTAGGTCACTCCTGTTGCCAGTTATCTGGGTTTGGTTCGTCTTTTTGCACTCTATCACATTGCTTAAGACAAGCTGTCAATTCAAGCACTGTAGGCTGTACAATATATGACTAACATGCACAAATTGTTAAACCTAGAAAAACACACTGCAAACAGTCGCAATGCAAATGTCAAATTTCACTTAAGCAGTTGTGGAATCATGCTTCACTTTATATTAATAACACAAACTGTATTTTTATTCCATTGCTCCTACATTCAAACATATTGTTATTTTACTCTCACAGCCTTTTCTGTCCTCTGGGTCTTTACAATAATAATAATAAAAATAATAAATTTTATATGTAGAGCACATTTCATTGAAAAATCAATCCCAAAGTGCTACAAGAGTTTAAAAGCAGGATAAAAACAGAAGCAAACAAAAGAAATAAAGATAAACAAATAAAGCAAAAATGAGTATTTACGCAAAAGCTTGCTTAAAAAGAAAGATTTTTTAGGCCCGTCTTGAATGAGTCAGTGGTTTGTGGAGCCCTCAGGTTGTCTGAGAGGGAATCCCACAGGCAAGGAGCGGCTGAGCAGAAAGCCCCGATCCCCCATGGTGGGCAGCTTGGTCCTGAGGAGTAGAAGAAGAACTCTGTTTCCGGAGCGGCGGTTAAGTGAGGAGGTTTGTGGTGTGAGTAGTTCTTTGATGTAGGAAGTGGCATTGCCGTGGATGCGCTGATGGGAGAGTAGGGAGATATTGAACTCAATCCTGTATGAGACAGGTAGCCAGTGGAGTGAGTGAAGGATGGGTGCAATATGGTCGTATTTTTGTATCTTCTTTTCTTTTATTTACACAGTACTTTCATATCTTCATTATGATCCTAGCTTCTTCTTTATTCCCATTTTTCAATCCACACCATTTGGATAAAGCCTTATAGTAACCCACTGATCTTTTTTTCCCACCTAACCACTCAATCACAAAAGAACAGTGACATGATTCATGCTGTGTGGTATCTCCATGTTCTCTATTTAGTGTTATATCGAGCTTGACATAGAGCAGGAGTGGAAAATCATAGTTGAAAGTGGAGGATCCAGTAGAGGATCTTAGCAATATCCAAGGCAAATCTCAGCAGAAGGTTGCACTTGTCACTGCTGCAAACAATAAAAACAAATGGCTGGGAAATCCTGATGTAATGACAAATTACAGCAATGTAAATGGTTGGAACTTTTCTCCACTCCAGTACAGTTATTCTGAGTTTCATTTTCAATTTAATTGACAGCATCCATCATTTTAATTGGATCAACAGTAAGGTAAATAAGACCATGCTGTCTTATTAAGGAACAGAATGCTGGCTTGGTGGGCAGGATCTACCTTCCTCATGCTCCTTTATACAAATATACACTTGGAATAATAAGGCAGTTAGACATTACTGACACACTGCATACAAAATATATAAAACATGCATTGTTTCGTTTTTCAAGACAAAATAATGCAAACAACAACACATCATCTCCCTCGCCCAGGCCACACAGCCTCCTCTTTTCTCCTTCCTTCCTGCCACCACCGTAGGACATCAGTCTCTACCAATCCGTCCTACCCACCTCCACCCCTCAGTCATTTAGGTACCAGGCCCTTATGCGGGAGCCTGAGGGAGAGGAAGAAACGTGTGTGTGTCTCATGCGTAGGAGTCCACAGCTGCATGGCGCGTCTGCTTCCCCTGCCTGTAGTCATGCTGCCATTCATCGCCTTATTACCATGAAGGAGAGGAGCAGAGGATGGGTGAAGGTAGGCAGCACAGACTGCAATCAACTCCCTGTTGCTGTTTTTTTAATGCACTGCATATCACATTTGAGTTTCTGCATGCTGCACAGCCTTCCGTACCATGTCACCAGGTAAAATTAAAAATAAACCCTTAGTTTGACAACTAGTGTCAAACTAGTGAACCTTAATCGGCAGGTAAGTGGCTCACTATTGACTTTACATTGATGCCTTGATACTCAATGCTAAAATGCTGCTGTAATATTATCTGTATGGTACTGTCTCATGGTATGCACATGTGATTATCATAATTTGACATTATATGTAATTTATTTTGATTTATTATCTACCTTCCTCTACTGACCTGAAGTTAAAGGTCTGTTCTCTAAGTTTGCCAGCCTTATAGTAATTATTAATGTTATGGCGTTGCCCACAGACTTAACACATGCTGACTGCAGAACAACTCTTCTGCAGTTGGGATAGTGTCTGACATGCGTTGGTGAAAAGGAAATGGTGTATAAGAACAAATGAAATTCAAGAATCAAAAAACAAACTTATCTCAATTCAAATTTGTCAAATCGAGACGCACACAAGATGTGATATTATTCTGTTTATCATTGTCTGGATATTGTTTAATTACTCCTTCTTAGATCGTGGATTTAAAAGCACACACGCTAGGCAAATAATGTAAGAAGATGGATTTCCATATAGTGGCGTCTCCTGTGTTTCAGAGCTATTTAAAGTTTTCCCATAAATTAAGCGGTTATGAATTATTCATGACGCCACTTCTACACTCTCCCGGGGGGGTTTATGCAAAGTGGGGATCTCTCTCTCTGTCTCTATCTCTCTCTCCCTAGCAACTGTCTACATTATCTCGCTAATGGTCTGAGTCAATGAGTCACTCATACACTCACACATCTCAAAGCCGCGGGATTGTACAGGTTGTTCAATATACAGTGCAGGATGTTGCACAGGAATTTAAACAAGTTGAATATTATTGTGGTCAAAACACTGATTTGATTTGATTGAAATGCTAGACATCTTTCAACATTTGTTTTTCTTCATTATATCAACGTTTGTTACAGCTGCCTTCAGTAAAGTAGCACTTTTCATTTAGCAGCAGACAGTAATAAAGACATTTTATTTCATATTAATGGGAGCCTACTGTCTAATTTGCCTGCAAACTAAAGCGAGCTGGTAAACCAATTTGCTTCCAGACTCACAGTTTTGTGCAACAGAAAAAAGAAAAGAAACAAAGCGATATATAGCAAGAAGGGCACAATATAAAGAAAACAATCATTTTCACCATGCGCGTTGGAGAGCCGGAGGTTGTAAATGTGGAGAGGTGAATGTAGCACGGCGTTCCTCTCAGTGGGGGAGGGGTGGATAGTGGACAGAGCAAGACTGCTTACCACAGCCTAGCAACGCTGAAAGGATGGAAAAGTGTTGACAGCAATTTCACCGCAGGGTAGGAGCACACACAGAGCGCCCCAGGTGCCCCGGCCCATACACAGCGTCTGATTGCAGTAAATTGTGGTGCTGTTTTTGGTACACAAACAAACCTTACTGTGTGTCTGGCTGCACTGTTCAGTGAGCGGGTTTGTTGAGGACAGAGGAGAGGCAGAGGGGACTCTTGGTCAATTTTTTGAGTTTTAATGCAAGGCATGCTTATATAATGTGTTTTGTATTTTGGTAAGGTAATAAGCAGCATCTGTAATGTGTGATATTGTTGTGCAATACTGAATGTTGTTTGATATTGTGGGCTTATTGAAACTCTTTTTTGTGTATGTAAATTAAGGTAAGAAGACAAATAAGCAAAATCCATCACTCATACTATATGTAATTACTACAATATTTAAAATACATAGATAATGTAATTTTGCAGTGAAAGAAAGTGCTGCATACCGCTCTGATTTGTTCACGAACAATCCATTATAAAACAAAATCCATTCTTCTCACTTGCATTTTACGATCACATTTTCTGCCATTTGATCAGTCAGAGCTTTTTATTAAAAGCTCTGAACACTTAAAAGTGAATACGCTGTATGAAAAAATGATGAAGCATGGCCATTCTAATAGACTGCGACATCTCATCTGAGATTCCCATTTTGTCAAACAGTGCACTTATTTTCCAGAGAGAAATGTGTTTTCCTCCTTTCTCATTCATCTCGCTTATGCAAATGAGTGCCCTAATTTGGTTAGGGGCAAAGTCATGTGGGAGAAAGTACAATCTTGTTTACCTTAATGGGGAATGTTTTCAGCCCAGTTAACCAATACAGAGACTCATTTAGTCATGCTAGAAGCAGGAATAAGGAGTCTAATAGAACATGAATTTGACCACAGCATAAGAAAATCCCTGTGTTTAAAATGAAAACAGTCCAGCAGTGGCTGCATACTGAAATATTATTATATAGTATATTTATTATCTTCAACATACTGTATATTTTTTCATACATGCTCCTAAAGGTATGTATTTTGAAGCATATAAGGTATTTAAACGTATATCTGAGTTGTACAATCAATAAAAAGTTGCAATAACACAATGCACAGCATAGTCCATAAAGTCCCTTCCGCTCATTAAATCTGTTTTTTATGTGTCACATGCAACATAATATGTAAAGTAATGAAACCCTGTGGTGCAAGTAACAATGAAGATGTGAAGAGTTCCTCTACATAAAGTAACAATCGTAAATGGTACAGAGAACAAAAGGGCTGAGGTATAATAATTACAGCTGCTACTGACTCTTCTGTGATAACCACGCACAGCGGGAGGGCATGGGAGAATAAGTAAAGTCAGCTAAATCCAAAGCATTTCACTGTGAATGTCTACTCGCTGTGTGGTACCTTGTGCTCCTTTCTAAGATGAATGATTGTTTTTTCTGTGGCCCTGGCATCTTCTCTGGTCGAGGACAGTTTTCAGTAATTTCAAAGTATGAGGTCATAAGAGGTGTGCATTTGCACATGACTTTAACATGTTAGCATATGCATCCTTGTGCACTGATTAAAAGCTTAATCATCCTGTGTCTTTGTGCATGTCTGTGTTAAAACATGTAACATGAATCCAGTTTCATTAAATTGAGATTTGTAAGTGATCAAATAATGATCAATCTAAGCTATAAATGTATAGTGGAAGAACTAAGTCATATTCATTCTTGCATGAACAGTCAGAGTTCACATGAATAAAGAGGATTTTCTTTATGATCTTGAAAAAATGCTGTTATCCCAAAAAACAAGCTTGTTATCATGAGATTGAAACAATATAATTATTTTATGATCATGAAAAAACCAAGATGTCAAAATTTGACCGTGATCATAGGATAATTACGGTTTTTTGTACCATGGAAAATTATTCATCTGGTTTGGCAATGTACAGGTAAAATATTATTTAAGCCACTTTTGGCATTACATGTTACACTTCAGTCTTAGGCAACCTACTTCAGGTACCTTGAGAGAGCACGTTTAACCATAAATCTACTAATTATTTTCTTTCTAACCATCATGACATTACCATAAAACTTTAATCTAGTCTGATATCTGTTTCTCTTACAAATTAATACTTACACAAACAACCCATGCAACACCAAATGCTGTATTTTTGCACTCCTGCTTGATTGTAGTTGAAGTAAGTGATCATGAAATTTACTTTTAAAGTGCTCATATTATGCTTTTTGGCTTTTTCCCTTTGCTTTATTGTGTTATATATCTTTTTTTGTGCACGTTATAGGTTTACAAAATGAAAAAGTCCAAAGTCCACCCCAAAGGGACTTACCATCTTCCAGAGAAAACACTGTTCACAAACTGCTCCAAACAGCTCTATTGTAGTCCAGCCTTTACTTCTGTGACATACGTGCGTCACTTTAACACACGTTATAATGCTTGCCCAGCTGATAGCATAATAATATATATATATATATACTCTTTATTTATACTCTTTATTGGAACAGAAGTAAGACGGTAGCTAAAACAGAGAGCACAAAACACAGCGTGAAAAAAGGAGCTGCAGCAATTTGTACAACACATACTGTATTTTCCAGACTATAAATTGCTCCTGAGTATAAATTGCATCAGTCAAAAAATTCCAGATTCCAGATTACACGCATGTTCCCTCAAAAGTTAGTATGACAAATTATTCCTTTTTTTAAATTCAGGGTGCGCATTAGAGGGTGCTATGGAGCTATGTCAACGCCCGAGACCAATCACTACAGAACTTTGTGATAACTCTGATATGTGTGCAAGTTTTTGTGAGTTTCCCCACATGCTAAGGCCCTCAAAAATGAGAGAGACAGGAGAGGTGCAGAATAAGAATAATCCTTACAAAAACAATAGGTTCCTTGCACTTTGTGCTAGGACATAGTTGGTGTCCTTGCACTTCAGTGCTCGGGCCCTAATAATCCAAAACTGATCCAGAGTTTAAAAGTGTAATTACTCAAGTACTGAATTTATTTAAACAATAGATTGACATTTCGGGAAATATCAAAGAGTTAAATTAGAAGATTAATACCACTGCCATGCCTGTTTGGTAAATAAGTTATGTGCTAATCTTATTACACAGTTACATATTTACCAAATAGACATGTGAGTATAATCAAGCACTCATCTAACTATAACTGCATGACTACTACACACAATTCCATCCTGCTGAACTACTCAGTAAGTCACATTCTGACATCTTGCTGTGTGTCATTTAAGCGGCCTGAAGGCAAAGCTGAACTCTTCTTTGATATGCAAAGGAAACACTATAGACATGCCTTGACAGCATGAGCTGCAGTTTGGGACAAAGGTGTCATATTCTTCCTATACCTTATGATCTACGGCACGCTTAATTCATGAGCAATTCCTGATGCAAGTTTTTGTCTGATAACTTTTAACCAGCTGTATTTTGCTATATTAAAATAAAGTTATAGAGGAAATAAATTGATGAAATAACAAACCACAGTTTGGTGGATGATTTGCTTTCATGTAAAAGTAAGCATGACCGGGCCCTTTGACCCTTTTGAGTTATAGCAATATATTACTGACTGTTGAGGTCCCATCAACTAATTCTACATGCATTCACACTAGTTGGTTTTGGATTTTCTGCGGTGGAGTGTTGCTTCAGCGCAAGCAATTCTTCATAGCCTCACTGTGTCTGTGTTTGAACTGGAGCCATATGTTGGGGTAAACGCGTTGTCAGAAACAGTAAAAGTGAGATGGCAGTGAAGAGACGCTCACCCTGAGGCCCTTCCTCTGTCATCACTCCTAGAATCCCGCTGTGCAGACCACGAACATTAACTTCCGAAAGCACTCTGGGTAATCACTTGCTGTCTCACACCCACCAAAACAAAGATTGCAGGGGATTATCTGATGCACACAGTTGGCACATGGAGCAAGAATTGACAGTGAATGAACACTTCATTCAAAAATGTTTTATGTAAACAGCAAGTGTAGAGATGTGAAATAGAAAATGTGACTTAATTTGTAGAGAGATCAACACGGCACATCTTTTGTTGAGGTTCATGCTAATGAATGCTTGTAAAACCATAACAAACTCTAGGAAGTATTTACATCCTCCAGGGTGTTTGGCACCCAAAGACAATCTGTGACACAATGCTAAGGTGACTGTTGAAACACTCTAATCAACTTTTTGCCTATGCTGTCTTTTAGGACATAGAGACCTACAGCATTGAAACATCTGCCACAATGCACAACAGACAGGCGGATATATGAGGAAGCAGACAGGCAGCTGTTGAGGCGATAAACATGTAGACAGACAGGTAGAAAGACAGACAAAGAGACTGGCAAGCAAACAGTCAGATGCACGCATGCAAACTCCACACAGACGTATATCCAGTCCATGCAGCATCACAGGACAATTTATTTTCTTCAAACTCCATCTGGGCATGAGACAAATAGAGTCATCTGCCGGCGAGCGAGGTGACTGTAATTTGTTTACCTACATGGCTGTTATATTCTGTTTCTCTCCAGGTTAAAACACAATTACTTCCTAGCAAACACGACCGGACTAAAACGGCCATGGCGCCCAGTCCTGCCATCTGTTGCTTGCTTGCAACAGGATGTGAGCATGGCTGGAAAAATAGCTCCTGATTAGATGTTGCACAGAGAAGATCATGTGCCCTCATTTGATACATGTATGTACTGTACATACAGACATCAACAAACATCTATAAGCACACAACGCTCAAAAACATGCTTGCATGTGCGCAGTATATATATATGGTACAAAAGCAAACACACATGCACACAGATGCGAAGTAGAGCTTCGACAGGGATTTTGTGTCTGAAGTCTGCAATCTGACAGAAAAAAGGAGCAGCTTAGAGTTGCTTTCCATTATAATACTCAATACATATGGAATGTGTTTTCACCCAAACTCAGCTGGGTGCCCAATCACCTGAAAGTGTCTTCTCTTGATTCTACAGAACTGTCAACTTCAGCCAAAGAGACAACTTTTAAGGAGCGATTTTCCAAAAAAGAAGTTCCATCTTCTGATGCAGTACTGCTTTTTTGAATTAATGCGCCTCCAAAGAGTCCTTCGATATCTATTCTCTAAAATATTATTGAGATGAAAACTTTGTTGAAATTAATCCATACACTGGGACACTGGGAGGAAAACTGTAAACATGACAACTGTTCATTAGATTGACAGTATCGTCTTCATGCCAAGAAGCAAGAGCGAAAACCAAAGGGATGTCGTTCAGTTCTGTTCTTTGTCGCTGAAATTTGTCCTCGTAGTAAAAGCAATCAGCTTCAGCACTCCCAGCCCTTTGTGTGTATCAACCATAGCAAGAAATGCCCCTTTTTAAATACTAAATTACACCTTCTTTTGGTGCAGCCCATGAAGAAATTAAATAAATACAATAAGCAAAACCATGCCTAAGCTAATTAGCAGCAGGCTGCCTCACAGTAAATGAAGAATACAATTAATCTGTGCGTGTGCGTGTGTTTTTTAAGGGGGTTGCCGATGAACACGTATGCCCGCTTTTTGTTGAAGCTCCTTTTGTTTTGCCACTCCTAATCTTCAGCCTTGTGTTTTTATTCGACAACATTGTTCAATGGAATCAGTTATTTGCACGCTTACAGTTTTGCATATGCATAAACGCAGGCAATGTGGGTTTATTTTAAATGCTTACAATAGATTGCAGAATGCATTAGGAAAAGTCTGTTATTTTTAAAATCATATTTTCATCCCCGGGTAGGTAACGTAGCACAATTGTATGAGATAAGGCTGTTTGCTTTGTGCTCAGTTCAGTAGGAGTATGTCCACAGTTGGACCTTTTCCAGATGCAAATCCCAATGTAATGATGTGGGTATATTAATAGATCAGATAAAGTCTTGTCTGCTGCAATTTATTAAACATGATTAAAAATCTTGGCAGCAGTTCCAACTCTGCTAACCAACCCCGCAATGAAACAACCAAACTTCTCATAGTTAGAATCAATTAAGCCATCAATGTGATTGTGTTTTTGTTTATTATAATTCTTTAATTAAAAGTCTTGGTTAATTTATAGTAAGTCCCAGAAAAGCTCTTGCTCTCATCACTGTGTCATCATCAGCACACGAGGCAGCTGCATCTTTTCTCATTAAAAGGTGTCAGTGGAATTGCTTCAATATTACTCAAGAATATTTTTGATCAAAAAATCATTAGCAGTTAAACGAAATCCTTATATATAAAGCATATGTATATTTATTAACACCACATAATTTTCTCTTCTTACTTTTTTAAAATGTTTTATTACATTAAGTGAAAATAATTAATGACGATGCCAAAACTACCACTCTGTGACAGTGAATGTTTGAATGCATCAAAGTCTTCTGCAGGGGCAAAGTGCCACCCGCAACAAAGACAGCCTTATGGCTAGGCAGGACTAACATGTACCACAACTCACCCCCCCACCACCTGACCTCCGACAGCCATCAGCACATCAGAGTGGAGACAGACAGCGGAGGACAGGCTGGACCTCATCTCACCTCTCAAAGAGCTTCATGACCCTGTTGCTCTCAGCTGTATTCATGCCGCATGACACCAAGTTCAAAGTAATTCTTCTCAGTCTGTGTGTGTGTCTGTGTGTGTGGAGGGGGTGGAGAGTAAATTAGGGGGTTTGTTCAGTGTTTGTGTGTGTTTGTGTGCAAATGGTTGTGTTTTTGCGTGCACATACAGTGTGTGTGTTTGAATAACTGTGTGCTATTACAGCCCCTGTTTAGCTGAGCTGAACATCTGTCACAACAGCCTGCTCTCAGGTCAATCTGTCTCCAGTGGAAAGAAAATAAAAAATGTCCTTTTCCGGCAGCTTTATTGTAGCGGAGTGATATTTTAACACATACAGTATACACGTACAGAAACTCATAATTTGCCACATCAAAATGTTTAATGTCAAGGACTGAGAGTCGGTGTCTAATAAATATTCAAATATTTTTAAAGGTAAGAAAGTGGCAACTGGGCATTATTAAAGAAACTATGATTAGAGTAATTTACACAGTGTAATTGCTAAATAAGTTCCCTGTTTTGCATTGTCTTATTGATAAAAAGCCTTCACATGCAGTAAATGTTTTTTTAGGAGAAGATAAGAGAGAAGTTAGAGAAAAAGAAAGATGAACAGATGTAGGTTGATGCAACTCAAAGGAGTCATCTTAACCCCATTCTCTCCCCTCCATTTATTTCAGCACAAAGGCATTCTCTTCTGTCTACAAGACCCATTTAACACATGAGTGGCAGCAAGCTTGCAAGGGGGGTGAAGGTTCATAAAATTGATGTACCTCAACATCAGCTGACCTCTGTCAGATAGTTCTGTCTGCTGAGGCTCTCACTCTGTCACCTGTAGCAAGCTTCCTGCTCCAACCAGGCTCAGCTATTATCATTCTCTTTTTTAAGTTAAAAATACATTGCACTGAGAAGCCATTTTGTCTACTTAAGACCTGTGAATATCTAACCATTTCTCAGAGGTAAGTGATCATATGTTTGAGGGCAGCAAGGCATCAATTTCATTGCAGCGAAATTTGTATTGAGGTGTTTTTAAAGTGGATGGATTTCACAATGTAGACAAAGGCAAAGAGGCAGAATCAAAGAAACGCCACTGTAAAAGCTCTGAGAAGTATTTCCAACAGAACGGTGGAGTTAAATAATACTTGTCAGTATTCAGCAAGAGAAACTGAAGATATATCAGAAAGTCAATCCTGACAGGGCTGAAACAGATGCAATAAGATACTATTTCAAGTAGTTCAACTGCAGATCTCCACGATGCTTAGTCAGAGCTAACAACCAAAGGCACATATTTGATGTCGTCTACCAAATTACTTTCTGTTTTGAACCAAATTTGCATTAAATTAGCCAAATTGAAGCGTTCCGTTTCATCTTGTATAGAGCACCATTTTATTTTATCAGCATTGGATTAATTTCTCTTGCTGTGTACTAGTGCAACTAATCCTAAAAGATTCTCTTTTTTCAAATATATAATGACTTCATTTACCTTTAAAGTTGTTTGTTTTTTTTAATCACAGATTACTTGTTCAAGTGTGACTGTAAACAAGATAAATTGCATTGTCAGACACCTTGAGTCGTATCGTTTTATTTTTGAAACTATGATTTATTAAAGATAAAGATTCTAACTTAAGAAAGAGCTTGTGCAAAAGCCTCGTCTGGAGTTAGAACTCAATGGATCTTTTAATGCACTGGAACAAAACTGAACCAGTGAAGCAAGGATGAGCGATCAAGAGTTGACTTCACTGGCATTCTTTCAAAGCTCACAACAAAGCTTGAGACCTTCCATGTCATTGCCATAAAACTAAAGCTTTAATTTGTCATTGTGTGCAGTTCCAGCCAAATATGCAAGAAGAGGAAATAAATACGACACAAATGAATCCCTCTAAAAAAAAAAAAGAGAGAGAGAGAGAGAAACTGATAAAACGTTCCTTAATAGGCTTTTCATCACGGCTGGCTGGAATGGCAGCTGATTTTGTGCTACCACGTCAATTAGTAAAACTTTTTCTTGGCCTCTTTCAGCTAAGAAAAGACTGAAATTGAAAGAAAAGCCTTTCATTACGCTTGCCTTTCAAAAAGGCTGTCGACAAAACAAGTTTTCTGCCAGTAGTAGCAAGCGTTTTGGGACCTGGGAGGGAGGAAGACGCAAGCTTGAATTGGGTGTGACAGCATTGGCATCGCTGCCTCTTTTTCCTTTATGGGGCTCTGGCGATAACATACACACCTTCTTTTCTCTTCAAAAGATGATGATGAGTTTGCTAAATCAATTACATGATTACAGCAATTTCCATTAATGGCCAAACTCATACATATCAGAATTTGAATTAACATATTTTTCCATTTGCTTGTTTATATTATACAATGCTCAGAATGCTCAGTTATATGAACAACAAAAGACACTTTATTTTTCTTCTGCATGAACACTTACTAAGTTTAACCGCACAGCAGGGAATAAATCCGTTCAGCCTAACCAAGGATAGATTTGACTGAAGTGGAATTTTGACTTTGAAGATCAAAGAATGCTGAAGAGAAATGAAGCAAAATAAAAATGATTGCACATATAGTACATATTTCCCCACCTTTCTTTCTTTCTTTCTTTGACTTTTCTTGGCAGCTTCAGGATCACCTTGCACAGCTCTGATTAATACTAAAAGCAGGTGCCTGTGTGTGTGTGTGTGTGTGTGTGTGTGTGTGTGTCTACATGCCCACATGTGTCACACAGACCTTGCACCCCTGTGTCTCCATACGGCCGGCAGCTCAAGGCGGGGCGGAGAGTGCTGATGGCATTAGGCTGCACAGGGGACAGAGAACCAGCTGGCCACCCGCACCCAGCAGCCCTACCAGCCCCAGGACAGGCATGAAAGGGCCCCTCAGACCTCTGGGGAGTGCTTAGTGTCTTGTCGGCCATTGTGGCCCTAATGGTCCCCCGCAGTCACACTCAGCATTCATAGCTGGCCATTATACTGGACCGAAACCAATCGCTTTGCCACGCCTGTTGGAGTCAAGAGGGGACGTGGCCTCCTGTTGAAGCTATGACAGCGGTATAGAGCTTGTTCAGACTCAAGCACAGGACTGGTTTAGTTCTCACTAGCCATGTCACTTCTCTTCTATTTTCTTTCTATTTTCTGAACTCTTTTGTCTCTCCTCCACTTCTCCCGCCCTCCCTCTCCTGCCCTCTCTCTCTCTCTCTCTCTCTCTCTCTCTTTGGTCAGCTGCTGGACTGTATGGGGTTGACAGGGCCCTCCAGGCCCACCAGTAGCTGCCACCTGTCCACCTTCCAGAGGATGAAGGGTCACACAAAGACACAGCGGACGTCCATAAGACTGGAGGGCAAAATAAGATCCTAAGTGGCTGCTCTGAGCTAAATTGATTTTTCACACTTTTTTTTTTTACAAGCTAGGGGTCATTTTCTTTGATTTAGATTTTCAAATTACATTTTGAACTACATATTTACAAGAAATTATTTATTAAAGGATTGTTTGTCCTTGAAAATTTATATTGAGGCTGATATAAGGCTCAGAACAGGGTGCCTGGTAATAGCATTTGTTACATTACTAGAGAGTGCAAGAGGAAATGGTATGCAAGTAGAGCAGCATAAATAAATATAATTCCTCCCTGAAAACACACAATAAATGAATAAATAATTCCTCCCTGAGAACACACAAAAAGCGAGGAACAGCTAACAGCTAACGTGCACTCAGTTCTTTTGTGTACAAACCACAACTGTATAGTCTCAAAGTCACCCCATCAAAGCTGGTATCAACTGGGCGGCAAAGCACTTTGATGTCCCAACTGTCTGTCAGGTACACATGGGCCAATTAGTGAGAGTTCTCTTTGTGCCAAGGTTGTATACAAGTGACCTGACGCTTGATGTCACAGTGAGTTCAAAGGGCTGACAGTGTCAAAGAAAGTCCCTGTGGGGGCTACATGAGTGAAAGTACAGCCTCTGCTTTGCAAACACAAACCCCCTGAAGCCCCGGAGCTCCAGGCAGGGGAACAATATCATGTTGAATCTCTAATGCGGAAAGCAAAAGGCATGCACACACACACACGCACGCACGCACGCACACACACACAAGAACACAATTTTCCCATGTGTGAGAGTACACACAAAGAGATGAGGGGAAGGCTTTAGAGATTAATTCAGGTTTGTGTGCAGGCAGGCAGGTAAAGTGTGGATTGAAAGCCAGAGAGTGGAGAGAGATTTTGTCTATAGGGAGGAATGATGGGAGAGTCAGAAATACAGTTTGAAAAGTTGAGTAACAAATATCGATTGAACACATGGCTTCACTTTGGCAGTGCAGAAAGGGAAAACTTTTTATTATCTTTCACTGTAGTGCACCTTGTAGAATTGTGAAGCAGTAAACGTCAGTTATCCTGATAGGACTTAATAAACTGGGGTGCTTATAATTTAAGCATCAGGGACTTAATATAAAAAAAAAAGATCTATGGCCTAGACTAATGAGAACTATTTGTCTCATGAAATGTCAGTAGTCCTGCTACATGGGGAGCCATCGACAAAGTCCCATTTTGGTTTAGGAACCTTATCGCCAAGAAACACTGCAATTGTGCGACCTCTAAAAGACTTGTTTTGCTGCCATTCTTGATATTATTTTTCAGAGATGTCTCAGAAAGAAATATTTTGTTGAGATTGTTGTCATGTGGGAATGCAGGCAATAAAGCTTCAAACGTGTGTTTGGATTTCTTTGAACAGTTGCAATTGCAAACTGAGGGATTGATGAAAGTCTTTGAGCTTGTGATTGTTTGATGTGTCTGCACCCACCAGGGCAATACAGAGAGCAGGCTACGGTATTAGAAAGTTGGAGACAGAACAGAATAGTCAAGGAAACAGTGTGTCTGGACGTTAACTTAAATTAGAGATATCTCGACATACATCTGCTGCATTGATTTTGACCATTCTTCTTAAAACTGTCTCTTGTGAGTCCCCCAACTTTATGATAGTGCATTAGTACATTTCTGGAGTGGACCTTTACCAAAACTATTGTGAATTTGATTGAAAAACAAAAATTTCATTTTCCTATAATGCATGTAATGACACCTTGCTTTAGGGGGCACAAAACGGAGTGAGTAATGGTGAGGTAATTAGAAATCAACTAGATTTTGCCACAAGGCAGCAGCAGAGTTAATCATGGAGGCATTGGTCAATTTGTGGATTAACAGCTATCTAGCAACTAATCATTACACTGTTTCATCAATATAGCACATTAAAGTCTCTTCTCCAGTAACATATGGTTATTTACTATAAAATCATCTATTCAGACTGATCTCATGAAATGGCATATGTATTACATGCCAATTTGTATGCCATTATTGGCGTGTTATCAATACAATACATGCTCGCTTTTTAGCGTGTTTATCAATGTCGTTTGGACTACGTTGACTTACATTACCTTGCGATAGCATGTGAATTTACGCCGTAGCAAGTACTATGAAACGGCAAAAATCTGTTTAAGGAGGTTGGCCGTGGTGCTGGATGGGTAAAACGCAGGTCTTTCACCCAGGTGATTGAGGATCGTGTCCGGCCTGTCACGTTTCCTAAACTCTAGGGCTGTAACAATATGGAAAATAAAATTGCGACTCTCAGCTCCACAAACCTGTGTCATGGAGTGAGAAGGTAGAATCACGACACACCCCTTCCAACTCCCAGAGTTATCCTTCTCGTCCACATCCAGTGATTCCACATCTTTAAATTACTAGTTGTCCTTTTGGTGCCTTATTATTCCTGTTTTGTCTGGTAAATTTAGCTAACTGTAAAGACGGCTAAAAACAAAAGAGGGGGCACCGGTAACGCTAACGAAGGTGTAGCTAACGTTACGAGTGGCCCGTGTTCTGACTTGGATGCCTGGGTCTGTTTCCCAACGGTTCAGTAAACTGCCGTTAGCGTCCTTAGCAACGGAGTTAAGTGCTGACCGGGCTAGCTGCTAGATGGTTGGGGGATGACTGTGGATGTGTCCCCAGGCCGGGGCTGTAATGATAGTGAATGGTTGCTAGCTGGCTGGAGGCTGACAGTGAAATGGAAGCCTTACAGCGCGGGGAGACTGAGGCAGGTGTGCTAGCTAGCTAAATTACCATTAGATTTGTCGTCTATCTATACAGTTAACATTACTGATGAATTTGTGGGTTATCCCAGAGTTGTTAACACTAGAAAAGCCATGACGGTCATTTTGACCATTTTGAAATTTATATACTGTATGTAATAACTTTGCTGGATAAAAAAATACAATCCTGCTGGTACCTGACTTTTCCTAAAAGAGTCTGTATTTTCATTTAAAATAGTTTTATATACATTACACACAAGGCAATTGCAATTATTAAAACACCTGGGCTACTCAAGTGTCTAATTTAACTTGTTAAATTGTAAATTTTGGTGTTATTTCATTATTTTGTTTTTCTAAAGATATCCTAACACAATACATGCATTAATATTGCAATTAGGTATTTATCATCAGAGATTATAGTTTGGAATCTGGCGGTCAAAATGACCACTCAAGGCAGTTCTAGTAGTTATGGTATCCCGGCACTTCTAGTGTTAACCGTGGTCAAAACAATCATACTAAAAATAAGTGAGCTTGTTGAACGGTGTCATTTTTGTTCCCCCTACAGGTTGGGAGCGGAATTGTTCATTACTGTTACCATTACCATTATTCTTATGTCTCATTCCAGCGAGTCAATGAACCACTATTATTTTAAGATACAAAAGAAACTTTGGTGTTGAATCGATCAACATTGACTTCAATGTTGGTGGGATATAATTAATGACAAAACGATGGCAAAAATGTTGTATTACGTTTACTGACGACACACCCCTCCCCCCAAAGTCTAAAATCGTGATACAAATCTTCTTCTTCTTTTCCTAAACCCAAGCCTGTTTTTTTCTTGTCCTAAACTCAACCATTGCTTTCTTCTAGCAATAACACGGCAAGCGGCGATAACACGGCAAGTCGCGATAACACCCCAAGTGGCATGTATGCTTACATCCGCTGTATACAGTGTAGACATCACACACAAATAGCTCAAAATGTGTACAGAAAACCCGCCACTTGACTTAAGAATGTCGGTATGTATGTTTATGCAAAGTCATGTTGATCTATTGAGAGTTATTCAGGAAGTAGTTACATATTAGTGATTTATTTTTGTTCACCTTTAGAGGTAATTTGTCCCTCTCTCGCGCTACAGATATATGTTAAGTACTAAAAATGTTGTGTGCCGTATTGTTTATTTATATATATATATATATATATATATAGTGCTGCAGCATACTCATTACTGAAAATACTGGAACCTGAGTGCACACACATTCAGAACACACAGACTAGATTGACATACAATGATATATAAAAACACACACACACACACACACACACACACACACACACACCCTCATTTTTCCTCTCAGCAGTGTGGATAGGATGTTGGACCCCTGCAGCATTACCTGCAGCTAAGTCAGAGGCCACCATTACATTTCACCATTTTACCAGCCCCCCCCCCTTGACCCAGGAAGTGTTTAGCATTCTGCTCACACACCAAACACAAGCAACTTGAGCTCACACAATCCATCCCGTTCCTCCAGCGTGCTATGTGTGTAGAAACATATTTTGAATTCTAGCCTATGTGCATTTGTTTAGTATAAAAACAAGATATTTTGCTGTTAGCCAAAGGCATTTGTATTATGCAAAAAGTATGTCTGTTTATGTTTGTCTCTTTCTCTCTCTCCTCTTCTCTCTTGAGGTTCAAGGACGTTGTACTCTGTGACAATTCATCCCTTAAAATTTTTCCCATTATTAAGTGTCCTTTTTTATAAAACTTTCCTCTACCTTGTGCAACACAGTGAAAAAAAAATAACAAGGTAGGAAAAAGACTGCAGGGAAAGTGACACAAGGTTCACGCTGGTTCTTCTCATTTGCTGGAGACTAAAGGAAGAAGAAGAAGAAAGAACTGAAGGTGGAGGAGAAGTAAGGGAGCTGAGGAGAGAGGGGTTAGCGGAGGGAGATGGAGTACAGAGAGTACAGGGGCTTCGCAGTTGCTCATGTGTATGGGTTTGTCTGTTGTTGAGGTCTGACAAAATGAGATGAAGGATTCCGGTTTGTTATAACTTTGGTTTTACTTTGTCCATTCTATCAGGTATGATACCATTGTACAAAGATAAGTAACTGTTCTATGAACATACCAACAGAGTTACAGCAACTGAAGCAGTGAGATGATCGGGTTGACAGGTTGTAAACAACCGTAATCATCTAAACCTCTTTTTTGAAGGTGAAGTTGTTAGCATTACTTCCTCATGGCACAGGAAAACTGTGTACACATAACTACGGTAAGTCAAGCTTGAACCAAGAAGCTGGCCTGCAGACAATGTGGGTAATCATTTTTACTGTTCACTTTTGTTTTCACTTGTAAATAAGATTGGCAATCCTGCAGGTTTGTCGTACACTGGATCTTGGACTCCGGTTGTGCATAGTAGCTCTGGGCCATTAACTTGGTAAGTACTACAGCAACGGTGTCCTATCTTATCCTTTATAATGTGAGCATGAAAGCTCATTAATTGTGTTTATTCTGGTTGTCACACACATCCTTAAAAATGTAATTAAATCCAGAGGTGGAAAAAGTATTCAGATCTCTAGTTTTGTAAATATAGCACAGCTGTGTAGCCCTGCATTCAAAATTGTATTAAAGTACAGTATAAGTATTAAAACATATTGAAATTGTAAATCTACCCAGAAGGAGAACTGGAAAAGAGAAGAGCAACAAGAGCATACATAACTGAGTAAATGGGGGTAAGATGTATAGATAAGGAGAAAACTTGCTATTCAAGTTCAAGTTCTTCTTTCTTATCATGTGTGCAGCAATTACAGAGAAGCAGTAGTTAGGCCTCAGACCCCTTCCAGCGATCAATGTTCATTAATATCTATAAAAAAGAAAATGACGTAAGTAAAGCAAAATCTGAATCCAAAACAAAAAGTTAAAAAGTTAAAAGTTAAATAAAAAGTTATATAATATAAATATAGTATAAAAAATGTATTACAAATGAATAAACTGAATGTAAATGTATTACATACTGTATAATCCTCTGTCCTCAGTTCACCATATTCTTTTCCACGTCTGTTGCAACAGGTGTTTTTAATATTATTATACATGCTGTTTTATGTGCTGAATGTCTACACAGTGTTACAACAGTATAAAATAGTATACTATGTGATATTTATTGTGCATGCAGGTGTGGCTTTCAGTGTGTATTTCTTTCTGTTCATAACTGAAATCAAATTCGAATTTGGGAGCACGCTCTCATATTTCTGTGCTGTTATTTATCAAGGGCTGCAGAGCTGAAGCAGCCTAGCAAAGAATCCATTCTGTCTAGCAGCGAGGAAAGGAGGCACTCATGAAGATTTTAGCAGACCTCAGTACCTTTGAAATAGTTTTTTTCAAAAGCACCATGGCGTGTATCCATACATATTTCATTGTGCATGCTCAGAGAGGCAATGGGAATTATTCATTTGGTCCTAGAAGAGACAGAGAGATAAAGGAAAAGAGAGAGACAGAGTCAAAGAGAGAGAGAGAGAGATAGACAGGTCTGATGCCATTCCCACCAAACTTCACAGATTATGCGGGGCAGAAGCCAGAGAGATACGTGCTACTAATTAAACGTCTAAATTAAGTCATTAAGTCTGTGGCCTTTTTTAATCCAATCGCCTCTGGTTAAAAATAATTAAATCTCCTCTAAGTTTTGCTCTCTCCCTCTTTCATTCTTTCCTCTCCCCACCATTCTGCGGCTTTGTTTTATAATACAACTAAAAAGACATTGGCAACAGGCCCAAAAGCACTACTGCATGCCACTCATCTCTCAATGAGGCTGATTTGTGTGTAATGCTGGCACTCACACAAACAATCGTGTGGTTTGATGCTGCGTGGTCTTTGCTCAGCTCAAGCAGGGTGAATGGTCCTCAACATTTCATTAAAACAACGGCTACAAAGAAGTGCATTGGAAAAGGTGGGTGCAGAAAATGATATAGAAGCATAAAGTAAAGTGCATGTGGGTGTTTGGCAGTGAATGTGCAATTGCATGTGCAGGGGGGGGATTAGTGAACGCAAGAGGTTGAGCATCTGCTGACATCTAGACAACTTGTCAAACCTGTGACTCTGCATGTGTGGGGGAATAGAATACTGTGTGTGTGTGTGTGTGTGTGTGTGTGTGTGTGTGTGTGTGTGTGTGTGTGTGTGTATACTGTACAGCCCTCCATGGTGTGGGAACATTGTGATGTAGACATCTGCTTGGGTTGCTGCAGTTCTGGCTGGTGTCAAGTCTCGGGGGTGGCTTGTTTTGCCAACTTGACACGTTCCCAGCATGTACTTTACTTCCATCTCTTAGCTTAGCAGAAAAGAGCAATGAAATTTACTCTCTCGACCTCTCTGTCTCATACTCTCCATCTCTCCCTTCCCTTCCCTCTCATCCCATCAGGCCCCAGAGCAAGCTTTGATAGCAATTCTCTTGTCTAAAATGTTTCCTGTTCTCCTCAGAGAGCCGTTGTAATAATTCTGTCCTCATCATCAAATATATATATATATATATATATATATG
Organism: Etheostoma perlongum; assembly: GCA_026937815.1. Lineage (NCBI taxonomy): Eukaryota > Metazoa > Chordata > Actinopteri > Perciformes > Percidae > Etheostoma > Etheostoma perlongum. Next base: position 14,354,084 of record CM049384.1, on the reverse strand, counting down.
TATATATATATATATATATATATTGTTTGCATCAAAACATACTGGAATAAACTGGGAATAAAGCGGGATGATAATTTGTCAGTGCTGTTACACTGACCCAAATCAAAGGGGCCAAATCATTGTGCACCATGCAAGCGTGATGTTAATTTATTGAGTGGTAGAGAAGGAGACAAAAGGATAAGGGTGTGTGTGTGAAGGTGGGATATATTTGTCAATTAGTATGCAAATACATGCGGGTGCCTCCCTCAGATATCCAATCAGGCTGTCACCTCAGCAGGGGGTGTGATTATGAAGTCCCTATGAAGTGTGGCTCTTAGGCTGCTATGCAAAATAAGGGAGGGGGCAGGCTAGGTACAGGACGACCCACTGTTTGGATGACCATGTATTGTTTGATGTTTCAGATCAGAGATGTCCATGTGCGTGTAATTTCCATATGACAACTGATGCCACCTCTGTTTTCCATGTTTGAACTTAACCAGTTTAAAGATTTGTCAGGACTTTGATGTCTCTTAAAACACCAAAATAGATAAAAGGCCTTATTTTTTAGTCCATATGTGTTAGCTTGAACACTTTTTTACCACTTGATTATGTGATCGATATTACTTTAACATAATATTTTGAGACAGAAAATGGATAGAAGTATGCGGCAAAGACCAAGCACCTCGCTTTGCTGCCACCTTCTTATTATCACTTCCTGCTCTCTATTTGCTTCTTCTTCACCATGTGTCACTTTGCCTCAAGTCAGTCGTGGGCATACCTGCATCAGATGTACACACCTGTGTGTGTGTGTGTGTGTGTGTGTGTGTGTGTGTGTGTGTGTGTGTGTGTGTTTTGATGGCCGTCACCGCTCACTCTGCCTGTCACAAGGGGAAATGGCTCGTGAGAGATTAAAGCTTTGTCTTGTCATAATGAAAGGTTAGGGCGATGTAGAGATCTGAGTCCAATGAAACGAGAGGGACAAGACAGACAGAGAGAAAGAAAGGGAGAGAGGGAGGGAGAAAAAAAGAAAAATAACAGGGGCGGTGGAAAATGAAGATCAGAGGCACTCAAGCATCGCCCTGGTGGAGTCTTGCCGTTTTTCTCCATGAATTCAATCAGGCGAACGACAGACTGCCACTGACAAATGTTACCTCTGAGTTCTCTTTCTCTATCTTTTCCCTCTCCTATTGTTAAGCCCATGGATCAAGGGGTAAACACTGGTCTATCTCCACTGGATGGCTGTGCAGAACTTGCAATTACAGAAAACAAAACAAAGCCCATTTCCACACAGAACGCAGCTTCAAGCCCTCCCTTGCATTTTTATTTTGTCCTTCAAAACAGCCTCCATAATTTAGAAGAAAAATATAGAATAATGTATTTTCATGATCTTTTGCGGTACGTCTCACCTGCTTGAAGTGTGTAGTACATGTTATGTTGTGTTATGTATCAAGGTTCTCTGGCATTCATTACATTCAAAATATCATATGAGCCCTCTAATAGTATACCACAGCTCCCCCCAGTGGAAGAGAGAAATCAAATCAACCGTGACAACATTGGCTCTTTGCCTCTGTTCATCCAAAACCTACTGAAATGTTGACAGATTGTTACTGAGATAATGAGATAGATTTTAGTGTGAATCAGCAGTGCGCTCACTTGTCAATGTGAAGTTTTTATTCCAAAATGATATGTAAAAAATTGTGGCAGCTATTGTCAGTGTAGCAGTAAAACTGGATAATGAGTCTATGGTTACAAAAAAGTAAGTTTTATGAGTGTAATTATTTAGGCTTTGGAGATATAAAGCAATAAAATGTGGGTGCCATTCTATCCTGTTACCAATACTGTTTTTTATGACAGTAACAGCAAAAACAGAAGGACTCTATCAACACTTATCAGCTGTGACTCTAACGAAAGCTGCCACACAAATGACCAGCATCACTGTTCAATTACAAAGTGTCGTGCACAGGCTTTTAAGAGGCAGGGTTGTAAATGCAAAAGGGGCACCTCTTCGATGTACAGGGTTCACTTTTGCCCAAAGGGTTGATACCAGAGTGGCTCTTGAGCTAAACACAAGGACATTTGGGACAACCAGAAGGGCACTTCGGCTGATCAGAGGGGCACTTGGACCGACAAGAGAAGCACTTCGGCCAAGTTTCAGAAGGACACTTAGTGTCTCTAGTGCCCCTCCACACAAAAAATAAGACAGGAAAAGGGCACAAACATATCCAGGTTAAATAAAGGGTTCAAAAATAGAACACTTAAGCAGTCACAGCAACAACAAAAAAATAGTGATTTCCCCTTGCTGTCCTCCCCATATGCACATCACACCTTTTCTTATGCTACTATGCTGCCTGTCTTGAAAGCCTGCTCAGCATGCTGGAATTATTCTTATAAACAAAACACACTAATAGTAAGGTAGCACAGCTACACAGCTGTTAAGACCATTGACATTTATATTCTGTATATCGGGGGTCAACAAGAGAAGAGTAAAATGTTGGATTCATGCTATGGTCAATAATATATAACGACAAAAGCTAATAGGATGAGGGAAAAGGATGAGAATCACCAGTAGACATTTATATGTGAGGGAATTTAAGGTAATTGTATTTAAGCCTTTAACCTTGCACTGCATGTGCTATTCAGCACCTCTGAATGAGGACTTCTCTTTTCATCACAAGCTGATAGAGGACCAATTTATTTTCAAGGGCAGAGCATCATTCATCATCTTTCCTCAGCACCCCAAAGATGATATTCCCTGCTGTGTCTGAGACTAAAACATACGCACATGCATATGCAAGCATGGACTACCTCATGTAAGCACACACTTACACAAAGACACACCACCACAGCTCCTTAGAAAATTAGGACAGGAGGAGGAGGAGAAGACTGTGTGCAGGAACAGCCAGAGAGATACCTCATGTCCCAAAATGCCTCAGGCTCTGTACCAGGAAGTGAGCACTTCCAGACCTCCAGCTGGATCCAGAATCCTGCTACGCTTCTGGGCACATGGCACCCACAACAATGCACTTAAAATCACAAACACGTCAGAAACATAAGCACCTGAATTATATGCTAATACATTTAATTTGCCTCTTAACAATTCTGACTGACATGCAGTTTCAGTAAGCATTTTTATGTAGCGTACTGTTTATCTTGGCTGTGCATGCAACTCACAGCTGTGACTCAGTTTAGAGCAGTATGTAAATTGCATTACCCCGCAGGTAATCTGTTTGTTTTGGGTGGAGAAAGATGCATTTGACATCTTCTATTGCTTCCAATACTTTTTTTTAATCATTTCCTTTCATGGCTAACACAAATTGGCCTTGCCAGCGTCAGCTAAGCGACATGGGAACCCAAACAAGCTTGTATAATGCATTGGCCACTGCTGGCACCGTGGCTAGCTTGAGTTGCTAAAAAGAAAAAAGGCTGGCTGTTGTCTCTTCTACTCTGCTCTGTACTGGCATTACTATTTTACAAGCAAGCAGGCTCATTACAGAACCATATGTTTGGTAACGATGAAAGCTGTGGGTGCATCCCTTGTATGAGCTGGGATGCTTAAATTATTAAATACACCGCCGAGGCTTGATTCAGATGTGGCAGGCAGCCCAGTTCTCACACACACACACACACACACACAAATGAATAAAGGCGTGGGGAAAAACTTCAAACACCTTTCCTGTGCATTTAGTGTAATGAACAATGCCTTAATTGAGATGGCTAATTACCCAATTTCAAGATAATTAATATGATCCTAATTAGCATATGTAAATGGAACATTGCATAATTGAGAATCCCTGTTTTGAATTAGATGTCTCTAAAGTGAACCCGCATGTGAAAAGGTACAAAGCAGCTATTAAGAGTTCGATGCTGCATTAAAACAGGCCATCATTCAATGTACACTGATGAAACGCTCAGCATCTCCCAGATGTTCTGAAACACTATGGAATGTTGTTGATTATTGTTGATATGTTTTTGGGACATCACTAATTGGAAGTCATTACCTACTTATCACTTTTGTGCCACTACTTAAGCAGGAACGAAAACAATCTTGGTGCCGGAATTGCCGTTCATGGTCAAAAGGCAAGTAGTGAGGATGTGCAAATTCAGCATTCAGTTCCTCTGTGTCCTTGGAGCTTTGTCAGCAAAAGTGTTCCTGCAGCCAAGAACTTATCATTAAGATGGTATAGTTATTATTATGAAAAATGCATATTTGGCTGTGTGCATTGCTAATCAATTAATGCAAATGCTGCCCTTGATAGCATCCTTGTCATTATCTGCACCTGACAAGAATGACTCCCTCTGTCAAAGCTTGAACGCCAGAAAAGCAAACACAAACTTAATACAATTACTTTGATACATAATTCCTTATATATTTTCTTAAAATAATAATCACATATGGGGTGTCATGTTAGCTCACCTGGTAGAGCAGTGATTGTCAACTGGCGGCCCGCGGACCACATCCGCCCCTCTAAAGCAATCAGTCCGTCCCGCAGAATAATGATGAATTCAGAAAATGAGAAATAGTAAATGTGTTCTGGTATTTAGCATTTCATGCATCCACAGCAGGTAACATTCCACAGGGAGAGCTTAAACCCACCCCCTGTAATTCCACCTCTATTAACTTTCTCATTAGTTTTGGTATTGCAGATCTAATGTTAAGTCACACTGGACAACACCCAGGTAAATCAAACAAAATGACATGCAGCTTCAAGCACAATTCATTTGGATACAAGTGTTCCATTTTGGATGAAAGACAGGATTTCGGCACCGCACACACACACAGCCGAACCGAAAGGTGTGTGTGTTACAACACGCAGCACATGTACCTGAGGTGACAGGGAACGACACCGAGAAGATTAAACGCCCGCTGGCACAGATGAGAAGTTGTTACTGTTAAGTACAATAAAAGCACCATTAGTGAAAAGTCAATACTCATCAATACCCACCTACCTGTTCTACCAAGCTGTTTTATGCAAACTCTACTCAGCAAATAGTGAATTTCTACACACAAGCTAAAATGAAAGATGTCGGTTTGTAGTGTAACTGTTTCTCTGAGTTTGCCACAAATCTTAAATTTTGGACAAATTATTAGAACTTAACTGCCAGCTAAACAAACTATTCTCTCCCCTGGAGCAGTACATCTATGGATGTATTATAAGACCAAAACAAAATGCATGTGGCTACTAAATATGCATGTGAATGACGGCATCGTCATGTTTGCATTCTTCATTCTTGATGGTGATGCTGGTTATATTCTTCTGCAACAGCATTGTTTCATTGCAAATGAGGCATACAGCACAAATGCGTAGCCTGCTTACGAGTCCATTTATCATTAAAGCTGTTTTTTTAAGTCAACTTTACGCTTCAGGCTTTTTGACAGTGACATTTTTACCTGACAACAGGCCTTTCTTTCTGCAAGCCTTTTCCACCAATCAGGACGCTGTATTCTACAACTACGTTTCCGTAATCACAGACTTTAAACCTCACTACTCAGTGAACTGTCTCCTAGTCTGAGATCATTTTCAAGTTAAAGAGCCAGTTATCATTACATACTGTACATGTAGAAATATATAGCATTAATTTAGTAAGAAAGTGAAAATTTTGAACAAGAATATGCCTATTTGGTATAAATACATTTTATTTTCTTTATTTGAAGTCAGGCCCCCTGGTTTGAAAAATTCTGGCCCTTCAAAAAATTTAGTTGATGAACCCTGTGGTAGAGCATGAGCCCCATGTACAGGCTCAGTCCTTGTTGCAGCGGCCGTGGGTTCAGTTCTGGCCTGTTGCCCTTTTCTGCATATCATTTCCCCTCTCTCTACTTTCTTGATTTAATCTGTCCTATAAATAACGGCAATAAAAGCCAAAAAACATCTTCAAAAAAATATAATAATAGCAATATTGCAGTTATTCTGACTTCTCTTTTACTTTAAAAGTTGTTTGCTAAAGTTATCAATATTAATGCACACATATCATGTGCAGCAAAGAAATACTGAACATTGTGATACATTATTGTTTCCCTAACCAGTTTGTACATGATGCTGCCTAACAATGGGTTGTCTGACCCCTCAGTGGTGGAATGACATGTTGTCCTCGGTGCAAACTAATTGATCTGGTAGCAAGTGGCAGTTGACTGAGCGGGCCTGGAGGGCAGCAGTAATGGAAGGGCCAGGGGGCGTGAGGGGGCAACCAAGCACCTGGCTTACCCAGCTGGTAGAGAGGCTCCTAAGGCACACAGAGGACCCTGGCTGGCTGGCTGGCTGGCTGGCTGACACCCACGCTCTCCACCACACACACACACTCAAACACACAGATGTGCATAAAAAAAATAATAAGAAGAAATGCACACTCTTTTCTTCCGTCTCTCTTTGGCTTTCAGTCACTCATACACTCCAGGCCCTGTCCAGACTTGTGGCATCAGTGTTGTCAGGACACAGGCCTACACGTTGGATTCAATCAGAAGCGTTGTCAGTCATTGGCACACACACTATATACACACACACACACACACACACACACACACACAGGTTGCTGCTGCTTTCTGCATTGGCAGAAGGGGAGCATGTTGTCCTTCCAGTGTGAGTTCCTCTTCCCTCCCGCATGCCATCCCCGTTCCCTCGGCCCTGTCAGCTTTACCCCCTCTCCTTGTCAGCAGCCATATGGCTACCCCCCTCAGCCCTCTTATGTCATCCCCTAGACCCCTTCCCCATGCCTCATCCCCCTGTTAGAGCTTCACTGACAGCTCTAAATGCACCACTCAGCCCCAGGATCAACGAACATACTCTATAACTTCTTGACAGTACTCCTGAAAACATTACATTTATTCAGTTTTGCAGATGCTACACTGATTTTCTTCTTGCATACTGCTATGGCCAAACAAAGTCTATTTAATGAATCCTTGTGGGATTGTTTTACAAGTATATGTACAAGTACATGTCTTTGCCAAATATCCTCAACACAGCAACAACAAAATACTGCTACTGCAGCAAATGTTTGTGAGAAATGGTTTCTAACAAATTTGACATTTAATTGTTAGATAAAGTAGTCAACCTAGTAAATGGATTCCTTTAGCCCCACGTAAAGGATGGATTACTTTTACTTTGATAAATCCACCATAGCAACCATAGTGTTAAACTAAGTTTGACGCTCTCAACTGCATCAACTCATCTTCTCCAGAAAGACAGAAAATACTGGACATCTCGCAATGTTTCAAAACTGACAATTCACAATCAACATATTTTAATTTGCTCTTCTACTTGTAGTTTCAGTTAACCTGGGTCAACTTGGAGCAGGACTGATCAAAGGCAAGACAAGCCAAGGCAAGGCAAGGCAGCTTTATTTGTACTGTACTCTGGAACTACCATCAATCTGAGGCCCTGTGGGGACAAGTGTGAATGTGGGTGTGTGTGCCTCACTGACTGTGTGCATGTACTTTTGTGTGATGGACACAAAGTGATGGAACACCACGACCCATTCAGTAATAAAGAGTGTGTGGTTGGGGCTCCAGATTGCTCTAGTCTAGTCCCAAAGACATTACAAGAGAGAGAGAGAGAAAAAACTGAGCAAAAGAGACTGCCAATGCCACCGTTGCCTGCTGACAAATCTGCCGTCAAGGCTAAGGGTTGTAAAACTGTGATGGCTAAAAGCTAATGTCAGAAGTTATGTGGAGCTGTCATCTGCTATTAGGGAGGATTATTGCCTTGACTCCGAGAAGAATAGGGAGAAAGGAGTATAGAGCTATAGTGAGAGAGATTCACAAGAGAGAGTGATAGAGGGCATATAAAAGAAAAAAAGGACTAGTCTCTTGTTGACAAGAGACTAGTCAAAGTAGTCAAAGATTTGAGAGCAAAAGACATTTTGAATATTGAATGGTGACAGGCTGAAGACTGCAGCGTCTAAACTTTAAACTGCACTGATGAACGCTCTTGGCTGAAGGTGTCGTACTCTTAATAACTGTCATAGTATATTAGACCAAGACTGACTGATGAGTGGTAACAAGATCCCTAAGTCCTAATGGTTCAATAGTGAGTTTTAATCCCCCTAAAGCACAGGAGTAACCAGGATGGAAAAGATTGTATCCGATGCAACAAAGCAGACGAAAGATAATTATCTTGTAAACACTTCAAATATTTGAGGAGTCATTGGGGCAGTTATACAGAAATTGCCCTTGCCTAGATTTTTATGCTTAGACACTTATATACACACATTGTTATGTATTTGCAGCAATTTATCGGCTCACCTTTAATTTCTCCAAATCAATATTAATGTCATCTCTAATAATGGCTTTCATTTTTCTACCCCATTAACAACCATAACAGCATGAAGATCCTTGTCAATAGCCTTATTTTGTTGTTCAGTGCACTCTGGGGTTATTTTGTGGTGAAGTATATAATATTTTTATGTACTATTTCTCAACCTGTCTTATCCACTTTTATCTCAGATAATTCCATGTATTTTCCAAGATGGCCTCAGAGACACTCAGAGACCTAAACATTTCGAAATAACTATTCACCACCAGGAAATAACGTGGATACACCATCAAAATAGTTTTTGTTTTTACCCATTTAATGAGGTAGTTTGACATGTTGCTTTCTTGCAGAGAATTATATGAGAAAATCAAAAGCACTTTATGTATGCACGGTAGTGTTGATTGGTGAGTTTAATTGCTGCTGATAGGCAGATCTTTTTACCTTTGGACAGAGCCAGACTAGCTGTTTCCCCGTTTCCAGTCTTAATGCTAAACTTAGCTAACTGGTTCCAGCAAGACATTTACTGCACAGACATGGAAGTGATATTGATCTTGTCATCCAATTGAAAGAAAGAAAGGGAATAACCATATTCCCAAAAATATTAAAGCTGTGTTGCCAACAACACATAACTTCTGTCAAGGTTTTCTAAAGATACCAAATACATCAGGCTGAATTTTGGGGACAAAAGGAAAGAAAAATGATGGACCGCAACATTTAGAATATTTCCATTTGATGGAATGGTGCAGCCATAAAAAACAGTGTCTTGGGTTCAAATATTTCACTGAAGCTTTAAAAAATCAGAAAAAATACTGCTGAGAGAGAATATAGGGCAAATATGTGATACTGACAGTGTGAAATAAGATTTTTCTTTTCAACCTTGAAGCTTTTTAAGGTCAAATAAAAGGGGATCGATGTATGTTAAACATGAATCTCTCCTTCACTTTCATCAAGGATGCAAATTGCACAAGTGAAGCCAATTACACTATCTAATTTAAAGAATCCATCGAGCTTGAAATAGTCTTTGATGTATCCATAGAGCTCCATCCATTGTGGCAAAACCCACCAAGTTTTAATTGAATCCTGTTTACTGTTCTGTTGATTCCATTAACGCTACCAGCGAAGCACATTTCTCCCTCCGTGACCAGTTGCCTGTCAGTCATTATCACCCGCCGCATTCCAGTACCAGCTAATACATAAAATGATGACAGTAAATGTACTAAAGGTCTGGAGCACAGGAGTCATAAAGTAAATCGGCTGCTTTATGTTTACTGTGCTTAGGGGGGGCAGGGCCAAAGGAAGTTTGAGGGCACTAAATCTGACAAGGTGCTGGAGGTAACGGAAACAGGGGGCATCAATCACATCCGTGTACACATATGTAAATGTACACACATGTATATACACACACACGCACACACACACACACACCCACAAGGGAGGAAAATGGGAATCTAATACATGGACTGTAAGATTAATGGTTATTAATAATGGCAGCTAAATAGAATACACACATATACACACACAACACAAGTATCACCTGTCAAATCACGTTTGTTTATCATTCCTCCTTCATGCACACAAGCGGTCATGATGTTGACATGTGCAGCTTGGTGCTTATGAACAGATAGGAGCTCGGAGGCATCAGTGAGTGTGCTGTGAAGTCTCCCACACTGCAACTCTTTCTGATAGTTATGTTAATGGTTCACATATGGGCGTGACAAATGAACTTTGTAATGACACAAATAACTGATAAAAGTTGCTTACAGATGATAACATGCGTGTCATCGTGAGTGATAGCCTGTCTGTCACTGTCGGTCTGTTTGATACAATTTAGCCACTAGGTTTGTATCACAGTTAAAAAAAATCAGTTGTGCTGACTGGAAGAGGATGTCTAACAGCTTGTGTAATGGAACATTAATATTACACCTACTGCATAGGTGTAATGATAAATGTGCCATGTACTACAATAAAAAACCCATCTTTTTCCAATGATGTAGCTGATGCCACTTGCAGAGTAAAGCAGGACATTCCTTGAACCTGGTATTTCTATTTTCTGCACAACCTCATAAATGTCACTGATAAAATATGCAATAGATCCTGTTAACAACGTAGTAGATGTAATGTCCATCCTGAGAGGTTTCAATATTTTACAACACCAAGGTGTTCACAAACAGAGCAGAGGATGGAAATGTAATGCTTCAACCTGCTGTTGGAGACACATCTAAATAATGTTCCCCATATAGTAGACTATAAAAACCAGTGGCTATATCCTAACTGTGCATTTAAATGATTTATGCATTATTACTCTTTTAATGCATCCTGCTGACCACTTTATAGCTTGACACACATTGTGGATTGCTGTATTATCCTGCGTACTTGCATAATATGCATTGCAATATAATGTGGTAATTTCATATAAAAACAGAATTCAACATATGTTTCAGTCTCATGTCTGACCTCAAAGCAATAGAGACTAGTGCTGTCAGTTAAATGTGTTATTAACAGCGTTAACACAAGCCCATTTTAACGGTGTCAATTTTTTTTATCGCAAGATTAACGTTCTTTTTGGCCAAGTAAACTTTGTAGTTTTTTCCGCATGCTGTTGCAACAACTAGTAACGTTAGAAAAACTACACACCACACCAGATCTAGCTAGACCGGAAACAAAAAAACAGGCACGCCGCACACACTTGTTTGAGCTTGCAAGCCGGCCAAAGAGTAGTAACATTACATTTTGAGTGGATGGTGAGTGTGAGATGCCAAAATGAATGCCAATAAGCTTCTAAATGGAAAGTTTACTTTTTAAAAGTTGCCAAATGGTTCCATTGACAAGACCAAAGTGATCTGTGTGTTTTGTTGTTGTGAACTGAGCTATCATCGCAGCAGGTCCAGTCTGATATAACACTTGATGGCCAAACACACAACTGATGCCAATTCTCCGCCCCATTGTCATAGTATTTTTTGTACCCTTTTTTTGATGGACAGTGTTACATTGTGTGAGAAATTATTTGCTAAGTGTGAATGACTGCTCCAAGTGAGAATGTTAGTGTGAAATTGAACACTACAGAAGGCTATATGCCAATCCACGTTTCCATGTTGATAAGAGCATTAAAATGAGTAAAAAAATAATGGGACAAAAAAAAATCAAGGGACATTTAGAATAGATAAAAATGTGCATTTGCAACATATGAGTATAGGATTTTCTCTGAACAACTACATATTTAAAAGCAATATGCCCTTTTTATAGCAAATCAAAGAGTATCTCCTGTATCCTACTTGTAGTTGAAAGAGCACACAATATCAAAGAGTTCAATGGGATCTGATGATGATGTGCATGCACATAAACCGGCGACAGCTGGATTGTTTAAACAATGAGCTTTGAAGTGTACATGAAACATATCTGCACTAGTTTGGTTTTCTTATAGGGTGATTAAGGTTGTCATAATGCCTTTAGTGCTTGGGGGAGGAAATTGATTTTTTTTTATGCAGTCATCAGAAAAGGCCTTTCTATTCATAAGCAAACTTGAATCTATAGAGCTCCATCAAAGGCAGGACTTGGAGCAAGGCCTAAGGCTTTTTTTTGAGTTTCACAATACCTAGCACTTTTTTTCAGACTACAATGCTGGTCCAAGATGTAAGTCCAATAAAGATTTTGTTGTATCACATCACACCGTGGTTTGAATTATATATCACTTTCTGGATGGCCAAAATGTTCTATTCTGTTTTTTGGAACAGACATGATTAAAATAGCTCTGAGATATAAAGCAAGTTGACTGAGAAATAAAGAGACTGCAGAGAGAACATCTCCTCCGCTTTTTGTCCTTAGTGCGACTGAGTTTGTCCTTTTGTCGTGCTTTGGTATGAGAGAGTGACGTTCCCTGTAGACAGCTGATACTGACCTTGTACATGGAAATCAAACCTGGAGAGAAAGAATACAGAGTGTGCAGGTGAGAGCAAAGAGACAGTGACAGAGGGTTGGAATAAATGTGTGCATGAGCGTGTGTGTGTGTGTGTATGCTTGCATGCAAGTCTGCAGATGTGTACAGTACATGTTTCTGCCTGTTTGCCTGTCTTGTCAGTGACAAGTGTCTGGTGTGACTGCACCTCTGTATGTACGTGTGTGCATGTGTAGATAAGTGTGATGGGTGCTTGCCACCTTTGTGTGTCCGCTCCTGTGTGTATGTGTGTGTGTGTGTGTGTGTGTGTGTGTGTATGTGTGAGAGATAGAGAGAGAGTAAGTGTACGCCAGTGAGGCAGAAATGAAAGGCAGGAGTCCCATCTGTTGTGGTGTAATGACTGTGCTATTTGGAGGCAGGAAAGGTTTGGTGCGGGAGCAGCTGGTACCTCGCCCGGTGACCTTTTAGCATTCCTCCTCTCACCATCTGACAGATGTGTCAACTCGATTATTTCAAAAGGCCCTGAATAAATAAGCGATTGTGAGAGAGCGCCGCCCGCTAACCCAAAGACTCGACGCATTGTAGGCCCCACACACATACACGGAGGTAACAGTTGATGCAACAAGGAATATGCCTGCAATCACCCAAACACACTCTTAATAATTGCAAAGATGAAGACTGGCACTAGCACATTCACAGTGAACAGCACAATCAGATTTGCCTTCCCTGAACTAAGTAAATGATCACAGAGGTGAGCAGACGCTTCACCCCTGTTGTTGCATTGCTCATTTCCTACTTTCCCTCACTCTCCTCCACTCTCTTTCTTTGCCTATCATCTGCTAAATAGCTTTTGAGTCGCTGGTATGAGGCTTGGTAAAAGGGGTACAATGGGGGTGAATTGAACGCCATTGTGGTTCGGATGCCCTTGGAGCACCGCTATTAGCTGACTGTGGGTGGAGGGAGGGGGGGCTGTGGCTGGGTGGCGGGGTGGCGGGGGACCTCAGGTGTTGCCAGGAGGCCGCCGATGGACTCTCATTCCCTGGCGGAACCCACAGCGGACGGAGGGGAAAGGGAGTCTGTTGTGCATATTGTGTGTGTGTGTGTGTGTGTGTGTGTGTGTGTGTGTGTGTGTGTGTGTGTGTGTGTGTGTGTGGAGGGGTGGGGGGCTAATTGACTCACTGAGTGATTGGGGGACTGTGAAGAGGCGACCGCAATCAGACCTGCCCTGATAGAGTTTGATGCCTCCCTAAATAGTTTTCAAATGGAGGAGCAGGTGCTGTTTTTCCGAAGCAATCCCCACTGCCCGGGTGTATAAGAGAGGAAAGAGTGTGTGTGTGTGTGTGTGTGTGTGTGTGTGTGTGTGTGTGTGTGTGTGTGTGTGTGTCAGTACATGTGCTCTAGTGAGACTGTATCCAGGTGATTGTGTGGGTTGTGTGTCATTGTATGGCTCCTTTTTATTATTAGAGTAATCACAGGGAGCGTAATCAGAATTGGTATAGTATGTGTATTATCTATTCCATTATTGCAGTTTTGTGTGTTTAGTTTACAATTACTTTTAAATTTAACATCTCCAAACTACTATCAAAACAAATAATTCTCAGTAAGTCATAGATGTGAGCACAGGAAATGTAAACAGATGACAAAGAAACTGAATTCATATGAGCTAGTGGAGAGCCAACACAGATGAGGCATACTTCCCACAGGGGAGCCTCTGTTACCTCAGAATTCAATTGTAGTGGTTTAAATTGGGGAAAAAAGCCCTTCATTTAGTCTACTCCTCTGTGTTAAGAATGACTTGTGTTGAAAATTCTCAGAAGCTCTTGTCCAAAACCCTAGGGATTTTAACAGGCCTTGGACTGTCCATATCTCTCAGCAAGTGTGAAATGGGCTTCATCAAATCATGTCCAGTCCTTTTGATTTTACTCGGTGGATCCAAACTGGTTTGGTCTGGTTATTGGGATGTCATGCTATAAGATGTGTTGGCACAGTCCATTCTCTGCCTGTTTTATTGCCTTGTTTAACATCAACTCCATATGACATGCTTTGAATATATAACCCAGTGCTTAGGAAAATGGATTATTCAGAGAGAATTTATAACATGTCTGGCGCAGGAGTAAAGGCATGTGGGTGAGTGCTCCAAACATATCCAACACTCGGAAAACTGATTAAAATTGATTTGAATTTTCAAAAACTAGTCTGTAGCTATCTTGACAGTCCAAAGTCATATCAACTCAACCTCAGCATGGATACAAAATTAACATCAGTGCTTTTGCCCTGCTGGGTCAGGACCACGTACCATAACCATGGTAGTTCCTGGACTCTTGTCTCAGTGCTTCTGTCAGCACAGCAAGCACTCCCCATCTATCATCTCCATTGATCTACACTAATGACAGATGGTCGTTATGGGTGGGGGAGAAAGATTGCCTTCAGCACAGCACGGCTTCACAGGCACACAGTCTGTGCGTGTGTTCTCTGGGTGTACTGGAATATCTGATATCTTATTTCTTCTGATAAACAAAGACCCACGTCTATTTTGACCCAGGCAGGAGCTATGAGCACAGGATAAATGTTTCATCATGGTGTCATGCGAGTTGAAAAAAACACCAAACCCAAGCATCATCCAAAAGAATCCATACTAATGCATATGTACCGTTATTCTTTTCTACGTCTTTCATACAAATGTCTTCCTGGTTTAATGTGTATGTAATTATCAAAGAGGAACATCTGTCTGATTTGAAAAAAAGCTATTCTATTTTTTAAGACACCTAAAATCCCATTAGAGAATCTGGGTCACTAACCCATTCACTCATGTAATGCGCTCAGACACTATCCAGATGCATAGCATGTGGAACGAAGCAAGGACGCTCATTTTCCACTATAACATTTTGCTGAATTGTTGCATATTATGCATTTTGTATGGGGATGCTTTACAGACAGAAAGTGTATTTAAAGATGCACAAGCCATGTGTGCCACAAGCCAGTGTTTGTACTTTAGTTTTGCCCAAAAGGCTTAAGCAAAACTGAGGAATCAGACTCAAGACCAGCATCTGCCAAATATTTGTCCTGTTCCCTACTATTTAGGTGATTGCTATTATAATTTTCAATAAGTTGGTCAGGATACATATTCAGTTTTGTGCATATTACAAACAGTAACTTCTCAACACACAAGTATCCTTGCAACATCAAAATAGGGCATGTAACGATTAACTTAATTGTCAATTAATCTTCTGATTTATTTATTGCTGTGGAAAATGTCCATGGTTATGTCTTCACGTCTTGTTTTGTCTGACCAACAGTCTCAAACACAAATATATTCTGTTTACTATTCAATTCAATTTTATTTATAGTATCAATCATAACAAGAGTTATCTCAAAACACTTTACAGATAGAGTAGCTCTAGACCACACTAGACCACATAATTTACAGGGACCCAGCTAGTTGTTCCCTCCAGAGCAACAGTCACAATAAAAGATAATGGAACAGTGACTAATAAAATAAAAGTAGTTTGTAGTAGTTCATGGCATAGCAAGGCACTGTGCAGCATTACAAGGCCCAGCAGAGTGCAGGGCACCGCAGAGCATAGCAGGATGTAACAGGGCATCACAGGACGTGCAGCAGGACCACGACAACAGCTGCAACCATGGTTTTGGAGCCTCCCTGATCCAAGGAAACATGCTGGGGGAAAAGAACATAAGGACTCCGGGGAATGACTCCCCAGAGCTAGGTTAGTAACAGGCATTACTGGGACATGGATGCACACAAATGGAAAGATAAAAGAGAGAGGAGCTCAGTGTGTCAAAGGAAGTCCCCCGGCAGTCTAAAACTATTAAAGCATAGCTAAGAGAGACAAGGTAAAGAGAGGAGGCTAGTCGGGCTGTACTGCCCTGTCTCCCTCTAGTTTTATTATATTAATGATTATATGGTAGTTTAATTTGACGACTATGAAGAGAAGCAGAGAAGGGAAGGGGTGCCATGTCAGCGGCTAAACACCCTCCCCCGCAACTCCTCACTCTCTAACTATAAGCTTTATCAAAGAGGAGAGTTTTAAGTTTACTCTTAAATGTGGTGACGGTGTCTGCTTGATTCCACAGGAGAGGAGCCTGACAGCTGAAGGCTCTGGCTCCCATTCTACTTTTAGAGACTCTAGGAACCACAAGTAACTGAATTCTGGGAGAGTAGTGCTCTAGTGGGACAATAAGGCTGTGTCTCAAATCGCGCACTTCTGTACTAAATACTAACTATTTGAGTACATAGTGCGTTCACACTGTCGAAGTGCGTTCAAACGCAGTGTACTTAAATACCCGGATGGTGCACTCAAAACGCCCCGAAAAATGAGTGTACATCGACCTTAGCTAGCTAACAGCGGCTGTTTAACCAGATTGGCAAATACGTTATAAGCTAACGTTACATGTGTTGTAGTATTTTGTTGTTTGTGTTAAACTATCGTTCCGCTGTAGAAGATTTTAGTGTTAAAAGTGTGATCTTAACAAGTTGTACATAATCCGATGTGAGCGTCAGCTCACCAAAATAGCGATCAGCTGATTGTCTGCCGGGAACGTAAACAGTAGCGCAATGTTAACGTATCCGCTGTTACTGCCTCCACCTGATGTATATCCTGTATACAAACGAGGAATAGAGGGCCGTCATTTAGGGGCGACGATGGCCATCAGACCGTAGAAGGATCCCCTGGAGAGTCTGAAGTCCCCCCTCATGTCCCTGTCCCCATCAGACTAGCTACGACCCGGGGGGAGCCTGCAGAACTACAAGCACATTTATAAAATAAAATTATATTAAAAGTATTAAACTTTGTTCTCTTTTGTATTACACGTTGCATGACTGTAGCAAGCATATAAAGTATATAAAGGAATGGGATCTATTTAAATGTCAGGTCTGTTCCCTCTGCTTTCACTATTGTATCGTCACTGTATGAAGACCATTTAGAACAAAATACAACTTATATAAAATATGTAATGATGTTTTGTCTATTAGGTAAGTTGTAAGGGTAATGCTTCACTATAACAGTCTTATCTCTGGGCTGCAAAGATTTCCTCATGAAACAGTTGAGCATTAAGATGAACAGTAACGTTATGAATGAATGAATATTAACGTTACTTATTTTTAGAGCAGAAACATAAGTATATACATATAAGAGTGGACTGCAAAGAATAGGTATAATTAATGAATTTAAAAGACTGCACTAACAAGAAGGAATATACAATACAGTTATGTGTACTGTTTTCAGCTAATGGGGGGGGGTGACATGACGGCTGTGTTGCAGTCGTCATCCTGGAGCAAATGAAAACATCACATTTATTGTTGTTAAAATATCAAAAACAATGCAGGAATTATTTTTCGCGAAACACAATAGCAGACTGGAATGCTCTCCCCTTGGTGAAATTCACAATTTTACAGAAGAAGAAGAGATGAAATGTGATCGTCATTTCCGGTAAGTGCACATGGCAGTGCGCGATTTGAGACAACACTCTTCTGTCAAAATTTACGCACTATGCAAGACAGTACGTAGTGCGCGAAGTGTACTTCTGTAAGTGCACTAACGGAAGTGCGCGATTTGAGACACAGCACAAGGCACTAAGAGCTCTTCAAGATAAGTTGGTGCTTGACCATTTAGAGCTTTGCAGGTCAGGAGAAGGATTTTAAATTCAATCCTGAATTTTACAGGACACCAATGCAGAGAAGCTAATACAGGAGAAATATGATCTCTTTTCTTAGTTCTTGTCAGAACATGCACTGCAGCATTGTGGATCAGCTGGAGAGTCTTAAGGGACTTAATTGAGTATCCTGATAATAAAGAATTACAGTAGTCCAGCCTGGAAGTAACAAATGCATGGACAAGTTTTTCAGCATTGTTTGGAGACAGGATGTTCCTAACTTTGGCAATGTTACGAAGATGAAAAAAGGCTGTCACAAAAGACTAAGAAAACCAGAAAATATTCACATTTCACAAGCCAAATTTAGTTGCAGATTATTTTTTTGTCAATAACTGACTTTTGTTTCAGTTCTAATATCATGATAACTGAACTTTCCCAGAAAACAAAAAACTGTAATGAGCAAGGTTACGTATGGACAATCCCGCTATATAATAGGTATATAAGTTAATAAATGATTTTCTTAAAAAGTTTGCATGGATAACAGAAACAGGACAACTCAAAAACAGAATATAAACAATGCAATAAATAATAAAGAGATGGGATAAAAACATGATCAAATTGGTCATAAGAAGTGTATTTGTTCAGCTGAGACTTTTTCCTTGTGTTGTCATAGACTTCAGAGGCAATTAAAAGAGTACTGTGTTTCAGGTCACACAGCAGCAGCTCCTTCTTTTGTTTATTAAGTGGGAACCTTGAAAGAATGGCTCTAACTAGCTCAGTATGATTTATTCATAAGACCATGGATCTGCATGAAGCCATGTCACTGCAGCAGGCTAGCTTGAGGAGGTCAATAAGTGGTCGATACATATTGTGCTTGCATGGGAATTATTTATTATTCTTTAACTGTTCATTCACCATCGTGTCTGAGGACATCAATATTAAACTTCAGTTACCAATCTGATTATAGTGGTGAGGGTAGGGAGTTGTCATTATTTGTCAGTTATTTGATGAATTAGCAGTTTTTCTTGTCATGAGGTTGGCCAAATCAATCATTCTATCCTGTAGGATCCTTGAATGTCTATCCACATACATATATGAATACAAATATAAAAATAGATGTCATTTACGCAACACTTTAGGGATTACCACTCAAGTTAAAGCTGATTATTTAAATGAAAAATAAACCTGATCAATGGCAATTACGTTTTGTCACTTTCAGCAAGTGTATAGCTTAAGAGCCTGACTTCAATCTGAATCCTTTTTCATTAAGAATTCCATTTGTAGCCAAATGCATATTGCATTAACATCCATTAAAATAATTCTGGTTAATTATTGATAGTCTGAGTTGGCTGAGTAATTCATTGGTTTTGTGTTTGATTTATTCAAAGTTCATCTTTCTGAAATAAAAAATTGGAACAAAAATGTAGTTAAGGTCAAGCTGAACAAAGAGTAAGTGATTTGTCGAAACAAAATAATGACAAGCAGATAAAAGGTTTAGTTTGACACTACCACAGTTTCCACAGATGGAAGAAATTATCTTGCTCTTTACAGCACAGTGATGAAACCAAAAGCCTGCTCCCCACCCACATTTGATGGGATAGAAAGTTCATGTTGGATACAACTTGGCCTTGTTTCCAACAGCTGCAGTGAGGCTGCATAAAATGGGGCCTGGATGTGTAAACATTGTTCTTGTGTGCAGCAGCAAGAAAAACAGATAAATAAATTCAAAATAGTCATACAGAGCTGTCCCAATCCATCTTGAACTTAGATCTTAAAAGCGTGTGCACTCATTTGGTCCCAAAGGTGTCCAGCAGCCAGTTGGGCCCCTTTGCCCCGGTCCCAGCTCCATGATTTAGATGAGGCCATAAAATTCTAAATAGAGATGGGAGGCTAGTTGCTTAATTGACCTTTATTGGGCTTTCTGCTTCATTTGAAGACTGTATATTAAATTAACATGATAATTCAGGCCCAGCGTTTTAATGCCCCCCTCCACACACATACACACACACACATTTTAATATAACCCTGTAACTTTTATGGCTCCCATTGATTTAGCACTGCTTTTTATTAACTGGCTTACATTTTCTATATTGGCACACACTTACACAAAGAAGGTTTTACTCCAATTTAGAAGTGCACCGTTACAGTATTGAGGGTTTATGATGCCATTTCTATTAAAAACCTCATCTGTTCTTGCAGTGACATATAGAGGTTGTAACATGGAGATGAGATCTAACATGTTTAGGGGAGGCCTAGGGTAGGTTATTGGAGCAGCGTCTATAGCACTCGTGGGTGTTAGTGGAATGGTATAATTATGTATCATGACAAAGGGTTGAACATGGCAAGAATATTTTTGCATTATAAAATGATTAGGATCATAAGAAAATAATTGTTTCATAATTTTGAAAAATAAACATTAACACAAACTAGTACAGCAGTACAGTACAGTACAACTAAATAGTTCAAATTCTGTGTAAAATAGTGATTGTTCTTGGGTCTTTCTTATATTAATTGTGTGTTTAGTTAAGTCAAATTTATCGCAATAGCCATCCCTCCAAATATCTCAGGCCTTAACAAAACCTTGCCACACCAATACACATATACTCACAGACCACCAATGTTGAAGTTGTGCTCTAGTTTTGTGGTCTGGCCTTTAAGGAGGAGGCTGAGAGAGCACTACTGTCCTCTTGTGGAAGTGATGGGGCTAGTATATGAAGGCAGTTGGAGATAAGAAGTAAAATTAAAAGTGTGGCCAATTACATTATTAATTAATACATTATTATGAGATCAGGGACAGTTTGTCAGATTTGTTTCAGAGCATCACGTGAGCAGAGCCACAAACCGCCAAATTAAAACACATACTGTTGCAATAAGAAGTTTTACTTAAAATCCGGTTTACTTTTATTATTATATCAGTAGCATATACTCCTTGTTGTTGTTAGTTCGTTCCGGTGCTTTGGCAACACAGATGTATTGATTTCGTCATTCCAATAAAGCTAATTCAAATTTAAAATTGAATTGAATTAAGAGAGAGCGAGAGACCGAGACTCCACACTAGACAAATAGAGACACACACTGCGAGTCTGACAAAAAGCCAATAACCCAACAGCACATTAGAGGTGAATTGCTTCCCGGATGCAGCCCCTTTTCCCTCTCCTAAGTGGATGCATTATCATTTTGTCTGTCACAAAAAAGAGAAGCCAAAGAATATGAATATGCGTTTACATCTGTCTTCCATTAATATGCATGCCTGAATCTACATCTCAACACAAAGCCAATTTTCTGGCCATCTGGGGGATGGCTGGTAGAGGTAATGAATATTCTTTATGAATATGTTTTATTTTGTGAGGTGGTGATACATCATGAGTATGCCGCTATCATTCTCTACTCCCTCTCTGTCCCTCTCACTCACTCTTTGACTCTCTGAGGTGCTGGGAGCATTCACTGCACAACTTTGATGAGTTTAATTAGACTGTATAGAGAATGGATGGATGGATGGACAGATGGAGGGAAGGTTGATGAAGGGAATGAAAAAAAATCTCTTTTTCCCACACAGACTCTCCCTCTCCCTTGCTCTAATAGGAGCCTTAATAAGCCACACACCTGCTCTGAATGGTGATGCTGGAGAGAGAAATTCAGCAAATAGCTATCATGACTTCTGCAGTAACCAGTCTACAGTCCTGATGTTCATTTAATTACCAAAGTAACTCATGAGAGAGATTTACCTCTTAGCATACTAATTAGCTTTACCATGTTTTTGTTCATATCGTACACGCAAGCAAATCGTCTTCCAGTTTTAGCTTCAACTTTAGAGTCATAAGAACAAGAAGCAAAGCTTAACTATTACTTTTAAAGGTAATTCACAAGATGTTTATAAAATATTACAACAAAGACATGAAGTCAAATATTATGCAATTTCTGGCACAAATCAAAAAACTGCATCTCTGACATATGCTGTGTTGAGGTGCATGCTGCCTAATTTCAGAGCACATATATTTTTATGACACCGAGTTAAGAAATGAGGATAGAGAGGTGGAGTGTAGGATATGTCAGCCTGTAGGCACCTTTATATGTCACATCGATGATTTAGATGTCAGTGACAGTATTACTGTTGCTCGCACATCTCTAGGGCCTTGCCACAGTCCATTGGCTAGTAGTGTCCTTTAATGATTTATGACTGAAGTTAGCCCGTGAAGTCCATAGAGGATACCCCAGAGCAAAAGGCGCAGGGAGTGACCAGTTTTATGGCGGGACTGGGAATCAATTATGCTAACGGTGGCTAATGAATGCACTTGAGGGAACTGCTCCCTGCACTCAAGGGCCATTTTTTCCATTTGCATATTGATGGGAGAAGGACAGTGGCCACTTTCATCTGCCTGTGATGGAGCACCATGGAAATTGACTTTTGTGTGTTCTTTTCACTCCTACTGAAGATCGCTTTGGTTCTTCTCTTTTTGTCTCCTTTTTTACCAAAACAGTTAAGCCCACAACATAATTTTAATTTAGTAAACATCCAGAAAAAATGGTCCACACAAACAATCTTTTAGGCACTTCTTAACACTATTAAATAAGCGTAACATTATGCCTTCAACCAAGCCTCTTCCTCTTTTTCAATAGTCTGAAGTCATTTTCATTTAGGGCTCTTTTGCGGTCTGTGGGTAGTTGTAGTCCTGGAAGTGCTCCAGTTTCTCCCCAATGGACTTCGACAGACACAGTATGGTTTAAGAGGAGTAACGGTGAGGCCTTTTACTGCTACCAAGGTTAACATGCATTAAAGTCATCTGTTTGCAAAGATGGACGTCTGGCAACGCTCACTCCACTAAAATGCATTAAGGTAAATAACTCCAGACCGAGAGAGAAATCACTATGTCCGATGCATCTAAGTGAAGTAAAGAAGGCTATGAATATGAAATGTGCTATGAATAAGTTATGTGGTGGTGGTGACATTGCAACAAAGACTGGATGCGATACCAAAGCCTTTTCAGAATGCCAAGGTGTAGCCTTCCTCATTCAATGAGATGATAAAAGTGAATTATTCAACTTTAAATTTTTTTTCAACATTTTAGGAAATAAGCTTATTCACTTCTATGAGAGAGTTACTGTAGATGAGAAGTTTAATACTCCTATATCTACCAGGAGAAGGTTAGCATAAAGACATGAAGCATGGACAAAAGATAAGCCTAGCAGTGTCTGAAAGTTTAAAAAAAATCTCCCTACAAAAGCCTCAAAAGCTCATCAATTAGCATGTTGTCTCACTTTCTTTTGTTACAGATAAAACAAGATACAGATATATCGAGCATCACTACTTGTTTTTGAAGTTTTCATCTTCTGTAGTCTGAAGTTTTGCTAGCCTACACTTTGACCAATCCAGTAAAAACATGCATGATAAGTGCGTAAGTAGAAAAACAACTTTAAGAACAAATATTTGTATTACTAGTCACAGAGTATATCATACCTGAGGAAGATAAAGTTTGGACACAAATACACTTCTAGAAACTTCCATGAGTGACGCTATCACTCGGCGGAATAGACAGACAGAGGCAGACAGGCAGTGTTGGAGGCTCCCACTAATTTGATCTGGTGACATTTTCTTCTCCAGCTCCTCAGGGGAAAAGAGCAGCAGCGAGGGACTAAGGGAGTTAGAAAAGGAGGTGTTAGAGAGAGAGCAAGAGAGAGAGATATGGAGAAAGAAAGAGAGAGAGAGATGGCCAAGGAGACACTAATGGACGCAGACAACAAAGACCCTAACCTGAGCTCTGAGCCCCTGGAGACATGGAGAGGTTTTCATTAGGTCAATAAAAGCACTGGACCGTGTCTGCGTTGGCCTGCCCTTCAAGCACCCGCTTAACTGCAGAAGGAGGACTTTTGTTCAAGGTTGCTTGAGTTAAAAGGGAATATTGTGGAATTCCATACTTCCATGTACTTCAGAAACCATTTATCATGGCTGTCTGTGCACAGGGAAAAAAAGATCTGTGACATCTTGTGTGTGATGTCAAACTAGTACATAAAAAATGTATCAGGAGAGATGATGCTTTGACAGTAGAAATGATTGCTTTCAGTGCCAAAGTGTCCAAAGCTGACAGTAAAACTTTAAATAAAGTCATTTGTTTAGTTTAGTTTAGTTAGTTGAATGTTTATGGTGTGTTTCCCACAGGTTGAGAATGTACTTGAGTTGGTGGGTGGCGCAGGATGTGACGCATGGCATGTGATGGCTGGGCTACATAACATTAACCTATAATTTCGAAATAAACTATTTACATATTAAACATAGACTGAAAGATGATAAAGATACAGATGAAGTGTAGCCATGATGTGCTTTGTCAATTAAATCTGGCTGGTTTGTCAAATGTTATGGTTCAGCAGATAAAATACCTGATTACCCAGAGCCCAAATAGGCTATTATATGTAACTTAACGTTAATACAATGATCCATACAGACAGTTACATATTATTGAAAATCTCAACACTGTCTCCTTCTAATTCCTTTTAAATCATATAAGACTAAGGCTATCTAAAGTTATTTTTAATGTTTTTGTTAGATCATTGTTCTTTTGGTTTTTTAAAGTGTCCGTGTTTTTGGGATTGTAAACACTGTTTTAGGCTACTATAGCTACATGTCTTTGTTGCATTCTTTAAGATCACGTCATATCATAGCTACGCCCTAAAACACCTCCTGCTTTAATCGCCGATTTTAAAATCATTCTGTGTTGCAGAAGACTATCGATAGACCACAAATTCATTATGAACTTTACTTATAAATCAAGTCCAAAGTGGGTCACTTTCACATAGACTTCTACAGAAACCAACCTCTTTTTGCAAAAAGGAAGTAAAAAAGGGTAAGCCTCTCCTCTCTAAGCAAAGGTCCCTATGGTGTCATTTTAATGCTACAAAGCCATCACCTGCAGTTAGCATCCCATTGACTGCCATTCATTTTGACAGTGAATAACTTTACATCTGAAGCGTTTCAAGACTCTATTTGTCTGTTGTTTATTTCTAAAGAAACGCAACAATGTATAAAAGGCTCCGTTACCTTGTACCTCACATCACAACTATGTCGTCAAGCTCAGTTGGAGGCTGCACAGTAACATCTAGCCATCACTGGAAAAGTGCTTCTATTTTCCTTCACTGGTCCAGAACAATGGGATCTGTTGGTCCACTTCTTTAACTGTCTATGGAAGAAAAGCGTTGACACTGTCATGCATGCGAAGCGCGACTTCAAGAGGCAGAGGGGCTGGAGGCCACTGGTCTGTTATCTACCTGGGCGGTGCGCCCAAGTACAACCTATGTATGGGAAACTGTGTATTGTTAAAGAACTTCAGAAGACTGAAATCATGATAGATTGCCAAGTTTTGCTTTCTTTTTTTTGTTTACAGACTTTCCAGGGGAGCATGTAATTACATCTCAGAACAAATCAATGTTTAATTTTAGGACTAGTTAAAAGTTATAACGCTTAAAACTGAGTTAAAGCACAGAGAGAAGTGTATATATTTCCCACTGTATATTTCTGGGTTAATTCCTGCAAGAGAGCAGTGCTGTGTCCCTCTGCCAAATCACAGGAATGTAGCCGTTAAAGGAAGGAGAGAGAGAGAGAGAGAGGTAGGCCATGATGAGATATTGACTCTAGGCTTGTAATTTCATTTTGTGCACCAAGTGGCAAACAAGACATCACACTGTTCATAATCCTCAGCGTCCCTGAACACACACACACCTCCCACAGACTCCTTCTTGTTATTAACAGGGAATCTAAAGCCATGTAAGTGCATGTGAGGATGGAGAGCCTCGGGTCTGGAGGCTTCACATCAGGACCCACACCTGAAGGGGGAGAGTCAACACACACACACACACACACACACACACGCTGGGAGACACATATTTGGTTGCCCCACTAAGTCCCCCAACGTCTGACATATGTCACTCCCAATCTGTTCACCGGGCCACACATCGCTCCAGTGTCGTACTGCCACTGTGGCGTAGAGGGATGCAGAGAGAGGAAAGTCAGGCAGACAGAAACAGAGAGAGCTGAAGACAGAACAAGAGGGCACAGAGGGACTGGAAGAGTGAGAGAGAGAGAGATTGAATCATAATTACATTTCCTATGTACAGTACATGTCCCAACTATGAAGACTTAAGACAAAAATTTGAAAAACATACGTATACCAGCCTTTTTTATTAGGGGAAGATAATGTGTTTAGTATCTACAATTATATCCTGTTTAATTGTATTACTACATCAGATGTATTTACTCCTTGTTGTTGTTTATATGTATGTTTGTTCTTATGCTTTGGTAACACAGATGTATTTTTTGTCATGCCAATAAAGCAACATGAAATTGAAAATTGAGAGAGAGAGAGAGAGAGAGAGAGAGAGAGAGAGAGATATGGAGGAGAGCTTGAAAGAGGCAGGGAGAGCTGCTAGTGGTTTCTACCCTCTCCTTGCTAATTGGAAGTTTGGAAACAACACCATCTGTTCTTTAAGAAAGTCAGATGCACAGTCTAAGATGCCACCATTACTGAATACATTTACCAGAAGCCAACGCAAATAACTGAACAGCCTGAGGCTTCTTTTAACACAAAGATCCTGCAGGACACCAGCTAGACAGGCGTCTGTTATATTTGTTATAACGTTTAGGGATTTTGAATCTAGTCTTGGGTTACTGCCAGGGAGTCCTGAATAATGTAAACATATGATGATGAAGACAGTGAGGAGAGATTAATAATACACAAACAGCTCAGAATCCACCTGTAACCATGCAAATTCCTATTTGGATCTTTGGCAAAGTGACAAATGGAAGCAGAGTGCCACCATGTGGTCAAGAAATGCAATCGCACCAAAGAAGCAGAGAGACTGCTTTGTCTGGCTCTTCTTTTTTTTTTGTACGATTGCCATGGCAATTTTTTCAATAGCTTTAACAACTTTCCTAAACTCTTAACACAGTTGGCACAACATATGTCTGTGTGGGCTATACAATTCACACATTTCTTGTTGCTTTGACACAAAATGCATACAGTTAACTCATAATTTAAAATGCTTGAACATCTTTTACAAACAAGCTCAACCAAGACCAAAACAATGTATTTTATTTACAAATTTGAAAATGCTTTCACACTGTATTTCAGAACAGATAACATCATGTTCTAAACCTAACTTATAGGCTAAAGTCCAAGTGAACAGTTGTTCATATTGTTAATTGAAATATTTCTCCTGCATTTTACAGTATCCCATTGTTAGCTGATTAAAGTTATGCAAATAGATCAATCACAACTGATTCCCATCTAGGAAACACACTTAGCTGTTGAGGTTCTTTCAATCACATAACCATCTTTTTTTAAAGGTATTCTTTATACGTTTCAGTTAGTGTTGTACTTTGACAGCAAGGATTACAGTAACCCAAAGTCCCATTCCTTGTTTGTTTACGCAAACCTGGCCAAAGCTGATTCTGATATGTTACAGTAGCACATACAGTTAAAAAAAAGATCTATTTTGGGCTGATTTTGTGTGGAAAAGGAACAATACAGTAAAGATGAACACAAAGAAAATAAGAAAAATTCCTGCATGAGGGAGAGGAAGACGAGTACCAGGACAATTCTGTTTCCTTTTCTTTCTTTTTTTTAAACCATGCATTCTGTCTCTGCCCAATGTGAGTCGAGTGCAAATTTGAGTTGCGCATGCTCAGATTTAAATGGTTTACCATTCAAGTGACAGCCTTTGTTGTGTTTGATTGCTAACTTGTAGCCAGCAGGGAACGAACTTCGTTAAGTAGGTCCATTTTTACTTTTTATTGACATTACAAGACTCTTGTTAGCATCTTGTCACAAAGTGACGCATGCGCGACTCAAATCGGGAAGCAACACATTATATAAAGCTACTCTGAGATGGCTTATTCATTTTTGTATTGAATTTATTGACTAAATCTTCCTGTTGGGAGAGAACATGTGTTAATGTTTTGGAATAATTATTTGATTTTGAGTTGTTTGCAGTGTTTTTGTAGACATAGTGTATTGTGTTAGTATATTATTGTATTTTGAAAATTAGTGTTTAAATGTGTGATTTTGAGCATAAAGTTAACCGTTTTGCCAGTTGTGTGTTGTAGGTGTGTTGGTGCTTTAAGAGTTTAGGAAAATTGGGAAAAGTATTGAAAAAATGTCGCAGCAATCGTACAAAACTGTAGTCCAACCATGTTGTGTTGTATTGTATAATTGAGAGAAAAATGTGCACTGTGAGACATTTAGAAACATATATACATCTGTAACTAACTGCTGCAAATGATGCAGAACAGCCAGATTCTTCCCCTGAGCTATTAGGCTTAAACTACCTTTAACCTTTTTCATACACACTCACCTGCACTACACAGTCACACACACACACACACACACACACACTTACTGTAATAGACAGAATATTTGCACTAAAACTGCTATTTGTTTTGGACATGTATGTCGTTTCCTAAATTTTTATCCGTGTTTTATCTGTGTATTGAGCTGAGTAAACACAGTTCATTCTGCTATGTATCATTTTAAATGACAAAAAGGTTTACCATGTAAATTTAGCTTGATGCTTTTTAAACTCAAGCAGGCCAAGATATCTTTTCAGGGAATTCCTTCAACACTCTATAATCAAAATAAAACTAACTGTGCTTACTTGAATGTACACAATTTTCGGACTTACAATAAGTAGGTATTTTTATTAAATGATCAAAGAAAAAAAAAGAAACATGGTGTGATGACCAATCAGCCGCAGCAGAAAAAGGTAATATCAGAAGCCTTCAAAAAAATGAATCCAGCATCAGCTGTACCAGAGAGTATAAGCAGATCCTCTTGGGATTCCAGGCACACAGCTCAATGCAATGACCGTGTTTTACATCGCCAATCTGTTACAGTGGGATCTCCCCTGCTTCAATCCCATGGATGATTAAGCGTGATAATTAAGGTTTTTGGACATTTTCCACAGAGGAGCAGACGTGGCAGCTGGTGACATTCATGCATTCCCAAACACAGAGGAGGGAATTACAATGAAGCCTCCATTCATTTCAGTCATCACAAAGTCTGCTCTTGGCACCAGTTCAAAAGCAGTCAAGCTTTTGTTAAAAAAAGGACTATTTGTGGCCCTCTTTATTGCAATGTAGGTAATGTACCTTGATCTATTTAGGGAATTATAGAAGCCGTAGAAAGCAGCCAAATATTTGTTTTATCTAGCAGGGATATTCACTTGCTATTGCTCAGAAAAGAAACAATGGAGATTATCAAATCACTCGTTTGATATGTTGGTTAATATCTCTAATAGGCACAACACCACATATTTCATAACTGTTTTTATAGCTTTGGTGGCTTGATAAAAAAAGACAAGTTTAATTCCTGCTCTGCTACAGGGCACTTGTTTTTTTGTCTTGGTCTCTGCTTCATTTTCATTTTGCTAATATTATTTACTACAAGACTTATAAGGTATCTCCCTATCAAATTATTAACTAACAAAATCATTGAGAGGATAAATTATGACTGAAACATGAATAAGCTAATCCATGCTGGTTAATATACTGCAATGTTTTTTTCTCAGGTCCCTAAAAACCTCTCTGACTTATTTAGAATGCTGCTGCTAGAGTCCTAATGGCCAAGAAAACTGAGCACATTACACCAGTTCAAAGGTAGCTTCACTTGGTTCCAGTGTGTCACTTTTAAATCTAGGTCTTTGACTAAACCTTAAACACTCATGATTTCATAATCTTGCCATCCTCCTCATTTAAACAATCTAAACTGCCAGTGTGCATTAGGCATGATTCGTGGAAAAATATGAATTTTACAATATTTTATTTGATATCACGATTTTCTGCCACCATTTTTTTTCTCACAAAGTGTAATGTTTATTGCACATGAACCATGACAAAACAAAACAAATTGGCAGTACCAAACATATTTTTTTAGGCACCTATAGCACATTTTGCACACATTTTACCACAAGCCTGTAAACAGAGGCTCCAGTGAAGAGAAGGGAGATCATTGCAGCACTTTAAAACCTATTTAATTCAGTCTGTTTAAAACTCACACACTCACTCACACTCTACAAAGTAGTAGTGTTTGTGATGCAGTGAACTCATAAAATTAAATGAGAATCAAAGTCAAAAAAAAAATAAAAATAAAAAACAATTATGTTACAAAAGTTATTTAAAAATTAAATCGTGAACGGGGTGAATTGAGATTGTGATTTTATAACGATTAATCCTGCAGGCCTAATGTGCATATGTATGTAAAGTAGAATAATGGAAGATGTATTCAGATGCTTACTTGCAATACCACATTTTGAAAAATGTACAAGAACAAGTCCTGCAAATTTAACTTCAGTAAAGGAACCGTTTTCTACTTGTTGCTCAGCAGGTAGAGCAGCTGTCCAATAATGGATTTGAGCAATAAGCAGACCCCTTCTGATGGTTTCGCCGTCTCCTTGCCTGGTATCTGTGCAGGTATCTGTGTGTGTGAATGAAAATTACATTGATTGTAAAGAGGTTTGGATAAAGGTGTAATAAAAATGCAGTTTGGTCCAGTATTATTAGCAACAATCATAAGTACTGATTATACAGAATATATATTATGTAAATGTTATATTATTTGATTATTTTTGATTGATCAACACAGGCTTATTTGCATGTATTTGGTCAAGGCGTATATAGCATAATTTGGACTGCTTTGTACTGTTGCTTTGTTCAATCTATTACTATACATCATATTGTTGATTATATGGTTATATGTATAACCTTTATCTGTTATGAAACTACTCATTAAAGATAAAAACTGCAATATTTTCCTCTGGCATACCGTCTTTCCACTATGGCTTCATAGGCAAAACTATCCAAACAAACTACGTTGCCTCACCTTGAGCTGACTTTTTCCGTCCTCTCAAGAGCTCCACATTTTACTCAATTTACAATAATAGTAGTTGTAGAACTTCAAGAAACAGAAAAGGGAGACGAGAAAAAGTTAAGTTAACCAGCGACTCAACTTCCCAGAATGCACTGCTCAAGCGGAACCGCCGGGGACTCCATGGAAACGACAGACTGGCGTGCTAGCTTGGAGGAAAGAGGCATAGCTAGTTAGCTAGCTAGCATTAAATCTGCGTCCAGATAAACTTGGCTAAACACTGATTACATTTCAATTACTCCAGTTTCCTACAAAGATGAGCCGTACACCCGATGCAAGAGCGAGGTAAGAAACACACTGCGTCAAACTAAATCCTCCGTTAACTAGCTAGTGCTCTGTAAATTAACGTTACAAAAATCAACCTCCCAAGTGTAGCGAGGATATCAAAGGTCGGCTAGCTGTTAGTTAACGTACGCTTCCATGCTTTTACATTAGTTACAGAGCGTTATAGCAAGGAACGAGTTAACAGTTCTTCATCAGTACACAAGACGCCATTAGTGGATCATGATAAGATTGTTTATGACCCTTCTCTATCAGCTAGCTAACGTTACAATCCGTTAAAACAGATTTCCGTTTAAAATCCTCAAAATATAACGCTCAAATGCTAACGTTTAGAAAATGTCCCTTTCTCAAACTGCATCTAACACTTGTTGGTACTAAATAAATAGGTTTTACTAGTACCAACAATCAGTCATGATAAAACAATGGGCTTCATTAAAGAATCTGGCAAACAAAACAAACAAGATGTGTTAGCCATCAGTTGACTGCTACACATATGTATACATATGCTATATGTAGCTAGTTAGAACATTATACACTCATGACTTATTGTACAAGAGAAAAATAATTGTAATCTCCTCCCCCTTAACAGGTGAGACAAATGCACTTGTGTGTCCCTATACACTATTTGAATACTGCTGTCCTTCACCCTTTCCAGGGACAACCAGACAAGAAAGATTCAGGAAAACATCACCAATGTGGAGAAACATTTTGGAGAGATGTGCCAACTGTTTGCTGCCTATGTCCGTAAAACAGCCAGGCTACGAGACAAGTCAGATGTCCTGGTTCGGGAAATCGGCATTTATGCAGACACAGAAACGCCACACCTGAAGAGGGGCATGAAGCAGTTTGCTGAACACCTGGCCAAGATTCAAGACTACCGCCAAGCTGAGGTAAAACTAGAGTAATTTATTTCTTACTGCTTTGACTTCAATCCTAATTCCATATTAACAGCATACATATGTTGTGAAAGCTAGAACATAACATAAAGTTATGCTTTACAGGTGGACAGACTTGAAGCCAAAGTCATAGAGCCATTAAAAAGCTATGGAGCTGTAGTGAAACGTAAAAGGGTAAGTGTTGATGGGAGCAGCAGCAATGTTGACGTCTACACACTGACTCTAGCATGCTGAGATAACACATTTTAAACACAGTTATACAGAAATGCAACAAATGCTGCTCCAGCTGCTAGTGACAGAAAATGGGCGAGTGCTTTAAAGACGGTGAAATTGTTTAGTGTCCCTAAGTTGTGTTTGATTACCATCTCAATTACTGCAGCTTTTTTAAGTACACATTTCAAGATTAAATGTGCTCTGGCCTACAAGGATGCAGTAATTGTATCACTAAAATGAGAATGGGGGCTGAGGGGGCAGTTTACGCTTAGGGTTTAATTACCACTGCATGGCCACATGAGGGCAGTATTGATTTAATGATAGTATCCCACTGGCACATCAGCCTTTCCATGTGCCATTGTCCATATCTCCCCCCTCTCCGCATCTTGTTTTAACCAGGAGGATTAAAGGAAATGTTCTACTAAAAACATATAGCAAGTCAATTGTTTCTTTGTGACTTTTTGAGTCTCTCAGATACAGTGTTGCCATAAATTATAAAACTAGTCATGTTGCATTGTTGTCCAGTTGACCCAGTTGCAAAGTATTGTCAAAAGAGTGCCTCTTTTTTCAAGTATTTTATTGTTTAAACTTACTTTCAAATTCATTTGCACAAATTCAAAGTAAGTGCCAAAACACACAAGCCACTTTAACTTGTTAAGAAACAAACGGTCCGTTTTGAGATTGATTGTGATAGCTCATTTGTTGTACAGGCAGAGGAGCATGACAACATTAGATCTGGCTAAACTATTTAGTCTTAAAAACAGGTACACTTGGCTGTACTTGATTTTCTGCCAACGATTAAACAAAATATCACTTTAATATTTAATTCCCTTAACATTACCAACACAAAAGCCTGCACGACATGGTGTATTTGAGGTCTTGATCTAGAAACACTGAGTTACATTACATGTTTAGATGATGTCTTGATATAAACTGGCAAATAATTGACTATCATTGTTTATTCACGTAATGACTACTTAGTCCTTGTGTGCTTGTGCATCCATGCAGGAGGATCTGAAGACAACTCAGAGTGCCAGAGACAGAGAAGCCAAACAGATGGCTCAGCTTGAGAGGACCAGGCAGAGAAACCCCTCAGACAGACAGATCATTGTATCCTTGCCCTGTTTCTCAAATCCTCTAATATCAGACAAGAGACTTTCAATGTTACAATGACCTGTATACTTTTTAGTGCAGGCGACATATGGGGGACAGCTTAATTTCTTGTTGGTTTTTTAATATTGATTACATGTTTTAATATGAATTAATATTGCAACAGGAAATTAAACTTGAATCCATTTTGAATGTTTATCTTGAGTAGTTTGACAAGGTTTTACTTTGCAGTATCTTCCCATCCACTTAATGCATTAACAATTTATACCCAGTTGCAGTGTGAAGGTCAGGATAAACTTGCAGTAGTAGTATAAACACAGACAACAGGCTATTATTTGTTTGTTTTTTCCTTGACCAAGCCTTCAGTCTCAGGTGTGTCCAGTGTAATCTGGGATGTATGACCACAAAGATGAAAGGCATTTCAGAATTACCTTGACAGTGTAACAACTCCAACAGAAATCATCGAATATGTTCATATTTTCACAACTTTTATTAGATTTGAAGCACATCATGGACATTACTTGTAACTGACGCACAAACATTCACTATAAACTATTTGTGTAACTTGGCATGTGTATAACTTTACACGTGCAGCCTGCAGCAGTTCAGTTAATAAAGCTCATTCTCTCTATGTGTGTAGTTAAGGGCTTACATTTGCATGCATGAGACACAAGTGTCAAAATTGCAGAAGCTATTGCTTTCCCTTACTGTTTAAAAAAGAAGCATTAGCATGTGCATATCTGAAAGGTTCTTGTCAATAGGAGCTGCAAATGTTGGTACTGCAGCTCTGCGGTTGGATGATATTAGCCTGGGTATCAAGTATTCATTTACTAATTAAGTAAATTAACAAGCATAAAGGCTTACTGTTGAATTTCTGTTTATATACAGATTTTCTCAAAACTGTAGCCAGTCATAACCTCTCATGTTGGTTGAATGTGTTTTGTATCATGTTGTATATTCACTTGTTCATCATTAGGCTGAAAGTGATCTCCAGAGAGCCACCATGGATGCCACACGGACGACCAGGCAGCTCGAGGAGACCATAGACGAGTTTGAGAAGCAGAAGATCCGTGACATCAAGGTCTACTGCGCTGAGCTTTCTATCTACATCAAATTAAGAGCAACAATTTTAGTGGTTGTAAATATATCTGTTAAAGCAGTGGGTGGCGATGAAGTAGAACCAGACAGTGATGGTATGTACTGTATGTAGGTATAAACAACACCACTACCATAAACAGGCATAAAACATCTTTGCAGCACACAACTAACAGATTAAGAACAATTACATCACAAATGTATACCCGTTTGTTTTTGCTTCAGGGAGCCTACTGTATATCTCCGCCAAGAGGGAAGAGGAATGAATTCCTCCATGAGTGAGTGGTCAGAGCTTGACAAGATTGACCGTGCCTTCTGCAAAGCTTGTCTATCAAAGATCTTTGTTAGAGAGAGCTGCTGTACGCCAATTATCTTTCTATCCTCTGTAACAATTTTGGACAGAGAACTTTTGTATTTTAATCTTCACATAGACTGAAATCAAACAAAAAGTTACCATCAAAGTCTTATCTACATTAAAAGAGTTAAGTCTGCGCAGGAAAAATAAATATTTTTGCAGATTTTGGATACATTGACTTTTTTTTTTAATTAATAACCATGTCCTTAGTCTTTTGAACATTTAACTTGAGGAAATGGCTTTCGCACCACTCCAAGATATCTGTCATGACTAGCCCATGATCAACATCTCCATCCTGGAGCAGACTGACTAACGTGTTGTCGACAAATTTTAAGAAATGCCTCTGTGTGGCTCCTACACTCGTCTGTATACTAAACATACAATAACGGGGACAAGATACACCCTTGTGGTGAGCCTGTGGAAGACTTTTGGGGTGGTCTTGCTTTGCCAGACCTTCCTCCACAGCACTGCGGAGGAGGGTCTGGCTAGTCCACACAGCATTCTAGGATGGGAGAAAAACGTACTGTGGTTTATTGGCATTTCTTATAACCAATCACAGTCTTTGTGGGCAGGGCTAAACGCTGTATGGAGCAACGGCGGCTCTGCAAAATAGCCTCGAGAAGGAACTTGTTTTGGTGGAATATGTACATTCAAAAGGTTGTTTTAGTCGTGCGACAAAAAACTCAGATTGGACAGATAGTCTAGCTAGCGGTCTGGATTTACCCTGCAGAGATCTCATAAAAGGACCGGATTTTAAAAAATGTCAAGCCAAAGAAAGCGGAAGGTAACGGTCATCTGGCGGAATTTCCGGTGGCACCTTAGCAATCCCGGAAGTGAAATGTTGTGGATATAGACTACTTTTGAGATAAAACACCATTTGCCCTAACTGACTGACCGCATTAATCCATAAGCCATTTCACCATGCCAATATCAAGATCAAAATTGGACAATTATTTACTGGTCTTCTTTTTTTTACACCTGTACTCACATCTTAATCTTTCTTGAGTTGTTTGAAACTGTTCTTATTTTACCATTTCAAAACTAATATTCATGTCTTGTGGCCACAACGTAGTTTTGTGATTCATTTAAATAGTTCCAAAGCAGACTCAGTACTGAATTATTATCCATTCCCATTTTATTATTCCCAATTATTATCTTTCCCCTTATAGAAAATCTTTGGTGAGTTTGTGACAGTGGAGATGTCATTCCATGCCAAGGCCTTGGAGGTGTACACCTTGGCCTACCAGAGCATTCAAAGTGTGGATGAAGAGGAGGACCTGGAGGTAGGCTGATGCTCTGCTTAAGGTTAACCATGGCCCAGTCATTCCAAGTAGCCTGATAGTGTTTGTGCTAAGGAAATGTTAAGAAAATGCAAAGTTAGGTGTAATTATTGACCTGACATAATCCCCATGTCACAACACTCTGTATTTAAACGTGTACTAGGCTTGAGCTGATTAGTCTTGCTGTGCACTTGATTAACTTGATGGTTATATTTAACAAGTCCAAGCTCTCTTATTCACCCATTACTCATCACCTCATTACTCATACATTATTTTCTAGTCCACACCCTTTAACTCATGTGGTAACTTTGAAGTAACCTGCGGTGAACTCTTTACAATTCAGAGTCGTAGCTAGCTACTTTCTTATGTTTACAGTTTGGTCTGAGAGGTTTGCTATTAGTATTTAAAGAGACAAAACATGTAGTGAGAAAACAAAGGATCACAGATTACATTCACATGCACATAATATTCCCGGTTTTTGCCCTTATTCCAAAAAAAGACGATATTCCGACTAAGCTGCTTACATAACTAATAAAAGTGAATATTCAACTAGTATTGCTGTTTACATGTAGCCGTGCAAAATACTATGTTTTTTCAAAGTTTACCAGCGGTGGCGGACTTGTTGGACTGTGCGAACACAGCGTCCCTCTTTCAGTCCTTCAACCACCTTTTGAAAAGGTTGCCGTAGCAATGCGTGCACATATCCAAAGACCTGTTGATATCCAAGTCTTTGGTAATGTTTAAAAGTAGCTGTGTTTCTCCTTATCGGGTCTGCAGCCTTGCAAACTGTTGGCTGGTTGGTTTGTGTCCAGCAACCATAGCAACGCACAGAACTGACCATAAGCCTGCGCTGAAAACCTTGATTGAGACACATATTCCGAATGTGCTGTATGCATATCCAAACAATGCCTCTAAAATTCGAATAAAACCCATGTCTTAATCGGAAAATGCTATATTTTGAAAAAAGGCCTTATTCAAAAAAATCCAACCAGAGTATGCTGTTTACATGACCTGAATCCAATTCTGAATATTGTCATAGTCTGAATAATAGTGGAATATTGGTGTGCATGTAAACGTAGTGAGCAAGGTTCCTTGTACAGACGCCCTTGTACTATTTTGCTCCACCCCTTGCTATTTCATCTGTTTTTCCACTGATATCTTCTCCCTTCCATTCCTATTGAAGTGAAACTCCTCACCCTGACAAGGCTGTTTTTCAATGACTCATTGTACAAAGATCTGAAAAAGGCACAATGACAAGCATGAAGATAATCTTGATCAAGAGTTCTAGTGGAATTTATTTTTGATGGCAGTTTGCTGTGTTATCAGAGACATTCCTCCAATGGGTGTGTAGGCATTTCTTCTATTCTCCTGTTTGTCTTTGGAAAAATATAGCGCCTACTGTCTTTGGCAGGTGTTCAGGAGTTCGCTGCATCCCCCTGACTACCAGTCACGCTTAGACATAGTGCGAGCTAATTCCAAAACCTCCCTCGATCACACCGGGTCCTTCCTGAGTACAACAGGGACCTCACAGGTAAGATACAGACAGTGGATAGATGCACTAATACAAAACCTAGAATTTCCCCAAGTTGACTAAGTTTTTGTTACGGCATTGCTTCTTTGTCAGTTGCATAAGTTACATTGTGATGATCACGATACATTGTGAAATCAAAAGATTCCCTTCCTCCTTTTTTGAACCCAGTAGTCCTCATACCAGGCTGGTGCTCAACAACGTATCAGTCAATCTCATCAGTTGTAACAAAGTTTATACGCAGCATCACCCCAGCCATCGTTTAGTTTACGTCATTACATGCCAGTCACATCATGCATTTACTCTCACCTTCAGAGTTTAACCCGGCATCTTAACACTGGTACTACACTAACTTGTGAATTTATAGGATTGCCTTCTAAAATGTCTGAGATATATATTTATTTATTTATTATTAGTATAATTTGATATCATTAAAGAACTGTCTTCTTTAGGTCTCATAGGGTGTGTTCTAGTTGGGCTCAACAGATTGCTGGGATAAATCCTGACATCCAGCCTGACGGATGTCCCTTCCCGCTATCTCCGCTATCGATTTTGCAAGGGCATGGTTGCTGCATCCGGGGCTTAGCACCGCCCAGGACGGTTATCCATCCATCCATCTTCATCCGCTTATCCGAAATCGGGTCGCGGGGGCAGCAGCTCCAGTAAGGGACCCCAAACTTCCCTTTCCCGAGCCACATCAACCAGCTCCGACTGGGGGATCCCGAGGCGTTCCCAGGCCAGGTTGGAGATATAATCTCTCCACCTAGTCCTGGGTCTTCCCCGAGGCCTCCTCCCAGCTGGACGTGCCTGGAACACCTCCCTAGGGAGGCGCCCAGGAGGCATCCTTACCAGATGCCCGAACCACCTCAACTGGCTCCTTTCGACGCGAAGGAGCAGTGGCTCTACTCCGAGCTCCTCTCGGATGACTGAGCTTCTCACCCTATCTCTAAGGGAGACGCCAGCCACCCTCCTGAGGAAACCCATTTCGGCCGCTTGTACCCTGGATCTCGTTCTTCGGTCATGACCCAGCCTTCATGACCATAGGTGAGGGTAGGAACGAAAATTGCCCGGTAGATCGAGAGCTTTGCCTTCTGGCTCAGCTCTCTTTTTGTCACAACGGTGCGATACACAGAATGTAATACCGCACCAGCTGCTCCGATTCTCCGACCAATCTCACGCTCCATGGTCCCCTCACTGCGAACAAGACCCCAAGGTACTTAAACTCCTTCACTTGGGGTAAGGACTCACTCCCCACCTGAAGAAAGCACTCCATCGGTTTCCTGCTGAGAACCATGGCCTCAGATTTAGAGGTGCTGATCCTCATCCCAGCCGCTTCACACTCGGCGGCGAACCGATCCAGTGAGTGCTGAAGGTCACAGACCGATGATGCCATCAGGACCACATCATCTGCAAAAAAGCAGCGACGAGATCCCAAGCCCACCAAACTGCCCCCTCCCCGCCCGACTACGCCGATATCCTGTCCATAAATATTACAAACAGGATTGGTGACAAAGCGCAGCCCTGGCGGAGGCCAACCCTCACCTGGAACGAAGTCCGACTTACTGCCGAGAACCCGGACACAGCTCTCGCTTTGGTCATACAGAGATTGGATGGCCCTGAGAAGGGACCCCTCACCCCATACTCCCGCAGCACCT
Source organism: Etheostoma perlongum (assembly GCA_026937815.1). Classification (NCBI taxonomy): domain Eukaryota; kingdom Metazoa; phylum Chordata; class Actinopteri; order Perciformes; family Percidae; genus Etheostoma; species Etheostoma perlongum. Next base: position 14,315,041 of record CM049384.1, on the reverse strand, counting down.
CCCACAATTTCTCCTGGGGACCCGGTCATACGCCTTCTCCAGATCCACAAACACATGCAGACTGGTTGGGCATACTCCCAGGCCCCCTCCAAGATCCTTGCGAGAGTGAAGATCTGATCCGTTGTTCCACGGCCAGGACGGAATCCGCATTGTTCCTCTTCAATCCGAGGTTCGACTATCGGCCGAACCCTCCTTTCCAGCACCTTGGAGTAGACTTTTACCAGGGAGGCTGAGAAGTGTGATACCCCTGTAATTGGCACACACCCTCTGATCCCCCTTTTTGAAGAGGGGAACCACCACCCCGGTCTGCCACTCCTTAGGCACCGTCCCAGACTTCCACGCAATGTTGAAGAGGCGTGTCAACCAAGACATCCCCCCACACCCAGAGCCTTCAGCATTTCTGGACGGATCTCATCAATCCCTGGGGCTTTGCCGCTGTGGAGTTGTTTGACTACCTCAGCGACTTCCACCAGGGAAATTGACGACAATCCCCCATCATCCTCCAGCTCTGCCTCTACCACAGAGGGCGTGTCAGCTGGATTTAGGAGTTCCTCAAAGTGCTCCTTCCACCGCTCTATTACCTCCCCAGTTGAGGTCAACAACGTCCCACCCTTACTGTAAACAGCTTGGATGGTTCCTCGCTTCCCCCTCCTGAGGTGGCGAACGGTTTTCCAGAAGCACCTTGGTGCCGACCGAAAGTCCTTCTCCATGTCTTCCCCGAACTTCTCCCACACCCGCTGCTTTGCCTCTGTCACGGCAGAGGCTGCAGCCCTTCGGGCCTGTCGGTACCCTGCAACTGCCTCCGGAGTCCTCCGGGATAACATATCCCGGAAAGACTCCTTCTTCAGTCGGACGGCTTCCCTGACCACCGGTGTCCACCAGGGTGTTCGTGGGTTACCGCCCCTTGAGGCACCTAAGACCCTAAGACCACAGCTCGCCGCCCGCAGTTTTAGCAATGGAGACTTTGAACATTGTCCACTCAGGTTCAATGCCCCCAGCCTCCACAGGGATGCCCGAAAAACTCCGCCGGAGGTGTGAGTTGAAAGTCCGTCGGACAGGGGCCTCCTCCAGACGTTCCCAGTTTACCCGCACTACCCGTTTGGGCTTACCAGGTCTGTCCAGAGCCTTCCCCCATCCCCTGACCCAACTCACCACCAGATGGTGATCAGTTGACAGCTCTGCCCCTCTCTTCACCCGAGTGTCCAAAAACATACGGCCTCAGATCAGATGAAACGATTATAAAATCGATCATTGACCTTTGGCCTAGGGTGCTCTGGTACCACGCACACTTATGAGCATCCCTATGTTCGAACATGGTGTTTGTTATGGACAATCCATGACTAGCACAGAAGTCCAACAACAGACAACCACTCTGGTTTAGATCAGGAGGCCGTTCCTCCCAATCACGCCTCTCCAAGTATCTCCATCATTGCCCACGTGTGCATTGAAGTCCCCCAGCAGAACTATGGAGTCCCCTACTGGAGCCCCATACAGGACTCCATTCAAGGTCTCCAAGAAGGCCGAATACTCCGAACTCTTGTTTGGTGCATATGCACAAACAACAGTCAGAGTTTTCCCCCCCATCACCCGCAGGCGTAGGGAGGCGACCCTCTCGTCCACCGGGGTAAACTCAATGCAGCGGCGCTCAGCCGGGGCTTGTGAGTATCCCCACACCCGCCCGGCGCCTCACACCATGGGCAACTCCGAGTAGGACAGAGTCCAACCCCTATCCAGGAGTACGGTTCCAGAACCGAGACTGTGCGTAGAGGTAAGCCCCACCAGATCTAACTGGTAGCGCCCACCTCCCGCAAGTTCCCGGCTCCCCCCCCACAGAGAGGTGACATTCCACGTCCCCAGAGCCAGCCTCTGCCGCCCGGGTCTGGTCCGTCGAAGCCCTTGACCTTCGCTGCCACCCATATAACAGCGCACCCGACCCCTTTGGATCCTCCCACAGGTGGTGGGCCCATGGGCTGGAGGGAGAAGTGCCACGTTGCTTCTTCGGGCTGTGCCCGACCGGGCTCCGTGGCAAACCCGGCCACCAGACGCTCGCTCACGAGCCCACCGTCTGGGCCTGGCTCCAGACGGGGGCCCCGGGCTTCCTCCGGGCAGGGTCCCTCTATCCCTTCCTTGCTTTTCCATTAGAGTCTTTGAACCATTCTTTGTCTGGCCCCTCCCCTGAGACCTCTTTGCCATGGGAGACCCTACCAGGAGCGCAAAGCTCCAGACAACACAGCCCTCAGGTTCATAGGGACACACAAACCTCTCCACCACGATAAGGTGATGGTTCCAGGAGAGGCAGGACGGTTATGATTGGTTTAAAAAAACAAACAGAGCAAATTCCCCAATCCCAGAACAGATAAGCGATGTAGCCAGACCATACTTCAGTGGTGACACAGCACTGTGGAGATAGGTCTGGCAACATGAGACTAGTTCAGGTGTTGGATCTGGAGATGTTCAGAGGCCTGTACTACAAGTCAAGAACATGCTGAGTTCAATGATACCTCACACAAGACTCCTTAAACAGTTCAAAAAGCATAAAAAGGGGGAGTTGCCTGAGTACATGGGTGTGGCTCAATATCACATGTAGACCACACAGATAAGTTTCATGTAAATCAGATGATGTTTGTCATATAGGGCGGATTTCCTTCTGCCAGCGGGGGGGCGCTATGACCAAAAGTCGATTTTGGCCTATAGTTGTTGTCAGGCCTGGACCCTTGTCAAATGTGAGAAATCTGGGCAGATATGACAATGTACTAGTCTGGCTATCACCAGACCAAGCTAAATAGATTTGAGATTGAGCATTCAGACCAACGATCCGGGTGACGTAGAAGCAACAGCAGCATTAATGGGTTGCTGTTTCTGCGCTTCGGTAGTAGACATGTTGAATGTAAACAAGAAGCTGTTTGGTCGCTTCTCTATCGTCATTGTGTTAAACCCACCAATAGCACAAGGTAGATAAGCCAATTTGTGATTGGTTCCCTGCAAAATTGTGAATTGAAGCAGGAGAATTAAACGTGCAGGTTTCCAGACCGAGCTGCAGGGCTAAGCGAAATCGCCGGCAGGGTTAACCTAGTCTAACAATGTACACTAAAGTTACAACTTCTTCATTTATCGATAAATGCTCAAAATGTCCGCCACGCCCACACCGTTGACAAAAAGTTATTTTTAAGGTGTTGAGATGGTACAGACTTGAAGCCCATCAGATTAAATCTCTAGGAGGAGCTTGTTAGAGTATAGCACGTTGACCTCTAGGTCTACTTCCTATTGCCACTAAGGGGCGATATGACAGTCAATTTTGGTTAGTAAATGTCCTCAGGGTTAGAGTCTTATGAGTCATGAAAAGTTTTGAGCCAATTGGACAATGTACACTTGAGTTACACCCACTTCCTTTTGCGATGGCGAAACGCACAAAATGGCCACGCCGCCATGTCCTATGACAAAGTTTTTCTTTTAATAAATTTTCATCTTTAAGGTCTTAAGATGGCACAGACCGAATTTGAAGTTGATCGGATGAAATCTCTAGGAGGAGTTTGTTAAAGTACAAAATGTGGAAATGGCCAAAATCACACTAATTTCGAACTTTCAATTCAAAATGGCACTTATTCCTGAAACCCTTAAAATACGTACGTTTCACCAGGTTTGATGCGAGAGCCAATTTTGGTGATTTTGTTTATGAGTATGTTAAGCACCTCAAAAAGGCAATTCATTTCCCAGAAGAAGGAAGGAATAATAATTTCTTCAGTTTCAATAGGGCCTTGGCCGCTGTCGACGCTCGGGCCCTAAATATAAAAACATTGGCATTGGGCCAATTGGCCATCTTCTAAGTATTGATTGGTCAGTAGGCAGTACTTTTACACCAGCTGATTTCTAATCTCCAACAGAATCTGCTACCGACCAGGTTAGGAGTTAGCATAAGTTACCACAGCAATTTAACCCGGTAACAATTGATCCACCTTTGTGAACTTCAACATGTCAGTCCTTCAACATATAATACAGTACTTTACTACAAATAGACAAATGTAACCCAATGATTTTAGTGCATATTGGGGTGTGTTCACACCTGTACTTGTATTACTCCAAAAGAAACGCTCAGGAAAAAACTGCGAAAGCACAAATTATGTTTAATGACTACCTGCTAATAGTTTTAGTTGCATAGTGACAGTTTATTTGTTGTCACAGCAACAAAGAGCTTCCAGTTGGCAGACAAGAAGAGAGGAGGAAGACGACGAAGAAGACGACAAAGATGAATCTGAAGTGGAGGAAGATGAGGACGAAGAGGAGGACACAGATGATGAACATTGATTTTATTTTTCTTATTATTCTGTGTTTGTCTGTGTGGAAAAATATATCAAAAGATGTATTGCTGTTTTATAATATTGTTCAAGAAAAGCTGTGTCATTGCCAATCACCTCACAAAGTATTGTAGTGTAAGTGTGTTGTAGTTGTGTCATGCTTTATAAGAGAACATATTGTCCTTTACTAACCTTTGTCTTTGAAATTCAAGCAAATTGTTGTCTTATATATTTTTATAGAACATACCGATATGTACATTTCATACTCATTTTACTGGAACTACCAGTGCATTTTATTGCACCACATATTAATCTTTATGAATAAAAAACAAGTCTTAACATTTTGCATTGTTTCAATGAATATAAGTTTCTATAATAAGTAGATGGTTTACCCTCACTTTGCATAAAAATGGCAGCAGAGATATTGTCATTTCAGAAAATGTTTATAGTGTGAGTCAGCCTAGGTGACGGTTACGGGAGGACAGCAGTTAATAGTGACTTATCTCTTCCACATGCATGCAAAAGTAAATGTATGTGAGAGAGAGAGAAAAGTGAGTGAATGGCTCTGGCTCCTATATCTGTCTTGCATGAATCACTCAACGCATTTATCATTCCTCATCTGCCTTTGTCATGATAAATACTTTTGTGCACACATTATTGATTTGTATCATATGTTTGACAAAAACATATGTACAGTTACACACATACACAAACTGATTTCAAGGAGACGAGAGCTGTTCATGAATTCAGACATTTTCAATAAAGGGGTACCAAAACATCCCTTACAGCAATCTCAGTGACAGATAAAAGCTGCGTAGGTGGTGTGTCATCAACCCCCTGCGCAACAGCACCTTAATGCATATAAAGGTTAATGTTTATGCAAACACAAGCACAATGACACGCATTCGTACCAGTTTTACTTTGGTGTACTGTGGATCTGAATGGCCTGTGTGGCAATGAGTCATCCTCTATAAAAGGTAGGTGTGTGTGTGTGTGTGTGTGTGTGTACGCTTTTACCACTCATAGATAAACCTAAAGGCTCCACTCCCTGATCACAGAGTAGGAGAATGGAAGGTGACAAGTGAGAGGAAAGGGCCTGAAATATAAGGAAGCATCATGTGAGGCAAGTGATAAAAGAAAGTAACAATCTTCCAGTTAGCCGAGAGTTAAAGGTATAAAAAGGAGGCAAAAGTTAGTTATGAGTCATTGACTGTGAAAGGGTAAGAAACAAACAAGGATACCCATGTAAAGCACCAGAAGTAAAGAGAAAAGGAGGAGTACCGGGGGTTGGACAGCTGAGCGGTCAGTCATAACCCCAGGTCCTCATCGTTGACTGTGACTCATTGCCCCTCAGCGTCACAACACTGTGTGTGTAAAAATACAGTAATGTACATGTTGATGTCAATAGACATGCACGTCTGTCACAGAGTCCTACAGTGCAGTTGTTTGGAATATTAAATACAGTGCTGTGCTGGCGGCTGTTAAAAAAATCAAGAGGCTGCATAGCAGGAGTGTGACTCACACACTGACTCACTGACAGTACTGCCATGCCGTGTGTATGTTTCTGTGCATGTGTGTGTCTCACACTCTGGTTCCTCTGGCAGACTCACTGTGTCTTGCTGGTGTTCTAAAAACTCTGAACAGTGTCACAAACCCTGGATTTCACACCAGCAAACAAGGTTACATATGCATGTATGAGGGAATGTGTGTGTGTGTGTCTTCCTTCCTATAACAACATGTGTTGTGCATGTGCAATGGTCAGGCATTAGCTCCCAGCTAAATTTTTATCTTTGTGGGATCTTCGTCACATTGCCAAAGAAATCATCAGATGATAATATACAGTATTAAACATATACACAAAATGTTATATTTTTTTTTATATATATATATATATATATATATATACACACACAAACATATTCATCACTCGGGTGGTTATAATTTAAGTCACTCTACTCTCAGACTGGACCAATCAGACTAGAGTTGTGTCTGATAGACCCATACAAGGCACAAAACATGCCTCTCTGGAAAGAGCAAAAGTGTACAAAAGAATGCAAAGAAAAATATTATCAAAGAACACAATACATAAGGATTCAGTTAAATACAATACATGTATTCCATAAATCATTCAAAAAGGTAACAATGATTCATAGAAAGTATGTAGAAGTACAAAAATCATAGAAAAAAATTAAAACTAGAAAATAATATATTACTTGCCCAAAAGGGTTTAAATGGAGTACAAAAAAAACTCCTGGGAAAGACTATCTAAATATAAAATCTGTATAACAGGAGTGAGACCTGTTAATCATACTTATAAAAAGTATTATTATTCAAAGCATAAACATTTACAAAAACGGCTTACAGTAAGATAAAAATCTAAGTTGAAACCACAAGGTGATATGGTGTCCAGGTTAAAGATATACACTGACCAAAATTATAAACGCACCACTTTTGTTAATCCACCTCACAGGTGGATGGATCCATATCAAGATGCTGATTATTGCACAGGTGTGCCTTAGGCTGGCCTCAATAAAGGCCACTCTAAAATGTGCAGTTTTAGATTAATCAGGTTGATTGTGGCCTGTGGAATGTTCCACTCCTCCTCAATGGCTGTGCAAAGTTTCTGGATATTGGCAGGACCTGGAACACACGGTTGTATACGCTGATCCAGAGCATCCCAAACATGCTCAATGGGTGACATGTCCGGTGAGTATCCTGGCCATGCAAGAACTGGGATGTTTTCAGCTTCCAGGAATTGTTTACAGAGCCTTGCAGCATGGGGCTGTGCACTATCATGCTGCAACATGAGGTGATGGTCCCCCCCTTATTGTTAGTTATTATTTATTGGTTTTATTTTATTTATTTTTTTCTGTTTGTGTGTTTTTGCAAATGCCTAAATGTTTGAACTTTGTATTTTGTTTGCTTTGTGTACTTGTATGTTTACATATTGTACAGTAAAAAAGAAAAAATGCTAAATATGGGGGTTTTTACCTCTGAAGATACACAATTGATACTTCAATTACTTTTTTTGTTTGCTCCTTCCCTTTTAATTGTGTTATCTCTACCTCCCTGTTATTTTTCATTGTGTCATACTTTAATAAAAATATCTAACAATGGGCCTCAGGATGTTGTCACGGTATCTCTGAGCATTCAAAATGGCATCAATAAACTGCACCTGTGTTCATTGTCCATACATACGCCTTCCCATACCATAGCCCCAATGCCACCATGGGCCACTCGATCCACAATGCTCACATCAGCAAACCACTCACCCACACAACGCCATACACGCTTTCTGCAATCTGCACTGTACAGTGTGAACTGGGATTCATCCATGAAGGCTCTCCAAAGACGTCATCAAACGTGAGCATTTGCCCACTCAAGTCGGTTATGATGACAAACTGCAGACAGGTCGAGACCCCAATGAGGACGACGAGCATGCAATTGAGCTTCCCTGAGATGGTTTCTGACAGTTTGTGCAGAGATTCTTTGGTTATGCAAACCGATTGTTGCAGCAGCTGTCCAGATGGCTGGCATGCCTGCCGGCAGTCCCATTTATTTATTTTTTAGCCCCATCTCCTGGATGCCTCCCGGTATGTTATTTCTCCCAGGAAACTGATGAAAAGTTTGCATGGTCCAAACTCCTTTATAAATAATCGGCCCAACATGTTTGTCCAATGTTGACCAGCTGCCAGATCTTGTATGAAACGCATCCTATTCACACACCATGTACAATTTTCAACCAGTTTGTCACCTCAACCTGGCAACCTATAACCCAGTTGCGCAGTTGACCTCTGCGCAAGCTTTGCGGAAAGTTCAGACCTAAAAGCAAGCTGATAAAAATGACAAGTGAAGACGGTGTTCCCACAAAGAAATAGAAATATAGCTGTAAATGTCTACAATGTTACATCTTACCTTGTCATATTGACACCATCCACGCTTTTTGTAAATGGTGTTGCATTGATTTTAATGTAGCGCATGGCAAGGAAAATGACGTTACCCAGCACATTAAATCACAGTAGCACCATTGCGCAGAAGATGCAAGCTGAACTCAAGATGGCAATGTTAGTAGGACAGAAAATTTTTACTTTTACATTACTCTGATTAGCAATGGTAGATTTACAATGTGGTAATGTTAGCCCTCTGACAAGAAAGATGATTAAAATCAAATCAAAAGATGATTTGATATACCGGGCAATGTTTCTGGGCAGCACTTTCCCTTTGAGATTGGGCAACATCATTTCTACGTTTAACTTTTAAAAAAGTGCAGTGTTTCTGTGATGTTTTTTTGTAATTACATTGCAAATCAAAAATATAAAGACATATTAATAAATTAAGTTATGTTTTAATTTATACTGTAATGTAAATACTACACTTACAGTACACTTAACAGTACTTTTGTGTACATAGTAAAAGTCTTAGATCTTTGAGTTCAGCTCATGAAAAATGGGGGCAAAAACAATATAAATAATTTTGTTCAGTGTATAACTCCTCTCTCCACAGAAGGATGTTGTTGATGTGCATGTGTGTGTGTTTAAGCTAGATTGCATGTTTTCATGTGTAACTGCAGAAGTGCTGCTGTATGTGTGCTTCCAGTCACACGTTTGCGATTACCAAGATGGGAGACCTCGAGCTGCCTGGGAATGTCTTAACCCACATGTATACAACAACGGCTAATCCTCCCATTTCCTGATTTATGCACCAACATGAAAGGCAGTGTACCTGTTGTCAAGGGCAGTAAGTCATAACAGTAATTGTACAGCATCCTTTCTGCAATCCAGGATCGCAGGTACAAACATTAATCAAGGAATGGCTGCTTTAAACAAACATAGAATTGTAAATCTATATTGGTACTGTATGTGTCAACGTCGTGCCGATGTGGTTTTCTACAGTATATCATGTAATGGTGATAAAGCAGAAAGTGACTTCTTATTTACTTTCCAATGCATGATAGTGGTGTCACTTGGATATCCCCGCTCGGCATAAATCACCGTCTGCAACAAATAAAAGGGAAGTGAGAAACTTGATGAGTGTGTGGGTATGTGTTCTTTACAGACTTATTTCTGTGGATAGGGTATATAACTAGATATATAGCCTAACCATAAATTAAAATCAAAGACCTATAAAAAGGCCAACCCTGCAAGAAGATTCCTGCACACACTCGTCACCTCTGCATTGGTTTATGGGATATTATATATTTCACCAAGTTGTGGATCTTTCATTAGGATGTGCCAGTGTCTTTTAATTGAATTGTTTGCTTTGTTGTGCCCTGTCTGAGTATCCAAAAACAAACTGTGGAAGACTTAGAGGGGGTAATTGTTCATCAACATTTCATCTAAATCTTGTCTTCATAGTATCCACTTGTTGTTCTTAAAACTCTGGTGTGCTTTGAAGTCTGTGAAATTGACTAAGGTGGAGGGCATTTTTAATATACTGTGGGTGTGAATAAAAATGCAGAGGTGAGACAAGTGTGTAAGGGAATTTTCTCTTTTTTTTGGAAATCAACCCCAGGTTCCTGCCAGGTGAGTAGCGAGTGTGTTTACCGTTGAACAACAACTTCCTAGTATAACACTCCTATCAGCCATACTGTATCAGTGCCACAGTCCATCACAATCAATATGAAGTCATTTATATGAACTTAAACTCCATAAATAATTTTGGAACATTGATTAATTAAACCATTGACTTAAATGTTATGCAAAATGTGTGTTCATTTAAGCACTTTAGATTGCAGCCACCTTGTGCATGTTGCCTACTTAATAATGCATCCTCATGTGAGTCAGGAGCAGAAGATATGAAGCAGAAAGACAATCAGACAGGCAGAACACATGGTGACTATTTTTTGTTGTTCATCTTACATTCATAGGACTAACGCATGGGAAAAATACAGTGAATACAGTAGTACTAGGGACATACTGTATTAAAATTCAAAGCATATACAGTAGGTATTATTTAAAGAGATGTCTCCATTATGATATAAATATTTGTCTTTCGTTGCTCTACAAAACAGAAGGCAGAGGCTGCTACAAGCCTCATGTCTCAGGTAAGTCATATATTTCACAAGAAAGTGTGAAGTGGCTGAGTGTGCACACCGGGTCATGAGGAGTGAGAAAAAAATATTATGTCTTCCCTCTTGCACAACAAAGACAGCACTCTCCTTCCACATTCTGAAAATGATGAACACAGTGTTTCCCTTGAATGCTGCACCCCCCCCCCTTCTTGTCCCCAGGCTGAAAAATAAAGTGAAAGCAAAGACAGAATGTGACATGAGACTCTGTCAAGCCCAGTCCGGGTCAACCGTGGGGGGGTCAAAGCTGTGTCTGGAACCACCAGAGTCACTGACTGATGTGTTAAGTGTCTCTCAGGGACACTTTAGTACTTGACAGCATGGAGAGAAAGGAGAGGACAGTGTGTGTGTATGTGTGTGCGTGTGTGTGATTTATCTAAGGTTTAGAAGAGTCCAACAGGCAAGCTAGTCTCTTGAGAACATCTCATCTGCTTGTAGACTTTACTGACCTCTCCACGCTCCCTTACTGAGTATGACACGTCAACCCGCCTGATCCAGCAGTCTAACCCTGTCTTTTGAAACTACACACCAACACAGGATATCATGGGAGCATCAAAAATGACAAACAGAGAAGAAAAGAAGACACACACTGAGATTCTCACAAACAGCCACAAGAGGACACAAAAATGTCTCACACACACACACACACACACACACACCAAGACAGCCTGGGAACAGCCAGTCCACTAATGAGGTCTATCCCATGAGGATTTTGTACTGCACAGAGGAATGCAGACCCTCTGCTCTCATGACTGACCTGCCTTGAAACAAACACACACACACACACACACACTTTAATGTTGGAGAGCTGCACTCTTACACACAAATGAGAATTGATATAAGGCATCCAAGAATAGGACACTTGTTATTAGGTAGGTACTGCATTAGAAACACATAAGCACACTGGGGAATGCGACACTAATTTGAGACAAGAACAGATAGAGGCAGGAAGAAGGGGGGCAACGGGCTGAGAAAACAGAATGAGATGATGAAATAAATAAACAGGGGCACAGACGGGTCAGAGAGTGAAAGCAATGCAGAGAGAGGGAAAAGTTATGAAGATATGAATCCCAGTTTTATTTGCACTTAACATTTGTTCTCGGGATTGGCTCGTGGTTTGGATGTGAGAGCCAACTTTCATGAGTTTACTAGAACAGATCTGGTGTCAGAAGCAGACAGACCCCATCTCGGGTGGCCTGTTGATGGTGCCTGCTGCTTGCTGATAGACGGACAGCATGGGTGTCTATCTCAGTCACGACTCTCTCAGAGAACAAAAGAGTGAGTTCTTCACTCTTCAGTAAAAATAAAAGTTTGAGATGAATTACTTTGTGTGTTAAGTGGGTCTTTTAAAGCCAGTGCACCAGCAGTTGCGTTGCTAATTTGACATAAACTCTACTGCTGTATGAATATAAGCAATGCTAAATTTGAGTGCTTAGAGATTTAAAATCATTCATATGAGAAACCGCAATGGACTTTTTGGTTTTAGTTGGGAAATGTAATTCTTTAACTTCTATTATTGTCTTGTGAGATCTTTGAAATATTTCATAGAGCTCAGACTGTGTATAAAAAAGGAAGACAAAGAGCCAACAGTAATGCTAGCAGTTCTGTGGCATAACAGTGCTCGGGGCTAAACATGCATGCTAACATTCTGATATTTGGTAGGTATAATTTTTACCATGGTCACCATCTTAGTATAGTGTGTTCGAATGATAATATTTGCTAATTACACCTAAACATAATTGAGGTTAATGACAATGTCATGAATTTTACAGGTATTTGTTCATATTTTGAAATCAGGAGAGCCTCTATACCAAATGTCATGACAACCTACAAAGGTTAACCTCATGGTGGCACTAGAGAAAAATTTTGGGGCTCACCAAAGTCAAGATTCAACATCTAAGTGCCATGAATATCTGTTGAAAATGTCATAGTTATCGATCAAATAAACGTGGAGATATTTTGCTGGATAAGCACTGGATTACAATTTAGGAGATCACCAAATATCATTTGGATACATCCTCTGTACACCATGAGCATCTGTACAAAATTCCAACACTGATATCCCTAGAACCATGTCTCTAGTGTAGCTTAAAAAAAAGGTTAAATACATTGAATACATCAGGCCTCTCTGTTGAGCACTGTGATCTGGTTACTGTTAATTACAGTATGATATGTTTCATTAATAATATATATAGCATTGTCTGTGTGCTGACAACTACCCAAAAAATTACAGTATGCATCCACTGTGCAGAAACGCTACGGTCCTACTAATTGTCCCTGTGTCAGCCATGCGTAACACTATGTCACAGCCGCCACGCATGCTGAATGACTTGCAGGCCTTTGTTTTGGAAAATGTGGCAGGGGTTGCCATGGAGCTTGTGTTTGATCTATTGTAATTAACCAGGCCCATTGATTGCACAATGCTTCTCCCTGGCTCGTCTCCATCAGCGGGCAGCCCTGACTGAACGTCTAATCATAACCGTTTACGCTGTCGCCTCCCCACAATGATTTGTCCTTACATGGCCTAACTGGGATGAAAGGAGCACAGGAAGTATGGGGGGGGTGGGGGGGGGAGAGATCATTAAGAGGCTTTAACAGAGCTGAGGTGTATGGTTTGAAATGAGTTGCGATTCAGAGCTCAAGGGAACTGATAAGTGTTAACTGATTACTCAGTGTGTGTGTGTGTGTGTGTGTGTGTGTGTGTGTGTGTGTGTGTGTGTGTGCTTTCCTGATGAGAGTTTGATGAGGAAATGAACACCACATTCATATGTGTATGAAGCTACAGTCAGCCGTTGATTAGCTTAGCTTAGCATAAACACAGCTTAGCAGGGGGAAGTAACTAGCCTGGCTATGTTTAGCAGTGAAAAACTAAACAATTCCTGGTGTAGCCACAGTGTTTTATCATGACTAATTTCTCTGAAATCCAGGCACTTTTATGTTTATGGTTTCATACTGAGGAAGTTGTAGGTGACCACATATCTCTGTAAATGTGTCCCTTGTCCCTTAGTAGTCCTGTCACTGTGTCCTAATGCATGTCATGCAGCCTGGTTTAAAGTCAATTAGCCCTGCTTCCTAACCCCAGGGTGACAATCTGGGGCTCACATGTCCCATCAGGGCTGACCTTCACATGAGGGACTGAGCCAACACTCACATATGGCCAAGCCCAAGGGTGGGAAACAGCCTACTCTGGCCAAGGACAGGACTGTGCGTGAAGGGTGGAGGGATAGATATGAGGGTGAACATGTAATCTCTAGAGAACATACAGATATGGCAACTTTTTATTTCCAATGATTGCTGTTTTTGATGAAATTATACTGAACACAAATAAAAGTACTACTATGTACTTACTCTGAGAATAATCTATGAGGGATGTCCAGTGAAACTGATTTTTACTGTCCTTTGAACCTGCTCGCTAGATGATTAAAGCCATTATATAGAATCTAGACTACATAGATATAGTAGGTCCCATGACTTGAGTCTGGACTTTCCTAGAGCTGCTGTGAAAGCAAATTCACTTTTTTCCTTTTATTACTTAGTGATCCAAGGTGGGAAGGGGGAGTGTATCCCCTGAAGCAACAACTAAGATCAGCTCCATGGATTTGAAGACTGGGCATTAAATAGGCTACATGTATAGAACAGAGGACCACCCATCATAAAGCTACTGGATAGGAGGAGGTCCATCAAATGCAGCTAATATGGACAAGATTTTCAAAAAATGCGTATTTCAGGCTGAATAACAAGAGCTTAAGTGTCAGAGGAGATTCCTGTGTTACAAAGTTAAGATACATAACACGTCTTAAGCCATAATGCATTTTCACAAGCTTTGGGGGTCAGTAAGCAGGGACTTCCTTAGAAACTGAGGCCTCCCAGCGTTACAATTTAATAAAAGCATGTGAATGTGTGTGTGAGATGGCTCTCTTCAGTAAAACAAGGTGTTTCTAATTTGAGGGTCTATTAAATTGAACTGAATGGAAAAAAACTTTCCTGTAATGCAGCAAATTGCCTCGGCTAGCTTTTCCTATCAGGGTTTACTGCAGTGTTTGTTTGTGTGTGTGCACGCGTGTGTGTGTGTGTGTAGTTTTCAAGCGCTGGTGGCTGCACAGTTGTGCAACTGCAGCCCATTTGCCCAAAGCAAATAGCAACATTCTAAGAAAGAGGAAAGGGGGAGGGTGGGTTGTACTTTAGCAAAGGTTTTTCGCATGTTTTTTCCTTTTTGTTTTCCACCAATGTCATTCGCATTTAATCTGCGGGGCTTGCACAATTTTCTGTTACATTTGATGTTGAGCAACACATTGATAAAGGTCACAAACAGTCGTGGCACTCCCTTCAAAAACACCTCACTAAAATGCACTGGGGCATGAATATGAATCCTGTGCAGAACCACTTTAATAGTGTTTTAATCATAGTCTGAAATGACAGTCTATCGCTGACTCTTGTGATATTTGAAAAGGTCATCTGGTTTGCACAAATGCCTTGCTAAATAGGTGTTGGCTCAACTTGTAAGAGCCTGTAAGTCTGCTTGCATTCCTGCATAACCATAACCTCTGGAAGCCACAGGTTGCCAGGGGAAAGCCTCAAGCTTCCTGCTTACATGTCTGAAAGGTAAAAATGTAAACTATAAAACAAAATGATGTGACAAAAATTCACACAGTGCACAAAAAGCATTATGCATTAAAATGACCAACATAATTTGAACTAATTTAGAACA
Source organism: Etheostoma perlongum (assembly GCA_026937815.1). Classification (NCBI taxonomy): domain Eukaryota; kingdom Metazoa; phylum Chordata; class Actinopteri; order Perciformes; family Percidae; genus Etheostoma; species Etheostoma perlongum. Next base: position 14,299,974 of record CM049384.1, on the reverse strand, counting down.
AGAAAACTTATAAGAATATAGCTGTTCTATGTTGATTGTTATTGCATATAATTAAATTCATTTTAACCTCCAATAAAACCTGACTCAACCCCAGCAAACAGGAAAACGGAACACCTGTGTTGAAAGACAAATATGAAGGATGACGAAACAGATGTTTTGGTAACAAGGTAACCCTGTCAGTGCAGGAGTCAACAATGAACAATGCAAAGCGTATGTGTATTTATGTGTGTTTTTGTGCACTTATGATGGGATAATAGCCCCTAAGCCTCCATGGAAATGTGTTTTTAGTTTACTGACAGGGCCACAGCCAGAAGGATTTTGCCAGAAGGCTAATGGCAGGAGGTGTATGTTGGGGAACACCAACCAGATTCTGATTTTGGATTCACTCTTTCAATTTCCACTTCTGTTGAAGCTGACCACAGATCTGTAACTGTTATTACCTTTGCAAATGGGAATCCTGTGTTTACTGACCACACAAACACCAGCCAGTGCCTGGTACCAAGATTACTTACAGTCACTAAGCACACATATGTTAGCCTGTTAGTTGGTGCACTTCCCCATGTGGTGACATACGGATGTCTGTTCCTCCTATAATCAGGATGTAAATCGGTCATCTGTTCAGTGGTTCTACTCTGCCCAATCTAATGCTGTTGGAAAACCATCCTGTGTAATCGTCGCATGTCCGTAATTAGTGTCCTGTGGTGACAGTGCAGAAATGAGCAATGGTGGTTTTGCAATGTAATTATGGAATCTGGCTTTGAAACCAGCACTGATGTTTGTTCTTTCTGTTTTGCACAACATAAAACCTAATGTTTGTTGTGAAGGAAAACACAGCTTTCTGTTGGTTTATGTGTTTTATCTACACAGTTGTAATACTTGTAAACTGAAGAAAGAATTTCTCCTCATTTATACACACCCTCTAAGTCATTTCAAGTATTGTGTAAAGAGAAACTACTTTCAATTGCATGTTGTGTAACAGTGAAGATGTGGGTGGTTTTACATGTTTGCGTGTGTGTATGTTTGATTGTTAACATTATGCCTTCTTAGCTTTCACTAACTCTCTTTTGGTATAGTAATTGTTTGCAAATAGCTCATCTCGATATATGATGCAAAATATGTCTCATATGTAACCCGCTCCACTGAACACTGAAAACCAAGGTCACATTTTAATCGGCTGTAGCATAGCTGCGATACTCTCACATTCCCAGTAATGATGGGTTTTCAAGCTGAGCAAATTCCGAACCACCCGTTTATCGCTTGAGTCATCTTGCCCCGTGCAATCCTTTGTCTGCCATCCCTATACAAGGCATAACCCACAGACAGTGGAGCCTTTTGAAAAGCAGCAAATTTGAAATGCAAACATGTTCTTTTTTTGTTTGATTAATGCCCCAGACCACACACTGTGTGGGGGAGCAGTGGAATTTTTCTCCTTATTAAGCATGTTTCAGGTCGAAACAGGCTGTGGTCCTTTTATTCATATTCATGTTGCAGTGTTTGTAAAAACAGGCATGTCTGAATCATCATAGCACATCACAAGGCAACAGTGTATAGATGGTTACTTCAAAGTCAGTCCCAACATCAAAATCTAAATTATATTCATTATCTGACTGTATGAAGCATTTGTTTTTTTCCAAGGCCTCATTACATTTCATGTGAAATCATTCATTTGGTTTTTACCTGGGGCGGATCTATAGGGGGCCTTGCAGCCCCCCAGCTGGCCCCTTAACTTGTAAAAACAAACTTGCACTATGTCCACAAGCTTCTTAAAACATTGAAACAATCAATTCATTTATATTAATTAAAAATAAATAATTGTAGATGTAATCTTAACCCCCTGCCCCACAAATACTTAACTACGTCCCTGCATCAAACGTGCAGCGCAGTGTTCACCCAGTCTGGCTCGCACACAGCGAGTCTGCTGTGGTGTGGCGGCCCTGCATCCCAGCAAAGACTGGAGCAACTGAGCTGCCCCCCAGAGCCTTTCAAGGTGAAAGTATCCCTAGGTGAAGTTTAAACACACGTTTAATTTAAAGTTATGTTTGTAATAAATGTTATGTATGCTAAAGGAGAGTCAGCATCAACAACAGCGCATCTACTACGTTAGATGAAGTGAAGTGAAGTGAAATCGCTCCCTTGTGACTTGAAAGAGCTTTCTGCCCTTTGATTAGTTTTGATTTTAGTAAAGACAAGAACAGCATAATACAAAATATTACAAACTGGCATGTTTGAATTTGTAACGTTTACAGAGGGTTGTCGTTTTGGTGGCGTTACGTTACAACACACAGTACACAGTGCTTGCTGAGACTGATCATTTGGATGTGATCAGTTAAGGAGTACTATTAAATCCACTTCCTCTAACAAATCACGGCAATAAGGCTGCACAAATTAAACCAGGTGACATCCTTAATGTCAAACTGGGAAAACAACAAATACAGTGGGATTAACAAGGCAAGTCTAAACATAACTGTTGTCCAACCATCCATCCATCTTTGTCCCCTTATCCGGTGTCGGGTCGCAAGGGGAGCAAATCCAGCAAGGGACCCCAAACTTCCCTTTCCCGAGCCACATTAACTAGCTTCAACTGGGGGATCCCGAGGCATTCCCAGGCCTTGTTGGATATATAATCTCTCCACCTAGTACTGGGTCTTCCCCGAGGCCTCCTCCCAGCTGGACGGACCTGGAACACCTCCCTACGGAGGTGCCCAGGAGGCATCCTTACCAGATGCCCGAACCACCTCAACGGGTTCCTTTTGACGCAAAAGAGCAGCGGCTCTACTCCAAGCTCCTCAGGGATGACTGGTTTACTGGTATAACGGTTGTGTGTATCTAATAAATCTCTTCTGATTTTATGTTTGTTAGGCTACTTATGAGCTACAGGGCTCTACAGTGTTATGTAATACAAGAATAACCAGAGCTTTTCACATCTTGACGTTTGCAGGCCAGAGTAGCTGGAACTATTAGCTGAAGTGTAAAAGTGGGGATATTGCCAGCCAAGAAAATTCTGAGTAGTGCACAGGAGGAAGATAAGGAGGAAAATATAGGAGAAGGCAGTAAACTGGAGAGACCAGGCAGGTCAGAGTAGGAGAAGACCACAGAAGGAGATGCAGAAAAAAAGTGAAAGAGAAGAAGGAAAGGAAGAATTGACTGTGAGGGATGAAGAAGAAGCTGTAGCTTCAGAAAGAAGGACAGAGGCAAGGAGTGACAGGGGGAGGCAGATGAAAATGACAGGGAGGAAAAGGCCTGCCGTTACCCCTGGACCATATGGTTTGTTTATATTCTCCTTCCATATAAATAGCAGTAGAATAACATGTTTTCAGTGTTTGTCAATTTCCATTTGGTTGTATATGTTATAGGGGTTAGATATGTAAAGGTTTACATACAGTACATAGATTATCTAATGATGTTTTACAGTTTCTCTATCCAAGCATTTGTTTGATCATAATTACTGATAGAAGACACGTTATGTTCTATTTTCTGTTCTATTTGTATCAGTAAATATGATCAAGACATTAAATGCAATTTCAGCAGAATTCAATTTTATTTATAGTATCAAATCGTAAAAACAGTTCACTCTTCTCACTTTACAGATAGAGTAGGTCTAGATCACACATGGACAAAGACCCAACAATTCCCCCAAAAGCAAGCATTCGGTGCAACAGTGGTGGTGGGCAAAAACCTCAGACAGACCCAGGCTCTTGGTGGGCAGCCATCTGCCAATGCCAGTCGGGACACAGAAACGGATACAGATATACAGATATAGAGAATTATGATTCATAATAATTATAGCAGTTGGTATGATGAACGGTGGCAATTTAAGTAACAATGAAGATGATGGAACTATGACTAGATGACTAATAGTTGTAGCAGTTCAGGGCGTAGCAGGGTGTTACGGGGCATAGTATAGAGCACAGCAATGCATTTACATATATAGTGAGGAAAATAAGTATTTGAACACCCTGCTATTTTGCAAGTTCTCCCACTTCACAACCATGGAGAGGTCTGAAATTGTCATTGTAGGTGCATGTCCACTGTGAGAGACATAATCAACAAACAAAAAAATATCCCGAAATCACAATGTATTTTTAACTATTTATTTGTATGATGCAGCTGCAGATAAGTATTTGAACACCTGTGAAAGTCAATGTTAATATATGACCAAAATGTTCGATTTTGGTCTCATCTGACCACATGACTTTCTCCCATGACTCCTCTGGATCATCCAAATGGTCATTGGCAAACTTAAGACAGGCCTTGACATGTGCTGGTTTAAGCAGGGGAACCTTCCGTGCCATGCAAGATTTCAAACCATGACGTCTTAGTGTCTGACCACCAGTAACCTTGGAAACGGTGGTCCCTGCTCTTTTCAGGTCATTGACCAGCTCCTCCCGTGTAGTTCTGGGCTGATTTCTCACCTTTCTTAGGATCATTGAGACCCCACGAGGTGAGATCTTGCATGGAGCCCCAGTCCGAGGGAGACTGACAGTCATATTTAGCTTCTTCCATTTTCTAATGATTGCTCCAACAGTTGACCTTTTTTCACCAAGCTGCTTGGCAATTTCCCTGTAGCCCTTTCCAGCCTTGTGGAGGTGTACAATTTTGTCTCTAGTGTCTTTGGACAGCTCTTTAGTCTTGGCCATGTTAGTAGTTGGATTCTTACTGATTGTATGGGGTGGACAGGTGTTTTTATGCAGCTCACGCTCTCAAACAGGTACATCTAATTTAGGATAATAAATGGCGTGGAGGTGGACATTTTGAAGGCAGACTAACAGGTCTTTGAGGGTCAGAATTGTAGCTGATAGACAGGTGTTCAAATACTTATTTGCAGCTGTATCATACAAAAAAATAGTTTTAAAAAAAATCATACATTGTGATTTCTGGATATTTTTTTTTTTAGATTATGTCTCTCACAGTGGACATGCACCTACAATGACAATTTCAGACCTCTCCATGGTTGTGAAGTGGGAGAACTTGCAAAATAGCAGGGTGTTCAAATACTTATTTTCCTCACTGTAACGGTTCCTATGTACAGTCTTCCCCTGCCACCCTGCCAAGATCTCTTGTTACCCTTTTGCCACCCCATGTAAAATTTTATAGAGCCGCCACTGGTTTTTGCACACAGTTCAGACAAATCTGTATCTCTAAACCTTTGGTTTTTGAAATCACATAATGTCCCTCTAAATGAGCATTTTCCCATAAATAAAACAAGGTTTTAGTCATAAACAAATACCTTTCAACAATAAAAGCATTAGCTATGAGGCAGACATACATTTTATTTCCCTTTTCTTCTGCCACAGCTCTTGGACAATATTAAAACACAGTCTGTGGAAAGAAATATTAACACAAAGTATGCTCATCCCTTGAATTTTACATTCCACCTTCCCTTTCAGATATCTTGTCTTGACATATTGTATGTGTCATTGCATCCCTCACAGTACTACTAGTCTGCTTCTTCCTTTCTGTATTTGTATACACTGTATTTGTCACTATATTAATAACAGTTTGTTCTTGTCAAAACCTTGCCCTCTGTATTGCTTGTAGTAGGCTGGAGAAGGACAAGTAGTGCTAAATATAGAGTCTACTCAGCTCCTTGGCTTGTCCTGATATTCTTTTCAATCAATGGTATTTTCATTGCACACCAAAAGCAATATGAAACTAACACAAATGCAACACTACATGTTCAATCGTATTTGCTGTGATTTGATCATATATATTATTATTGCTTTAACATTTTGAACTCACCAATACCAATGAAACGGATTGGATGTTTGGTTTAAAAGGAGGTGCATGTGCTCTATTTCAGTTAGCTGCTTCTCTACTTTGATGGCCTAACATTTCCACTTCTTAAAATACAAGCCACTCTATTTCCATGAGCTCTAGTGGGAGGTCAATAGATCAAATATTGAGTCACTATCTATTCAAAGTGACTGGATGAAACCAAACACCAGAATCTCCAAATGAAACCATAAAACAACATTAAATACAGCACAGCCTCCACTCTCCAGACAGTTAAACCATTTTGGTTAAAAGATTTCTGGCTTTTATGCAGGTGATGTTTTTACACACTTAGCAAGGCACTTTGCTTTAGATGAGTTCACAGTTACTTCATTCATTCCTGTATAGTCTCCTCAATAATGTAACATTATACGATGCCCCCGACTCTGAAGTGCATTTGATCTATGGCTCCTTGGAACACGTTCTGTCTACTCAAGGTTAGATTGTTTCATTACATCCCATCAATCATTCAGTGATGTAAACATCCCCTGAGCATAACGTTTTGCCAAATGCCCTTTACATAGCGAGCTAACGGAAGGAAGAGAGACAGGATGAAAAAGAGTAAATGCACGAGGAAGAGAGATGATAACCAGAGAGTCAGAATGAAATATCCTGACTGAGGAGTAGATAGAGATTCGGCGAGTATCCTGTTCTCCCAGTGAGAACAATTTGTTTGGGCTGGACAGGAAACAGGGCCGTACATCTGGACAAATTAATCCTAAATACTGTATACAATATCTTTCTTCCTGAGCTGTGTTGGACAGGTCCTTTTTATCCAGAGACAATTGTCTCTCTCTACAACTAGAACTTCACATTGAGTTACTGTATCAGTACTAACTATTTACATTTGTACATATACAGTATTACATTGTGGCTGCCCTACCTATCAACAACAATAACACTGTACAATGTCACAAAATTAATTGCAGAGATCTGAGAATGCAGTTACTTCCCTAAAAAGAAGTCTGACCAGGCAAAAAAACATGAACAGTCATCACCAAGACAATATACTGACTCACTTATCAGAGAATAAAGTCAAAAGTCAGAACTGCACAGTGACATGTATCAAACTGAGTTAGGACAATCTCACTACCACTGAAAACCATCATAACGTTATATAGAATCTGATATTTATTGAGCAGCATCGCTTAAAATGCTTGCACATAATATACAACTAACTCTTAGCATAAACTTTGTATAAACTGTCCTATATACTCACCATCCTCTGCACAAAAAAACATTGCCCACTTGATTTAGAGTGAGGAAAATAAGTACTTGAACACCCTGCTATTTTGCAAGTTCTCCCACTTAGAAATCACAGAGGGGTCTGAAATTGTCATCGTTGGTGCATGTCCACTGTGAGAGACAAAATTTAAAAAAAGAAAATCCAGAAATCACAATGTATGATTTTTTAACTATTTATTTGTATGATACAGCTGTAAATAAGTATTTGAACACCTGAGAAAATCAATGTTAATATTTGGAACAGTAGTCTTTGTTTGCAATTACAGAGGTCAAACATTTGATAGTTTTTCACCAGGTTTGCACACACTGCAGAAGGGATTTTGGCCAACTCCTCCACACAGATCTTCTCTAGATCAGTCAGGTTTCTGGGCTGTCGCTGAGAAACACGGAGTTTGAGCTCCCTCCAAAGATTCTCTATTGGGTTTAGGTCTGCTTCGGGTCATTGTCATGTTGGAAGACCCAGCCTCGACCCATCTTCAATGCTCTAACTGAGGGAAGGAGGTTGTTCCCCAAAATCTCGCAATACATGGCTTCTCATCCTCTCCTTAATACAGTGCAGTCGCCCTGTCCCATGTGCAGAAATACACCCCCAAAGCATGATGCTACCACCCCCATGCTTCACAGTAGGGATGGTGTTCTTGGGATGGTACTCATCATTCTTCTTCCTCCAAACACGGTTAGCGGAATTATGACCAAAAAGTTCAATTTTGGTCTCATCTGACCACATGACTTTCTCCCATGACTCCTCTGGATCATCCAAATGGTCATTGGCAAACTCAAGACGGGCCTTGACATGTGCTGGTTTAAGCAGGGGAACCTTCCGTGCCATGCATGATTTCAAACCATGACCTCTTAGTGTATTACCAACAGTAACCTTGGAAACGGTGGTCCCAGCTCTTTTCAAGTCATTGACCAGCTCCTCCCGTGTAGTTCCGGGCCGATTTCTCACCTTTCTTAGGAGATCTTGCATGGAGCCCCAGTCCGAGGGAGATTGACAGTCATGTTTAGCTTCTTCCATTTTCTAATGATTGCTCCAACAGTGGACCTTTTTTCACCAAGCTGCTTTCCCTCACTGTAAGTCAAACGCTTATTCATTTTCTACATTACAGACATCTCAGACTCAACTTTACAGTGGGCAGTATTTCACTGGTTTAGAAAACTAAGTAGTTGACCACAAAATAAGACTAAGATTATCGTACAGGTTGCCTGTTGATACTGTGTTTTTGTGGGAAAAAAACACCTGGAGGCCCATTGGCTCACAGGCTGTAGGCACCAGCCAATCCACACAGAGAAAGGTTAGTAAAACTCAGACTAGCTGCCACAGTGGCATGCCGGTTTTATTACCAACCGTAAATCTAAATTAATTAATGAATATATGGGTCTACACTGAGCGTACACTTTCAGTTTCTATCTAAGCCAACATTTTAGCCAGATTATCTTGACCATTTGTTTTTGTTGCTCCATTGGATGTCATTGTAGTGATTTTGTACTTTGTTAAGTGCAAATGTTATTATAGCCAAAATTATATGAAAATTATAAAACAAGTTGTAAGAATCCAGTACTAATCTTTAAAACTCTCCATATAGTACTGTAATCATCTGTTTGAATGTAAAAACAATTCACTGTGTGCATTAAATACTACCAACCATAATGTTGTTGGAAGGACTAATGACATAAATTTAGTTTGAGGTTGAGGTGACTGGCACAGGGCTGGTTATTTCATAATGCTAATTTAAAACTTGTGAAAGCAAGGGGTGTGTTACACATGCAAGGCCTGTGAAGGTAAGCATGGTGGTCTTGTTTTACTATCAGGCTCATTCTTTTATCATGAGCAGATGAAAAAAAATGTTACAATTATTTTCTTGTATTTTTATGAACTCTGCATCTGAAAATCACCAAGACAATGTCCTTTGTGTTATCTGTGTTTCTCTCCCTCTTCTCAATCCCGGCTGTTTCCAGTTACCTTTAACCGATGAAAAATATTTACTCCTGAAAAAGTGAAGAGGATAACTTTCCATCTTTGACACTGTTCCAGGAAACATCTGGCTTGTGTTGGAAGAGCTTCAGTATATATATGTTTGTGTGTGTGTGTGTGTGTGTGTGTGTGTGTGTGTGGGTGTGGGTGTACACACACACGTGCGATGGAGAATGATAATCATAAGAGAAGTGTATTGTTTCACTTTAGTCCGTCTCCCACAGGGGAAGTCAGCAGTGGAGACTTGCACACAAGCCACAAAGCATCCCAACAAAAAGCACACACACAAACACACACACACACACACACACACACTGTACTGTATGTGTAGGAGAAGGTGTTTGTTATACTTCCTTCTCTGAATGCACAGACACACTCAAATGCAGGTATGATCCACCAGTGGAAAGCTACCCATTTAAACATACACCACTAACCTCCGAGGTCAAACATGATGTATTATAAAGTCTTCCTCCTATAGCACTTGGCTCTGATCCTTTCCTTGTCTTCTTTGCGAGCCTCTCGCATACTAAATCCAACCTTCGGACCATGAACCAGCTCACAGTATGAACCACATGGTTGAGTAAGTGTTGATAGCTTTCAAATAAACAGAAAGCCCACTAGTGTTAAGGATCTGATTGTCTCTTGTGTGTTTATAATTGTCTTTTGTGGTAGACAGCACATTTCTCTGTCAAAATTCGTATTTGGATTTAGGCATTGCTCCATAGAGACTTCGTTGTGAAAGATGAGTCCGCCAAGGTTTTATGAGGCTATTTAAAGATTTTTCATAGACAATCCTGCCTTGCAGCCACCTGCCAGCAATAGAGTCCTAAGCAGGTTGCAGGGTTGCCAGTTTGGCACAATATGTACATATATCACAGTCAAGAAAATATGTTGTTTCTGTGACGTGATCAAATGAATTTGTTGGCACTTGTCACCAACCTTACAGCCCCACAAATCCTTAAAAGTACTTAAAGGAATAGTTTGACATTTTGGGGGAATATGCTTATTTGTTAGTTTTTTTGTTTGTTTTTTGTTCTGAGAGTTAGCAGAGAGGTTTGATACCAAAAACCAAATCCAAAGACTGGAAATACAGGGAAACAGCTAGCCTGGCTCTGTACAAAGTATAACAAAATCTGCCTACCAGCGTTTCTAAAGCTCACTGATTAACTTAATGTCTCAATAGCTGCCGGCTGAGGCTACAGAAGTTACTGTTCCTGGCCAAGAAATGTTTCATGTGCTGGATTAATGATTGCCACCTGTTCCCAGTCTTTGTGCTAAGCTAAGCTAACCGGCTGCTGTAGTAGCTTCTTATTTACCCTACAAACATGAGTGGTATTGATTTTCTCATCTAACTCTCAGCAATAAAACAAAAAAATGTATTTCCTAAAATGTCTAACTATTGCTGGTTGCCTGGCAAGCTCACAACAACAAGGCTCAGTGCCCGAAGTCACTGTGCCTGGCCAACAAATAGTCCGCCATTTAACTCCCCGCAAAGCCACATGTAATTTTTACATTTTGGTTATTGTACCCCTGTAAACTGTTCCCTCCCACTTCTCCACACACTGAATACTTAACTGATCTTTTCTAGGCAAACCTCCACGTTTGTATTTGTTTTTATGGGTCCTGGTACGTGGAGTTTTCACTTTAGACAGTGAGGTTAGCCATTTCCCTGTTTCCAGTCTTTTTGCTAAGCTAAGCTACTGGCTATAGCTTCATATTTGACAGATATGAGAATGGTATCGATCTTCTCCTCTAAAAAGGCCTTGGCATACCACAGTATATTTTGTATGTGTTTTTTTAATCCGTCATTTGATTAAACAAACGTTACAAACCGAGCCTGATGAGTTCATTCTATTCGATGCACAATTCACAAAATGAGACAAAACTGTTTCCTCTTTCACATCCGGAAATCAATATCTTTGGTTTCTGGTTTGGAGATACAGTAGAGCTGTTTATTCACTTAAACGCTGATTGGACTTTCCAGACATACAGAATTTGTTTTTATTAATTGGTCTTCAAAATCCTTTAGCGGCTACTGGTGAGGCGAAACATCCCTAAAGAGAGCTGTTCTCTCCCCCCCTTTTCTTCACACACAGTGAATACTTTGCCCATCTTTTCCAGGCAAGCTTCCACACAGGTTTTAGCAGTTCTCTTAGATGCACGGCCAGGCACAGAAAAGAATAATAACATGTCAAAGAAGCTCACAACGGCACAGACCACAGAAATGGAACACGCCTGAAGGTGGAAAAACAAGATATCTTGCAGTGCTCTTGAATTTATTAAGACCCCTGCCTAATGCCCAGGATCAGGGGACAACAATTGAAAAACACTGAGGTGGGACTGTTAATAATGACCTGCTATGCTACAGGTTAACTGTACTACTGTGTTACCAGACAGAGTTATATTATATTACCAGAATTATTGCTTTGCCATTCATTGCTGTGTTAGTCCATAAAAAGTCAAATGTGAATTGCGTTTTTTTTGTTCTCACAGATGAAACGTAAAAAGACACATTGGGTAAAAAACATTCATTTATTAATTTAACATACTGTACGAATGACAATGTCACTGTAATAGATGCAGTTCACAGGAATGAGCAGAACCTTTATTATCTGCAAAGAAAAAGCAGTTTCACTTTACGTGTAATTAAAATGGAATTAGGAAGTACAAAGAATACTCTCCCTGTTCCACTTTTATTTGAAAATAATTTAAAGATGATGCACCTTTCATCTGTGTGACTATTGGCTTGATCTATCATGTGTGAAAACAACTTTCTCTAAGCACTCACAAGTCTCTTGTTCAGTTGTTCTACCACTGCACAGCCTGGATTTAAAAAGGACCAGATCAACCTAACCCCTTCAGAATTTACCCTGTGGGAAAATGACATAACACCAAACACAGAGGGAAAATCAACACTAAACATGAGTCACAGCCTGGTAACTTGCCGAACACCTAAGCCCTGCCTTAACACTGTATCACAAACAAGCATGGCTCCTCTTCAGCCCACTGAGCCACAAATAGAAGATTTCTGTCCTTGGTTGTGTGAATATGATGGCCCTTTCACAACTACACTCACCCAGTGTCCTTTACAGCATGTTTTTGTTTGAAATGCAAAATGGAAGAAAAACGAGATAGTATCTGAAATAAGGACACATCCCACTTAAAGCACTCATGCTAAAATGGGTCATGCATGCATCTGGTTTTTCATTCTCAGTGAAACAAAGTGGCGCAGGTTTTCATACTCTATGACACAAAAGCATACATATTAATATATCCTTGCATACTTTGTGCTGTAGTATGACTTTCTTTTGAGAGCAACATGCACACAAAAAACACAGACACACACAGCCCAGGGCTGTTAAAGCAGCCGGGCATGACAGATCACGCTGCCTCTCCATTATGACATCGTATTACGATTAATAATGCATGTTTCCTGACACCTTAATTAACTTCGCATACACCATATACACACAAATCTTCAGTCAGCACCATCTCTACCAACACACACACACACACACACACCTTTTACTGTGGATGGAACATATCAACACTGGATGAGGTACTTGAAGTAACTGCAGCTGTCTGTCCCTGAACACACACACACTACATGCCATTCACTTGGCTGTCACGCATCCCTAGTGACGCAGCATTGAAGACTAAAAGCTGTTTCCTGCAGGTCTATCTGACTGGTTACAGTTGGTGCAATGAATCACCATTCAACAAAAATTGTGAATGACTGATCTCAATACGGATTTTTGACCTGGAGGTAGAGATAGAGGCAGTAAAAGACCATATACTGATGAGGTGTATAATGGCAGTTTGACACGCTTTTGTAAATGTTTGTGAATGCGATCTTCAAGCACCTTGTCCACCTTATCGGATGTTTGATTATGTTACCGAGCAAAAACGGGAAACAAACATTGTTGAGAACTGTTGCCATTTTCCCACTTTGCCCTATACGCATCTAGTTTTATTTATGTGGCAACGTTTTGTGCTTTCTGTTGCTTCTGACTTAAGGTCTGGTTATGTCTAAAACTAGAACTCTGTTAGAATGGCCACACAAGATGTAATCATTGTTATAGGGATAACAATGCACACTAAAGGACAATCTCTCCTCAGTGGCATTTATAGGATTGCACTTGTTTGTACATACAGATAAAGTAAGAGGTAATTGTGGGAAGAAACCAAAACAAGAGCTTTGAATCCTCCATTGTTTCTTCTTCTCTGCAGACATGGCCAATCACTGTCTTCAGATATTTGAACAAGATCTGAATCAACAGTTTCAATCTTTTCAACAGTTCAAGTCTAAAAAGAAAAGAAATTGCCATATTCTGGTCTGCTATCTCCCCTTGATTAGGAAGTTGTACCATCACAATACACCAGGGACAAACATCTATGAATGGATTCCTTTGAAAGATTTTAGTGCCTGTTTTAATAACATCATGTGTACTCCATTATGATGACATTCTGCTGTTGAAACTCAAACACAAACTTCATGAATGTTAACCCACATTTTCCACATCCTTCAAAACTGATGAAACGCCAAGAAACGCAGGCCTAATTTTCAGCAGCCACAGAGTCTGCAGTTAATGGAGCCACGCTTGGCTTTCATCTTTCTCCCATGAGTTGTAGTGCAATCATATCATTAAAAGCTCTGCGTTAGGTAATTTGTGAAGAGTGACAGGTTGTTGTTGTTGCTGGCTGAATACTAAGTGTATATGTACACACAAACACTTTCTTTTCCTCCTGCTCCTTGTTTCCTTTCTTTTTCCGGCTGGCCTAGCCCTGGTTCAAGCAGTGTGTTCCAATACATGGGAAATAATTGGTCATCCCTTTCATCACGGGATTATGAGAATAAATCTCCTTTTGGAGCGGAGCAGCGCTAACAGTCATTGAAATCCTGTTACATGGGGTATTATCCTGCAATTAATTGCTTTTTCAAACGCTAAGCTCTTCTCTCCCTCTCGTGTTCGCACACTTTGATAAATTTACTACCGGTTGACTCGCTCCAGAAAGAGGTTGGGGGTTATGGAACTTGTAGAGGGGATTTGTAACAAATAAGATTTTTTTTTCTCTGAGCCTCAGACTCTTACTCGAAGTGTCATTAATGATGGTCCGACCTTTTGTTTTGGCTGGAGGATGTACTTTGTGTCCTCGCTTATTATTGAAATGAAGAGAGACGGACGAACTGCTCACTTCAGAATATAATTTATTGTAGGTATGTTAAAAGCAGATGCCCCTTTTCAACAGCTGCTGTAGCTTATCTTTTATGAAACGGCACAGAGGAGATTAATGTCGAATGACACTTTCATGTGCCGTCCTCTAAGGCGTTGTTGGTAAAAGTTATTAATTTATTTTTATTTATTTTTTTAATAAATCAAAGTGACTGACAACCAGGGGAATTGTATGAGAGAAAGCATAAAGTAGAGAACAGACAACTGAAAAACTTATTTGTGTTCTAGGTACCACATTATCCCTCTGTAGAAGCTCCCCTAGGTTTCCTTTTTTATACATTGTAAATGATTTCCACATTTTCTCATACACTCCCAATTTGTTTAAGTTAATCTCTCCATGGACATACATTGTGCCATATGCTTAATCCAAGCACCAATTGTAGGTGCCTCCATTTTCTTCCAGATGAGAGCTTTAGTCCTTTTTGCCTGCAGTATAGCGAAATAAATCAATAAGCATATATTCTTGGGGTTTCAGATTTAGATGTGTTGGATACAGGTGCAGCAATACCATCTTATGGTCAAGTGGAATGTTCAGACAAGATGAACATGGTTTTATTGATCACCGCCCTCCAGAATGTTTTAATTTTGTCACAATCCCAGACACAGTGCAAAAATGTCCCTTTAGCCTCAGTGCATTTAAAACAAAGGTCAGGTATATTACCGTTGTATTTATTTTAATTTGACAGGAGTTGTGTATGTCTGCATCAGCCAATTATATTAGAGTAGCTTTAAATTAGAGTTTGACGTTTGTTTCTGAGATCTGTCACAGATTTTCCAATCGTTTAATGAAATGTCCTGTTTTAAGTCCACCATCAATGTCTCAATTCTGGTTATCTATGTTTCTTTAGAGCCAGATGCAAGTTAGTTATATATTGATGAAATTGATGAAATTTCCTGAAGAGTGCCGTGAGTTTCTTTGACATTAAATCAATCTTTTGTTATGCATTTTCTGTGGATTAATTCAGTCTTTCACGGCTTCTTCCATCAAAAGAACCTTGATTCCTCATTTATCTTGATCTTAAATTGTTCTCCTCTACAGCTCTACTTTCCCACAAAAGCTGATTGGTTAAAAAAAATAACAATGGCTCCCCTTTTTTCCCCTCAGCGCAGCAATAAATGATAATCACTTCTTGTTTCCTTTCCTCAATCAGTGTTTTCTCATTGCACTGAATGTGACATCATGGGCTCGACATGGCTGAGCGGAGACAGCTTGTGTAACCTCAGTGATGGGCTGGTGACAGTATGGTGGTGACGTGTATGTTGTTGTAGCCACAGCACGCGCACGCACGCACACACACACACACACACACACACACGCACACACGCACACACGCACGCACGCACGCACGCACGCACCATCCACTTCCCATTAGCAACAGGAAACCCCTTGAGTCATCCCAGAGTGAAGCTCTGACTGTAAGGCAAACTATTTCAGTGAAATCATGTGTTGAAGAGTGTTTCATAAAGATAGTTATGAAATAATGTTCTTTAGACATTAAGGAAAGCGAGCTCATCTTTTCAAGTGAAATTCTGCTGAGGAAGGCTTGAGGGGGGTGGCCTTTCCAGTGAAATTGTCTAGGTTAGACGGCCACAACAGAATTAAACAATTTGTTTCTGTAATAGTGCAATGTGCAATGTTACAGTAAATAATAATCTCAATCACCCAATAAAATCAATTATTGGTCAAACGGGCCATTTCTTCAAATTATAAAATACATAACTAGTTGTTAAAGTTGACAAGTTAAAGACAAAAAAAAGTGGACAAACATATGGATTATATTGTAGACCAATGTATGAGACTCGCTATAATAAAAACACTAAATGAGGGAATATCCTTGACTCTTTGCCAAGGGGCAGTGAAGCTGCTCTGAAGGCTTATGGGGGGCCAACACTATGTTAAACACATTATGGTAAACCACAGTTTCTTTGTTTGGACGTTTGTTTTTGACAGCTAGCTATTGTTCCTATTCAATTTTGATGCACTCATTGTAACCACACTTGGACAAAAAGAGTCTGCAAAATAAATGTTATGTAATGTTTTCACTTAGTCACCCATATATAGTAGCGTAATTATGGTTTCCAGATAAGAATAGATTAGTAAAATTGATAAAAGTAAAATTCAGGCTTGAAAAATGTATATTACAGCATATATATATATATATATATATATATATATATATATATATATATATATATATATGTATTTCATATAAAGCTAATCAAATTATCCATTTTAAACTGCCTGCATGTTCAAACTACAATAAAGACAAAGCATTTAGTGTTGCATTTGGGAAGTTTGTCAGTATCAATCATAAATCTCTCAAGATATAATGTTTTACAACATTGACATTGTCAATAGGACCCAACATACAGGTTTAACAGTTGAGAAATTGACGATCATTAGTAAATGCATTGTTAGTAGTGTGTCATCACATTCCACCATTGTTCATACAAAATGAAAATGTTTAGCTTTATAACTTCTCAGATGACCTTTGAGGAAGTAATGTGCTGAGTATGTGCAAACATTGCATAAAAACAAATGGTTTCAATCAATGGGGAACAATGTGTAAGTGTGTTACCATGTAAAAACAATTAGTGGTCATGTGCTGTAAAATCCAAGAACATGATAATGTGAAAATTGAAAAGTATGTGTTAAACTGGGTTTTGAATTGCATAAATCTTTTATGTTGCCAATAATCCAGTCTCTCCAATCTGACCAACCCTGACTCAGCCTAACAGATCAAAGAAATGTGTGTGTGATTGACAGATCGGGATAACTGGCTAAGAGAGGCAGGCTTTTTTGGCCAGACTTAAGTCTGGAGTCCATCCACATGAAACAATCCCCCATCTCAGCTCCTGGTTTGATTGATTGTCCTTGTGGTCAGCCAAGGTTGTGAAGATACAGAGCATTTTCAGCAGAGATGGTTAGAGCGGGCTGATGACTAATTTTAGATGAGAGCTCAACACTCAAGTTCATACAGTTCAAAGTGTCTAGGAGCTTATGTTAACATATACAGTAGACCAGAGTATTGCAGTAAGCTGTTATTTTTTGTTCTAAAAGCAGAATTTATACCATGATGGAATAGAAGAAGTTCCTTCACTTTAATGCTAACATATACAGGTAGTTGATTAGCCATGTAGCCCACTTCTACCTCCCACACTCCAATTCTTTATTCATAGAAAATTGTCAGCTGTCCAAAGACACAATGGTAATGGCAGACAACCAGACATTTGCAGAAAACAAGTTCCACTTTACAAAATACATTAAAAGTGGCAGTATAATACCAATAGAGGAAGATGGTGAACTTATAAAAAGACTACTGTTGCATATAGTATCCTTACTTCCTTCTTTCCTCAAGTGGCCTTTTTAGATGCTCAGAAATGGGGTCAAAGTTTAGCTGTAATAACAATAATTACCATATTTGCCATAGTTCTGCATGTCAGCTAAAGAAATATGTATCATGTGTCCATGCAGAAATGAAAACATCTGTGGTGCATTTTGCCCTGAAATATTTATCTTCCAGTGCATATCTTCATGAGAATTATTAAGCAATATGATTTAACAAGAATGACTAAACAATCAATAGCTATGAATAAACATTGAGTTAAAGGAAACATTCACATTTTCAGTTCCATACTTGTATTTTGGGTTTCTACTTGAGCAGGATTACGTGCTGTAATGTTAAAAAAAAACACCCTCTATTCACACTGTCTGAAACTCACCGTTTTAGCGCCTGTCTCTTTAAGCCCCCCTCCCAAAAAAGCAAAGTATGTCCTGATTGGTCAGCATTTCCAGGTTTTCCATATCAGTGCTCTTAGGCGTCTCTGCAGCTGGGGAATGACTGTAACAGCACTGTAGCAGCACTTTCTGCCTACGTATAGTATAGTTGTGTGAATTCCCGAGGGCTCCTTTAAAGACTGTTTCAGTGTCCTGCTGTGCAATGTTGGCTATATACATGCTAAAAGTGTTTTTGTTTTTGTTTTTTTAAATTGAGTCTGGTGGGTCTTAAATAGGTTTTAAAAAGGCCTATTTATGTGATGGTTCCTTTCCCTAATGTTGTCAGACACTTAAGACAATCATATTCTGAGCCTTTCAGTGGCAAAATGAAGAAGAACCAAATTGACGTTGCACATTTGCCCCATAGGGTAACATTAGAGGCCGGTCTGTGGTTGCCGGCTACAGCATTCATGCTCAATACTGGACCAATTTTAAAGGTAGTAAGTAAGGTTCTAGTAGTCATTCTCACACAAAAATCATAGGAAAAGATGGTCCAGGTTGGGAATAAAACAACAGTTACCCTTTAAAGAACTAACTGTAGCCTACTTCTGATTCGAGTTTGAGTCTCAAGTCTCTAGCTCTGCTCAGAGCAGCTCAAATTAAAAATAATTCACAGTGATGGCTGGCTGTCAGCCAGATCAGATTGAACTATTCTCAGAACAGATCAATTCCCAGTCTCTCTTTACCGCTGCTGGTGGTGAGTGACTCCACTAATTATAACAAGGGAGAGCATTCCCTGAATACTGTTTTCTCTTCCAGCTCACTTGCATGTGGACGCAGGCACACTCCTACACTGCACTGCACTGTACACACACACTCTAAATAATGCTACAACCTGCAGTCCAGCAACATAAACTATATTGTATAAGAGCAATGTACAGCCTACACATGTAGTATGGTGTGACCTTGTGTAATGTTTACAATATAGACTCTGAATTATGCTAGAAGAAATCATCATCATATCTCACACACATGCAAACACACACTGTGTTTATCACACAACACGTCAGTTTTTCCAGTGTATACCTAAACACTGTGCCACAGATAAACAAGAAACAAACTTGCATCATAAACATTGATGCACTGACACACCAGATCCGGACCATTGTCACATAAGAATAAACCTTTGGGCCTTCCACAGCTCTGCCGCCCTTTCCTACCATGGCTGCTCATCCTGCTTTTTGAACTTTTTTTAAATAAGGGAGCGAGAGACCGCAGAGAAAGAGGAAACCTGTTCCTGTGCCTGTTTGACGGCATGACAAACACACTTGCTCATAGAGACGCACGCATGCATCAATCAGTTGGTGAGTCACCTTTTCAGAGGACGACCACTGCACAAAGAAAGAATGTAAGGCCTAAAAATAACAGCCATCATTCCTATGGAATCTGCAGCTCATCCATGTTTGGACAGCCTGCAAAGACAGGTTCACATGACCTTTTTGAGTCAAGCTGAGCCAAACTGCTGTGACCTGGTTAAGTGTGTGACCTCTTATGGAAGGAACTGTGTTGGAAATGTGGAAAGAAATGGTTTGTAACGGCATGCTTCTGTTTAGCAGGAGTGCTCACACATACATACACAGGCCAGCTGGTACTCTGTGTTTAGTGAACGCTCAAGTAAGCCTCTACTGCAGCCACTGTGCTTGTGCGACATAAAGCAGTGGAAAAAGAGAACTCTTTTGCAACACACATATTGTCACGCGTGTGCACACACCCCAACAAACACACAAAAAAAAACATGCCTTCAATTTCTGGTTCTCACATTCCTAAATAACAGTCCATAGTTCACTGATTATACCTTTTTTTAAGTAATATTGCATCATTTTCACACTGATTGCACAGTATGGCTTGCTTGCTTGTTTGTTTGTAAGCAGTTCTGTCTCTGGGAGCCCAGCTGCTATAATGTTGTTTACGGAGCCGCGCTGGCATATTTTATGTGAATGCTTATAGCCCAGCACCACTAAGGCTTTATAGGGGTGAGTCATATCCACATAACAAACAAGCCCGGCATGGGAAAATAACATGGTGAAAGGTAGAGTTAAGGCTCATACACTGGAGCATTATACAGGCTAGTTCACACTTAAGGCCTAACATTTGGAGAGCAAACAGCTCAGGTGCCATACAGGAGGTCTGTGGAGAGATTGTTGCAACTGGTAATAAATTGTAATAAGAGCTGGACATTATAAGGAACAATTAAGTCAGAGAAAGAGTTTTAGGGATTGTTAATTACTGTCTAAAATGTACATGCTTGATGAGGCAGCTATGATAAGTAGCAGATGATTTCTTCATTTCTCACATGGTTGTTTTTTTCCCCCAATATCAGAAAAATCTCAGAGCAGGAATTCCGAGATTTAGTACATCACAACATACAAGAAAAAAAGGTTAGATGAATGTTTGCACCATATGATTATGTAGTCTTCTGTGAAAGGTAATTCAACAGAGCCGGTGCCGTTACAGGATTGCTCAATGGTCGTGTCACCAGGAGGCTGGACTGGTCGGGCGGAGTGTTTGAGCTCTGAGCTCAACATCACAGGAGCTCACTCACTCTCTGCCTCTGTGAGTGTGAGGCGGTCTCTTTTTTTCTCTGTCTGGACTCTGAGGGATCGGGATTTTCTCAACAAAAGTACACAGACATCAGAGCCACGGGCATTCACTCTCCAAACACGACGTGGATTCGGATTATTACCGTCACTGAAATCTGCTGAAGTTTAATTTATATCCCAACTATAATGAATCTCACACGGAGAAATGCATCGCACCGTTTGTAGTTTATTTTAAGGACGCATCCTAAAACCACTTGGGGTCTCGTTTTTTGCTTTCATGGTGAATCGGTCTATCAAGATGAACTTGCAGTGGAGCAGTCCGGCACAATGCATCCGCACCGGGAGAGTCGCGCACAAGCGACTGGACTCAGACGATCAGCCGCCAGCTAAATGCGCCAGGCTGAGCGCCGAGGCGGGGGACACACAGGGACTCCTCGCCACATCTCCCGGGTCCCCGGTCAGCCCCGTCTCAAGCTTTGTCCCGGCGACCCACCAGGGGCCATCCAGTATAGGACCGTTTCTGCTTCTACCTCTGGCGGACCGGGAGAACGTGCACAGCGCGATGAACACCAACAGTGGCGATGAGCTGCTGTGCAAGGTATGCGCAATCCCGACATTGTGAAATTTCTTTGAATGAATGGTGTTTCAAGACATCGCGTTGCTCAATAGCCTGTCTGACATGTCATCAGTATTTAGCAGACGGTTTTCACCAAATGTCATTCTCACGCGAAGTGTGTCACACTTTGCGTAACAACACGAGTGTTAAGCTGAATAGGCTATTTGAAATCGGTTTGCAAATACACGAAAGACCAGTCGACCCCATAAAACCTATGCTGTGTTGTGATAATAAAGCCTACCTATGGAAATCCACCTATCCATTGTGTCAAATCGGCTCATTTGCATACACGTCATTGCAATACGCCACACCGTGACACACACACACAAAATGCAAACGTGAGGCAGTGAAAAGACTCATGATAACAAGGATCTGCTTTGATGAGGATAGGGCCCTCCACTGTCCCTGATCGATGGGTTTATTTTATGTGCTAGACCTGCAGGCGTTTGGCTTTGTTGATTAATAAAAGTTAATCGCTATATGCTTTGATGATTCATTAGTCATGCTAAAATCAAAAGCAGCTGGAATCAAAGCATATCCTACGCCTTCCATTTAACTTGCTGCCAAATTTGCATGCTTGTTCCCTCAGATGATTAGGAACACACTGACCCATTGCCTCCTCCCCCTCACACTCTCCCTTCCTCACCATCTTTTTAATGCCCATCCTGCATCTCTGTGCCTCCCCTCTCTTTCTCTCAGGTCTTTGATATGGGGGTGTACCAGGAAAAGATCAGAGCCTATGGCATCCTACCAGCCCACAGAAATGTGGCCGGCGTAAGGGACATCATCCTTGGCGAATGCAAAGCCTACGTGTTCCTGGACAAGGACTTTGGGGACATGCACACCTTAGTGAAGAGCTGCCGCAGGCTGGATGAGGAGCATGCCTGCAGGCTCTTCCGTCAGGTGGCTCTTGCTGTGACACACTGCCACCAGGCTGGCATCGTGCTGGGGGACCTTAAACTGCGAAAGTTTGTCTTCGCTGATGAGAAAAGGTGAGACAATAACATCTCTTACAGTACATTCAAGGAAACAAATTTCAGATATTGTCACAAAGTGTCAGATGACACCCAAAAACTTTCTCATGTTGTTTAACTATCCACCTGTTCAGCATCCTGTTCATTCTTCCCAGTTTTATCCAGCTCTAATAGTATCAGTTAACTTTATTTGGATGCTCTCAGACTTTAAAACATGCAGGGTAGTGGGATGTGCCAGTGAAGGCACAGAGCAAACGTGGCAGCAGCTGATACACACAGGCCATGTGTGCAAATATCAATGTGGGCCCAGATAAGAGTAGGAGTTCTGTACTTGTGGAGGCAGACTGCATAGCTTCCCAGATTTCCGCCCTCTCTGTCTGTCTCCCTTTCTCACTCTCACTGCTCGTGTGTTTGTTTTGCATGCCTGTGTGTGCGTGCACGCATGAATGTGTGAATGTAGTGGGTGGTAGTTTGGCCGAGCTGCTAGACGAGGCTGGTGAATGAGACAATCGTCCCCTTCTGCGGTCTATATTTTCGAATGTATTTATTCCTCATTATTTATTGATAAATTACATCATCACTATGCTGCAGAATAACTGATGCTTCCAACAAGGATTCATTCAAATACACTTTTATCCATGCATTAAGGAGTAGTTCAACTCGCTTTGCTTTTGTGCTTACGTACATGTATATACGCTCGCACACACACACACACACACACACACACACACAATATCTGTTCAGGGAGACACACAAAACCCCTGCTTACAAAACTATTTGTTGCCTTTTTGCCCTTGCGTCACTCGCTTTCCTGTAAGCACCCGCTGATGCCGCACAACCCCCTCAGCCCTTTTTCATGGAGACTTTTCAACAGTAACATTCTCCAGCCATGACCTCTGGGTTTGCAGGGTCACACTGGATGAATGAAAGCAGACAGCCAGCGAGAGAAGTTGAAGTTGGTTGTGTCCCTCTGATAGCTATACGGCGGCAGAGCGATGACTCACAGTGTATATGTGCAGAGGGGAAGAGGAGGGGGGCTGCATTGCTGATTTTCTTTTCTTTGTGAGTGTGTCCATACATGTTTGTACGAGTGCTGATTACACATTCAGAGCAAGCTCAAATGCCTTTTTTGCCTGGAATTCAGTATTTTGTTAGATGGGTGACCATAGCGCAACATTGATGCTGGTAGACCCACAAGACCCGCTTGACCCTGGAGTTGTGGGGTGACATATTCTTTTTAACTTCTCTTTTTGCTTTGGCTGGTGACATACTGCAGTGCCACTACGAATGATCTTACTATGATGTAAAAACAAAGCTGCAGATTTTGCTGGTAATGTAGAATTTGGCTTTTGTACACTCTAAGATTGCTGCCTCTATCCAATCACAGACAGACTGATCAACAAGTAGTAGTAAGTCTCCTTGAAATGTTGTGATTCTGCATGACCTCATTTATCCCGACATACGCTGTTCCAAATCCACAATCAGGCATCTTTCAAACTCCAACAATCGCAATGTCCCAGCCAACAATGCAGCACTCGAGCTAGAGACAGAGAAAGTCACAACAATTTTACCACACACACACACACACACACACACACACACACACACACACACACACACACACACACAAGCAATGTGAAGCATGCAGAGCTTCGCTGCCGGGCCAGCCTTCCTGTGCGTCACTGATGTGGCAACAGCCATTTGAGGGTAATTATGGGATGGCTGGCGCAGCGAGTGTGGAGCCCAGGTGCAGATAGCCGCGGAAAGAGAGAGAGAGAAAAAAATATGGACTCTCAACAGAAAGATGACTCACTCTCTCCACCCCTCTAACTCTCTCTGTTCTGTTTCCTTTTCTGTCTCCATCTCTCGTTCTCCTTTCCTGACATATCTCCTCCACTATCTTGGTGTTTAAATATCAGTTGCCTTCTATCTTGGTCCTTCTGGCTGTCACTCTTTTCATCCTCTCTGGCTGACCATTTCTCTATCCAGCCACTCTGTCTGACAATTGAAGTTCCTCACAGAGCCGGCCCCTCTGAAAGTGAGATAAAGAGGCACACTTTATGTGTGCGTTTGACTTGATAAAACCTTCTCCATCACCACATTATTCTTGGGAGCAAATATGGAGAAGCACAAATTAAATTTGAATTAAAAACCCAGCACATCTGCTGATGTAGAAAATGTATCACTCATTTTTCCCATCAATTATTTTATGAGTCTCATTCTACAAATAAACAATCTTAGTTGCTTTGTTACTAAACAGATCTCCCCCAGCTAAATATAGCTGTGTGTGTGTGTGTGTGTGTGTGTGTGTGTGTGTGTGTGTGTGTGTGTGTGTGTGTGTGTGTGTGTGTGTGCGGAGGATGGGAAAGGGGCTGGAGTTGTATATTACGGTGACCCTGTTTGCCAAGAAGTCATTGGAAATTTACTTCTCAAAAGTGTTCAATAGTGTGTGTGGTTTTTCCACGATGCAATCAGTGATTTACATTTAATAGATTCCATAAACGTTTGACAGTGTTAAACAAAGCTACTGATAGAAATAAACCCTTACACATACACTCAGAGGTGTATTAGAAATAATTACGTTTTCTTTAAACATTGTTGTATATGGGAACTCTAAGGAGATTATTTCCAACAACATGACATTCTTCAAAAATATTCTGCTTGTGAAATGCAGATGGCTTTGGATTTTGATGGGTGGATGAACATTAAGTTCTTAGGTTTCAACACAATGTGTATGAGATAACAGATGATGTCATTGCTAGTACTTGCTGTTCTTGTAAAGATAGGGGATTCTTGAATGTTTTGAGGAATACAGTAGCTGCTAGAAGTAAACATCCAGCAAACAAAACATTTCTCAGTACTGTCAAAGCTCTTAAAGGTCATTTAGAAAGTTCTGACCTTTTTTTGACTTTGTCTTCACAGGACACAGGTGAGACTAGAAAGCCTTGAGGACTGTCGTGTCCTGGAAGACCCCAGCAACGATTCCATGTCAGACACCCACGGCTGCCCCGCCTATGTCAGCCCAGAGATCCTCAGTGGCACCGCGCCTTACTCAGGCAAGATGGCCGATATGTGGAGCCTGGGAGTCATGCTGTACACTATGCTGGTTGGCCGCTACCCCTTCCACGACCCGGACCCAGCCACGCTGTTTTCCAAAATCCGCAGAGGCCAGTGCTGTTTGCCAGAGGGCTTGTCGCCCAGGGCCAAGTGCCTGCTCCAGAGCCTGCTGAGGAAAGAACCCTGGGAGAGACTCACGGCAAATGAGCTGCTCGCTCACCCGTGGTTCCACCAGCCGCCGTCGTCGTCGCAGGAAACGGCGCTGGGTGAACAGGAAGTGAGCTCGGCAGAACAGATGGTGCCATCATTTGACGTGGAAGAGGATGATGACCTGTTTTGCTGACGAACCTGATTCAGCTGAGTCTGGCTGAGGGACCAAAACAGAGATTGCTATGAGGGATCCATTGTTGTTTGTTTTTTTACATTGGCACTTTTTAGAAACCCATTTGTGTACTGTCGAGTGTACATACACCCTCAGGCTTTCTACAAAAACTTGCTGTACTGTATTTTGTTGTCGTATATGTGTTACTTGTTAAGGGCATTGTTCACAATGATCACCCATTGTGTTTTCATATGTATGTTTTTGAAAGTATGTGGTGCTAAAAGAAATCACAAGGACTCCAGATTATTTGACAGATTATGGTAAGAAAATAATCTATTACAGAGAAGTAACCAAAGGCAAACAGTTGTCACCAATGGTTGCTCTGTGCCTGGACTCACAAGGCTTCAGAAAGTATTAGATGAATCCTTAACGGTAGGCAAGGAGACTTGTTGTTCCTCTCTCGGACCAGGCTGGAGGCTCCGCCGGCTGACTCACCGATCCGGCTCGAGGAAGGCCAAGCATGAGCTTAACGTCTCGCAGCAGGCAGTGTCATAGAGTGAGAAAGATGCTTAGCAGGGGACTGATTGTCACACTCAGCGGGGACGCTACGAAGGTGTCTCACTTCCCATGCTACATGCTTTTCTCTCCATTTGTCTAAGCAAATGGAGAGCATTTACAAATCTCTCACCATGCACAGAAGGTTGAGAAAGGCAGGGTGTTACTGTGTAAAATTCACAGAAAAGTGTGAACAGTTTGTCTCACACACACACACACACAAAATAAGCAGTGGCACTGGCCTATGTGGCTGTGTGCCTATGTGGCTAAATGGCTAACAAAGAAAGAAAGAAGTAATTTCTCAGTAATTTCTTATTTGTAACTAAAGCATTTGACTTTTTAAAAACATGCTCCAACCTGAAAACATCATATAAAATGTTGCAAATTTGATTATGTTTGGCTCTTCTCAAATGCTGTGTCTGCAATTAGCCAAAGCTAAACGTAACACTAATGCTTCTGGTTTAAAATTATATGCTGAAAGGAACTCTGGTTTTAAAGACTTGGTCAGATGCCTTTGCAGTAACTGAGATGGTTTGATAAATCTTACGCCTAAAGGCATGCTACAGTAGGATTTTAGTGGGGGGGGGAAATAAAAAATACACGAAGAAATCAAATGGTACTTCCTACTGACACAATACAAGTTATCACTCAATCCAACAATGTTTGTCATTTTTAAGAAATGTGTCAAATATCCAGTTAAGAAACCATCAAGTTAGAAAGAAAACTTGTTACAGAAAAATGAAGACTTTCAGTGGAACTGCTTATGTTCATTTCTGTTGCAACATTTTGTCAAGCTGTTCTTTGACAAAGCTGAGCTGTACTGTGCCCATATCACTGTGTTTCATGAACTGAATGGCTCTGAATCAGTCCCATTCAGGCAATATTAGATGTTGCTTGTCTGATGACAACTCATCATTTGAGCACGTCTGTAGAGAAAGGTCCTGACCTTGGCTGGAAGAGTCTGTCCTGACTGTTTCACCTCTTTAAATGGTACTTTTTTTTCCCTTGACTTTTATTTTTTGCCATTAAAAGCTGTGGATCCATGGAGACTAGTCTTCATGGTTAGTGAGAAGATCACATTCTAAAATAGGTTTTAGCTTAGAATGTGACAGGCGGATGCAGCACTTACAGGCTACTGAAGATCTGCAGCTAGCTATTTTATTTTGGCACAATCATTTTGACAATGGTACCAAATCGGCCATATCTGAGAAACGCTGTGCATTACATATTTGGGTCATGCATTTGACTAATAAAACCTCTGTTCCAGTTCTTGAATTATGTTTTCTCTCATCTGCTCGAGATACCAGATGGGAACAGACCTGTGACAATCTGAATTGCTCCTCACAGAAAACTAATTTAAAAGATTTATGATTTTACATGTAGTGAGTCACACATTCATGTGACACCTAGAGTAAACTGACACGGGTGCACAAACTTCATATTGCACTGTGAATTACGTATTTGTGACACAACCTAGAGGCTATTACTGGTCCAGACAGGTTACACATGATATATCCATTGTACAAAATATGTAAATATGTATATTTGAAATATGTGTGGAGATGTTGAATAAAGATCACATTTTTCATATTCACATGGCTTGTTTTTACCATTACTGCTGCTACACACGCTACACACACACACACACACACACACACACACGCCTGGAGGGTTTTCCTGACAAGAGTTTTCTCTACAGAGCTCTTCATAAGGGTGAGACCAAACAATACATTTTCTTATTTTTCCACAGCACTTTCTATTTCCTCCTTGAAAAGGGAAAAAACTTTTCCTCTCTCTGCATCTAACCATTTACTCTTCTCTGACCTTTGCATAATGTAACATTTAACTCTTCAAACACACAAATGTCAATAGTGGGTCAGTGTCTTTTCCTGGAACACACAAGGGGGTGCATATTTGGCACTTGCTCTTATTCTTCCGCTTCAGCGGCAACCGGTGGAACTCATCAAACACTGCACAGCAGCACTAGTAAACTCAAATACATATATTACTTTCTATCTAATACACTTTTGCCTATGAACCACTGTTTGACCTATAAGAGCTTGGCATGTCTCCACCATCTGTGTTATGACTACTCTAGGCATGGCTGGCCGGGGCTTGCGTAAGCACTGTTTGCGTGCGTGTTAATGTACATACCTGCCTGCATGTCTGCGTTTGTGTGTGTGTGTGTGTGTGTGTGAGCACAAGAGTAAGATTAGGTATCAACAGGTGGGTAGCTGGTGTGTCTCAGCTGTTGGGAAGCTGCGATTGCCTAACACTTCAGAGTAAAATGTAAGAGCAGTATCAGTCCTCTCATCTAACGCTCATATTTTCCAAAACTATTCCTTAAACATACAATATGTAATTTTCTGCCACTAGGGGTTTCTCCATCAAAACAAAAAGATAATTTATGACCACTTCTGCATACACAAAGGGGATGTGACACTATTGACAGGCAATTCCAAATCACACGGACCATGTCCCTATAAAATAAATCTGTAATAAAATTACAGATTTCTCTGTGTTTGGACATTGATGGAAACATTTGGGATAATGTAAGTACATAACAGGTGTAGTCGTTTTTAGACATTTTTATGTGGAAAAGTTACAAATTCTATCTGTAAAGGGTTATGTTAATGTGTTTTATGGTGAGGAGTAAAATTTAGGTGTTCTCCATTGTGTGTCTGTGTGATCTCATCATGTCCTTTGGCCACAAGTATCAACTGTGTCCTTCATTGTGAACAAGGACCACTAAAGTTTCCCAAACACATAAACCTTTAAATAACAGACTTCACAAACTTTCTTGTTGGGTTTAAACACAAGAGAGCATCATCAGATATGTCTTTAATCCTACATGACCTCATTTGATGACATAGTTATTACAAAAGAAAGTATATTCTGGTATTTCAAGATAAGTTAGGATATGTTTGTGATGTTTGAAGCCATTTTAAGGCTGATTTCTTTTTAAAAACAGTAATGCTACAGTCACACATATTTCAATGTGTGTTATTGAGCAACTGAAACTTTTCAGATGAAATTGGTAAATGGGATACTATGGGTTGTTTTTGACTTCCCATGTGACCCATACTAGAAAAAGGTGTTGCATAGGTATCACCCTGTCCTGTTTTCAGAAATAAGCCACACAAGGAAGTGAAGAAGCAGATCTGAGATTTGGCACCTGCGTCCGTCTCCGCTCTCAGATGATATTAAGTAGTGTGCTTCTTTCTGGAGCTCTATGGCACGCTCCACTGATGCAATGGAAACAGCCTCCTCTGTTGTAAATAACTCTGTGACCTCATACAGTATATTTCAAAATACAAATCCCTGAATGAATGTGAGCTATTGTGTTGATGATAGTTCCATGAGGAGTCTGGCTGCTTGTAATAAGGTTGGTATTATCAACTGTCATCTTAAAATCACAAAGGCATACCTGGAATTCATTTTCAAGTTATGATCACTGCTGCCATCTCATGGAGGAATACTAAATTGCAGCTTTGTGGCAGATAACGTGCCGTTCTGGAATACATGTCTATGTAGGGTATAATACTGCAACAGGCCTGCTCTGTACTCGTCCTGAGGTCTATTCCATTGTTTTTCCCTGTAAAAAAAGGGTTTGGAGTTTTTTTTGTTCTCATCAATTGTTTGTTACTGATATAAAAAGCACTAATGACTTTTAGATGAATTAATTAAATATGTTTCAGTGTTGGACTGTTTTTTTGTTACTGTTTTGCCAGACAAAACAAGACATTTGAAGTTGTCACTAGAGATGGTCTGATACCATTTTTTGCTTCCCAGTACCGATGGCGATACCTAAACTTGCGTATCGGCCAATACCAAGTACTGATGAGATACCAGTGTGTCATGTATTGTACTATGTTTTAACAACTGTATACTAATATCAGTGTATGGATGTGATATGGTTTCTATCTTTGTTGTCGGTCTGGCTCAGGTTAAACTCTTTGTGAAACATGAAGAAACACAGACAATGAATGCCACAGAACCTTCTTTTATCATTTAGTTTGACAGTCAGTCATAATGGAAAAAGAACATAAATAAACTACTTTAACGTAGATTTTCTTTAAGGCTTTATTAGGTAGTATCCCAATACCGAGACCAGCTTTTTAGGGAGTATCGGAGCCGATATCAATATCGTAACATCTCTAGTTGTCACCTTGTATAAAATTGCAATGGATTTTTTTTTGCTGTTTTCGGGTGTTTAACAGACGGACCAATTAACTGATTATGGTGTCCTACTGAGTTTTGTAAACAAATAAAAGTTATTTTTACATTTAGTGTTACTAAAACACATTCTGTGAATCCTTAAGGTCTAACATATGTTGAATGCATTTCCTTCTTTACAAAACAAAGTTAAATGTTATAAAGGTTTTTAAACCTGCATTGTTTAAATTCCTGTTTAGCAGGAATGTGTATTGTGACACCTACATGCTCGTGTGCTTGCACATGGACAATTAAAACAGGGGCCCACACATAAAAACATTGCTTTGTAGCACTACTAGTGGTCCAAAACTCCACAGGGTACATTTAAAGAAATTAATTAGCAAATGAATCATCAGTGAAAACAATTGTTAGTTGCTCCATCCATCCATCCATCTTCATCCGCTTATCCGGAGTCGGGTCGCGGGGGGCAGCAGCTCCAGTAGGGGACCCCAAACTTCCCTTTCCCGAGCCACATCAGCCAGCTCCGACTGGGGGATCCCGAGGCGTTCCCAGGCCAGGTTGGAGATATAATCTCTCCACCTAGTCCTGGGTCTTCCCCGAGGCCTCCACCCAGCTGGACGTGCCTGGAACACCTCCCTAGGGAGGCGCCCAGGAGGCATCCTTACCAGATGCCCGAACCACCTCAACTGGCTCCTTTCGACGCGAAGGAGCAGCGGCTCTACTCCGAGCTCCTCTCGGATGACTGAGCTTCTCACCCTATCTCTAAGGGAGACGCCAGCCCCCCTCCTGAGGAAACCCATTTCGGCCGCTTGCACCCTGGCTCTCGTTCTTTCGGTCATGACCCATCTTTCACGACCATAGGTGAGGGTAGGAACGAAAATTGCGCGGTAGATCGAGAGCTTTGCCTTCTGGCTCAGCTCCCTTTTCGTCACAACGGTGCGATAAACAGAATGTAATACCGCACCCGCTGCTCCGATTCTCCGACCAATCTCACGCTCCATGGTCCCCTCACTCGCGAACAAGACCCTAAGGTGCTTAAACTCCTTCACTTGGGGTAAGGACTCACTCCCTACCTGAAGAGGTTTCCTGCTGAGAACCATGGCCTCAGATTTAGAGGTGCTGATCCTCATCCCATTGCTGCCATAGTAAAAATCATGGAATAGTATAATCTTTCATCTTTCTCTGACAGCATGAGTCTCCACTGGCAATAAGTGGGAGTATTCAGTGTTTCAAGCAAAGTGGCCCCTCAAGGCTCCGTGTTGTCGTTATTTTTAGTCAGACAAATTAAGTGAAACAGACTAACATTGTCAAGACATTAAAATATGCTGATGACATGGGTGGCCTGGTTTGCACGGTTTGTGTCGTGACTTTTCTGACTGGTGTGTGATGTACACCAGTCACCTGTTTCTGAGCTTTAATTCTTACCTGGAAATACAAGAGACATAATGGGACAAACACTAAATGTTTTTTAATCTTACTTTAGTCTGTGTTTTATGAATTATAACTCTTGAGGGAACTCCTCACATCAGCCTCCTGACCTCCATTCTGTTCAACATATGAGGACCATGTCATGACAACCAAAGTCCAAGGGAGGGCAGTGTTTTCATGCACCTGGCCAGGTTTTTCTTCATCTTTGCAATTGAACTATCCTCTTTCACAGGAGGAGCAGGTGGATTAGAGGACTTGATAGTATGGGATTAATAACAGTGCCATAGGAAAAAAATGAAATAAAAAAGGATGTATTTTTGTCCTTTTTCATAGATTAACATGTACGTGCTATATGAATAGGAACAATGCTTCTGATGAAATCTGCATAACTAAAGAACATCTGGTCACTGAAGTTTTCATCATTATAAACCATTTGGCTGTTATTGTTAACTAAACAATAGACAGTCCTATAATAATGCAATCCCACCCATGTTTTTGTTTGAGGCGTACAACATGATACAACCTCAGATTTGGGCTTTATGGGGGTTTAAACGGCAGCAGATCCAAATTGTTTAAACTGTTTGGTTGTAAAGGCATCCATCTGTCTGTGGAACCAATCAGCCCTTCCTGGCTTGGACTGAGACAGTTAAAGATGTCGCCAGATTAGACAATCAGAATAAAAATACCTGTATAGCTATTTAAAAAAAAAGTGTTTTAACACAGAAAATGTGAAACAGTTGAAGACTTTTCAGCTGCGCCTAAAAGCATTCCACTGCTGCACAAAAACATGTAGATTAAGTCAAGGATGACCACGCACGTTTCCTGTCAGGGTATTTTATCTGCAGTTCCTCTCCTCACACACACACACACACACACACACACACACACACACACACACACACACACACAGATCCTTATTAATGTTCTATGACATTTGACTGAATGGGACAAATATAAATTGTGCTCGCAAATGTTAAATCATATTCTCCACAATGTTATTTTCTTATTTAATCAACCTTCTTCTGTCATTCCTAATGTACTAGGAGTCAGTTTCCTCTATCCAATTCACACCCATCTCCCCCCCTCTCCTTGCTGTATTATTTTTGTTAGATATCAAGTGGTTATTTGGCTTGATTAAAATTGGTGTATTTTCTGCAGGTGAAAGAGACCAAACAAAGAGAAGTGATTGACTCTAAGTGCCAAACATGCAGCATGTGTTCTACATCCCACATGAGCTCATCATTATATCCATTTGTCTCCAATAGCTGCAGTAACACAGGAGATAGGCTGCATGTCATTTCATCCATGAGTTCCCCTGTATGTTCTGCTGCATTTTCTTAGAAATATGTTATTCTTATGCAAGCTCTCACATTTTGCACCATATTTACCTTCATAAATTCCACCACTGGCTTTGTGCACTGGGGCTGCAGTGTTAACACTGACATCACGGATTGCTGCTAATGGGGCCAATGGAGTGTACCAGAGCACTCTCTGAAAGCTTTGTGTCAGTCATAAGATCATACTGACAGACAGTTCAGAATAATCTAAATGTATTATTCAGACAGTCTGTACTTATAGTGCCAATTCTGAATATTTCTGGTCAAAGTCATGAGAGGGTCAAGCTAATTCCAGCATGCACTCTGTGGAAGAGGAAGATGCGTCGAGAAGACGCTGCAAAACCATCACAAGACTAGCACAAAAAGACAACCTCACACACTCTGATCTGACTAAATCTTTTGGCTTTGAGAGAAACCTGGAAGCAAAAATATCCAAACTCCCCGTGGGAAACACCAAGGTCACAACCTAATCTTTCCTACAGTGAAGCGTACAGCTGTGATGTCATGGCTCCCATATTTGCCTAATTTTCAAAAGGGAAATAACATCAGAAAGAACTCTCTTATGTTCTTATGTAGTGTTATAATATTACATTTTATTATTTTGGTTTAATAAAGACAGAAATTTAAACAGAAAAAACAAGGCAAAAATGAAATGTTTAAGTCCTTTCCTCGAGCACAGTTGGATTTTTGTCTCCTGGGAAATATGGAAATTTAAGCAGTACTCTGCTGTCACCCTGTGGAGTGTTTTCTCTCAAAAACACCCTCTTGCATGTCACTCATGCTTCAAGGGCCAAAAGGTATCTTGTGCTTTCAGGGCTGCTTTGCTTAAAAAGGCACAGTGTCAACCTACCTAATACCTGACTTTAGTTTCCTCCTACAGATCAGCCATGGTATGAATTGTAATATGGCCCAGCTATTAGTTGATTATTTATTGTATAAAATGGTAAAAAATATCTTCCAAAATAGGAAAACTGTAAATACTAAACCAGTCAGGAAGACCTGACATGTGTATTATTAAGTGTGGGTGTGTACGATATACAGTACATACACAAGCTGCTTTTCCTTACTGATGGCGGAGAGAAAATGGGGCAAGAGATTAGCTCAAAATTAAACAAAGAGCACAGTGTAAAAGGGATTTGCTCTGCCACACAGGGCCATGTCAAAAATGAATGTCTAAATGGGTATACAGTGGCTGTGGCTGCAGCCTTTGTGGTCTTACATGCCACTGAGAGCTTTGTAATGACTCTAATTCTCTAAAAATGATGCCCATTAGCCAACTTGTTGCTCACTTCAAGCCTGTGGATAAGATGTTGAGTACATAGGACCCATTGTATGAAAATACACAGATCAGTTCAGCAACCTTAACCCTTGCCCTGCTTGTATAATGTGCCACTGTCTGTGCATTTAACAGTGGTGGAATGGACATTACATTTAAGTACTTTTACTTAGGTTAATATTTCAGTTTATACTTCTATTATACTATATTTTAAAAGGGGAATGCTGTTGTCTCTACAGTTTACTAGTTGCTTTGCAAGTTAGGTTTTCCACTCAAAATATTTGCAGAATAGGATGTACACAACTTGTACATAAATTCCTATTCTGCAATGTATATTATAGAAAATAAGTAATTGAAGTCCCCAGAAGTTAAAAATAGCCCCATATCGACCAGCTTCAACAGTTTGATGTGGACAAAAAAAATTGTATTGTATTACACATTGCAATGATAATAATTTAAAAATCTGATAGGGACCATTCTGCATAATGAGTAGTTCAACTTTTGATATTTAGCTGGTAGTATTTCGTCGTATTACTACTTTCAGTTCCTTTGCTCTTTTGGCAATTTGGGGGCAAAAA
This sequence comes from Etheostoma perlongum, assembly GCA_026937815.1. Classification (NCBI taxonomy): domain Eukaryota; kingdom Metazoa; phylum Chordata; class Actinopteri; order Perciformes; family Percidae; genus Etheostoma; species Etheostoma perlongum. Next base: position 14,265,111 of record CM049384.1, on the reverse strand, counting down.
ACCATAAAACCATCATATAATATGAGGTTATTATAGTTAACTTGTTAGCAAACAGCCCAAATACATCCAACAGATACAGAGCAATACTATCATTCATTCAGAGCCCTGTTTCTTGCCACCTGACAAATGTATATCAATATTTAGGCGCAGATGGAAAGACTACTAGAATATTGTATAGCCCATATTAAATGTCAGCGTCCCCACTGGTGGAACAGCATCAGCAACATGAACCCTTATATCCAAACCAACCAATCATTCTATTTCCCAGAACCCAGAGAAGATTAATCTTCTCTGGGTTCATAATAATATAAAGTTTCCAAACACTTTGAGCTGAATGAGGCCTGTATCGGACATTATTGTCAAAAAACAGCAACAAAAACACACACACTCAACTCACACACCTCACTAAAGGCAAAAGTTCCCCAAATGAACGCAGAAGTCACCACTGGATGATGCACGATTAGCATTTAGCAATTACCGAGACCTGGCCTGCACCTGTTGATGACGCAATATAGGTGAGTTTGATTTGAGTCACTTAGCGTACTTGCCGGGTGGTGCAATAAATCACTGCTTGATTAAGATACATGTAAGGTAGGCCTAGATGCAGCTTTTTTGTTTTAACAATAATGAGGTGCAATAACCCATAATGATAATGGCGCTAAATTCTGTCCCCTCTCTATTGCTCTGCCCTCCTGCGGCCGCAGACACACCTGCAGCTGATTTATCACCTTCCTGTTTCTCCCATAATTCGTCTTGTTCGGGGTGCCTTTTGTATCACGCTGTAACGGAAGCAAATTGAAATGTGGTGTAGTAGGCCTACAATGCTTGAGGACAAGTAGCATTACCTATAATTAAAAAAAATACCCCAAATGTTGGCTACACAAAAACAACTTTCTACAGTAAGAGAACATTTAATACGAGACAGATAGTCTTGCTAGCTGTCTCAATGTATCATGCAGAGATCTGAGGAGCAGTGAACCATAGTCCTTATAAATCCACCAGAGTTTAAAATTCCAACACAGAGAAAGCGGAAGAAAACGGACGTCGGTGAAAAGACATGCATCCGGCGGAATTCTGAAAGTGGAACATCGAGGATATAGACTACAATATCTGTATCTTTTGTCAAATGCTCCACTATGTTCACCAGGTGTAAATTGTATTCCAGCTATAACTTAAGCACATAATACTCCTTCCACCATTGGCCACATCATTCTGTGTTTCATGTGATTGTAGTTTTGACAATTTGAAAAGCATGTTGCATGCAATTGAACTGAATTTCATTGATCCTCAGGGGAGGGATTAAACACACTCCCCTGACATGCTGTCTACAATTTTATTTAATTTGCTTATGATGCCCATTCTATTGGCTCATCAGCATGTCACGTGCCTGTTCATTGGCTGGTTAGCTTGTCTCTGAGTGGGAGAAATTGTGAGCACTTCTTAAACATTAGTTTAATTCATGAATTGTCATTAGTTACGGTACACGCAAAGACACTAGTCCGTGTGTTGTACCCAAACTGTGTCAAACATTAAGAGGGATTAAATCACCAATCTACATAGTTGCACAAATGGCCTCCTCACTTTCTCTCCATTTACTGTGAGCTCCCTGTGGTTGAGCCAGGGGGTTATAAACAGGGGAACAGTGAAAAGAGGTAAGCTTTCACTCCTTTGCATAGCACAAAGACTTAGCTGGAGATAAGCTTGCACTCTGCAGCACGCACGGCAAGTAATATTAGATTGCTTTAGTAGAAAAGTTGGTCACACATCTGAGAAGATGTAATGAGGCAATACATTATAGATATACAGGAATACACATGTATGCAGACACAAAGAACCAATACACATACCTAAAAGTGTTTACCTTAAATTTGAACTGCATGGCCTTTAAAAGTGGCACCATTATGACTCACAAAATTGCACTGCAAAATAAAAGCTTCAGGTAAAATCACTTTAACTTTGGAACAAGCATATATGTGTTTGGCACAGGATTGAGGGCTGCTGTGGTCCACTTATTCACTGCTTTCGCACATAACAGGTAGCTGCTGCATTCATGAGTCAGGGGGTGATGGATGGAGAGGAGAAAAAACACAAAGGCTGGAGGAATGATGGACAGATGGAAAGAAAAGCAAGACAGGAGTTTATTGGATGATGAGTTAATGGGGTTGGGAGGGAGGGGTCAGAACGAAATGCAGAAAGTAGGATGTGAGAGAATGAAACAAAAATTAGGGATAAAGGAGAGCAAGAATAATAGAACATTAAGAAGTCAAGAAAGGGTGTTGCAGCACGCTGGGAGTTCAGTTTGCAGGGCTCCACTCTGCGGGTGACTTTAATTACTTTTTGACGTAATTGCCTCTCCCGGTCATGAGCTGCATGCTCCGATCACCAGCTTCTGATTATCGGACTTTTGTGAGGGCCTCTGCCCGTTGTCAGGTCGTAATAACATTTGCGCTGTAAAGCACATCAGCACGTCAGAAAGCCTATTAGCCGTCACCATGCTCTCCTTCTCTGTGGGTTGGAATCACACGGTGCTGTGGAACTCAAATGTTAAGGCAGGCGCATACACAAAGTGTGTCAAATTAATGGATTTTTACATTTTATTGTTGTTCCCATTTGTTCTCTGGAGTTTGACGTTCATAGAAAGACAGTTTTCAAGGCTGACATGCAAACAGAAGGTTAAAAAAATGGGAACTGATTGTGAAAATAAATGTGATGATTCATAATGAGACAGCACATTAAAGCACTGAATCATCCAGTCATTGTGAAACGCTAACCTACACTTCTATCAAAGGGAAGCACTGCCTCACACACCTAACTTCATCCCCTGTGTGAACAATGCACTGTAGCGGTAACATAACAGTGGGAATAAAGCCATTTTGGTTTACTGTTAAAACACAGCTGGTCACCATGACCACAGGGTCTCCCAGGTGCTCCACTGTGACTCTTGAACCTTCCTCTCATACCACCTCTTCAGTTTCTCTTTTATTTGATAGCTCAGATTCTCTCCCAGATTTTCTCTTTCCCATCTCCCTCGCTGCTCCCTACATCCCCTGTGTCTCTGATCTTTGCTGGTTCACCTTCCCCCCCCCCCCCAATTCTCTCTCTCCAACTGCAATCACTCTCCACTGAACCTAAAAAGAGGTAATGAGATGGCATGAAGAGATAACCGCAGGTGTCCATTCAAGTGTTGACCAGCCAGGCAGCCCATCTCCAAGCATCCACATCCCACAAGCCTTCCGTTGCCTGCACTTGTTTAAAGATTGCACCTTTCTGAGCTATCGCATACAGCTGCTAGAGGCCTCTGAGCAGTCCAGCACCTGCTTGTTGGGCTGCCTGTTGCACCAAGGTCAAAATATTCTCAGCTTGTTGTTCATCAGTCAAGAGTAGAGCTAAGAAACATCTCTACAGGTTACAGACAATCTAATATCGGTCTGTGATATTTGCCTTTTTGTGTGGAATAACCAGGCAGAGAGGGCCGCTACTGTAACAATATACATTGCTTCTTTCAAATGCCATTGCCAACCAAATTTTACTTTTTTTAGCTGACTCAATAACAGTTTTTTTTTAAGCCAGGATGCAGATGGACCTACTCGATCTGGGAGACAGTGGTGGTGTGATGATGGCAATTGACAAGACATTAATTCTATTCTGTCTGCCCAAAATCCCCCGCTTCTAGACAAAGATGAGGTGGGTATTAAAAGAGAATTCCGGTTGATTTCAACACGTAGCTCTGTTGTCTGGAAATTTGGTGTGTTGTCAGTAGCAAGAAAAACAAAAACAATCGGTGCTGCCTACACCGTGTTATCCTCCAGCTAGAAGCTAAAGTTCAAAGCGGCCAGGGGCTGCTTTGAACAGTTTTTTTGAAGTGTTTCGAAACTAGACGGTAATTGGATAAAATTTGATTATGTCCCGCCCACGGACACTCAGCGTCTCTGGGGGTTAATGGAGGAGTAGGCTGGCCTGGACGCCGGGCTTCTGCGTGATGATTAGAGGCTCTGTCGAAAGCCTGCATCTCCTTTTGATTGTCAGCGATTTTGTACTATAAAAAGTTACCAAAGCCACAAGCTCAGTTCCATCACGGATTTTGCAAGTGTTGTTGAAAGACAAACTTTTGCTTGGTGAAATTGCTTGCTAATTTTCATCATATGTTTCATACAGTTATATACCATATTCCTTGTTTCATTTTTACCTAATTCCCACATTTCCTCCTTCAAGTTTAATACTGTTTTGTTAGATCGTTTGTTCATTCATTCATTTATTCATACATACAGTAGGCAATGCTAATATAGTTGACCGGATTTTGGCGAAGCCATTTGAAAGGCTTTCCTTAAGAGGAGAAATTTAAAATTAAACAGCAGCGCATATCAACACCTAAGATGGATTTAGTGCAAAAGATAGGGAAAAGAAACAGGTCATTTAAGTTCTCCTGGTATGACAAAGTTAGCTGGCAGACTGTAGGTGCTGTGACAAAGAAAATGTACTGCTGGCCATGCCTCGTGATGAAACCCTCTCACGGATATTATAAATTATTATTATAATAGTTTTTATTATTATATATTATTAAAACATTATAAATAAATGGACCATTTTTATGATATAAGCCGAAAATGAGCTTCCCCTCTTTAAAATACTTTTTTATTTAAAAAAATATTTTGTGGAAAAAATACATTTTGGAATATTGGATTGTATGAGTTCGACAATTGATTAGTGTGGACTTCACCGGAAAACAGGAAATAAACAGAGGTATGGATTAACACAACTTTTATGCCTTTCATTCTATCTTTCTGTCTGTCTCTACTGTGGTCAGATTCGCTATGTTTCCTCGGAAGGAATCACTGCACATGGGTAGGCACTTTTAATAACATTTTGAACATGTTTCAAGGCTAAAACATGTCTTAAACTTGCCCTGTTTAAGCCTGTCTGGAGCTAACTCTAGCAGGAAGATAACACGGTGTAGGCAGCACCGACTGTTTGCAAAATTTCTACGTGTTAAAATCAACCGGAGTTCTCCTTTTAATAGAGTTACGATTTCAAGGTTTTGTACTATTTTAGGAATATCTTTGTAGGTCAGTCATCAGCACTTAATAAAGACAACTTGCATTCCCTTTAGCAAAACTTTAAAGTGTAAATATGAGTGCACACTTTAAGGTAATTTTACCCCTAAGCAAACACCACTGTGAGGATTAAATGGTTTAGGACTAAGCAGAGATCTAGCTAAGTGAGCCATACAGGTTACAGTAGGTTATTATCTTAAGAAGTCAGCAACAAGGTGTCTATTCATACTTATATTTTTGTGTTCCCCCAAATCCTGAGGAAAATATGTCGTTTTTTATGGACTAAATCCTCTATGATCACCAGCTAATTGTCACCAGCATTGTATGTCTTTAGTGTTGGGCCAATAGTACACAGTGCAAAGTTTTTAGAGCTTTTTTGCCAAACACAGATGCCTGTGGCTAGAAGCAGGGCTAAGGCATAAAATCAGTGCTTTATTTTCAGATATTTTATGTTAACTGACAAGGAAACGCAACCTACTTGTTGGAAGTACCATCTGATTTTCACTACTTTGCCCAGCAGTCTATTGATAACGCTTGACTGGAACTACTCCTCCTATGAAGGTATGTATCCTGGCAACCATAGAATTGGCCTTGAAATGTGATTGGAAATTATCACTGGCCTGGAGCTTGAACATCTCCAGGGCAGATTTCTAAGTCACAAATATGTCACATTTTAAACCACCTCTTTAGTCATACATATCCATTGTTAACTGCAATAAAACTCCAGGCCTGGCCTTTCCTTTAAACCTTCATTACACCCACAATTTATAATCGCAACTGTTGATTTCTCTGGGCATTTGGGTGGCATATTAAAGCTTCTTGTATATAGTGGTTATATCATCTGGACTAAAAAAAGTCAACTGCCTTTCATTGCTGCTGTGCCCAATAGCGGCTGTGTGTCTATCTCATGTGCTGTCGTATTCAGCATGTGTTTGATTTTCAGCATGGCCAGCCATCAGAGGAGCAAGAGCCTGTGTTTCCTGAATGAACTTCCCTGAGACATGGCAAGATTTTTGTCAAGCTTCTTCTAGAAGGCAGCAATGCTACCAATTACCTCCGCAGAGCCAGTCAGCCGTCTCGCCATTTTGACAGATGGCTTTGACCTCAGCAAATATGAGGACCTTCTCTTGGTTGACACATATGCCTGCTTTTGAAGGAGGAGGTTGATGGGTGGGGGTGCGGGTATAGAGGATGCAAGCCTCATTCTAAGATTGCATCCTATACAGAACATGAGTCAGGCAGGCGAGGACAGGTAAGTTATCTTGATGGCATCGCTCTGTACAATCCCTGCAATTGCACCTCTATGCAGCTTTCGCCTAATGATCGGGTTCATCACCTGCTTCCTGCTGGGCCTGAGAGCTCCAGCATACTCTTATTGAGCTGTGAATGAATGTGGATTCCTAAGATAAGAGGCATTGAATGTGAAAGCCGACCGGCAAATATGTCTGTGTGGGACAATAATAATACAGTTATGATGTTTATTTATTCTGTAGCAGTTATCAAAACAAACATTGCAAACTGTGTCTCACAAAGCTGAGATAATAACCAAATTAGAGGAATAAAGCCAGAAATAACAACAAAGCAAACAATAACAGACATTTCCTCTTGCTTCCAAACAATGTGGACCACTGAGCATGTAACTCTGTAACCCTGCAGGCTTCCTTGTGTTTTTTTGATAAAGCAGATATGACTCCGCTGATGTGCTTCCATGAGATGGAGAGTGAATAGGAAAAGCTGTATAACTCTTAAAATGTTTAACCTAAATAGCCTCAGTATATCAGTTTAATAACAATAATGTACAGTGAGTGCGGCTCACAGTGGAGTATGCAACATCTAAATAAACTCATATGAGCTATATGCACTTTGCAGTGGAATTGGAGCACACTTGTTTTTCAAATTGTGGCACTGTGTGACTCCTCATGCTATGTTATTAACATTCCCTCTGACATAACATTGCTGCTCAAACACCCTTAATCAGTAAAAGGCTCTCTAGCGTTACCCTCCCCAAGCAGCTGACTTGAACCTTTGTTTTCTGTGCCGCTGTTATCATAATCAAGCCTCTTGACACACTGGAATTTCCTCTGCTTTGGCTAACACACTAGGCAGAGAGTGATGAAAATGCACCTCATGAGTGTGAATACAAATACAGAGTAAACATCCCTATGTAGTGTACCTCACCTCTGTGAATATCAGTGAATTATTATTGATTTGGTGGGTTACTGGGTTACCACATTCTACCACTTATTTTACAATCCAATCTTGCTATAACCGGTTTAGTTGCATGTATAGAACCTGTAAATGTAATATTAATCACAATATTCACACTCTTTTAGCTCCCAGGGGAAATGTCTGGCTCTAAATGCTTCTATATGTTCACCAGATAACTACTAACTTTGTCTGTCTGCTGTTTAGTGCTGAGCAGGTTGTTGAAAACGACCTGTTGAGAAGGACGTGATTGAACTAAAACAGAGGTGTGGGTAAGTTGAGGGTTGTAAAAAAAAAAAAAAAAAAAAAAAGATGCTAAAACGCTCCTTAGAGATGAGGGAAACTGGCTTGACTGGTTATTTAACTTTGCATTCATTTTTTGTTATTATAATAATATTGATTATAGCTGTTTTAAAGTAAGGGTTTTGAATAAATGAAATTTCATACACAGAGACAGAATTAGAGCCACAATGGAGTTCAGAGTTCACTCACACATGCCAGAGAGGTGACCCAGCCTACTTTCCACACTGCTGGCATCTGGAAGACCCAAATTTATGTAAATGAGCAGCTATTAAAACACAAATACTCATTTGGCCAAATGCGCTCTCCAGATTTGACTAGATCATGAAGGACAGAGGCAAGGGTTTAAACAAGAGAGGGTAAAATTTTATGAATATGTCATGTTGGCTGCCTGACCTCCCTGCATTCAGCACTCTGCAGAATTATGTACCATACCAGAGAAGTCAGGACTCTTTTTTTTGCATAGGTGCTGGTGACAGCACTTCGACCGCCTGTGGAATTATTAGCAGAGAAAGCTCAGCATACTGACACTTGATCTGAGCAAATGGCCTCTCTGAAAAGACAGGTAAGGCAAAGCCCTTAACTCTGTGGAGAGAGAGCAGACTGCCAGCTCCTAAAGCTGATTAAGTCAATGGGGCACCCTGGACTAAGGCCTAAACTTACAATTCTCCTCTTTCTATACACCATCAGTCTTCGGTCTTGGATCCTCTCAGCTGCCCTAAACCTTGACCTTAACTGCTGAGGTAAGAAATGAAAAACAACCCAAGGTCAGCTTCCAAGAGCGATCGATCGCCATCCTGCTCCGATTGCACAATGAAGAGGACAGTGACACACATTTTGGTGTAACACCTTGGTCCCCAGATCTCCAGACAGATGGCATGTGCCAGTTAGAGTGTGCCCTCAGCTGTTGGCATAGAACGGAAGTCACGCAACAATTTACCCTTCTACTACACTCCATCCGTCATCAAAATTATATGACCAATATGCTCACTTTCAGCTCAGGAGAAGATGCCATTATGGCCTATTTTCCTCATGTGCTCTTCCAGTCCAATAAAAGACATTTGGGTAATAACCTTGAAAAACACTCTCCATTTGTTAAGGAACAATTTCACCCATATGCTACTATGAGAGTGCACTTTGCCCTATATTAATCAGCATAGACACATATCAATCATCACTTGGCCAAATGCCAGCAGATGTATTTAGAAAGACAAGATGCACTCAAGTGAACTCTGAAAAAGTACTTTTTGTTTGAAAGTAACTGAGTGAGCAGATTACAGTCATTAAAAAGTCTCAAATGCATTCATAACTAATATGAAAATTGGCAATGTGTTGCAGAACAATTTTCTGTGCTTTCAAGAGCATCGTACTTTGAACAAGTAATTACTCAGCCAGCCTCGTGAAAGTTGCTGTTAATTTGTTTGTTAAGGGGAAAGCTGCACAAGAAGGTGGAGAGGCTGAATGCAAATTGTTTTTGGAGTACTTCCTTCCTGCTCTTTACACTTTCTTGTAACCTTTTCTCTAATGCCTCTGAAAACTCTAAATAAGGGCTGATTATTTTAGACTTTGGAACAACTGTGGCCAGGAGGGATTCAAACCGACACAGTCTGTGCAGAGGCTGCCACATAATGAGCACGTAAATGGATGTTCAGCTTTAATATGTCCCCAAGATGTGGCAGACACACTAACATTTTGCATATTTATACATGATTCACACATAGATAATTACCTTTAGACCACTCTGTTCTGCTCCCAGAGATGCACCTTCACTTCACAGTCTGGGATTTATGCAAAATATCAGTTGATGACTCAGAGCTTTGATTCATAGCTGGGGCTATTTAGCACCAGCTCCATGTAAATGTTTCAGTTTAGACTTTAAGCTTGTACTAAATAAGCTCATAGCTATATTAGTAGAAAAAATAGAGACTAAGCTTTGTCTGGCACAATTTTACACACGCTTGGCAGAACTAAGAACTAAAGAGACACTTCGAGTGAATGAAGGACTCTTCAATTGAGCATAATTAGAAATAAGGACAACTGAATACATGAGTACTCAATAGCTTGAAAAACCTGCAAAGTCATTAAACCATAACTAGGAAATGATTGCCAAAGTCAATGATGTAAGCATCCAGAAGAAGTTCAGACAGGAGCTGCTTATTGAACTAAAGAAGGGAAAAGTCTGGTGTCCTTATAAAATACACCAAAAATAATAAAATTCATTCACACTAAAGACTTATTTGTTATGGCGTTCTGCCCTTTCAAAGCTGATCTCTTTCTGCATATGCAGCTGTGTCAACAGATAAGGGAGCGATAAGAAGAAATTGTTGGACCACCGTGTCCTTTGAGTCACACGCTCTGCTCTTGTGTTCTTTAATTTAGCCGCTTAATGGTGCGTTAACCCTGAAGAGAAAAGCTTGTGTTATTGGGTTACAGTATGTAAATTTGCTCTTGATTTCCCGGCCTCACCTCATGCAGCAAAATTAATTTCAGTGTTCCATAACATAAATAAATAAAACTGCTGTGACACTGATACATCTAACTCTACACATCATGTTAGTCAAAGGTGTACAGCTTTGACAAACCTGTTGACTAAAAGCTTATATAAACATGGATTGAATTGCTTGTGTTTACTTAGCTGATGCAAATTACCTGGAAACCAATAAGGATCATTTAAAACAACTCAATTAATGTGACTTGGGTGCTCCCTAGCAAACAAAAAGCCTTCAAATAATCAGTTCAAAGAAAAACTGCCAGAGAATGCTGCCATGGGGAAAAAACAGGACAACAGCGGGGATAAACAAAGCCCGGGCAAACAATGAAGCCACCTGCCTCTTCGGCATCTCAAGCCACTCCGCTGCTCCACTCAGCCATGGACCTCAAACGTAAAAACACAGCTTTGGGCAGCGTTTTGGGCAAAATACTCTGGCAGCCACCCCAGTAATGGGAAATGGAAAAGTTAAGAGGTAGACAAATTGAATCCAAGAAAGTGTTACGAATATATCAGAGGCTGAAGCCAGCTCATTGGTGAAAAGCACTTTCATGAATCCTAAACTTGATCGCTATAGACACCATAGCTCAACAACAATGTATGTAGAAAAAAAATGTAAAGTGTTTGTGGACAGTCATAGAAAACATATCATTTTCTTTCATTCTTGCTTAATGTTCTTTCAAATAACATCTGAAAGAACAAATAACACGTTCTACCTCTTACAATGAAAAGTTGAATTCATTAGCAATAAAACCCCATGTTGCTTAGATCAATACACTCGGCCTTAAATGCTACGGCCTTACATGGTCTGGTATGATAGCTAGCATTAGCTAACTTTAGACAGATATTGCCGTTTAACAGATTATCAGATTGTTGACTTTTTGCAACTCCTCTCTGTTTATGCAAATGTTTCACTTGCATCTTGTAATTGCCTCTTGTGACCAGTGGCTTCAGCAAAGGTTAAAAAGCCTTGCTCATTTGAAAAAGTACCACTTCTTTTTACTTGAATCCTAAAACGTTTACGTTTCCGAGAGTGTGCATACTTGCTGTTGCCTATTTCAACTTCTTAATGACCTTAGCTGCACCTATTCAACACACTCATTTCTCCACTGACCTTTCTATTTGCACAGCTGCATTATGAAATGTTTTGAGATGTAGTTATGGAGTTGTGACATGGCCTTTATTTAAGGGTAACAAAAAACAAAAGCACTATTAATATCTCTTCTTGATCATTAGAGGAATAGTTCAGCATTTTGAGGAATTATATTATATTATTTGTTTTCCTGGGACACTATACACTATCTGTATGGAAAATATTAACATACAGCCAGCAGCTGGTTAGCTTAGCTTAGCTTAGCATAAATACTGGAAACAGGGAAATAGCTAACCTGGCTCTGTCCAAAGTGGATAAAATCCTCTTACCAACACCGTTGAAGGTCACTACTCAATGCATTATGTCTCATTTGTTTTTTTTCTGTACAAAAACAACCTTACAGATGGAAAAGGAGCACCATTGCCTCCACCACCATAATTCACATTAAACTAAATCCACATAGAAAACCCTGAGCTCAAAAACTAATGTTGAGCCAAGTCTTTTGTTAGTGTTTGGATAACAGAATATTTTGGAAAATGTCCTTATTTTCCAAGCTAAATCACCCATGTGGTGGTGATGAGAATGAATAATGGACTACGGTAAGACCAGCCCCTCAAACAGGGTTTTAAACTTCTGTTTTAGCCGTTAAGGTGTGTCCACTTATTTGCATGTACTAGATGCGTGGGGGCAGTAAACAGATGGGAAGCTCGACTGCAAGTAAAACTTTTTTTAAAACAAGGCTTGTTAAAATGTTACTTTCTTTTCATCACTCACACGTCTATCTCTCACATGGACAGCAAATGATTGTATTTTAGTCATAATACAATTAAATTATAATTATAATACAATTAATCTCATCAGTTAATCAACATCCTACAGACACAAAACCTACCTAGCAGAAGCAGGCTGAGGTACCTGTAGGCGAGCGCTGACAGCTGATTAGAATTGGGTTGCCTGTCCGATCTTTCACATCCCATCAAGAGGAATGGCCTGGGAGAGAGTTCATGCTGCTTCACTGCAAGAGCTGTAGGAGCACAGTGCACCCTCCCAAGAACATACAGGAGGAATTCTCTGTATAAAAATAAAACATACTTCCTGATATTAATTTAGAGGTTGTGCATCACATACAGACAGCCAATTCAAGCATGTAGCAGGAGACAGAAAAACTTGCACATTCATACCTAGAAGCAATTTAGTCCCTATCTGACTTACATGTCTCAGGGTTTTGTATGTATATTTCCAAAGCAGCTTTCTGTTCCAAGTGTCATCAAATGCTTCCCAAGTCAATCAAAACAGCATAAGACCACCAAACAAAGGACACACAGATCCCTTGGGGTTCCTCTCCAATATAAATCTGAAGGGTCACAAGATCACTAAAAATCCTTCCCAAGTGTTTTATGCTTATAACTAAACCTGAAATAACTGATTATTTTGGTCACTAGGGGCAGTCAAAACAAGTGATTAACACACTACTGACATCATCACCTTTTAAGTTGTCATTTGATACATTGTTAAAGAAAATAGTGATTATGCCAAACATCTACTTAGTGCGGTGACAATATTTGTATTTGTTTCTAATGTATATCAATTTGTTAAAGCATTTTCTAAACTTAAATTTAATTTTTCTTAATTCAGGTGCAGCAACAAGCTTCAGTCTTTGTCCAAGATAAAGCCACTTATTTCTAAAAAATTCTTGTCCGCTTTCTAATGGAAACAAATGCAAACTCTTACGGTACCTGAAGATGTTTTTCCACTTGTTTGAAGATAATAAGGTTTTTAGAATGTCATTATAGGCAAAAGAAGATAAAAAAGGAGATTTTTTTAACAACGTTGATATGAGTAAGTAAAGAACAAAAATTATGATAACGTTTATCTGCCTTTTTTTTACTGCCTTTTTTTTACAAATACTAGATACTTTCACCTCTTAAGGCCTTTAAGTTAAACAGCTTGAGGAAGACAACAGCGCACGTTCACACTGAGGAGAGCACCTGTGACAATGGGTCACAATTAGAATTAAAATTGCTTCATTTTAAGGGGTCACAAACAAAAAGGTTGGGCATTGGCAACACTGCATTGATTGATGTATCCAAAAACAAACACAAACAGCAGGCACCAACTTTGCCTCCCCACACTCAAGTTCATCTGTCATAAAGTTCAAATGAAACCAAACATCTCAAAACCCTGTAACTCACAGCACCTCACACACAGGATGTTCCTTTAGCAGCTAACATCTGTACAGCTGCACTCCTGTCTTGTTAAATAACTCTTTGTTCAACATTAAATGGTTTAATAAAGACTGAACTTGAAAAGACCCAAAGGACAGTTTACTGTGTCCTAATATGATAACAACACTGGAATATCAGAGCAACTGCCGGGAAATACAGCAGATGGAGGCTAAAGCAGCCAGATAGCCACATACCATGCCCTACCATATGTAGCATTTATATGGATTGATATTATAAAAGGATATTTATAGATTTGACAAACTGTCCCAGATGATTTTGAGTTAAATAGCCTGACCTATTTGAAACTGTAAGTTAGACAGCTATAGGTGTTAAGCTGTGGGTTTACAGCTTCCTCATTCTGTTGCTAAATGTAACAACTGTGTGCAAAAATATAGTTGCTCTGTTTAAAAACCATAATCATTTGCAAAATTGGTTAAAATATTTGATGATTCTTTTCATGTGTTTCACTTCAACTAACGTATAAAGCTCTTAGTCGGAAATGTTAACCTTGGGAGTAACATGAGAGTAACATTTCACTTCTCTCAAAAGGAATAAACCATTAGAATATATTAAAATGAGAAAACCGAACAATCAAAAGTAACATTTTCTGATGCAAGAGAATTGCTCGTGGAAAACTGCAGATGAATAGGCTTCCACAAGCTTATCACTGCCATCATCAGGGCACTCTATTGATGCAGTGGTGTGAGGCTATAAAAACATTATAATGTTCCCTTGTATTCTTCGGGGCTGTAGCTAAAACAAATACTATCTGGAATTCTCCAAACATTGGGCATTGGATTTTATATGCAGCAACAACTTTAGTTTATTGATATTAAGGTCGGTCTTAGTTTAATACTAAAGTTGACAGATGATCAAATAATGCTGTGAATGTGGCCAGGTTGGTTCAGTGGTACAGCAGGTGCACATTTTAGGTGTATGCCTCAATGCAGAGGTCCAGGGTTCAAATCGGACCTGTTATGATTTCCTGTATGTCTATCCCCTCTTTCTCACCCACCTGTCCTGTCAAAAATTAAATGCAGAAAAGCCCAAAAAAAATAATCTATAAAAAAAAATGTTGCAAACAACCATTGTAGTTCTTTTTTACAAGATTATTTTTTAAGCCTTTATATGACAGGACAGCTGAAGACATGAAAGGTGAGAGAGAGGGGAACGACACGCAGCAAAGGGCTGCAGGCCGGAGCCCAACTCGCTGCGCCGAGGAGCAAACCCCTACAAATGGACGCCCGCTCCACCAGCTGAGCCATCTGGGCACCCATCCATTGTGGGAACGATAATGAAGGAGCATTTCAGTCATTCTGTAAAAAGTGTTTCATCCAAACACACTGTTAATTCAACAGGGTTTTCCTCCTTTATTATTGGTCGCATTTGATTAAGCCTGGCTCACCGGAAGTACGTTGCTGGGATAAAGCTTGATATCCGCATTGTAGGCTTAATCACTCTTTTTCCGCTTCCTTTTTCAAGGTCCAAGGATGATTTTGTTTGGTTTAAAAAAAATACAAACAACCCAGATTGTTGTTGTTTTTTTACCTCCATCCCAGAATAGATAAGCAGTGTATCCAGACCATACTCCAGCACTGACACGTGCCGCTTTAAAGCTTCAGTAGGTAACGTTTTGATATCAATGAACATCTATTATATTCAAGCCACTGCCAAATGAGTTGCTACAAAGCTAATTAAGACTATGACCTGTCGGCTAGGTCGCTGCTGAGAATGGTGGGTCCCTGGAGGAACATTGCTTTAGGGCCCCCATTTATGATTTTAATACAATTTGTCAGCTGTTGGCCCCTAGAATCATCCAAATCTTTCTCCCCACAGTAGTGACAGCGCTGTGGAATGATGTAGGGCTACACACACCAATTACTTTCAGAATAGATTGCTTTTTTAACAATTAATTATTTGTCTATTTAAAAAAAAAAAAAGATTAAACAGTTTAGTATCCAAAGTGACATCTTTAAAATATTTAGTTTTGACCATCCAATATTGAAAACATCCATTTAACAAGGATATAAAGCAGACAAAAAACAGCAAATCCTCACATGGGAGAAGCTGGAACCAGTGAATGTTTTTCAATAGAAAAATGGTTAAAACAATTAGCTATCACAACATTGTACGATTATGTTTTGGTTGAAGAATTTCACAAGAAGCAGGTATCATACACTTTGATATATCAGATAAATAGTCTGGTTTTAAACAGACTTGTAGCATATGTTACCATAGTGATGCCCTAAAGTGCCTCATGTTATGCACATTTTCAGGTTCATAATTGTATTTACCAGAATAGGTTTATATGGTTTCGTTAATTTTATTAAACACTATAACGTTGTGCCTTTGGGGTGGACTTTGGGCTTTTTCCACTTTATAAACCTATAACGTGCACAAAAGAAGATATAACACAATAAAGGAAAGGGAAAAAGCCTAATATGAGCACTTTAACTTAAAGTGAGGTAGGTCTGTGAGACTAAAACATAAGGATTAGACCCCAAGCTAGCCAATAACCCAAGTCTACAAAACCAAGGTAAAACTGGTTTGTGACTTTGGTAAATGTAGAACAAATACAAACTACCAACTAGTTACTTGGACTCCAGGAAGAATAGCTTTTAGCTTAATGGGGATCCACATAAAACAAACATTTTGAAAGTCATAGAGACTTTCCTAATGTAAAATGTGGTGTAGAATCATGTAAAAAACTGGTTTGACTGAGAAATACCCAACTAAATAAATGTGCGCTATTTGTTTTACATAACTACTCCAATCTTCAAGAGTCTTTTCTTCTTGTCTGTATTGACAACCACTGGAGCAGCTCAAACTGTTATTTAACCTTTTAAACCCAAGGAATTGGGTTTAAGAAAAAAAAATTGGGAAACTATTTTCTACTAAAGTTTGAGAGATCCCTGAAGATGACTGAGCGAGCATTTTAAAACACAGCACATACTGTTGTCAGTGTTAATTGATTAAACAGAAATTGTAATTCTTATTATTATGGATGCAAGTAAAACAATATGACAGAAGGGTCAAAAAAGACAATGAGTCATGGTTTACTTGATCTTTGATCAGTGTAACACAAGCGTTTCAACATTTTTCCAACATGTGCTGGTGTGAGAATCTCCCTCAAAGGCAGAAATAATCTGCCTTGTGTTCAGCGAGCAGCTCTGTCTGGGTGAGCTGAGGGATGAAGTTAAACCACACAAGGATCAAATAACAGGACACCATGAATAGAACAACAGTCACTCAGAATCATGACAGTTTGAGACAAATGTGTAAAGCTTTTACAAAACTAATACATTCTTTGTGGAGGGGCTGTCAGAGCTACTAACAGGCCTATCAACTAATTCTATCAAATTAAAATTTCCCCCTAAAAAAAGTAATTCATATTTGCTAAGGCCCTTAAACATCTAAAGGATTATGATTGTAGCTTTAAGGCAATTACAGTGATATACTCCCGTGAAAACAATAAAAATGACAATATTCGAGTGATGTGTGCCCCAATTAAACTTAAAAGGAAGGAGTGAAGGCTTGCTGTAGATTAAAGCAAGGTGTAACAGTTCATGTTTGATAAAGGCTACTCTACTTGCAAATCTATTTTTTCGAAGAGCAGTATAAGGACAGCCATCAGTCAGCGCCTGGCTCACTTTTGATCTTCTCCACGCTGCTGAAGTGAGTGGCCAGCTCCTGCAACACGGCTGTCCTGCCCAGGTGATCGTTCCTCCTTTTCTCCATGATCATGTCCTCCAAACTCTGAAACTCTAACATGTGCGAATGTTTCTCGGACATGATTATTTTCAACCTGTAGGGCTGCTTGCCTATCCGTATCTCCCCACCCATCTTGAACTCCCTCTTGCCAAACCTGCACCAGGCGGCAAAGCACTCGGAGTTCCTCCAGCTCAGCTCTCGGTCCTTTAAGCCCACTTGCTCCATCGCGTTCTGCACCACCATGTCCGGACCCAGAGATTTGAATTTGTACAAGTCGTTCACAACCCTACACCTCCTCCCTTGACTTGCATCTGTCAAAAAACTGTTTTTCACCTCGGCTCTGTGCAGGTGCACCACTTGGAAGTCCCCCACGTACACAGCCCAGTGCGGGAACTGGCCGGTAGCAACAAACTCAACAAGGTCCCCTGCTTTACATTTGTTTAGTAGATTCTCCGGGGAGTAAACCTCCAGGTTGGCAGACTTGACGCTCTTCTCGTAAATACATTCATCTCGGTTGTAGACGGCGCACTCCACCTCGTCGCGCTGGTCGTATTGTTGCTCTTCCTGATTCGGGTCCTTGTCGGTGCCATCGACCGCGCAGCCATCCTCCAGCTCGTCGTCGTCGTTAGAAAATATGTAGGAGACGCCGATCCGTGGACCTTCCTCCGTGTCCACGCCGTTCGGGTCTACTGTGGGAACTTCTGCGTAACTTAAATGTGACAGCTTGTCCATCTGGTTCCCCATGCCGCACCTAACCCCGGTGGCAGCCTTTGTAATTCGATCTGATGTCGCGACTTGTTACCGGTCGCCAAACATCACCACCATCTGCCACAAAGCACGACCAAAACTTCCTTGGCCCTGCCGTCGGACGGGGTTTTATCCAATTTACGCATAAGTAGGCTATATCCCCGCGGTGAGTCTGTTGGGATAGCCTGTTAGTGGCCCATCAACAAGTGGAGTCGGGAGGAGAATACAAACTGGTTTCAAATTCAGCGAGGTGAATTATCCGGCAGGTGTAGACTCAGTTTCCCTGCGTAAAGTTCCGTTTGCCGGCTGTCACATAGGAAACAATGCGAGTTCAAATCCAATTCGTCGGTTGAATGTCTACTCCGCAGGTGAAGTAGTCCACTGTGATGACGGCGCCTACACTGCGGACTGTGCGGCAGAGATCAGGCCGGTTGTTACTGTTACTGAAGGCAGATCTGGGGCTCGGCATCGCCACAGCGACTCGCTCCAGCGACTCCGCTTTTAAAGCGGAAGTGCGCGTAATTTTCTTCACCGCACCTTAACTACATTCAACCTAAATGCTGATATAAATGTTGTGACTTTGTCTTCACAATTTTGAGCATACAACTTTATAGTTGGCTTTAAGTCAAATGAAATACAAACTTGATGTTGGTGTTAAACTGATGTTATTGTGTGTTGTTTTAAATGTAGGTCCCGATTATATTTATAAAAGATAAATAATTTAGTATTCATTTATTTGATTTCATTTTAGTTAGTCAGCTATTTTGTTATGTTGTTTAATTAGTTATCTATGTTTTCTTGTGTTTTATTCATTTATTTATTTAGTTAGTTAGTTAGTTCGTTCGTTGGCAAATTCTTTAATTTTTATTATTTATTTAATTTTATTATTTTTTAGCTAATTTATCAGAATAAAAAAATAGTTATTTATATTTTATTTTTATTTCGGTCATTTTATTGTATTTTGTTTTGTTGCTTATTTTTATTTATCTACTTTAGTTGGTTATGTTCATTTTATTTTTTTTAATAAAATGTATTTATTTTATTTTGTTCATAGTTATTTATATATTTTTTTGTAAATCACTGTGATCAAAAACTCACTGTATGCAAAACATGCAGAGTAGGCAAACTTCCATCCTGGATTAGCTGAATGTGAATTGTTTACAAACTACAACCTCACACAGTATGGAGGACTGTGTCCAACATCTGCCATATTTTACTGTTTTGACCACCTGTCTGTCCTTGAATGAACTGAAGCTGCACAGTCATTTGCTCAATCTCCATCTCCTTGGGGGACCATAATGTCTCCATTACATTTGTAGTGGCTTGTTGCCTGCCTCGACTTGCTCTCGTTATAGGCTATTTTTTGCACCACTGTAGCAAAGGGAATGTGCTCAGTATGCCCAAAAAATGGCACACGCTGCAGCAGTCTTCGTGTGAAAACACCTGTCCTGGAAATGGTTTGGCTGTGAGTGAGAGACTGGGAGAGATGCTAAGAGCATGTTTGAAAGGCTGTAAATGTAAACAATTGTTCAACTCTGTGAAGAAGAAAGACAGAGACACGCTTTAATACAGCAGATCAATATGCGTTTGACCTCAACACTGTGGGGCCGGTTACAAACTGACTGCAAAGTCATTCAGTAGCCTACAGTAGACATGATAGAGGACATGTCTCAACAGAAGACAAACAAATCTCCTTTTCATCCATTCATCTAGTTTAAACAGGCAGAATGGCCTCATTGCCCACAGTGGACTCAGCAGATTAGCATGGAGGCTTTTGGGAAGCACTCCCTAAGACTATCAGGTTAATTAAGAGACTGAGCTTTCTTAGAGTTACACACGATCACGCTATGTGGTTTCCAACTGCCTAATCCTGACCGAATGTTTACCCTGACTAATAAGGTTTAACCTGGGTCACAGGGTTCAAATTAAATGTCTTCATACAGGTTTCCAAGTCAAGACGGAACAAACATTTAACAATTTTAGCTGTACAAGAAGTGTGGCACTGTGTCAAGGTCCATCTGTTGGTCCACAACTATGTCATGGATTTGATTGCAGGCATTCATGGTGTCCAGAGGATGAATCCTAATATTTTTTTGTTTCCTGTAGCGTCACCAGCACACATCAAAATGAAATTATGCACTAAACATTTTTAACTTATCTCATCTACAAATTTGTACATTTCGTACAGACATTTATGATACCCAGACAATTTATCCTAATGACTTTGTTGGTCCTAAACTTTTCCTCTTGCTCCACTATGAGGTTGACATTTGTGGTTCTGAGTGGAATTTCTATTGGATTTCATGAAATTTGGTACAGACATGTACAGTATGTCCCCCTCAGGATGAACTGTAATAACTTTAGCAACTAACCCTTGACCTTTTAACTAGCACCAGCACTTGGTCCAAAACTTTTTTTGACTAAATGCCTTCAAAATTAATGACATTCCTCACAGCTGTAGCTTAGATTAGTGCTTAGAGTCAAATTGTAGCATGCTAAACTAAGATGGTAAACATATCTGCTAGGCATCTACATGTTAGCATTGTCGTTGTGAGCGTGTTAGCGTACAGATATTAGCATTTAGCTCAAAACAATGCATGTTGTTCCTCAGCGAGCTGCTAGCAAACCT
The DNA here is from genome assembly GCA_026937815.1 of Etheostoma perlongum. Lineage (NCBI taxonomy): Eukaryota > Metazoa > Chordata > Actinopteri > Perciformes > Percidae > Etheostoma > Etheostoma perlongum. The sequence continues at coordinate 14,244,662 of CM049384.1, read as the reverse complement.
GTGTTTTTGTCTCCTTAGGCAACACAGATACACTTTTATAAGTTCTCTTGGAGTCTAGGTAAGTTCAATAAAAAAGTGGGTATCTATGACATCCTACACCAGGACGGATGAACTACTGCATTGTGCACTGACATCATAATGATGCAATACAATTCAAAGGAACATTATCTAAGATGTTGTACTTCCAGTTTTACTTGAAATGATTATAAAACAGCACAAACATTCAGTGTTCAAGGGACCAGTATAATTTTGCTATCCTGACTTTTCATCAGCTTTGTCTTAAGTCTATATGTACTGTGGATCAGCACAATCTTTTGTTAGTATTCTTCTTTTCACGCCTTTTCTCCCATTTCAGCCGATAGGCTTGCAGCAACTATACAGTTCGACAATGATGGAAGTCAAATATAACAAATCTGCAGAATGAATTCAGCAAAAGTATTACACATTTCCTGAGCATCAGTGCCGGGCTAGACAAAATATGAACTGTTAGAGTGGTGACATGCAGCCTATTTGACCGCTTCTAGGAGCGTCTTATCCTCTGGTGGCATGACCCAGTTTATGCCCCTGGTGCATCCCGGTGACACACTGTAATTTGTGGTGCTGGGAAATTACTGGAGCACGGAGGCCTGGGAGACATAGTCAATTAGGTGGGGACTACCTGTCCATTGGGGGCATAACCAACCACAGACTGACACCTATAATTCCCCCCCACCAAAAATTTTTTTTTTTTCTTTTTAAAGGTTTCACATCCACGTATCAGACTTGTTTTTTCAGCTAAGTGTTCATTTAAATCTACAAGGATGGGTGAATAAGTCTGTACTTGAGGCCAATGGACATAGCATCCGGACCGCTGCATCTTGCCCACCATCTGTTCCACCTGGCTAGGAAAAACATCCACCAAGTATGGTTTAATATCACATAATGTGATCGGCTACAATTCAGAGCCAGTAGGGGCTGAAACCTGTGACATAAAACCTCAAAGTATAGCTCAGAAAAACAAGACAGACATTTTTAGGGAGGAAAAAGTTTGTTCTTATTACATATTTATTTATATTTTCATATACTTTTTACATATTTGTACTGTAATAATAACAACATGTATCTGGAGCAAGTATGAAGGAAGGGCATGTTGAAGGAATGTCACTTTCTGTTTTTTTAACCCATTTAATTACAAGAGCGTCATCATTATTCAGTCAATCAATGATATTCACAGTCCCATTAAACAAGCTACAACAAAGAATTCCTATAATATAGGTTGACATATAAAACTAGCATTTTGTTTAAACACTGTGGTGGATTTATACCTGGGGGAGGATGGGGGATGTCTTGGATGACCAAGCAACTACAACTAGATAACAGACAGGCAGGATGGGACTGGGCTCTTATTGTGAAAGGTAGGCGTGTATTAAAACACACCAATAATGAGGTGTACAATACACACGCATACACAACATATACACAAGAGTTTGTACACAGTCATCATGCTTCAACGGGACCTCATGTTAGTCTTTTTTCTTCTATTTCAGCATCACATCATTAGAAACAACCACAAGTGGGTCAAAAACTGCAGGAGGCAGACACCTTCAAATAAAAAAGAAACTTCTCTATATTCTTGGAGTTGCACTGAAAATTCATGACAGACTTTTTGGGCCATCACAGCTCTGAAACGCTGGGCAAAGCATTAGAATTTCCATCCCATGGGTCTGTGACTGCCTTCACAGCAAAGTTGCCTTCTACTCTCTAGACTACAAACCCCATTTTTCAAAACATGGTGTAAACAGCATCCCTTGGAGAGTGTGGCAGGCTGGCCAAGAGTGCACTGCACTGCACTGCACACAAAACTGGAGTTGATCCAAGGAGAGATACTGGCAGGCATCAGTGGCAACAGACCTGGGTCAAACACACAGACCTGACTGTTCCAGTTCTATGCAATTAGGTACACTTGGTTAATCTTGTCAAATTCATGAACATGGGCAATGGTTGGTAGTTTCCGGCCCAATGTTGTTGATTTGATTGGTAACAAACACTCATCCAAATATCATCAATATCCTTTATAAAATCTGAAGAAAAAAAAGAGGTGAAAAAATGATAAGCAAACAAAGACCTGGTAGTTTTTGATTGGCTGACAGCAATAAGGCAGCAAAATAAAAAAGGACAGTAAAACAGAAGATTAAAAAAAAATCATACAAGAAAGAAAAATGGTCTTTGGTGTTCTCTTTGACTGAGAAAGAATGATAACAAAGAATAAAAAAAACTGCAGGTTCTCTGATGCCCGGTCAATTTCCCAAGAGGAAACACTTCCTTGTGTTAAACATTAGCTCTAAAATGTGCTCACTAAAAGGGATCAAACATTTTTAAAAGAAATTACATGACTTCATCTACAGGTTTGGAGAAATCCTGCACAGTGCAAATAATAAATGCCCTCAATATTGACTACAAGTAGGAAAGTATTCTTTTATGGTACGAGTTGTGCAACAGTATCATGCATCAGATCACTTAACGTGAGACAACAGCAACAGGGAGGCAGCGGGGTCTGTATCTGGACTCTGTCTGGGTTGACAAAAAACTTGGTCCTAGAAAATGCATATTGTCAAATGATTCCTGCAGATGTCTGTTCAACACTGTGTTTATTTTGTGGGTCAACTTTAGAACATCTATACAATTATTACTTTACACTCCGCTCTCAAGGATCACAGAACGTTCAGTGATTGAAGGGAAGGTAGGGGGCTAGTCAGTGGAGAACAGCGCAAGTGTTTCCAGTTAAATGGCCTGACAGGTTATATGCTGTTGACCTGCATCACTGTTATATACTGTGATAATAGCACCACTCCAACAGATAACAATGCCTTGCTAAGAATATGAGGAATCACAGAGGGGAACGGCTAGGGGGGTTCAAACTAGTGTTGGCAACTCAACTCTGATTCCTCATATAAAAGGTGAATGAAGTGCTGGCGAGGCTAATTTTCCAACAACTGGATACTGATAGACAAGATGCAGAGTTTGAATGACAATTTCCTCAGTGAAAGGGTGGTCTTTTTCAATGAGATGATGTTTTTCCTTGTGACCAAATCTGGATGTTTTGAGGAGGGAGGGGGCTTATGAGGGTTGGTCCTTCTGCAGAGCTGTGATGTCCAAAGGAGGAGGGGCCCGCCCGCTCCACTCCCTCAACTGCCCGTCCTTAAAAAGGAGGTTGAGGGCGGGCAGGGGGACACCGGACTCCGCCGGGGGCTGACTGAGAGGGTTCGAGACGCCACTGTCTAGGTCAGAGGGCTGGACGCCATCCTGCCAACACAGGGCAAATGTCACAGATCAGAACACCAGATATAATGGATGATATGTGGGACAAGGATACATTTTCCCTGGGACAAAAAGGGCTAAGTAGAATGGTTCCTGTCTAATTTACACTACAGTACGTGGCCGCTTTCATAAAAAATCCATTAGCACTTTTAAACACTAAATCATGTCTTAAAATCTGTGTATAAAACATGCAGAAAGGGTAAGGAGGCTCAGTTACATCAGGAAGGTCTCTGACACTAAAGAGACGGGATGTTTTAAAATTTTAAACTAAAACTAACATCACTCACCATGCTCTTCCACTTTCTATTCAATAGTTTTTCCTTTTTGCTTCACTTTTGTTTTGTTTTTCTTCTCTCTCTCTCTCTCTCTTTCTCTCTCTCTCTCTCACTTTGTGTTTGGTATGTTAATGCTTTATTTTTTCCAATAAAACAAAATTAAACACTTAAGTCGCTATATTTCTATTTAATTTTAAGCCTCAAACTGGCTGTGGGTTATCTCATAATAAATATCTTTATTCATTTTTAAAGATTTTTTTTGTTGGGCTTTCCCACCTTTAATTTTTGACAGGACGTCTAGGTGAGAAAGGAGAGAAGGGGAAATCGACACAGGTCGGATTCAAACCCTGGACCTCTGCGTCGAGGCATAAACCTACATGTGTGCCTGCTCTACCACAACATGGCCCCAATAAATATCTTTATGGGGTTAGCAAATGTACAGTATCAAACTGTGGAAGAACAGTATCCTGTATTATTTAACCAATACTGATTCAAGACAAAACGTTTAATGAAATAGCTAGTCGTGGTGGCTGGGAATTGTTTTAAACCTGTTATATCAAAGTCATGACTCAATTATCTCATTATCTCAAGAATGGTAAAAACTCTTTAATTCTGCTCATATTTATTCTTTCAGGATGTCATTCCAAACAAAAGATTTAGTCATATTGTTTTTTCATGTGAAGCGTGTTAAATATCTCATTATCTTAAGATAAGAGACACATTGATGGTTTCATTCACATTGTGTTTTATATTGCACAAAAAACACTTCTCCGCTCTCATAATGCCATACTGTGGACTTGTACAGCAATTTCTAAACCCAATTAAATCAACAGTTATATAACAGTTATGCGCATTTCTAAAAATTAAATCAGTCTTTAATCTTGATTAATTCTAACACTCGATGTGTAAAATTAAATTCCTGACTGCTGATATTTCCACTAGACATTGTTATTTCTTTTCTGTGAGTATCCTCAAGTGGCCACCTGAAGACACAGCAGATTGTTTTTACCTGGAATGACTGAACAAAGCTCAACACCTTCAGGGATAGCTTTCGGCTCGAGTGAAGTAGTTCTTGAAGGCTGAAACAACAACAGAGCTAAAGTCTAGCACCGCTACAACACACATCTTTACAGTTTTCTCAATGCTTTAGACAAAAGTAAAATCTTTGAGGATGTTGGGTAAGTTTATTTGTACCTTTCGTTGCAGCACAGTTTGTGCGAGGCAATTTTTTGACACACTTTGCGGTTTAGCTCAGAGCTGAATAGGGGCATGCCGAAGCACAGTTCCAGAGGGACCCACTCATCTTCAGATGAAAGGCCTAAAAGAAAGGGATTGTCAAGGAAGAGCAGAGATGGCGATGACATACATTACAACATGACACAAATACAATTAACACGGACATGCTGGTCTTCTGGTATTTACTGTCTCTTCCAACTCTCGGATTGAGTAACTTGAAGGGATTCTAATAGAAAAAAAAAGAAAGATAAAAAGTACAGTACATTAACCAAAAAGTTGACTTACTGTCTGTCTTTCCTTTGCTTTCACCGTTGTTTTCTTCTGTCACGAGCTCAAAGGACTCAGTACTGCCGTTGGTGTCCAGGCCTCCACCTAGATGGGTTTCGCCTTGAAGAAAGGAAACAAATCATCAGCATTACGTCACAGATAGGTTGTTTTGCAGCTAGATTACAGCTGGAATGCCTTTTTTTAACCATATCCCTTTTGTTGAATAAATATCAGAGGTTTGTCAATTAACAAAAACTGTGCAAAACCTTTAAAGTTAAATAAAATATGTGATGAATTATGTCAGCAACATTCAATCAGTAAATCTCAAAGTTAAAGGCTAATACGGTTCGATCCACGTCCATTAGCAAAGGCTATCACAATAAGGGATACAATTAGGCAGGAAAAACAGAATAATTAAACTGGACCGTGAGCAATCTTTATCTAATTTACACCATCAGTGTCAATGGCCATCAGAGGCAAGCACATTGTTACTAATTCAACTATATGGCTTGTCTCTCACATGGAAACATCTGCATGGCCACAAAGTTACAGAAAAAAAATAAAAAGACTTCCCCTTCCCCTACCTCTGCACTCAGTGCTGTCGCTGGCCCTCCGACGGTGCCTGTTGTTGGAGTTGAGCATGGTGATGTAGCCGCACTGGTGCTCCAAGTCCACATTCTCCTTCAGCTTCTGCAGTGCCTTGTGCACACACATGTTGGAGTAGGAGAACTCTGCACAGGAAGAAAACAAACAATAGGAGGGATGCTTCAAGTCAGCACTGAAACTGATAAACAGGTCTCTTTAATATACTTCTATTAATATCTGTGGTAACATAGTTTTCATATAAAATATGTTTCTCCAGCAAATGTATTAGGGGGATAAGTGTTAGTGTTAAGCTTTGCACACAAATTGACAAATGAAAGATTTCACAGGATTCAAATCCTTTTTATAATGTTTGACAAGTTAAACCCCTCAAAGACAAAAAGTGAATACTTGAGTCACCAGAGAAAGGAGCACAGCTTGACTGAGGTTAATCATTAACTCACAACATGGCCGTGACATTACACAAATATTGACATTACTAGTATTACTATATTATCGGTTAATATGTTAATACTGCTGTAAACCCAAGAAAAGTTGGGCGTTTACCTCCCTGACCCTAAAGTCAAGGGATATGAATAGCAATGGGAAGTGAATGACAAAGTTGGCCATTCCTTTCTAAGATAGCCAAAAATAAACTTCATTCTGTGGTTTTAAAGTTTTTGAGAGAATGGAACCTGCTCACAGAATGAGAAGTGATGCTAAAATAAAGGGAAGAAATGTAGTTGTCTTCTTTTTTTTTTAGCATCACTTCTCATTCTGTGCCAATAACGTAAACATCTGATAAAAAGGCACCATATTCAGTTTTGTAAAATAATGTTCTTTGCAAATAAATGTAAAAACCTTGCACTGAATTACTTTGAGTGAATTGTTCTTGTATTAGCATAACATACAGTGGGGCTCGAAAGTTTGGGCACCCCAGGTAAAAATTTGTATTAATGTGCATAAAAAACACGAAAAGATGGCTATAAGAAGATAGCAAATGTTTTCAGATGCCAATATCCTCTGTTCGGGAATGTAATTAAGAAATGGCAGTCATCAGGAACAGTGGAAGTTAAAGCAAGATCTGGAAGACCAAGAAAAATATCAGACAGAACAGCTCGCAGGATTGTGAGAAAATTAAGTCCAAACCCACATTTAACTGCACGATCCATCCAGAAAGACCCGGCAGACACCTCTTCTACGTCCTCACCACAAAAATCAGCATTTGAAGTTTGCAAATGAACATATAGACAAGCTTGATGCATTGTTGTTCTGTGAACCTATGAGATTAAAATAGAACTTTTTGGCCGGAATGACCAAAGGTACGTTTGTAGAAGGGCACAGAATTTAATGAAAAGAACCTCTGTCCAATTGTTAAGCATGGGGGTGGATTAATCATGCTTTGGGGTTGTATTGCAGCCAGTGACACAGGGAACATTTCACGAGTAGAAAGAAAAATGGATTCAATAAAATTTCAGCAAATTTTGGACGCTAATGCCACCTGTGAAAAAGCTGAAGTTAAACAGAGGATGTTCTACAAATGGATAATGATCCTAAACACACCTCAAAATCCACGGTGGATTACATCAAGAGGCGTAAACTGAAGGTTTTGCCATGGCCTTCACAATCTCCTGACCTCAACATAATTGAAAATCTATGGATAGACCTTAAAAAAAGCAGTGCGTGACAGACAGCCCAGAAATCTCAAAGAACTGGAAGACTTTTGTAAGTAAGAATGGGCAAAGATAACTCAAACAACAATTGAAAGACTCTTGGCTGGCTACAAGAAGCGTTTCCAAGCTGTGATATATAAAGGAGGCAGTACAAGGTATTAACTCTGCAGGGTGTCCAAACTTTTGCAGACGCCATTTTCTAGTTTTCTGTTATTTTGAAAGTGTAAATGATGGAAATAAAATCTAACTTTTTGTGACATATTATATGAATGTCTAATCTGTCATTTGATGCCTTTTGGAGATTTTTCCATCTTTTCTTGGCTTCTTCATGTGCATTAATACAAATTTTTACTTGAGGTGCCCAAACTTTCAAGCCCCACTGTATAGGCTGTATGATTAATTACTAAGTTATTTTAAAGCTTTATCCATGAATAATATGAATGTATAATAACTCACCTCCTTTCAGATCTTCTGCATCAAAGGGGAATGGGATGTGAACGGTTTCTCCATGGCCATGCATGCCGTGACCCTAAGGGTCACACACACACACACACATACAGTACAGCTTATTAGTTTCCCACAGTTTATATATTGCACCAAATATGTTATTGGTGGAAACACGCGAGGAGTAGATATACATAACATTGGATGATGCAATGTTGACAAGTTCAAATTCAAGCAATCACACCAAAAAAAAATACCTGAAACAACCTCTTTGTAAAATTAGAGCTTGTGTGTGTGTTTACCTGGATTAGAACAGCAGAGTGTGTGAGGGCATCGTTGAGCATGGTCAGCACGTTGGATGTAGGCACAACCCCAGGGTCGTGACCCCAGGAGGTGATCAACAACCTGTCGTAGACCTGAGTGGAGAAAAACGGGTTAAGGAAAGGATTCCTTCACAGCTGCTAATCAGAGAAAGCAGCTGGGGTGTGATGGTGTACAGCATCATAGGAGTACAACAGCTCATCACTCACCATATTGAGTAATAATAAATAAGAAGAATGCTTTTCATAGAATACAAAAATTGACTCATGACACAAGGTAGAGGGAAATGTTTCAGTATGTACTGTATGTCCTCTACAACAATAATTACATATCTCAATCAAAAACAAAGTCCAAGTAGAGGAAACATCATATCCTTCGTTCATACGAACATGGCAACTTGTCAACCTTCCACTACACCACACATAAACTAGTTAAAAGAATTAAACCTCCACCCTGCAGCTGATTTTACATGTTATGACACTTGCAAGGCTTTGACTAATTGAGCCAGAACTTATCCATGAAATAAAGGTTTTAGTCTTTTCTGTTTTGGTAACTATGTTCAGCTGTGTAAAAAAGTTGCGAAGGAAAAAAATCCCAGTTAAGTTCATTGTGAAGCAAAACAGTTAAATTGAGAAAATGACAAGTAGACTTTCGGTCCATTTGCATGATATTACTGGTCCTCTCTTGAGAATGTACTTCGTCAAATTCTCTTTTGTTCCCCGTTTAACATTCCCAAGATTGGGGGGGGATCCAGGTGCATGGTGTGGTATGACTGTGATTGTGATGCGCCAGGTGCTTAGTTATGAAATGAAGATTGACAGGGACAAAGAAAAACAGCGTTGAATTTTACCGCCAGTGTCTGATTACCAACTATAACTGCGGTCAAAAGAAGGTCAAAATAAGAAAGGGCAGGAGTTAAAGACGAAATGAAAAAGTGTCCAATCGCATCTTTGGGCTCAAAATGTCACATATAGGGCTTTTCTTAACTGACTTCAAAGAGCTTTCTTTAGCTTAAAGTTTAGCTTTAAAGTTTAAAGTTTTTAAAGTTTCTTTAACAGCATACATTTACTTACACAACAGTGTACCTACAGTAGACTTATTAAACCTACCTACCTGGTTAATTATTAGTTTGGGCTAACCTGGAATAGCTCTGGCAGTTTGCGGAGTCTGGAGCCTTTGGAGAGCAGTAGAGACGGGGGCCTTGGCCGGTCACATGGTACAGGTATAGTTTGAACCAGATGGAGCTCACCTCAGGGATGGCCGGTCCAATGTGCTGCAGGGAGAAACAAACATGAATACTAACATAACTGTACAGCAGCAGAGCAAATGCATACTCATGTACACATCCTTAGACAGTTTTCCCATTTCATTTCTCACATACTTTAAATAAACAACAATGTTGGAGAAGCAGAAATTGAAGCTGCTTTTAGAGATGTGAGCAGAAAACAAAGAAGATAATTGATTGAATTCCACTTCACCGAGTCCCAGCGGTGTGAGAATACTCAGCAGCGTGAATGGCACAACAATTGTTTAACTTCTTTCCCTCTGTCTCTCTGAGCTCAGCTAGAAAGCTGGAGTGTGGCCAGGCAGAGGAATTACTCATGAGCCTTGCCTCCCTTCCTTCCCTCCCTTTCTCTGTCTTTGTGTAGCCTTGTTGTTGGGGGCAACTGCAGGCTGAGTGCCAACAAAGCATACACACACACACAGACACAAATCACACCAGGCACACACGGTGTACACACAACAAGAGGGCAAACGCAACCAAACAGAGCTCACATGCACAAACACATGAACTGTCGACTTAAACACAAACACACAACTCAAAGACAGTCAACATTTGATCCAACATTCCAGCGTGACACACAGTATGCCCTCTGCTCTCCCTCCCTATAGGCGTCATACCTGAGGCGTGCAGCTGCTGATGGGTCTGATCTCATTGCTGAGCGGCGCCATTGAGACCAACAGTTTGTAGTTCTTGTTGAGGACACGGCTGCAGGTGGCCTGGTCCAGACCCAGCAGGCTCTCACAGCGCAACATGTCCAAGGGGAAACCTAGTTCAAGGAAAAACCAGGGCCAGTTACAACTTCTACTCTAAATAGGCTGGGATCCAAGTGCGAGTCAGTAGGTGTATGCATGTAGTATGTACATAGTTTGCATTCTTGTGTTGTGTGACGTGACTAAAGACTAAAGTAACTGCATGGACAGTAGAAGAATAGAAGTAAGCAAAAGCAGAACATTTTGGCTGTTTCCCCATATTTCCAGTCTTTATGCTAAGCTAGCTGATGGCTGTAGGTTCATACAAACACACCGGACAGACAAGAGACAACTATTCCTTGAAATGAAAAGGAGCATAGGAAGAATATAAGTAAAAATCCTGGAAATGAATCTGTCAAGTGTGGATACATAAAACAGCAACGCCGTTGAAGCAGTGGAATGCAGCCAGATAGCACAATAAAGAGTCTTTCTTTATAGCTGTGATGCTAAGAAGAGTGTTCTCTCCAAGGTGACTTGTAAAGAACATCTTCTCAATTTGTGTCAACTGTGTCAATGTGTCAACTTGGCATTTGTGCACTTAATAATCACCTCTTACCTTCTAACTATACATCAATGAGGCAAAAGGTGTCTTTGAAGTGCTAATGTTGATCATTAATGGGATAAATCAGTACAGTTGAGTTTCACGGATGCAAAGAACTGGCTGAAACTCAGTCAAACTGGCCATATGTTTTTATACTTTTACAACATAGAGTTGAACAAACCCTTACAAAGGCCAATTACAAAATGCAATGATACTGCCTCTTCATACTGTATTGTCTAAAGGAGGTTTGGATGTAGATTTTTGTAATGCACAATAATGTATTATTATAATAATTTGTATCATTGTGAGCTTGGTTCAGCTTCAGCCTGAGGGCTCTCAGTGCTCTCGCTCCTCAGTAGTCGCCTGGAGCAGCAGCTGAGGACGACTGAGATAAGACAATCAAAAGTGAGGCACTCTGCCAAACCAAACATACAGCATCTGGCGGCACAACAGTTGCAACATGGAAACTAAGAGATTTTCTTTGTTGAAGACTCGCTCTCTCCTGCTCCCCCTAGAGAAACCAGTAGAACAATACAGCTTCACTCTGGATTTACTGGCATAATATGAACATATTCAAAAGAAATTATTTAGACACAGGTAAGGAGTGAAAAAGATAGCAAAGAGAGAGTGACACAAGATTGCAAAAAGCACAAATAGAAGACCCACTTCTTCTTTGTTGCTTCCAGAAGAGTTTTCAGTCTTATCCAGAACCTTCACATGAAAATTAAGGCTGCATGATTTCTAATAAAATAACTTTTACATTTTTCATTACTTATTTATTATTGAATACCGTAGAGCAAGCTTAAATTGTTGACTAGGAGTCATTTACAGTAGTAGTTGTTTCCCGCATTTGTGGTAATGATAGCTCAGAATATTGAGTTCTTAACTGAATTCCTCATGGTTTTTAATATTTACATAAATAAATACATTTCTGTTTGTCACTAAAAAATTAGGGTTGGGTATCGTTCATTTTATTTCCGATATCGGTGCTAAAGCAATACGCAAAACGGTGCCGGGGCCTTAACGGTGCCTGAACCAAAATATATATATTTATAATATATAAAATATAAAAAAAGGAGCACAAAACGACACTTGGTGACATTAAAGAACGACTTGTTTATTGTTAGGGCCATATGGTCAAAATTAAATGATTGATTAATAATGTAATAACAATAACTTATAACAATGACTTATTTCACCAATAAATTGCTATTAATCAACAAAAACAAGCATCAGATGGGAAAAGGGTATTTTACAATAAGTTAAAATGCACCACAAGGCTGGCGAGTTTTCTCTGTGTTGTTTATCCGACAACGGAAGCTGCCTGCAGACGGTTACGTACCGGTGTTGGAATCCTCTACAGGGAAACACAGTCACACTTTACACCGCTTATTATAAGCTGTCAGTAGTTTACTATTAACCATTGTGTTTAATCCAGCTACTAGCTAACGGTAATGTAGTGTCCAGTGCAGCAATGCTTCTTTTCACCAAATTTTGGCACCAACATTTTTGTTCTTATTCAGTCTAGTTACTACGTTTACGTCGGGAACTGGTGCCCAATTGGTACCGGGTTACAGTACCCGGCCCCACTGAAAATAATGAGTTGTGCTTTGAGTCATACACACATTTAGACACAAACACACACTGTGTTCACTCTGTACATCCCAGCTCTCACCTAAATATTCTGTCTGATTGATATTTCCAGACATAAAAGTGATTTTGAAGCAACCATTACAAAATGTTGGCTGCATTTGTATCACAGATGATGTTTACTGCAACAAAGGAACTACAAACTCAGAGGAAAGTATTTCACTAGCTTGCTGCTGAAGCTGCAAAGGCAGTTAGACCTTAAAACCAAATCAGCATGCTAGCTGCATAAAAAAACCACAAAAACAAATCAGGCCTTTAAGCTGCCTATTTATCACATGTATAGAGATGTATGGCACCTGCACCGTGCATACATTTACCAATAAACAAGATGAAAAAGAGGGTGCAACTCTATAATTACCTATATTTGGGATATCAGGTCCTTGGTCTTGAGTGAGTTCTTTGTTGTAGCGCAAGAAAAGAATGGTGTTTTTCAGAGTCAGAGCATGGTCAAAGTAACGCTGGGCCTCGCCCTCTGCCGTGCTCTCCACCTGTAGACAGAAAATAGGAAATAAATACGAGTAGAGTGTCTGTGAGCATTTACACATAGGGCTATAATATATTTTCTACTATTCTTTCTTTCTTTGTTTCCATTGGTGGTCTCACCTTCTCTAACTCAGCCATGAAGCTGTCCAGAGTCTCATCAGACAGCTTACCCACCTCAAACATGGTCACTGCATGACTCTTCAGGTTCTGATACAAAAACAAAGACAGAGGAATAAAAATGTACAGTCCATGTCCAATTTACTCTGTCTCTACTAAGCCTTTTAACATTGAGAAAGTTTTCTCATGTCCACATTCAGTCACTAACCGGAGACAGGTTGCCCATCATGAGGAAGGCTGTGAGAGTAGAGTCAAAGAGGAAGGCAATCCTCTTTGTGGGTGCAGCTGGGATGCTCAGGCTGCTTACACTTCCTGTATCTGCTACAGTGACACAGGAAAATAAAAGCCATATAACAAGGGCAATAACTCTGTGCAACATTAATGCATGTAATAGCACAGCTGATAATAAAATGAGAACATGATCATAAAATGAGAACATGATCTTGTGAGCTTATGAAGATGGAATGTATTCACAACCAAAACCATACCTTTTTCTCAAATAATTTGAATTAATTATTAACAGTAAATGTGGTTGATGAAAAGCCACTTTGAAGGTAACCAGTTCGTTAGTCTGAGCAACCCAACAGTGTTGCCTTAACAAGCATAACAAAGTTAAAATTAGACCACAAATGAAACCTTTTTAGACAAAGGACCTTTAGACCTAGTAATGTGAGAATTGCTTTCAGAAGCATGACTGAGCATTCTTTTCGGATTAATTAGCACTGCTGCTTCAAAACTTGTGAAGTAACATTCAGAAAGTGCTTTGGGTATCCATTTGCATACACTGCAGCGTGTGTGTGCGTGTGGCCACACATACCTTGGTCCTCCAGACTGGCGGTGTCGGTGTCGGTGGCCGAGGAGCCCCCCTCCATTACAGGACTGCTCTGCTCCCAGGACAGCAGCATCTTCTGAGGGTCCATGGTACTCCTAACACAGAGCCACACAGTGATTAAATAAAAGAGCAACCTTGCTATAATCAAGCCCTCCTGTGTAGAGGTTTATTAAATTAAATTAATCTAGTGCAGTGCCCGTTGATAATGTGACTGTTTGGAACGGGCTGATTGCTTTGCCTGTGTTATTGCTGCTTGTAGAAGTCTTCAAAACCAAATTTACAGAAGGAAAGATTAACAGAATTACAGAAGGACCCCAAACCACTATGCAACTCTGATTTACCTGACAGACATTTACGTTGCAGATCCAGAATGTAATCACAAAATATCACAATGAAAATGTGGAGTAACCACCCATTAGCCTCATGGAGTGCGCTACCCACCTGGCCCGTTAAAACAGCACAGCAGAGATCTGCGAGAGCGTGAGAGAGAGAGAGAGAGAGAGAGAGAGAGAGAGAGAGAGAGAGAGAGAGAGAGAGAGAGAGAGAGAGAGAGAGAGAGAGAGAGAGAGAGAGAGAGAGAGAGAGAGAGAGAGAGACGGTGTTGTCTTGTGTTGTATGATCGTTAACAAATTTTACATTTCACCAGGTGTGTTAATTTCCATACAGGTTTAGTGGCTTGACTGTTAACAGTGAAGTATGGATTTGATTCAGGTATTTTGGCGACAGTAGAGTTATTAGTAAGCAGTACACTTAATTTACCCGGGGTGAGTCTGATGAAAAGTTCTGTGTCTGCCTGGTTCAGCTCTGACATTTTCTTGCATTGCATTGTGCAGAGCTGGGAAGGAATAATGTTTTGCTCCTGGTTAGATGGTGAATGTAGGCGCAACTAATGTTTTGTGTCTGGTTTTGTTTGATATGTGGTGAAATGGCTGTAGGCAAAAAAAAAAGACACGGAAAAGAGTAGCGCCTTTTTTGCGCCAACCTTATTCCACACAACAGTCATAATGTTCCTTTCAGCTATCCGCTCGTGCTCCAGGAAAGTGAAGAAAATGAAGTTTAGTATATCCAGCAATCACGTAGCTGACGTTGGATGTAGGTGGACGAATGGATGCGGGAGACCCCAACTGTAATTTTCTTTCCACATCACAGTAATGGCATTTTTCCACTAAATGGTACCTGGTCAACTCACCTGCTCAACTTTTCCTTACGAAAAAAAGTAACTGGTACCTGCTAACAGGTACTTTTTAGTACCATGTCAGTCGCGGTTCCAAGCAAGCTGAGAGAATACCAGGGTCGGAGAGAATCATCACAAATCACTGCATTATCATTGCTAGCGACAGACGAGGGGTGTCCTGAACAACCCCGCCATGTTTAAATAGTTTAGCCAGCGCTTTTTTTATTTGCAGCTTCTTCTTTTAAAACAAATTTGTTTTCTGGCTGTGGCAACAGCCACATGCCGAGAATCAAAAACAACACACCTTCGACGTTCTGTGTGTGTCGCGTTAGGTCACGGCAGTTTCCTGCTATGACGACCAGCCATGCTTGCCTCATGCATGAGGCGATAGGCTACTAATCTGCAATGGAAAAAAGGAGGATGGGGCACCGTGGCTGAGTTGAGTCAAGGCAAGTCGAGCACGTACCATTAATGGAAAAAAGCCAAACTTATCCTGACATACCTGTGTGTAAAATGTTAATTCATTCAACAACAATAAAAAATAAACAAGCAAAATATTATTTTGTTAACTGAATTGCTTTGGGGGGGGAAATTTCTTAAAATAATGCAAGTTAACGAGCAAACATGGTTCAACATATGGTGCCCCCACAGAAGTGGTGGATGATTTGATATTGGCTGCCTGTACATACTTGAGTCTGTTGAGAGATGGGGCATTCTTCCAGGTGGGGTGGAGCTGGTCTGAGCTGATCACCTGACCTTTCTTTACAGCAAAGCCAAGGCGACAGTACATGGAAACTGCATTCTGATGACAAAAAACAGTTTAACACAGTCAAAAGACCTTTGATAAAAAACAATTCAGATAGGTTTGAGGTGAGTAATACTTTGGGGAAAGACAATGAGAATGGGGAATGAAAGAGAAAGCAAAAAAGTGGATTTCACCACTTAGTCACAGTAAAATGTCTGGCAGAAAAACATGTTTGCTCATCCTTTTACAATAGATTTCTTCCTGCATGATTGCTGGTATAACATCTCAAAAGTGCTGCTCTTTGACGTTTTTATCACAGGTTGTTTTTCTCCTACAGAATTCTGTGCTAGCTGCAGTGAAAATAACGGACACTAAATTGTCTACTTTTAGTCAGACATGCACTTCAGAACTGTCTACATTGTGAAGGATGGAATGAATGTGTAGTCCAAAAAATGTAACCACTCTGATGGACTTGGTTGGCTGGTTATAAGAAGACTGCTTCTCTATCACATAGTCAAATACTACTGATGCCAATATTGACTTGTGAGGTTCTAAAAGAGACTAAACACTACATAAATACTCTTTTGGGAGATGCTATCTCAATGCCCAACCAGATCTACATTAAAAAGTCATGACTTAACGTTTAGTGACTCAAACCAATTACAAAAAGAAAGAAAAAGGTGACATTTCAACTAACAGTTGGCTGACTTTTTCATTATTTACAGTCGTCAACTTGCCTTGCCTTTAAATATTTTATTCAGGCTGAACAGGCCACCTCTGTCAAGTATAGTGGGCTGGATTGCTTTCTTCACATCAACACTCCTGAGGTGCAAACTTAGGTCATCCTCTTATCATATCAAAAGTAGCTCAGTGAGGTTTTTTCCCCAAGTGACTCAGGCCATGAGGCTAACATAAGAGACAGTTAAACTCAAAACTGATGGGAAAAGTCTTGCACAAAAGGAGACATCTCAGACATATCAATCATGTCTAAAGTAACAGAGTTTCTGCTGGAAAATAGCTGCAAACACTGCCTTCAGGCACTTAAACTCTTAACTCTTAAATGCTGCTTTACAGCAGCGGGAATGGAATGACTCTGAAGGACAGGGGAAGTTCAGCTCTTCTCACTGGAGGTTGCAACACTGAAAGGGAGTTTGGCTCCATTTCTGATAGAGAGTGAATAGGAAACTGGGGAAAACTGGGTCAAACTCGATCACCAATTCAACTGGAATAGTGCTGCTTAGCCCTCTGGTAGTCATGGGGGATGATGGATTCAACCAGAAACAATGGGTGTGTGTGTCACAGTCTATCTCTTAGGTGTATGTCTGTGTGAGTGTTTATCCAGAATAAAACAGCCAAATTGTGCAGAAATACCTACTTGCTGGGCTACATGCCACATGCAATGCCAATGTACTGTGATAAAATTATATATACTTATACAACAAAGTTAAAGTTAAAGCAACTGGAAATCACATTTAAATGAATAAGGACCTGAAACTTAAATCTCAATTTGGATACAATATACAGAGAGGCAAAAAGCATGTCTTATAATCTCTTATAAACCAAAGTGGAACCAGAGGAAATTACCTCCCCGTTTTGTCAATGTCAATTGTAGAATAAGGGGCCATATTCCCCAGATCTTTTTTCCCTTTCTCTTCCTTTCTCCTCAGGTATGACTCCTGGAGGGAGGGAGAGCTTTCTCTTCTGAAAAACAGTGCTTTCGTCTCTACATTACAATAGGGCTCTCACATTCTGAAGCAAGTGGATACCCACCTTCACTAAGTCCAAGTCAATCTCCAACACATTCGCCAGCTGAGAGGCAAAGGGGTAGGAAGGATCAGGAAAGAGATGGAAAGAAAAAGAAATCTTGGTTAAAAGGTTAATCGATTTAAACATAAACACACACACACACACACACACACACACACAATGAGCACAGCAATCAAAAACAATAAAACACACTTCAAAAGCCTACCTCTGCTACGTTTGTCTGCTCATCAATGGACACAAATATTTTGTAGAGAAGTGTTTCAAAGTAATCGCCTTGGACACGGTTCATTACAAAACCTTCCAGCGGGGGCACTGAAAGACACAAACAGTTACATGTACATTGTTTTATTTTGAAATTAAATTCTTCTTTTAAATTCTTTTTGTATCTGTAACAATAACATTGTTTCAGGTCAGTCAATTACAAATTGGAGGATGTTTAACACACACACACACACACACACACACACACACACACACATTCCTGTATGACATTAAAGGTGAGGACCGAGTATAACAGCCACTGAAGTGAGGACCACCCTTTCTGCTATACTTACAGACAAACTAATGCCATATTTAAACACTAGATGTCTCCCTGACTCAGTTTTCCACCTCAGATTATTTTTAAAACAAAGAATAAGAGTTGTCATTCTATCACTGAAGTGAGGACCATTTCTAGGGGGCGCTATTGGGTTCAGTTCTGGCTAGACTATTTTAACTATCTCCTTTCTTATTATTAGTTAGTTATTCTTTGCTACCATTTTATGTTTTAGAACAGATACATAATGTAATAATATATATAATAATTGAGTCTTTGAAGAGTTGCAGTTTGAGGTTCATATACAGAAGCAGAATATATACAAATTAATGATGTGACCATCGATCAGACTACTGCACAAAAGCACAGATGTATTTCTGAACTAAAGTAAAGCAAGAAAAAAAACATTACGTGTGAAGTCCAGTTATCAGAACATTTATTTTAGTTTTGTTCAAACCTCAACTTTGAGAATTTGCTGCTTTCTTTCTCATGTATGATAATAAACTTGTCACAACAACTTTCAACTGGAAAAAATAAACCTGAAGACAACCTTAAACCTTGTTTTAGGTGTTTAACATCAAGGTAAATATGGAGCAAAATGTGAGAGCACGCAGATGTGATGTGAGAACTTGTAAACAAAAATCTGTACTCGTATTTTTT
Source organism: Etheostoma perlongum (assembly GCA_026937815.1). Taxonomy (NCBI): domain Eukaryota; kingdom Metazoa; phylum Chordata; class Actinopteri; order Perciformes; family Percidae; genus Etheostoma; species Etheostoma perlongum. The sequence continues at coordinate 14,226,029 of CM049384.1, read as the reverse complement.
TCTTCCACTTCAGTCACTTTTCAAGTACAACCACAACTCAGAGATTACAACCTCTGGAGATCTGTCACTGCAACTTCTCATATTATGTTATATTATATTATATATTATTACCTCTGGAATCTGTCGCTGCAGCGTGCTCTCTCCATCACACGCGGCGAGTCTGCACATCTTTTTGCAACACTTGTTGATCCCTTTGCTGCAAAACTAATTTCCACCTGTGGACTTAGTCTGTTGAGCTCTGTCGAACAGGACGGGGGGACAGCAAGGTTTCTATCGCCAGATGAGAGACAACTCTGTCCAACAGGACGGGGGGACAGCAGGGTTTCTATCGCCAGATGAGGGACAACTCTGTCCAACAGGACGGGGGGACAGCAGGGTTTCTATTGCCAGATGAGAGACAACTCTGTCCAACAGGACGGGGGGACAGCAAGGTTTCTATCGCCAGATGAGAGACAACTCTGTCCAACAGGACGGGGGGACAGCAGGGTTTCTATCGCCATATGAGGGACAACTCTGTCAAACAGGACGGGGGGACAGCAAGGTTTCTATCGCCAGATGAGAGACAACTCTGTCCAACAGGACGGGGGGACAGCAGGGTTTCTATTGCCAGATGAGGGACAACTCTGTCCAACAGGACGGGGGGGACAGCAGGGTTTCTATCGCCAGATGAGAGACAACTCTGTCCAACAGGAGGGACAGCAAGGTTTCTATCGCCAGATGAGAGACAACTCTGTCCAACAGGACGGGGGGACAGCAGGGTTTCTATCGCCAAATGAGGAACAACTCTGTCCAATAGGATGGGGGGACAGCAGGGTTTCTATCGCCAGATGAGGGACAACTCTGTCCGGCTTATTTATGTAGCATGAAAGCTAGCGTCAGCTAACTAGCAGCCAGCCCGCTTCTAAATACTGTAAATACCTTTTAATTATCTCAACACTTTTTAACAGTCCACCTAACACACCGGGGGCTCCAGGTCCGGCAGCCGCAGACGGACCACCTTCAGTGGGGCTCGGCCAGCGTGTAAACACCGCTAGAAAGCTCCGCTGCCGACCTCGACGTGATCTGATCTCCAGCGGGACACGAAGAGCTCCAGACCCGGTAGCAGCGGCACAGCCCCCCTCTCCCAGCCCCCTCTGGGGGCCACCGCCAGTGTCGGTGGAATAGCAATCTAGCGTTAGCAAACTATCCAACCAGCCCCCAATGTCTCAGTGTGAATGTTAAAGTGTTGAGATAATTAAAAGGTATTTACAGTATTAGCTAACGCTAGCTTTCATGCTACATAAATAAGCTGGACAGAGTTGACCCTCATCAGGCGATAGAAACCCTGCTGTCCCCGGCCCTCGTCCTGTTGGCTCAGAGCTCCACAGACTAAGTCCACAGGTACAAATTAGTTTTGCACCAAATGAATCGCAAGAAGTGTTGCAAAAGTCGAGAGCGCAGACTCACCGCTGTGTGATGCGAGAGAGCACGCTGCAGCGACAGATTCCAGAAGTTGAATCACTGAGTTGTGGTTGTTGGAAAAGTGACTGAAGTAGTCCAGATTTTTTTTTTTCTACAAGTTCTCAAATCATATTCTACAAATGCTCACACCACATCTGCGCTGTCACGTTTTGCACCATATTTACCGTCATAGTTTAACCTTTTCTGACATTTTATAAAACAAAATGTTAAGAAAATATTAGTGCAATTAATAGATTTAAAAAAAAATGTTAGTTGCAAACGTGCCTTATTGCTATGTTTTGAAACACCACTTGAACAGTACCACACAAAGCATCAAAAGAACTAGAACCCAACATTATATTGCACAATAAAGATCTTCAAAAGTGAAGCTGCCGCGTAGCACACCTCCGGTTTAATGTAACATTTGTGTTGTACACAAACTTCTTTCCATCCTTCCAGGACCTTTGACCCAAGGCTTCCTCCTCTTTTATGCATTACATGCAGAGTTCTTTACCTGGAACGCAGTGCTCTGCAATAAACTTCACATGTGTTTGTTTACCGCACTCCTCTCTGCTTCACTCCACGGTCTCTTCACCTTTACTGTGGGCGGCACTACAAATGACAGAAAAGACAATATAGATAGTGTGACCTTAAATACATACATCTCAGTGTAGATTCAGTAAAGCATTTGTGGCTTTGACATTAATTCTAATTAAATATTTGGACACCAATACAATTTTGTTCTTCAGTACATTCAGTTTTAAATATAAAAATGGATAGTAAATAAAATGCTTATTTCAGGTTTATTTAGAGTAGACTTACAAGCTGGTACATCGGGGAGCACACATCTAGTTAATAACTGGAAAATCATTTTACTGATTATGAAAAAACAATTTATGACTCTACAGAAAGTTCAGAATGCTCTTCTGGATGAAAGCATACGTGTTTCTTTGTCAATAATCAAGATAAGACTTCATGAACATAACCTGTAGTCTGCTGTTGTCTATGTGTGGAAGACTGCAAACATTAAATACGATAAAGTTGTTAGACTTGATGTTTTTCGGTCCAATTACTTTTGGACCTCAAACCTTTTCTCATTGTGTGTTAAAGGGCTATGGCTCACACACAGTTATCTATATTTATACAAATCTATTTAAATAACAGCTGAGACTTAGCACTTTATTTGTCTCAAAGAACACAAAAAGTCCAACTGTCCAAATACTTGTGGTCTAGACTGTATATCCCTTTTTTTGACCAGTTTTAAAGAACTTACCCATTGCTTCCACTATTCTTCTGTGAGGGCCTCTTCACCAACCTTGTTCCTGGACTCTGATCTACAACAGTAGCAGACAAACATTGACAACCGTTAGTTAGTGAAATCTCAGTTAAAATTAATATTCAGGGTTCATGTGTAATAAAATGCTGACAGTAAAACATAACTACTACAATCTGACAACTGGCTACTAGCATTTAAAGTATATGTCTGGGGTCAGAACTGTAAGCAGCAGTGTGTACTTGAATATTACAAAATAGTTCTTCATCACAACTGGATCACCATGGGACAATAATTTAACTGCCATAAGGAAGGACACTAAATATTTACTGTGATATCCATCTTGTGTAACACACTGTAAAGTAACAAAAGGATGAAATGGTGACAAATTATATATGAGATTTAAGTAGTGCTCTACTAAGTTTGAGAAAACGCTTGCAGGGTCCTTCGTAAAAGACAGGGTTTTGGTGAGTTTCATTATAAACACCATTTAACTCACCATCTACATCTGAACTCCCATCTTCACTGAGAGGCTCCTGTCTTTTTTGGGGGACAACAGGTCAGAACCTCCATCTGAAAAACAGCAAGCAAAAATTGACACCTCAACCTATGCAGTGTATGAAAGGACAACCTAGTGAAAGCAACTATATCTGCAAAGATGATTAATATTATTAATACATGAGAGTTTACAGCAGTGGGTATGCACTGGTGTCCCTACACAAGTCACACTAGCCTCTTACAACCACTGAGTAGCCTGACAAACCCATTATTGCTACAATAATTGTGGCACCTGTTAAAATGTTTGATATATTTGTTGATTTCTGTTTTAAAGAGCAATAAAATAACTCTAGAACATATATCACAACTGTTTTGTGCCTGTAAATGTACGCAGTTTGCACCGGAGGGCACACAGCACGATTCCTGCTTTCAAAATATCAAGTGACATAAAGGGAATTAATGTTCCCAACCCACTGCATGGCTCGCAGACAGTCACAGAGAGCGTTTAATAGTAGCTTTAGAAGTATATACCTTTTTTCCCCAGTTTTAAAGAACTTACCTATTGCTTCTACTCTCTTGGTCTTTTTACGACTTTTCTTCTTCTGTGAGGGCCTTTTAACCAACCTTGTTGCTGGACTCAGATCTAGAACTGTAACCAACACACATTGGCAACCGTTAGTTAGCGAAATATAATTATATTATAATGAATATTCAGGGTTCATGTGAATTTAAATGCTGACAGTAAAACATAACTACCACAATCTGACAGCTGGCTGCTAGCACTTATATTTTAAGAGGTCAAAACAGTAAACAGTACTAGGACCATAAATATTCACTGTGATATCCATCTTAAAAGAGTAACAAACTGTAAAGAAACAAAAGGATGAAATGATGACAATTAATGTAATTCATGCACTTGAGATATTAATAGTACTGTAATAAGTTTGAGAAAACGCTGGCAGGGTCCTTCGTAAAAAAGCAGTTTTTTTTTGTGAATTTTATAATAAACACCCTTTAACTCACCATCTACATCTGAACTCCCATCTTCACTGAGCGGACTATTTGTTGGAGTCCTGGGATACTGAGTGTAGACTAGGGCTGCAACCAACAATTATTTTTATTGATTCATCTGTCTCTTATTGAAAGATGAAAATAATGGAAGCTTTTAATTATAACACAAAGCTATTACTTTTACCATTATATAAAAGAGAAAGTCATTCTCACATTTAAGAATGTAGAACTAGAAAAGGTAGAACTAACAAATGCATTGGTGGTTAGAAATTAAATATGAATTAGTTATTGAAATAGTAGTACAGATAATCAACTACTGCAGCTCTAATATAGACAAATATATATGTTTTTACTTTTATAAACATACCTTCCTCCACCTCTTTAACTTGTTTCCTTTTTCTCTGTGGGACACTCTCAGAAGTCGATTTGGGACTTTTACCTATGACAAATAACCAAGGTTAGTGCTCGGTATTCAAAAACCCTAGTACAAAAACTTATGTTGATTAAAAGAGAGTTTGTACAAATACTACTTTAAATCTACTCATGTCGCTGAACCGATACCCTACACTTTTAACTATATCATGCAATCCCAAAACCAGAAACTGAAGGCATATGCTACATCTTTGATCTCCATATGCTTTCTCTGTAAATGCCTTGCCATCTCAGTGTTTGATTGGCCACAGCAGAGGCAGTTGTGCCTTTTGTCCCGTCTTGGCGCGATTGTTGTCTCTCTTTTATTTTTTTAGTCACTTTCTCTTTTTGGTCCTCTTTTTTTTTTTATTTTCGCATACGTTTTTGTTTTCTTTTTTTTTTAATAGTCAACTTGCCTCCTTGCTGATCTTCATCTTCACTTGAATTTGTGTCTGGACCTTTGAGATCTTCTTTACTGGTCAATTGCTTAGCTTTGCCTGGGCTTTTCAAATCTTCCTTATCACTGGATAATGCATTCAGAGGTGGATTGTAACCTGGGTCCAATCTATTTGGCTGCATGATTCAGACCCAGAGGAATCCCTTCCTGACTCCTCAAAGTCACAGTCCAACTGGAAGTAAAAGAATAATCATCATGAGGAAGACATCACATTCCCTTTCAAGTCCAACTTTACAGAGCCATGCTACCATCATTTTCTTAAAAATGAACTGTACCACTGAAATCAATTTCATATTTAACAAACATTTAAGAAAATTTAAAAAGTATTTGTTTGAAAAGGGCAGATGTCAAGCATACTGTTTTTGGATGTACTGTATGTCAAATGTTAAAAGTGTGTGTTTTAAAATCATGATTTTCACTTACGTTGGAAAAAGGCTTTTCACAGTTAGACGTAAGAAAACATGCCAACGTGTGTGTGACTAACTTCCTTCACCCACAGTCAGAAGCCAAACATCACTGAACACCATCAACACTTAAAAATGTATTTTCAGATCTGCAAATAAGCTACATAAACATATAATAAGCTTTCTATTTTTACTTAGTACTAATTCATTTAGCACAGTGAAACTATCCTCTCAAATATTACCATAAAATTGACTCATTACCTCTATTGTTTAAAACTCGAGCTGACATTTTGACAAATCCCCACCATAATGTATACATACTTTTGATTGAACAAATCCCCGACCTGAATCAGTGCAGGCAGTACAGAGTAGCTGCAGCAATGTGTACAAGCTTCCACTGAGCTAAAACAGCAGTTTTAGAAAGCCTTTGTGCTTCTTAACAGACATAAAATGCAATTAAAATGTCTGTGCAACATGAACAGGGCCCTTACATGACAACAAAATGCGTTTTCAACTCAGACGTTGTTTAAATTCACCTACCTCCTGTTTATTCTTGTGTTTTATCTGTTTTTATTTTTTTAACTGTTAACTTTCAATTGCCCTGTTACTGAAATGTGCTCTACAAATAAAGCTGCCTTGCCTTTCCTTGCCCTGGTCCCTGTCCCAATCTTGCTGGTTGCTCCTAGCTGCCGTCCGGTTAGCGAGACTACAGCTAGCCTTCTCTAATGCTATCACTGTGCACGCCACACACATCATTTGACCCGTCTCCATGTAGGTACATAGTCACTGATACATGACGACTACAGTGCTCAATTACCTATTTGTGAGGAGAACAAAATTCAAGTTTTTGTCTTGAAGCCATGACCTGTCCTCTGGAGGACATAGCCAGACCACCGCTGTTCCGTGGATTGTTGTTAGGATGATTATCACAGAAGCCTGGCTGAACACACTCACCGGTCGGCAGCTAGGAGCTAGCAGCTAAAAGCTATCAACTACCATCTACAAGCTACCAGCTAGCAGGATCGTGACAGGGACCAGGTTAGGTGAATTTAAACAACGTCTGAGCTGAAAAAGCATCTTGTTGTCATTTAAACTTTTGTAGCTCAGTGGAAGCTCGTACACGTTGCTGCAGCTACTGGGGGAGTAAAGATGGCAAGTTGCGCACCGAGTGACCTGTTCTGGAAGAAGAACAGAACTTCTGCAGTTTGGCAGCATTTAGGGTTCCACCCTAATGAGAAGGGAGCGGTGTTTCAGTATTAGTGTTTGGTATTTAGTTTCTGAACGGGGGAGGCACATGCGAACGGTTTGGTGACCCGGTAGGTAGCCCACTGCCATGACTCCATGATGATGATGTCTGATTACTCCACATTGTCATTGTGATATTTTGTGATTACATTCTAAATCTACAGCACTCTCTGTCAGGTAAATACAGTAGCACAATGTCTTCCTCTGATGTAGAAGTAGCCTACACTGTAAGTCAGTAGTAGGCTGTACAGTGGAGTTCCATATTAAGTTTTATAAAAGGAACATACCTGTGTTTTTCTCACAGCCATCAATTTCTGGACCTAAAACCCAAAAGAAGATTGAAAACTTTAGCCATGAGAGCACAGCTCCTTTAAATTCAAAATAAAAACTGTTTGACTGTTAAGCATTATCTGCAGTGTAGCTTATAACTACATTTGAACTTAAGTACTTATTTACAATCAAGACTAAACTTTGCTGCGACAATAGTTGACCTACACTCTTTTTCCCCCACAAATATCAGTGATAGCCCCAAAACCTCATTAACATATTAAAGACTATAGCCTGTTATAGCACATACAACACTGTAGAAAACACTTCTATAAACCACTTATGTAGTTCTACAAACTAAGTCTTTGAAAAACAAATCAGACTAGATATAAAATGCTTGAAACAGTTTTAAATGGAGTTTTAAACGTGTCCACTTTATTTTCAGAAAAAGGTACAAACTGACTTTAAATGGTGTCACTGCAATGTTGTTAAAAACTAATAAAACTCTAAACTAATATATGTTCACATAGTTATACAAAAATATAGTGCATGACAATTAAGTTAGTAGTTAGAATTTACTAGAACTGGCAACTCCGTTCTAGAAATAAAAAGTCTAAACCTGCCAAAATAATTTTGCTCAAACTGCATTAAGTGACATGTGGATGGTTAAAATTAGAGTTGATCAAATCTTACCTGCACAGAAAATGTTTAAAAGTCGTCTTTTTCCTCAGTTGAGTCGCTTTTCAAAAGCTAGCAGGCCGCTAGCTGTACGTCTGTACCACCGTGCAAGTGGGGGAAGGGCGGCTATCTGTGAGCAGGTCTCCCAGAAAGCTGCCCCTTCCCCCACCTGCTCGTCTGAGTGGCTGAGAGGGGGGGCGGCCCCTCCCCTGATGGGCCATTAATTAAGTGGGAGCTGCAGCAGTAGAGACACCTCACAATATTCACCTCTGACTCTCAGGTCTGTTTTACAGGCTGCAGGGTTAGAAATCACAACTATTACTGCAAAATAAGAACTTTAACATTAAAGTCTCGCTCTTCAAAGTAAAGTTTAATCATATATATATTATTTATATATATTATTTTATGAGTGGTTGAAGAAGTACTCAGACTTTTTACTTAAGTAAAATTAAAAAACAAACATCTTTCAATATAAAACCATCCAGTTCGGTGCTACAGCTTAAAAATGACCATATTTAAAATGAAATAACATAAAGAAGAATAAAGGTTAGTGAAACTGGGATGCTTTACATACAATAATGAATCAACAGCTTGTAGTTTGTATGGCTAACCCATGTTTCATCCTATAAATTTATATGTTTTATTTCTCTCTGTTCACTGTCTATTTATGAATTAAGTTTCACTTTTCACCTTATTGGAACTTGAAGATGTTGTCTCCTTTTTAATATCTCCATATTCAACACATGTTGATTCTCAGTGTTATAGGTTTGAGTTTGTTATTTAGTTGTTAAATTGCTGTAGACAATTAGTATGCAGCAACAAAAAAAAAGTGTTCTTTATTTCCACAGCTTTTAAATTAACCAGGGTTCATTACATGTGCTCACTGATTTACTAGTTTGTAAGCTAATATAAAGTCAGCTAAAAAGTAAAGTATTGTGGCCGCTAGCTGTACCGTCTCCTTCCAAGAGTGTATTGCTGCAGCCTTGAAACTTGTCTCACACTCCTCGCGTCTCATGCCTCAGCCCTGAGCTCTGCCCTTCCCCCACCGTGCAGGTGGGGAAAGGGCAGCTTTCTGTGAGAGCAGGTGACCTGGAGGTGACCTGTTCTCCCAGAAAGCTGCCCTTCCCCCACCTGCTCGTCTGAGTGGCTGAGAGAGGGGGGGCGGCCCTTCCCCCTGATGGGCCATTAATTAAGTGGGAGCTGCAGCAGTAGAGACACCTCACAATATTCACCTCTGACTCTCAGGCCTGTTTTACAGGCTGCAGGGTTAGAAACCACAACTATTACTGCAAAATAAGAACTTTAACATTAAAGTCTTGCTCTTCAAAGTAAAGTTTAATCATATACATTATTTTAAGAGTGGTTGAAGAAGACTTTTTACTTAAGTAAAATTTAAAAAAAAACATCTTTCAATATAAAACCATTCAGTTCAGTGCTACAGCTTAAAATAACCATATTTAAAATGAAATAATAAACCTAAACATAAAGAAGAATAAAGGTTAGTGAAACTTGGATGCTTTACATATAATAATGAATCCACAGCCTGTAGTTTGTATGGCTAACCCATGTTTCATCCTTTAAATTTATGTTTTATTTCTCTCTGTTCACTGTCTATTTATTAATTTAGTTTCACTTTTCACCTTATTGGAACTTGAAGATTTTGTCTCCTTTTTAATATCTTCATATTCAACACATGCTGATTCTCAGTGTTATAGTTTTGAGTTTGTTAATTAGTTGTTTAATTGTTGTATACAATTAGTATGCAGCAACAACACAACATATAGTATTACTTTTAAAGTGTTCTTTATTTCCACAGCTTTTAAATTAATCAGGGTTCATGTCCATGTAATGGATCCTAAGGTCCATTACATCTGCTCACTGATTTAGTAGTTTGTAAGCTAATATAAAGTCAGCTAAAAAAGTAAAGTATTGTGGATGTACATTTACTTTGCTCAATTATTGTGTAGGCAGACACTCCCAAGAACAGGTGTGTCTCTCCCTTAAAGTGCCCAACATTGATGTACCTGACAGAAAGTGGCCAAACAGCAACAGTGAATGATAAAGCTGTGGAGGAATCAACGGCGTACCCCGCAGACCCCTTTATGCTACCCTATGTCGTAGCCTGACGTGCACCTCAAAAAAAATATAACTACACGTTGTGGCGACGCACGCCGCCGGCTGTGGCTTGGTAGCGTTCCAGTTCCCCCCGACTCATTTCCTGGTTCTTTCTCCGTAAACATGATATCAAGGAGAGGGTTAACTAGTCCTGCTGAAGATGTCTCACCTTGGTCAGAAAGCACAGGAGAGACACTTTGTTTCTCTCACTATGATCTAGAGTCACTACTCACTCTGAAGAGAATTGTCACTCTCTCACTTCTTCTAAACATGAGACCACTTATATAGGCTACAGAGAGAAAGCGCTGCGTAGCACCTCCGCACAACCAAAAACGGCCTTCAGTGTCTGCACACGCTGTGAGAGGGAGGCCTGTTGTCCCATTCAGTTACCTCCCCAGGAACACCTTACAGGACCCTGATAATTCTCTGGGAAGGCAAACATGTCAGCCACTGGCTGTCCAACGGATGCCACAATTACCTGTCCAAATACAGGAGCTGCCACTTGCTCCTGTAGCCCCTAAACCTTCAGACCTATTGGGACGTTGTGCTTTACTGTACTGTAACTCTATCCTGTAGGAGAAATGAAGCTGCATATTCTTTCAACATGCATTTCAATAATGTTAACTGATAATACGTTACTATAAGGTAATACGTATATTTTAAACACAGTAGCAACACAGTATTTTTGCTTACTTTGCTATGTGAGCTCTGTCTGTTGTGCCACAGTGCTGTCTCCATGCATTCATATAATGTGAGCAGGGACAGCAAATAGTGTGTGTGTGGGGCGCAACTGAGAAGAAGGTAGTCTGGAAGGATAAATAATGTCTTCGTATACTGTCACTGTATCCTACAGGTGGGTGCATTCCTCATATCTCAAATTATATTTACATAAGTTCTGTTTACTTAAAATAGAACAAAGTGAGATGTACTTCCACTCTTTACTCTGCAGATATAATAAGGTTGTATGCTTTTGATTAAATCATTTTGTACCAGATAAACCAGAGTCTACAGCAGCTCTATGAGGCTGTACTATGACAGGTACAGTAAGGTAACATCTGTACAGGGACTAAAGATGAAAAACAGCCTCTTGGCTAACTCTTGTGCATTTATACCAGTGTTTATTAATCGCCACTGTCCCTGTTAAGGAAACCAATAAACGCTAACATCAGCATGCTAACATGCTCACAATGACTAGGCTAACATGCTGGTGTTTAGCAGGTTTAAGTTTTACTGTTTAGCTTTTCTTAGTTTAGCATGTTAGCATGCTAAACTACTAGCCAATACATTCAAATTCACTTCAGCCAATCAAATGATTCAGCCCAGCTCCACTGACTAGTCGCATGTGAAGGTTAAATGTCAAATCCCTTTTGAAGTAAGAAACTCAGCTAAACTGTGGAGGAGCTCATTTAATGAGTGTTGTTAATTCATACTTAATGTAGACAACATAAAATGACAGTGTGGATGAAAAACTGCACTGAGGCCTGAATCCACACTGGTGAGTACAGATACCTGCTAACATGTAGCTTATTGCAGATAATGTTGACTAGCTGCAATGCTAATCAGTGCAATGTAAAATCCCATTTGATAATGCTAAAAATGCTAACTCCTTTACTAAAACTGTATCTGCAATGTATTTAAGAAATACTGCTGCTAAACAGACATGAGCGCTGCAGCTTTGTTGCTGGTTAAGATGTAGTTTTGTGCTGAATTCCAGTGTTAGTGCTGGTATTTTCTTACAGTTTACAAGAATTTAACAATATTTTTGGTGCATCAGTGCTAAATATATTATTTGTGTTTTCTATCATGCTCTTTAACCAAAACTGAGTTTTACTCAGTGTTATCTTTGATTGTGACTTGAAGCATTATGTTGATTTAATAAGCTTTACACTATTATAAGGAATATTAATATAAATAGCATGAAGGTAATTTATCTGGAAATCATTCATAGGTCAGGGTTATGAGTTGAAGTCCTCTTAAGATGTCCAGAGACTTCAGAAGAGATCTCAAAGCCACCAGGGAGATTTCAGATAATCCAGAAAAACTGTTATCCAGTACTGGATGGAGAGCCAAGCCAACAACATACAGAACCTGTTGCTGAACTAAAGATCACCTACGCCCAGAGTGGTAGGATTGAACTGTACACATACATTCAGCTCCACAGATATACAACATACCTGTATTATCATACTGGTCCCACATCAGAGTTGGAGAGAGAACTGTGT